>OY856413.1:1008127196-1009327196 GCA_963693085.1 Alisma plantago-aquatica
CTATCTGGATCTTATAATCGGGTTGTTTTGCATATTTTGGTTATCGGGTTCTCTTCTATGCATACTACACCTCTCGTTTAACATTTTCCTTTCATGCTCCCCCACCCATCATGTTTGCATCTCTTTTTACGTGCGGGGGGGGGGTCATATGTCTCTTTTCCACACCACTACCATTCTCTTCGTATCTGGTGTGTGTGGGGATATCGAGGAGAGGGAGAGTATAAGGAGAGAGATGAGAGATGATATATTCCAGGCTATCTTCATGGAGCTTCGTAATCTTTAATACATCTGCTATTCCGATGTCTTTGTGGCGCGTCATTCCCACTAAGCATCACTTTATATGTGAGTTGGCTATTTGTGCAAATTCCAATTGGTCATTGCTTTCAAACGACATTTAAGGGTCTCAACTCGAGAATTGACACCAAGCTTTTTGCATTCGTATCATGTCATGTACGTTAGGACAAGAGCTTGTTGTGCTAATTCTAACCTCTTGTTCTCTCTGGAGTTAATGATGTTTCAATTGATCATTCTCGTTGCATTCTCATGAGACATATGGTTGCTTCTTCACATCAAACTTCTCCAAAGCTCATCAATTTCTAGCATGCAAATTCTACAAGGATTCATCCAGTATCTTCATTGAGCTACTTTCATTATGTCTTCTACGAGTTGCATCTGCTGACATGGCTCTTCTTCGGATCTACTTGGGTTCCTCCTTAATGGTGTCATTCATTCCTATCAAGCCCTCAAGATTCATACGCCAGATTTATGGAACTAGTATGGCAGTCATCAACACCTCATCCAGCTCATGTTCGTGCCATGTTATGCACATCTATGATCTTCTGAGCTAATTCTAGTTGGCTACACTTCTCATACAATTTGAAGATATTTCTACTGCTACATTGACATTGTGCCTCCACGTTTGTGCCGCGTTGTGTATGTGGGATGTGTTGACCGTGCGCTTATACTGCTCACACATTCCTCTCCAGTAAAGATGACGTAGTCATGGTGCTTTTGATCGTCTGTTCCAGTTTGATTGTGGCAAGTTTTTGTTGTGACGTTTGGATTCCATTTATCGGATGTTCTTCATTCCAAATGCACTTCAAAAGACCTTCAAACTCGCCATGTTATGCATGCATATGGTCTTTTGCGCTAAGTCCGTTTGGCTACACTTCTCACACTCTTTGAAGATACCTCTATTGCTACATCCATATTGTGCCTCCGCATTTGTGCCGTGTTATGTACATGGAACGCGTTGACTGTGCCCTTATACATTCCTCTCTAATGAAGATGGCGTAGTCATGGTGTTTTTGATCGTCTGCTCCAGATTGATGGGGGTAAGTTTTTGCTGTGGCGTTTGGATTCCATTTATCAGATGTTCTTCATTCCAAATGCATTTTAAAAGACCTCCCCCAAAGCTCGAGTATTAATATCCTGCAGAATACAACTCAAAAGAGATGTCATCATATGTTTTTAGTTGGTAAGTATTGTTTAAGGGGAGTACAATTTTTGTATGGGGAGCATTATTTCTATCATCTAAGTGAGTCCTATAAGTCCAAGCTAGGACATGTATTTCACCCAAGCTCCAGCTTGAGGGGGAGTGTTAGAAAGTTTTATTAGCCTATCGAGTTTATAGGTTAATTAGTATATGGGCTTAAGTGTCTTGCCCATATAGCCTTACTTGAGTCCCAAGTCTGTAATGCTTTCCCCTTTTCTCCTATATATAGGACAGGGGTGTGCCATTTAATATAACAACACAAGTGAGTTTTCCCTCACACTTTTCAACAATAAGATTGGTTTCTTTATCTGACTCTCTAACCCCGTCAATCTGGAGGCACCAGTACTCCGAAGTTCTTCCAGTGGATAGGGTTGGATCAGTCTTTCTTAAATTGATGCTTCTTCCACAAAAATGACAATTAATCATTTTCCTGACAAAATTCAGGTGCAAAAGAGCCTCACACGTACGACAATGGCCATAAGCAGACAATATCATCTGCCATTTTTATAATCAACTGGTCCCTTCCTGAATGGTTTACAACTAATTTTGTCATCTCTGGTTTCAACGGGTACTTGGATAGCTGACCTGACTAATGCATTTTTTACTATGTGAACATCTATTCTTAGCTGCAATCTGCAAGTCAACCTCTATACCGCTTTACAGCAGTAGAGGCTGTTTACAATTTTGTTGTCTTTGGTCTCTTGGATGAGTTCAATTAATTGCGGCAGCTCTATATTTTCAGTTGTGAAAAGAGAATCTCGTTACAATATTGTTGTCTTTGGTCTCTTGAATGAGTTCAATTAATTATGGCAGCTCTATTTCTCAGTTGTGAAAAGAGAATAGCCGTGTTCAGAATTACCCAAACCTGTAAGAAAGGACTTAATGTTTTGGCTTGGATGGAGAGTTCATCATTATAAAAAAAGGTTCTTGTTAGCGCCATGCTCATGAAGGGTTTTATAAGATGAGTTATAAGGCTCACTTCTGTGCTTCCAAAATAAAGTAGATCGATCTCTTGAGCTGACTCTTAACCCAGTTAATATAGAAGTACCAGTCTTCTCCTGGGTTCCTCCAATAAATGGGATAGGATCAATAATTCTTAAAGTGATGGTTCCTCCAATAAATGGGACAGGATGACTAATTCTTAAAGTCATGGTTCTTCCCTGAAAATGTCAGTAAATTATTTCCTGGCTGATTTAAGGTGCAATAAACCCTGACAAGACGGCAGTTAGAAAATCCCAACTATAAGTAGACAGTATCATCTGACATTTTGATAGTCTAATTTCTACTGGTCATTTCTAGAATGTTTTGTGGCCAGGTTATGTAGTCTCTGGGATCAATTTGTACTTGTATGGTTGAGCTGATTGTGTCACATCACTTAAAGCTCCCACTCCCTTGTAGTCAAGCCCTGTACTTGCTGGCATTTAGGAGGAGCGGAATCATTTATTTTTGCCAAATCTAAAGTTAGCCACTTCTTCATGTTTGATGCTAATTTTATAGATTTTAGTGTTTTCGGGATATTATTGGATCTGTTTTTGATGAAAAACAATTAATCTGAATTGTTCAAATGCTGAAAGTTAGTGTTACAATGAAATAAGGAACAGAAGCTTGGTGCTCAAGAGCTTATTTTGAGGAGTAATACCAATGATAATAGGTGTCGGGAGTTCGTTCTGTGTAACTCTACTATTTTATTTATCTATTGCATACTCGCTAAAAAAATAATGTTCTGTGCATAACGTAGGAAACAATGGCTCAGGCCTCTTGGGGTGACTTTTAAAAGGAGGATGCTTGTTGGAATCTTTTCAGGAGTTTTCTTTTTAAGCTGATTTTATAAAATTATAGCGACAACAACTTTGCAGAAGTGAATATTTTGATGTCATTTGGCCAAGAAGGTGCTGTAGATGTCAAGAGATAGATTGGTGAATGCAATGGATCACACATTTCACATGGTGATGCAAGTAGCCGAATCATGTTTTCTCTTTTCAGTTCAAGATGGGGATTTCTGGATCTTTCTAATGACCTTGGCAAGCTGCTTTGTATCGCCGCATCCTTCAATTTAATGGTTTAGGCTTCTAGGGTTAATGATTTTTTTTTCTTTACATGTCTAGGAATGCAAGATTGCAAATAGCATGTAAAGGAAGACAAATAGATGGTGGGAAATAACATCATAACTACAAATTAATGTAAATTTGGTAGTTGAGAAATGATTTGTGTGTAAATCATGAGGTTATAACAAATGCTTTTTGAATGTGTAATACGCTAATGAGTTTTACACTTTTATTGACTTCTATTTTGGCTCAGTAACACTCTTGAGGCCTTTGAAGTGTATGCTGTCATTCAGTTTGTATATTGGTAGTGTGAAGATTGAGGCATTAAATTTACTCAAGTGAGCTTTATACACGGGGCAATCTCATCTCTCAACTTTCCATTTCCCTTCACTGATTGCTAATTGGTTTTGAATTGAGTACCCACTCTTTAACATGCTATGAGAGCAGGCCCCACGAAACAATCGTGAGTAAAGTCCACACCCTATTAAAGGAAAAACATGTGGAAGCACACGAAAAGTTGCCACACTTGAGAGGAGATGTTGAGATAAACCTACACCGCTTGAGTTGAGGGTTATCCGTGGGCTAATAAGGTGTGGTCCCTTCACTCATTAACAATTGGTTTAGAGTTGAATACCCACACATCAATATGGTATAAAAACACTGATTCTAATCCTAGAAAGAAGAGGATAGAGCCTCCGCCTATGGGCTATTGTCGTCTCTTCTTGGCTTGGCCGCCCGTCAGGCTTCTTCCCGATATCCATGGTCGTTTTCTCCCTTATTCTTTCACAAAAATCCCATCATTGCTATATGATAATCATCTTTGCACTTCCTTGAGTTGCGTTGTCTAGGCATCGCTTCCCCGAATATTCTCGGTCCTACTTCAACACTTGTCTTCCCAACCATTACCAACCAACATCTTCCCCGAGTCATCCCTGATGACTACAAGATTAGCCGTCTCCTCCAACCTCTAAGTCGACGCCCATAGATCTCCTCCACTCAGCCTGTTTCCTCTCTAGTTGAGGTAGCATCAGCCCTGTAGGAGCAACCGTTGCCAACGGGAACAACTAGCAACCACCACCTACACCGTAGTCAACTAGTTGAAGAGGCCTACCTAGGTGCCGCCATCGACCACTACGACCAAGAGCTGCATGACAACCAACGACAGTCATAACAGTAGCCGTCGGCTGCAAGCAATTGCAATTAGCATCAACCTTGCGCCATGTCACTGACTGCAGGCAACAACCCTCGTTAGCTGGGCATGCAAAGTAGTAGCCTACTTTTTTCACCAGCCATCACCGCTAAATTACAATACAATGACTAAGGGGCCACAAAGTTGCTCAAAGCTCCAAAATGCCTTGCTTCTGCCTTATTTCTTGCAAATTTTTGCTTGATCTCCCATTCAAAATTATTGTAGACCTTTTTTAGGACCCCTCACTATGGGGCCAAACCCCTAGATCTCCCATTAGTACGACAACCCATCTACGAAGGAGTTCCTTTGCTTCTACATCCAAAAGCTACAAAGACCTCTCTCTTGAAGACTTTATGCCCCATCCTCCTTCCCTCATGTGTGCATCCTTTCCTTGTATGTGTGGGGGGTATTGTCTCTTTTCCACCCCAACTACTAGTACTCTTTGTAGTTGGAGTGCGAGACGATATAGAGGAGAGATAGAGAGAGAGTATGAGGAGAGAGAGCAAGAGAAAATATGAAGATGGAGAATGAGGAGAAGGAATATAAGAGAGATGATACATTCATTCCAGGATATTCTAATCTTCATGGAGCTTCATATTATTCAACACATCTGTTCTTCCAATGTCTTTGTAGTGCCTCATTCCCACTAAGCATCATGCATCTTTTAGCAGTTTCAAGTGCATTATTGTTGTATCTTTTTCCCAATGACATTGTGCCTTTTCGTGTTTATGCCACGATATGCATGTGGGTGGCTGTCTGCGCTTATTGCAGTTTTCCACCTCTTTCAAGCAACGTTTAAGGATCTTCGGTTGCAACATTGACACATTGGAACAGAGCTTGCTACATTTATTCCAACCTCTTGTTCCCTCTGGTGTCAGTGTTGTGGCGATCGTGCTGCAGTCTCATGAGATTGATGTTTGCTTGCTAAACTTTTCAGTTACTCGTCAATATCTAGCCTATAAATACTACACCTGCAAGGTCGATGTTCATCCGAAATTTATCTTCACTGAGTTATTTTATTCATGTCTTCTCCTAGTTTCATATGTTGTTTCTTGAATGTTGAGATGGCACTTCCATTGATCTACTTGTGCTATCCTTGATGGTGATTTTATTCTTGTAAAGCCCCCAAGATTCACGCTCTAGATTTATAAATCGAACACGATAATCATCATCACCTCATCGTGTCTGTGTTCGTGCCACGTTATGCATGTTTATGGTCTGTACTTTGGTCTAATTGGCTACATTCTCAGACGATTTGAAGATAGCTCTACTACTATATCATGAATGTGTTGACTGCACTTATCCAATCACACATTCCTTTTTAATGAAGATGTCGTAGTTGTGGTGCTTTAGTCGTAAGCTCCAGATTGATTGTAGTAGTTGTGGTGCTTTGGTCGTAAGCTCTAGATTATTTGTAGTGAGTTTCTTCTATGGCACTTGAATTCCATCTACTACATGTTACTTTGACCTGTAAATTCAAATACCAAGAGAATAAATTAAAAAATTCAATGATTTGTCTAATCATTGATAATTACCAAGTGTAATCAACAAATTTCAATGTAAACAAACTTACAATGTGATTGAAAAAACACATATAAATCTTGTTGTAGTTTGTTTGAGAGATATTAAACAAATTCATTAGTCAGTCATCATAATAAATCATACAAACTACTACAAAACTATGTAAAATCGCCTCAGCAAACTTCATGAGTACAAAATCGTAATCAATAGGCTATCATGCGTCTTAAACTTTAGTATGTATAATTTTATTTGAATATATAAGTGAATTTTGGGTCAATCGGGTCTAAAGTCCAAACCCGAACCTGAACCTGAACCTGAACCCGAACCTAAATTAATTTCGGGCTCTTCGGGTTCGGGTCGGGTCGAAAAATCTTAGACCCTAACCCGCTTAAAAATTTGGGTTCGGGTCGGGTCATTCGGGCCGGGGTAGGAAGCATGGACACGGACACGAGGTATGGCAATTTCCAAAAATATAAGACACAGACACGACAAATATATATATATATATATATATATATATATATATATATATATGTTATGACATATAATGTGATGTGTGTATAAACACACAAAATGATCTAAGTAGATGATCCGCATGGGCAATCACCATGAAATCCAACAAGCAATCAACATATAACATTATATCCACAAGTCACAATATGGATTAGATCACAACATATGTTACTATGCTTGATTATATATTATTGCTGTAAAATTATATGGAATTGTAAAAATTAAGAGCAGTTGAATTTTGGGGACAATATTTTAGTCGCAGTAATAATTAACAACATGTATTATCAAGAGGAAGAAGGGGAGGGGTAGGGAAATATGTTGTATTTAGTGGTGGAGGAGGAGATGGAAGATGAAGGTGTTTTGGAAGTTGAGGGGGGAGAAAAAGGAAGTGGAACACATTGGAGCTACTTTAGATGAAGGGGTAAGAGAAGAAGAGGGGAGGGAGATGTAGATGCTGAGAAGCAAGAAAAAGACTAGGCATGTAGGGAGGACGATACTCTGCTACTTTTACCTGAAGGAGCAAGAAGAAGTGTAGGGGGAGGAGTGGCAAGTGAAGATAGAAAGAGACACCGGAGGACCAACGCGAAATAGTAGAAGGGGGATAGGGAACAATGTCACGGTTGCTGGGACATTCAAATAGAAAAAAGAGGAGGGGGCAAGAATGAGAAGAGAAGCAAGAGGGGGAGAATGAAAAGTATATGATGGAGACATAGACATAGAAAAGGAAAAGAGGAGGTGAAGGAACATTTTTGCAGCTATTGTAGCTTTAGAATGGGAAAAAGAAGAGGGGGGCAACATGAAGCGTGAAGAGGAGGAAGGGGGGAAGCAAAGGAGGAAGAGTTACATTGAACTAGAAGAGAAGGCGGTGAATCCAACTTTTTTCCTCCTCATGGTTGATGTGGTAGCCTCTGAATGTTGCAATAGTTGGTGGAGATGGTACCGCTGATGATGGTTGCTACCGTTGCTAAAGAAGGGCGTTAATGATTTGAATGTAACAACTGAATCTTAATTAACTAATGTTAGTAGGGCAAGGAGTAGTGGAGGACAGGGGGTAGGAATTTAGAGAGGCTTGGGGTTTTTTCATACACTTAGGTTTAAGTGGGTCGGGGTGGTGTCTCTTGGATGTGTCCATGGAGTGTTCAAGCTGTGTCCGACACTTCAATAAAAAAAATTCAAAGTGGACACGCCGGAGGCGGGTCCGCCATGCGTCCAGGCGTGTCCAAGGTGTGTCGATGTCGGACACGCGTTGGACAGACATGGCAGCCTCTGAGAAGTGTCCATGCTTCCTAGGGGTCGGGTCTTGTTTTGCCAACCCTAATTCTAGATGCACATGAGGTCTTCTCCGAAGCTCAACTATTTTCCAACCCGCAAAACACAACTTCAAAGGAGGCATCATCTGGTGTTCTTTTATTAGTTGGAAAGTAATGTTTAAGGGTGAGTGAAATTTCTTGTATGGGGAGTGACAATTTTATTTCTTATATTGTTGATCGTTTGACTGAGTCTTGTATGTCCAAACTGTATATGTGTTTCACTCGAACTACCGCTTGAGGGGGAGTATTAGATGTTAGAAAGTGTTATTAGTCAATATGTTCATTTATAATATGGGCCTAATTGTCTTCGCCTATTAGGGTGATATCTCGTTCCATATACATGACTCCTCTCCTATATGTAGGAGGCGAGTTTTCCGTCTGTTCATAAGAATTTAACATATTATTTTCCACAAGTTTTCCTTCTAATAGGGTTTGCAAGTACAATATGTTCAATTTGCATTCACAAATCTTTCTTTAATAAAGATGTAAATGACCGATAGTTGTAGTAGCAATCACAAATCACATATCAAGTTGTATATGAAGGGCATTAGTGTAGAGAGCTCGAACCTTCACAGATGGGGAGGCTCATTGACTGCTAGTTGGAGAAGACACCCCCACATACATTCCAATGACTTAGCAAACTAGGTCATTCTCTTTTATTTTGGTCGACCAAAGGCAAGAAGAGACTCAACCTCCTCTCGTTGATTTAGTTGTTGATGAAGACAAAATCATATACCTTCAACTGAAAGTGAACTAGAATATGCCATTATGGACAAGTGCGATCCAATGATATGTGGTGGTTTCTGACCACATCCTCCGACGGGTAAACTACCTGAGAGGGCGTGGAGCCCGTAGGGGCTATAGAAGTGAAGGGAAGAGGAAAGCATTGCTCCATCACCCAGTTCAAGATGCAAGATGATGTGGAACATGTGATTGACAATGTGCCTTGGTTTATGAAGGGGCACCCAATAATCCTGAAATGATGTGAATATGGACAGCCCTAGAAAAGGAGCACTTGGATAGTGTTCTTGTCTGGTTGCTTATGCATGAAATTCCTCTTGAGTTGTGGTAGGAACGCTTTTTCTCTAGGATCACAATATACCTTAGTAAGCAAATTGGCGGTGAATGGCTTACGTAGTCTGGGAGCAGGCTGGAGTTTGCCCGGCTATAGGACCTGAAGAGCTCATCATAGACCGTTCCAAAGAAGGTGAATATGAAGAGCTCCACTGGTATCACTCACCTACTACACATCCAATATGAATGGTTCCCTCCAATTGTGCTTAGCGTGGAACTTGTGGACACGAAGTATGGAGATTGTGGACTACACTGTGATTGAGCAGGCAGCATGTCCACACTCGTCTATCAGAGTTTGATCAGATATTGGCTAGGTATTTGGAAGCCTAATCAGTTGGTGACATGGGAAAGACTAATTCCCTTTTGTAGATAACTTGATCCTTGGATAGGTAGCTGGAATCTTGCATTGGTTGTGATACAAGGAATGCCAACATCCCTCTGCAGATAGTAGAATTCCCTATGTCCTCGTCGGCTGAGGGAATATCTTATTCTAGTATTGCGGATACATCTACAAGTAGTCCCAAATGATAAAGAGTACTTTGCAGTTGGTGAGACATTCAAAAAGTAGTTTTCCTCATTTGCTTTAAAAAGAGTTTGAAAGTATAATATCTCATTTTGCATATAGTCTTACACAAATCTGTGTCCAATAAAGATGTAAATGACCAAGAGTCATAGTATGTATCAATCACCAATCACATATCTAGTGTCGCATGGTGGGCTTTGTGTGCAGAAAGCTCCAGCCGCCATGGATGCGGAGGCTCATTGATAGCTAGTGGGAGTAGACACCCCCTACAAACATTCCAGCTGCTTAGTAAACTAGGTCATTCTTTTTTCTCTTCGCTGACCAAGTGCAAGAAGCGACTCAACTTCCTCTTGTTGACTAACTTGTTGATGGAGAAAAAATCATATACCCTCAATTGAAAGCGTACCAAAATACGCCATTATAGGCAACGTGATCATTTAATACGTGGTGATTTCAAACTAGATCCACCTACT
Organism: Alisma plantago-aquatica; assembly: GCA_963693085.1. Lineage (NCBI taxonomy): Eukaryota > Viridiplantae > Streptophyta > Magnoliopsida > Alismatales > Alismataceae > Alisma > Alisma plantago-aquatica. The sequence goes on from OY856413.1 coordinate 1,008,137,340, forward strand.
TTGAAAAGCTGATGAGGTGGGTGTGGAGCCCAAGGGACTATAGAAGTGAAGAGAAGAGGAAAGTGTTGCTTCATTACCCGGTTCAAGATGCATGATGATGTGGACCATGTGGTTCACAATAGGCCTTGGTAGTGGAGAGGGGCGCCCAATGATCCCAAAATGACGGGAATAGGGCCGAGCTCCTGGTGAAGGAGCACTTGACTACCATTCTTGTCTGATTGCAGGTGCATGAAATTGTCTTGAGTCGTGGTAGGAACTAGGAATGCATATTCTCTAGGATCACAACCTATCTTGTTAAGCTGATTGGCGTTGAATGGCTTACAAAGTCTGGGAGAAGGCTGGAGCTTGCCCGGCTTCAGGTGCTGAAGAAATCATCATGGATCTTCACAAAGAAGGAGAAGATGAGGAACTCCACTGGTATCACTCACATGCTACACATCCAATACAAATGGTTCCCTCGAATTGTGCACATTGTAGACCTTGTGGTGACAAAGTGTGGAGATTATAGAGGACACTATGATTGAGCACGTAGCATTCCCACCACTTGTTTGACCAAATGTCAATGTGACATTGGCTAGGCAGTCAGAAGCCTAATGAGTTGGTGACACAGGAAACATTAATTCCCCTTTGCAGACAACATGATTCTCGAATAGGTAGTTGGAATTCTGCACTGGTGGACATACGAGAAATACCAACATACATCTGCAGATAGTAGAATTTCCTATGTCCTCGTCGGCTAAAGGAATTGCTTATTCTAGTATTGCTGCTACATCCATGGTTAGTCTCTGCTAGGAGCGAGTTTCTGCCTACAAATAGATTCCTCAGTTTGGGGAATGATACTCAAGTCAGCCAATCATCTGCTGTGGCTGGGAGGCGCCCAACTACCTCACCTCATGACCATCACTTGTGAGACTTGTTCCCAGAACATCCGGGGACTATACAAGACGACGAAGCAGGCCATAATTAGGGATGAATTGAGGTGTGTTAGTGTGAATGTAGCTATCCTTCTTGAAACAAAACTCTTTTAGATGGATTGTGAAGAAAGCCACACAATGCATATGACGGGATGGGAGTGGTTCTCAAACCATGATAGTACTGAAAATGGCTGCATACTTATTCTTTTGGGATGACTGTGATACAGTTGACAGAGACAAGCTGAATTTGGAAGTCCATTCATTTTGTTCTGGAGAAGCAAGGCAGCTTGTAAGTCCATCCTTTTTGTTCTGGAGAAGCAAGGCGCCTAGTTGCTGGAGATCACTGCTACCTAAGGAGCAAATGATGACATTCCTAAAATGGTTTTCTGAAGAGAGCATTCAATTACCTTGGTCAGCTCTCCCTAAGTTTAATGCAATTACGAAAACTACTGAATGACAAGGCTTTCTTCTCAAGCAAGGCGCCTCAGCTTGTAAGTCCATCCATTTTGTTCTGGAGAAGCAAGGCGCCTAGTTGCTGGAGATCACTGCTACCTAAGGAGCAAATGATGACATTCCTAAAATGGTTTTCTGAAGAGAAGCATTCAATTACCTTGGTCATCTCTCCCTAAGTCTAATGCAATTAGGAAAACTACTGAATGACAAGGCGTTCTTCTCCTTCCAAAAGATCCTTGGATGACTATTAATGATACAATAGATGTCCATGACTTGATTAAATCTCTGCTAACAGACAACATTGATAAGTCCCAATGTTCTGAAGACCTTAATAACTATCCTAATATATGGGTTGTTTACTTCATCTATTCAATGATCAGAATAGGAGATGTGGCTGTGACCATTCCTAAGTTTACATAAGTTTTGACTTTTGCAAGTGAATGGAGGATACAAAAGTGGTCCACTTCAACCGCATGCGAATTTAGAAAAGCTCATCCATTCCTTCATTGAGAGTTGGGTAGATATTGAGGGCTTTGAATGTGATGTTGCTGATGCTTTGGCTGGCCCTATAGTCACGTGTCCTATGTACAGAGTAATGCAACACCTATAATGTACAAAAGAAACATTGATCCTTTGGAATAAAGACCATGTAGGGACTTTTACTGACTAACAAGAAACAGCAAGCGAGAAGCACTTGAATCTTAGATCCAAGCCGATGCAAATCCAACTGATGAGGGGCCACAACATTATGTTGTGGAGAAGAGAAGGGGAGCATGGAAGGCTTTTAATCTTGAGGAGAGCTTCATAAAGAAAAAGTCCAGGATACAATGGCTCAAGCTCGGAGATAGAAACACACAACTACAACTTGAGAACTAGGAGAACGAAGAAGTATTCTTATTGATGGGGAATGTGTCACTGATACTGATGCTCTTAAACAACACGTGCTTGACTATTATTTCAATTTGTATAAAAAGCCTCATCGTGCACAAAGTAGCATTGCAAGATGCAGTCTTTCTAATTTCAATTTGAGTGGTATTAAATACATTACTAGGCTTGTTGCTCAGACATGAGATTGAGGACGTTGTCACAAAGTCCAAGGAAAACAAAGCTGCTGGCCCTGACGGTTACAATACTGTTCTTCAAAAAGACATGGCCGATCATAGATGAGGATGTATCACAGGAAGTCATTACTTCTCTAGTAGAAGATTGCTCAAGAAAGTGAATATAACTTTGAATCCTCATATTCTGAAATCTCCTAATGCAAATTTGAAAGATTGGCGACCCATCTCGTTATTCAACGTTATCCACAAAATGTACAACAAAGATCATGATAAACAAACTTCAAACTGTTCTTCCTCAGCCTATTATATTGAAGTAAGTTTTGTCAAGGGTAGAAACTCTTGCTGCTTAGATTCTCAATGCTTTCAGGAAGTAGGTACTTCCCGAATGTGCTTGAAAGCAAACCTCACCAAAATTTATGATTCTGTCAGATGGAATTACATTCTTGATGCCATGAAGGCTATGCGATACTCACCTTGTTTGCGTGCATTGAGTACTGCCTTTTGACTGTGAGCTTGCAAGTCCTAGTTAATGGTGAAGCAACCATTCACTTTGGCTCTTCCAACGAGATCCGTGAAGGCATCCCGCTTGCTCCATGCCTATTTGTCATTTTCATGTGATGTGAGGCTGCAAGCTTGCAAGTCCTAGTTAATGGTGAAGCGACCATTCATTTTGACTCTTCTGATAGGATCTGTTAAGGCGTCCCACTTGCTCCATGCCTATTTGTCATTGTCATGTAAGCTTAGACTGCAATGCTAAGGGATGCTGAAGATGACATACAAGTATCTTCAATGAGGCCTCCGGTGATATGAGTCTCTGATTTGAATATTACAAACAGGCTCTAGTATATAATATAGAACCATTACATAAAGAATCCCAACAGTTAACATATTTGGGATATGATTATCAAAAGCAGATATGGGTAATGCTTATGCCCAGAAATCTATCCGTTACAAGTTTGGGGATATCTGTTATTTGAACCTCAACCCACAATAACTCTTTAAGACAAAAGACCTCCAAGGGGGCTTTGGAAGTTTCCACATGCGCCCTCCTTGTGAAGTACCTTGACCTTTCCCTTTTTGTTGGTGGCTTGACAAGGAACATTTGTGCACCTCTCATTGACAAGATAAAGTCCAAGCTTGATTCTTGGAAAAGGAAGTAACTTTCTTTTGCATGAAGGTATGAACTGGTCATTTCAACCTTATCAACGTACCGCGGATCTGGACTTTGGTTTGTCTAGTTCCTTCTAGGGTGATTGGGGCGACGATGCTAAACAACAGAGGATCCATGTCGTTAGTTGGGAGTTTATTTGTAGACCCAAGAAAGAGGGATGTCTTGGCATTTGTAGAATCAACGTTATCATTGATGCTGGGCTCAAAAAGCCTATGGGACCTTGCCATACACAAAGACAACCTATGACTATATGCTCACTTTTGGATGTTGAGGCGACTGCTAATCATCCGCAACACTATCTTGCAGTCTGTCACCTTCAGAGTGGGGAGTGGAAGAGACTTAGATTTTTTCTAAAGCCCTAGACCTTTAAGGGAATCTTGCTCATCTAGTGTTTAGGGCAGAAATTGCAGCTATGCTATGGTCTACCCACGCCATGTAAGTTAGATGTACTATAACTAATGGAGGTTCGAGAAATTTTCATGGAAGACGTTTGCAGCCACAAAATGAGCTCTTGGCTAGCCTTAACCCACCCCTTAGGGGCAAGGATGCATTTTTTCTGTTTGGTATTGAGCAAATCACACTTAAGACACTTGGGACAATTGCCTAACCCATAGCCCAAATCAGACGTTGTGGTTACAGGATACTTACTCCTTCCCGAGGAATACCCAGATGCATTAGTGGAAATTTTCCACTGTACATTGCTGACCTATGAAGAGCTCCAAAAGTGTGGGCACAAGCTGGATCAAGGCGTTACCTCTTTGAAGATGCTTGTAACAATATGTCCCATTTTTTGGCGCGATTACACTCGGTTGTATAGTGTCTCACTTGTCATATGATACCTACTGTTTCCAAACATTTGAAATGTTCGCCTATCTCTCCTCTGAGGACTTATGATCCTTCTAATCTTCTTACCATGTGTGGTTAGACCAGAACTGCTGATGATAAAGGCATAGAAGAAGCTGCTACATGGCTTTGGGTACTTTTTTGACCTCAATAGCCCTTCTAAAGGTAGGTTTTCCCACTTTCTTTTTACTTGTAAGTTCAACACTTTGTTCACATGAAATAAAAAAGGAAATGCTTGGTTGATAAAAAAAAATCAAAAGTCACTATCTTTTAGGGGTTTACCCACCAAGTGTACTATCCTCCATCTATATTTCAATGATGGACTATTATTTATATGAGTTTATTTTGAGATATTTTCAATTTGGTTTACCTTTTCTAGATTTGAATCAGAACTAGCTAATGTCTAAGTGGTACAATGGGCTTCTAGAATTAAAGACATATGAAGCTAAACAATCATGCATTAGTTGACAGCCCCCAAAATCCATAATTCTGCTTGAGACAGTGGTTATATTTTATATGTTCCAAACACATTCGGTAGTCAGACATTATTCAGAATTTGGTCAACATTTTAATATTTCAACTTTTATGTGTTTACCAGTTAACTTTTCTTCTTCATCTACATTTTGAACATGATAGTGGCAGCTGCTATGTCAAAAATGGTGCTTAATGTGAGAAGGGAAGTGAATTAGAATGTGGAAATACTTGTAAAGGTAAAGATATCCTCTTCTTTAGATTTTAATAATACATGAATTGTGTTTAGTTCCATGTTTGGGTTTTTCTTGTAATTCTTTATTAGTGAGTTTCTTGATGCATGTGATTGTAAAGGTCTTGCAGTATTAGAAAACTTTGTATGATATTGGTGAAGGACAATTTGTAATGTTACCGGAACCCGCCATGAGTGGTAGATTACTTTTTTTTTAATGATATTCACAATACCTACCATGACATCAAACTGAGCAAGGTGGATTTCTATTCTGTTTGTCATGAAATAAATTTGCAAGTTTAAAAGATTGCCTTAAAAGTGGTAATACGAGTCTCACTGATAAGACTAGATTGTGGTGATTCAAGGAAAACGTCAGGTGCCATTAATTCATGGATTTAGCAATAAAGAAGGCAAAGTATTTGACTATTTAACAGTCCATCTCCTGATATTGAGCTTGGAAAAATGAACTTATTAATTTGATGGAGCTGAAGTGATAAGTTACCAAATTGAAACTGCGTCCTTTGGGACAGATTGAGGTTTAGACATCAGTCCATCTTCATATGGCAGGGTAGAGTGGAGCTGCAACTGTAAGCGGACAAACTGTGGGAGGGCATCTTACATGGTTTGGGCACTTCCTAATATATAGATCATTGAGTCAACCTGGTAGGTGTGATGTATTTGAGGTGGATTCGAGTTTCAAAGGGAATAGTAGACCTGAATAGCACTTGAAGAACTGGTAAACTAGGATTTGACTTCATATAATCTAATGAAATATGGCACAAGAAGCATATGGAAGAAAAGGATCGTGCAATCAACTCCAACGTGGTGGAGATTGAGTCTCAGATTGTTATTATGTTATATTATATGTGTTGATGGTAGTTTAGGTGGTTGACATTATTTTGAATATCAACTTGGCTGCATCATGATAACATTGGTGTATGAGGTAACGACTCCATGATCAGAAAATTAGGCCTGTCCTGAATTGAGTGGTTTGTTTTGGTCAAACATAGTGAAGATTTTGCATAAGGATATTGATAGGAGGAAATCTTATATTGTGAGAGAAATTTCTGTGTTGGGATTGCAGTCTGCATGGATTGTGTACAAAGTCACTAATTGACAGTGACAATTCTTTCTGCAGATTTATATAGCAGATGTAAGGCTCGTGGCCTGTTCACTTGATATTCTTCATTCTATGCCAATCTAGGTTCATATCATTTGTATCAAATTTGATGATTTTCTGCAATTTTTTATCTGGAGGCTCCATTATTGGATGTACATTAGCCTAATCTGTTATTATGTTGTAAGATTTTGGACTAATCCATTAGCCAAGGCTGTTCTCACAAGGCTGAGTAAGATGTATAAGGATAATACAAAAAGTGATATGATAAAGTGGTGGCCGTTAGTAGAACTCCAAAGAGAAGTATTCATTAGAAATAGTGCTAAAGGTCATTTTTCAAAGATATCAAATCGAACAAGGATTAAGTTTATGACAAATGTGCAACATGAAGGTAAGCACATAGTATGGTTATTTGGTTAATAGTCAAGTTGATTCCTTTTCCTGAAAAATGCTCTCTTGATTCTACAGAATAAATTACCATGGAGGTCAACATTTATTTAAGAGATTTTTTCAATGGGAAGGTGTAGTAGGTTAGTGGACTCATAGCTAAGAATCTGGGAAAAAAAGATGTCATATGACTACGACACTTTTGCTTTAGAAAAAAAGCACGTGTGATCATGCAGTTAAGCACATAGTGCGATGATTAGGTTAGTAGTCAAGGTGATTCCTTTTCCTGAAAAAGACTCTTGTTTCTACTAAACATATTGACATGTAGATCAACATTTATTTAAGAGAAATTTTCAATGGAAAGGTGGAGTAGATTAGTGGACTCGTAGCTAAGGATCTGAGAAAAAATGGTCAATTGACTGTGACAGATTAAGCACATAGTACGATTATTAGGTTAGTAGTCAAGGTGATTCCTTTTCCTGAAATCTACAAAACATATTCACATGTAGATCAACATTTATTTAAGAGAAATTTTCAATGGAAAGGTGGAGTAGGTTAGTGGACTCGTAGCTAAGAATCTGAGAAAAAATGATGTCATTTGACTATGACACTTTTGTGAAATATAAGATTGGATTGAATGTAATGGGATGGATACAAGACTGGACACCCTCTCCTTTATATAGGAGAGGGGAGACGCCCTAAGACTTAGGACGCAAGTAATCTAAATGGGCTGAGATACAAAAGCCCACTAACTAATTAATCTATTAACTAAATAGGCTAATATAGACTCTCTAACACTCCCCTTCAAGCTGGAGCATGGGTGAAACACGTCCAAAACTTGGAGGTTACAAGACTCGATAAAACGATAAAAGAAATGATAAATGAAAGATAAAAGATAAATATCACTCCCCATACAAAAATTGATACTCCCCCTTAATTAATATTCCCCCTGAACCATGTGTTGACAATGCCTCTCTTCTTTAAAATTGTATTATGCAGACTGGAGATTCTCGAGCTTTGAAGAAGGTCTTTGGAGTGCATTTGGAATGAAGAACATATGAAGAATGGAACTTGAATACTGCAGCAGTAATTCGCCACTTGGAGCAGACGATCATCAATACCATCACTACGCCATCTTCATTGGATTACGTACTTAACGCGGCATAAACGCGGATGCCCAATGTCGATGTAGCAGTAGCGGAATCTTTGAATTGTCTGAGAAGACGTGCATAACGTGGCACGAACATGAACAGATGATATGCTGGTGATACGATGCAGGTACCATAACTCTGTAGCGTGAACCTTGGGGGCTTGACAGGAAAGGAGATATCATCCATCAAGGAAAGTCCCAAGAAGAACAACATGTGATGTCAAAATAGCAGATGCGGCTCGGAGAAGACGTGATGAAGACAGGCTTGCTGAGCTTCTGAAAATCTGAAGAAACACATCTTGTTTCATGTGAATGCAGCTGAAGTACACCATCAACACCTGACGTACATAACACGGTACGAACGCGGATAGCTCGGTGTTGAAGCTGAATGAAGATCCTTCATTACTGTCTGGAAGTAGAGAATGGATGTGTTGAACAATGCGAAGCTCCATGAAGATAAAATCCTAGAAGATATATATCCTGAATACATATATCATCTCTTCTCATACTCTCTCTCATACATATTCTCTCACTCTCTCTTCTCATCTCTTCCTCTCCTCTCTATCCCCCCCGCACACCAAATACGACGAGAGTGAGTGTTTGGTGTGGAGAAATGGATATATGACCCCCCCCCCCCCCCCCCCGTTCCCCGCACTGTGGAAAGGGATACACACATGATATGGGTGGGTGGGAAAGGAATTGGTGGATTTGAGAGAAATTTGTGTATATGGAAATGTGTAATATGTGGAGAATGAAACCGATAACCAGAGAGAATATGCTAAATGGAAAAAATTCGATTAGGCTTAAAACTGGATCCGATTAGCCAAGGACAGATCCGATTAAGGATCCAAATATCAACATGCATCTGGTATATGGGGGCAGTAATAAGGCTGTTTGGTAGCGGTGGAGAGTGATGGGTGACCGTGCTTCAGCCAAGGATAGGCGAAAACGTTGGGGCAACAACGATGAAATGGAGAGCAGTAGTGGAGCAGCGACCAGGGGCATGGATGACAGCGGCTGCTGAATGGTGTGATCGACGACTGGGGATATGGTTGTTGAGTGATATGGCAGCAACACATCAGCATGATAGATGACGATGATTGTGTCACTCGGCTGATGTAGCACTTGGCGCAACGAAAGAGATGATATTGGTCTCCAACATTGCTCTGGAGATATTGCATACCATGAGGCTGCATGCGGAGTCAAGTGCGGAGCCTCTCCTTATGAGACGACGAAGGTTGGAGCTGAGGACATCAGGGCGATGCAGCGGTAGATGGTTGCTGAATAGTGCAAGTGCGATGGCGTCAACGAATGCGGATGGTGACTGCTTTTTACTGTCCGCTTAGAATGATGGCTGGGTGATCGCCGGTGGCGGTGTGCTGTTGGCGGAGATGGCGCTCGGCGACTGTTGTCGCTAGTGGATGGCAGCACGTTTGTTGTTGCTGTTGGCGGTGACACTGATTGCGCGGGATAGAGGCGTGGTGGCGGCTATGTTTGTTGCTGGTGGCGGCGTTTGCACGAGAAGGATGATGATGGCGTCAGGAAGGTGATGGTGCCGACGCACGGAAAGAAAATTAGATCGTTTGAGAAAGAGAAAGATATGTCATGGAGGTCGGGAGAAGCCTAGTGGGTAGTCAGCCTAAGCCATGGCGACGACGGCGGCCGCCCGTAGGCGGGGGTTCTTCCCCTCGGTTGCTCTATGGAAAAGACAAGCGGCGGCGGCTAGGGCTGCGTGCGTGCCAGAAAGGAGAGGGAGGAGGGGCGGCGGCTAGGTTCCCCTCAGGTGTGAGCGTGCTCTATTCACGCATGAATCACTGTTCACGCCGCGTACTGTTCACCACCAGAGTTACTGTTCACGCCGTCGTTACTGTTCACCGCTCTGATACCATGTGAAATATAAGATTGGATTGAATGCAATGGGATGGATACAAGACTGGACACCCTCTCCTTTATATTGGAGAGGGGAGACGCCCTAAGACTTAGGACCCAAGTAATCTAAATGGGCTGAGATACAAAAGCCCACTAACTAATTAATCTATTAACTAAATAGGCTAATATAGACTCTCTAACAACTTTTGCTTTAGAAAAAAAAAACACAGGTGTGATCACGCAATTAAGCACATAGTACGATTATTAGGTTAGTAGTCAAGTTGATTCCTTTTCGTGAAAAATACTCTTCTTTGTACAGAATATACTAATGTAGACTCAGCATTTATTTAAGAGATTTTTTCAACGGAAAGGTGGAGTAGGTCAGTGGACTCATAGCTAAGAATCTTGGAAAAAATGATGTCATTTGACTACGACACTTTTGCTTTAGCAAAGAAGCACAAGTGTCAACTTGAATGTTAAATTCAGTCCCAACCTGACCTTATATGCCAAAGATATAGTAGACGGGACTGGATACATACTAAGTTCATCCATTGAGGAGTACGCTGGTTTATACAGCCCCATGGACTTCAGCAGATTAGAAAAAGAGCTGCTCTGCTGCAATCCTGTGGTTCTCAATCCACCTACGTTTTGGGTGTTTAAACCAGTATTCTTTGGCATTCACTATTTTCAGACAAAATGTTGACTTATATATTAAGCTATCATGTGTACAAGAGGGTTCTATGACTAAAGTGACACCAGAAATGGACTGGGGAAACATCCACTCCCACAAAATCTCCACATGGCTGCATTACTTTTCAAGAACGGTGAGAAAGAGAAACTAAGTGAATCCAATTCTGAAGGATGGTGGGGATGCATCATCAGCTCCTTGCAAGAGGTGGTATCAAGTACACTCGACCCCCACTAACTGTAGCTCAGCTTGATTTGATAAATGCTTTCCATCTGAGTCCGTATCTACTCATTCTTCTTATGAATTAGTTGACAAAGTATATTCATGATGATATATTTTAGTGCATATTATTTGATATTATGCTAATTGATGAAACTATTGATAGATTGGGTTACAATGCTGAACTTTACAAAAATGCAATAGAATCTAAAGACTCAGGATTAACGAAGCAAAATGGAGGATATGCATCATGATTTAAACCAATCTACTATCATAATTTTGCCAAGTTGGATGGAATTGATGTAAAAGGTGATAAACTTTGTAACTTGGATTTTATTATCATATGGATGACAATGTTCAAGATGCTGTATGTCATACGATCATAACGACGTGGTTGAAATGAATATGCTATAGTTTGTGAGAAGGAGATCCCTCTCAAATCAAAATGTGAGTTTGAAGAACAACTATACGACTAGCCATGTTAACGTGAGTGAATGTTGGACAATGAAGAAACAAGATGTCAACAAGATGAATGTGACGGAAATGCATATGTTAAGATGGATGCATGGGAAGACCAGGAAAAATCGGTAAAGGAATAGATTTTAATAAGAATAATGTGGGGATGGCAAGTATTGAGGAAAACGCTACATGAGAGTCGTCTCCGATGGTATGTACATGAGCAACACAAATTGATAAATGCACCGATTCAAACTAATGCTATTGACTTGAGCTGAGTTAAAAGGGAAGAGGCTTGCCTAAATCAATTTGGGAAGAGATTATAAGGAGAAATTTGTAATATTTATATCATAATGAGAATGTGAGCAATATAGAGTTGAATGGAACATAAGGTTTCATGTAGCCGCCTCCAACATGGTTAGGAATGAGGGTTAGATGATGATGAAGATGATGACAAGGAAGGACCTCCTAGTTTTACCATTCAGAGAAAAAGCATCACCCTAAATTAACTTTATCTTAGCTTGATTGGAATCTGAAATAGAAGTAAGATATGCAAATCAGCCAAATTCTTGTTGGCCATGATTTCTGCTTAGCAAAAGACAAAAGCAGTCTAAGCTCTATTAACCTTGCATTCCTTTCTCTACATGTTCCTAACTGGAATATGACAAAGTTGGACCACACCACACTCTTTGTAGAAGATAATGAAGTAATTTACTCCCATGTATTGAAATAGTGAAGAAAACATACATAAGGAGGTACTTATTCTTATGACCCTTTTAAATAGCAAGATGTACCACTGTCAACTAAAATGTTATAAAAGGACTTGATTCATTTCTAGAAGGATTCGAGTGTATATCCTATCTGGTGGTTTGGCTTCTATGTTATGTTAGGCAAAGAGATAGTATATTTATCATGGCGTTGAGAGATAGAGCGATTATGCAGTTGAGATTTTAGCTACATTGTTTTGATGTTTTGAATTTATACCCATGGTTATCTGTTTATGGGGAAGAGGTACTTTTTTGGCCTCCCTTCCACAAGTGATCCTTATGTTGTTAATGAAATTTCTAGTTGAGACCAACATGATTTAATTTGCTATAGTGGTGAATATTTGAGGTTGTAGCTACACAAACGTCCTACACTTTCTACTTTTACTCCAGGGGCTTTTAGATGTATTAGGAGTTAAGGGTGATTTGCTTCCATTTACTCCCAAAATAAGATCCAAGGATTTATAGAAATTTGTTGATTTTAGGGCAATTTCAAAAATTACTAGGGAATGTATACCTTGTCCTATATTATTTTTGGTCTATATTATTTTTGGTCTACAGATCCTAGTTTAATCAACGGGATATTTTCCCCTACTTTTGTTTTTAGATCTCCTAAGGAGTTTCTTTTAATCTTGTCATTCTTACCGATCAAGGTTGAAGTAGAGTTGTATTAGGAAAAAAACTCAGTTTGTAGGAGGGGATGGACGGAGACTAGATTTAAGATGTAAAGTTATTGGTAGACAATGAGTAATTTTATCTATCAACTTTATAGATGGTTGGATAACGTTTAGAAGATTCCGACCATTTTTGGAGAAAGAGGTAGAGCAGAGCACGGAATAACGAGAAAACAATTCATTTGCACACAAGTTTATGTCTCCATAGAATGATAGGTCATTTTGAGATGAGTGCCTATTGAGCTCGATTTGTCAAAAACAATATGTAAGACCAAACAAGTTTGGAAGATTGGAATGCTTTAGCATTAATAATATTTGATTCATATTTTGAAGCAAGGTTATTGAGTCTTCGAAGCAAGGTTAATGAGTCAAGTACGACTAAAAGAAGCAAAGGCAGACCTAAATTAACTTGGGAAGAACTTATAAAGAGAGATTTTGAATCTTTATATCTTGATCAGAGTATGACCCATAACAGAGCTGATTGGAAAAGAAGGATTCATGTAGCCGACCCCAACATGGTTGGGATTGAGGCTAGATGATGATGAATATTTGATTCGTATGTTTGTAACAAACAAGGGAGTCATCTAGGAAGAGAAGGGACTTGGAAGATCAAACTGTAGGAGAGTGCCAATAGAACAACTCCAACTCCTTAAAAGCACTTATATACCAAGGTAGATGGGAAGCATTGAATAAGACAAGAACAAAGCTTGCTTTAGCTTTTTCTTTCCTCTCCCTGATCTCTGTCTTGGTTGAAAAAATTCCGTCTGGAAAAGCTTAGATGTAAGCACCGCTTGAATCCGTGAGGCGCACCGTGGAATTTTTGTCTCATTGGGGCGTAAGGCTCCAAGTTTACTGAGACCCATATAATATTTCTGTATATATTAATAATTTAATACACACAGATACATTACTACATATACATATGTCTTACTATATATATATATATATATATATATATATATATATATATGTTAAATACACACACATGTACACATATATCCAATCCAGGGTTGACACACACACACATGTAGCACATATGTGTGTGTGTATATATATATATTATGTTACATGTGTGTGTGTAACTACGTATACATATATATACATATAGCTTCATATATATACATACAATCTAAGGTTGGTATATATATCCATATAGTTTTAAATACACACATATAATAATGCAATCTAGGGTTGGTCTAGCCCCTATTGGGCCCAAAATAGGATAATTGAGATTCTAGGCTTTTGCTAGACAACCCCGATTGAGGCTTATTCCTCATATGTGCCTCTTTATGCATCTATCAAATTGAGGCACACGACTCACTAAAGGAGATTGAGGCGTGCATCTTGAGGCCAGCTCGTCTTGAGCAGTAGACCTGTAGCGCCTCGAGGCACACTTATTAATGCCATGCTACTTAGCACCCACCCATAATGTAGTAATGTCAAAGGGTTTGTTAAGAGGTCTACATGAATTCAGGCCTAAGATCCAATTTGCTTTATGACCTATGAGGATTTTGGATACACATAGTCCTACTTGCGGGAAGGAAACCACAAATAGACTGTTTGACAGAGTTTCTATTTAGTTTGAAGACCTAACAGGGTAGTTTTCGCCTCCATCCCTAGGATGTATGCAACTGAGAAAGTATTTTGACTTTTATCATTTTGTTGTCTTATAAATATTTGATTCTTTTGTATATCCTTTTTTGTTTCCTTTTAATACTCATGTTTCATGTAATAACCGTCCTACACATAGAGAGGGAGGACACATGGTGTTTTTGAATATGTGGAAATGCGCAACCTACACCTTTACTCTGAAGATGAGACTGAATCATCTGGGATAGGAATCACGTGTTGGCCACACCTCTTTATCTATACTGTGGGATCACAATACGATAGTTGCCACAACTTACTTGTCTTATCATTTGCTTTATCCATCTTCGCAACTGAAATCGTTGAGGGGGCACATAACCTTTCTTGGTCGTTTTTGTAATGTTCATTTGTTAGGACTGAAACAGATTGAAGCTCCCATCATATGGATTTTGATTGCGATTCTCTTACCCACACCAACATGTAGGACCTTCTAAAGTTTTGTAGGACCATAACACCCAATGGGTCCGCATGGGCCTATTAATGCCTCTGGATAATGCGGAAAAAAGTCTTGTATTATTCAATGATAAAAGAATATACAAGAGTCTCTATATAATACACAAAAGAACCATAGGGTCTAGAGATAACCCATGTGGGATAAAACATAAGTGTAAAGGAAAAGAAAAATAGAAAATAGACTAAGTGTAAAAGAGAAAAACACAACAAAGTCTATCTACTAATACTCCCCCTCAAGCTGGAGCATAGATGTCAATCATGCCCAGCTTGGATGTCATATCAGTGAAGCGCTTCTTAGGAAGAATCTTTGTGAAGATATCAGCAATCTGCTCATCAGTATGAATGTAAGGGGTAGAAATCTGACCAGATAGAACCGCCTCACGAACAAAGTGACAGTCCACTTCAATATGCTTCGTGCGCTCATGGAAGGTAGGGTTGCTAGCAATGAAAGTGGCTGCTTTATTATCACAGAACATAGGAATGGGCGACAAGTCTGAAAAACCAAAATCTGTCAGAAGGCTTCGAATCCAGAAGAGCTCGCAGGTAGTATGTGCCATGGCGCGATATTCAGCTTCAGCACTAGAGCGGGCAACCACAGCCTGTTTTTTGCTCCTCCATGTGACTAAATTGCCCCCAACAAAAGTACAGTATCCAGAAGTGGAGCGGCGATCAACCTTGCTCCCAGCATAATCAGAATCGGAGTAGCCCAGTATCTTACAGTGCCCATGTTTTTTGTAGAGAAGCCCTTTTCCAGGAGAGTTCTTCAAATAGCGCAGAATATGGCAAACAACATCCCAATGACATTGTCGGGGTTTGTCAAGGTAGCGACTAACCAATCCGACAGCAGCAGTAATGTCAGCTCGTGTGACTGTGAGGTAGATAAGCTTCCCGACCATTCATCTGTACTGATGAGTGTCAGGATATGCAGGAGAGGCTTGATCATCCCAATCAGTGTTAGGATCAAGAGGGGTGCTAGCAGGCTTAGTACCTAGGAGTCCAGTCTCAGATAACAAGTCCAGAACATACTTCTGCTGAGAAAGACACAGTCCTGCAGAAGAGCGAGAGACCTCTATCCCAAGAAAGTAGCGTAAAGAACCGAGGTCTTTAGTAACAAAGTGCTTTTCAAGATACCGCTTAGTTGCCTGAATACCTGCTGCATCACTCCCAGAGAGTATAATATCATCAACATACACAATAAGAATAATAATGCCAGCTGTGGATTGTTTAACAAAAACAGAGTGGTCCGACTGAGAGCGGCGAAAAGAATAATCCTGGAGAATAGTGCTAAGTTTGTCAAACCACGCACGTGGACTCTGTTTGAGGCCATAAATAGCTTTTTTTAAACGACAGACTTTAGATGGCTCCCCCTCACAGATAAAGCCGATGGGTTGAGACATGTAGACTTCTTCATGTAGATCGCCATAGAGAAAGGCATTTTTCACATCGAGCTGGTATAACGGCCAATCAGAATTAACAACAACAAAGATCAGAATCCTTACAGAATTAAGTCGTGCCACAGGAGAGAAGGTTTCAAAATAGTCAACCCCATAGGTCTGAGTGTATCCTTTAGCAACCAGTCTGGCTTTCAGGCGCTCGACCGTACCATCAGGCTGATATTTCACTGTGAAGACCTAGCGACACCCAACTGGCGAGCAATCAGTAGGAGGATCAACAAGAGTCCAAGTATGACGATCAGTAAGAGCCGTCATTTCTTCTTCCATTGCCTGACGCCATGCTGGGATTTTAAGAGCATGAGCAGCAGTCTTAGGGACAGAAATAGCAGACAGAGCAGCAGTAAAGTTGGTAAAATTAGAATTCAAATGAACATACGTAAAAAAATTCCCAATTGGATGTTTCGTACAAGCACGTGTCCCCTTTCTCAGACTAATGGGAACATCAAGGTCAGAAAATACCTGCGGAGGTGGCTGATCTGGCGCAGAGGACGTAGACGATGGAGAGGCCATAGAGGGAGCTGTTGGCTTTGGTCTTCTGTGATAAACCTGCAGAGGGGGCTTCTCACTTGTAGATACAGGAGCAGGGCTATCATACTCATCATCCACCATAGGTAAAGGCGTATCAGTCAACAAATCAGACGTAAGAGCAGAACCCTCCGAAGAGAAAAATGGCATGTGTTCAAAGAATACCACATCCGCAGATACAAGCCATTTATGTGAAGCAGGATCATAACACCGATATCCTTTCTGAGTGCGGGAATAGCCCAAAAAAACACACTTGGTGGCCTTGGGATCTAATTTAGTAAGACCAGGTCTAAGGTTCTTCACAAAGCATGTGCTCCCAAAAATACGCGGTGGTACAACAAACAGTGGTAGATCAGGGAAAAGAATTTGAAAAGGGATTTTATTGTGAAGTACAGAGGAAGGCATGCGGTTTATGAGATAGCAAGCAGTGGAGATTGCCTCAGGCCAGAATTTGTGAGGAACATGGTAGTGAAAGAGAAGTGTGCGGGCGACCTCAAGGAGATGGCGATTCTTACGCTCAGCGACACCGTTTTGTTGTGGGGTATAAGCACAGGAAGTCTGGTGAATGGTGCCCTGACGTTTACAAAAAGACTGAACAGAAATTTGCACAAATTCCAAGGCATTGTCTGTGCGAAAAATCTTGATGGGCTTAGCAAATTGAGTCCGAATTTCCGCAAAAAACTCAGAAATTTTTTCAACTACAGTAGATCTGTCTGTCAGTAAAAATAACCATGTGGTTCTAGAAAAATCATCAATAAAACTTAAGAAATATTTGAATCCAGAAACGCTAGGCACAAAACACGGTCCCCAAATGTCAGCATGCACAATGTCAAAAGGGGCTTTAGAGCCAATACAAATATTTGCAGAAAAAGTAGAACGGTGTTGTTTGCCCAATTGACATGTTTCACAATAAAATCTAGTGCTAGCAACAGTCGGTAGTAAAGCCTTCAACTTCTCAGCAGACGGGTGGCCCAGACGGTAATGCCACTGAATATCAGGAACTGTAGATGTCAGGAAAGCAGCTGGCTTCGGCTCGTCCAAATAGTATAATCCATCCGGTCCCTCATGGCCTGAACCAATCGTCGTCCTCGTACGCAGATCCTGAAACAGAACACCATCCGGGTCAAATGTAATAGCACAACGAAGACTTTTTACCAGTTTACTGACAGATAGTAAATTCAGAGGAAATTTGGGCACATATAGCACAGACTGCAGAGGTAGAGTACTAGTAGAAGTGATATCTCCAATGCCACAAACAGGAGATTTGGAACCATCAACAACCGTCACAGGCGGTATAAGAGAAGTCTTGCGCAGAGTAGAAAATAAACTAGCAGTACCAGAGATATGTGCAGTCGCACCAGAGTCGATCACCCAAGGGCTTTTACCAGTCGTCGTCAGGAGAGCAGCGCCATTCTCAGGAGAGTCCGCAGAAGTAGAGGCAAGGCGGGCTTGAAGCAGTTTCTCAAACTCGGAGCGAATCCAATCAGCAGTAGGGTCAGAGGCAGCAAAGGTAGATGCAGGTTGTTCAGTGGTAACCTGGTTCGCCCAGTCAGGTTTACCATATTTTATCCAGCAGCGGTCTTCATTGTGATTAGTACGCTTGCAGTGAGTGCAGTAGCGGGGCTCCCCTGACTCCGAGCCAAAACCACGTCCAGGTGCAGAAGAGCGGCCACCACGACCACGGCCACGACCTCGGCCGCGACCACGAAAGGAATCCGCAGAACGGACAGCAAGTGCTGTTCCATCAGAAGTAGAGAGTGTCAAAGAAGGAAGACGCTGGACCCGCTTGAGGACGTCCCGAAGAGTAGGTAACGGGTCACTGGAGAGGATCTGATCCACGACCCCAGCAAACAAAGTAGGAAGGCCAGCCAGGAACTGAACAAGCATGAGCTCATTCCGCTGACGATGTAGTTCTTCAAGATTCGCAGTCAGAGGATGATAAACCTGAAACTCGTCCCACAGAGCACAGCACGAGTTGTAGTAGTCTTCCACAGAGTCAGATGTCGAGAAGTCTTGTTTCGCAAGCTTCTTGAAAATTTCAAACACCTTCTTGGGGTTCTGTTGATGAGAGTAAACATGGGATAGGTGATCCCACATTTCCTTAGCAGTCTGAAGGCGAAGCAGAGAGTGGTTGATCTTAGCATCAACGCTGTTGACCAGCCAGGCCATAACCCCATAATCCTCCTTGGACCAGAGATCATAAGCTTGCTTAGTCTTGTCATCAGCAGTAGCAGCAGGTACATCAGGACCCTTGGTAGTCAGGTGCGAGTGGCGCCCGTGTGCTTTCACGTAGAGTTCGAATGAAGCAGCCCATAGGTGATAGTTGGAGCCATCCAACTTAACAAAAGTAACACACAAAGACCGTGGTAAATCTGAAGTCGCCATGAGAGTAGAAGCAGACAGTCAGCAGCACGAGCGCAGGGCAAACAGTAGAATCAGTAGGCAGCAGGAAGTGTCCAACACATGGACCAGCATCAGCAGATAGGAGATCCGATCATGGACCTCAGAAACCCTCACGGGGCAGAGATAAAGAAGCAGAACCTACGCCAACATGGAGAAACAATTACTCCACCATGTGGCGTAGGCAGACAGATCCAGATGTAGCTTTTAGACCCTCAACGTGCCAGAACTGGAAAGTGTCGGGGCTGTACGTAACGGATTTAGAAAATGAACGGAGACCGAAAAGGGAACTTGTGGTTGTCTAGGCCACAAGGATAGAGATGGTGAGGATGTGGGGGTGTGGTGTAGGGGCCGGGAAATTGGTGGTGGTGGTGGCTGTTGGTGGCCGACAGCAAGTACTGTAGCGCCGCGGTACTGTAGCAACCGCGGTACTGTAGCAGCGGGAAGAAAGGAGATGGGGCGGTGGGCAGGGAAAGAGAAGAGAAGGGCTGTGGTGGTGGTAGGGTAAGGAAGGAAGGGAGGAGGAGGAAGAAGGACGGCGGCGGCAGGGAGAAAACCGCAGGGGGGGGCGGCGGCGGTGTGGTGGTTGACGGCGCAGGGGTAGGTTAGGGTAAGGAGGGGGAAAAAGAATTAGGGTGGATCTTGTTGCTCTGATACCATCTAGATAATGCGGAAAAAGGTCTTGTATTATTCAATGATAAAAGAATATACAAGAGTCTCTATATAATACACAAAAGAACCGCAGGGTCTAGAGATAACCCATGTGGGATAAAACATAAGTGTAAAGGAAAAGAAAAATAGAAAATAGACTAAGTGTAAAAGAGAAAAACACAGCAAAGTCTATCTACTAATAATGCCCACCATGACAAGAATTTGCTTGCCCTAATTTTGCTCCCAAAGTTTAAATTTAGGACCACTTGTCTTGTTTTCTTAGAGTTTAGGTTGAGTATGTGGCCTATCACCCCATTACAAAAACTTGGATACTCATTAAAACACTGCATGGGGTTCAACTTATGTAACTTGTTGCTCGTCTGTCTGTGTGCCTATTTTGGACTTTCAAGACCAGTGATTCCTAGCCAAAGCTATATGATGCCAAGTGAAACCTATAGTTTTTACATGCCTCACCTACTCACTGTTATAGGAAGTGCTCTCACTATAACCTCCTCATCGAGCAAAGATAATGGTACATGGTATGGCTGCTCACAGGGGGATCCAACAGAGAAAAAAAACCCATCTTATGTAGTTGTCGGATCCCATTTGCAACTATTGCAGTAAGAGTAATCACGCAAAAGAGAAATACTGGGAGAAATATAATTTAATGAGCTAGGTTGTGCTTGTATTATTATAGATTCAACTAGGACAACTACTTTTGGTGCTTGTATAATTACATTCCAACTAGGCGGTAAAGTCTTTTTGATAGTGACATCAGTCACATCACATGTTCTTAAATGCCATTAGGTAGTAAAGCTAGGACATCCTTTTTTTTGGCAAATTGCCCTCACTTTTTGAAAAAAAAAAGACCCTCTTTTCGAGTTTGTAGTTAAAGTAGACGGAACAACAAATTCTTATACTATCTTGCCCTCATCTTCCACACTTTACACCATTTAAGTCCTTTAAAATCTTTTATTTGCTAACAAGGTTATCAAATCTTTTGGATCAAATGATTTCAACTCTCCTTAGATGTATTTTTGTCGCATAAATATGTAGTAGGCCATAAATGTTGTCATTTATTTGTATTTGTAAATGAGCTAGGGATGTAGTCCATTTACCCATTATGTTTATGTTTTTTCAGTTTGTAGTAATTGGATCTTGGACATGGATCCATGTAACACTCTTTGCCTATGTGCTGTAAAGTTTTCCACATGTTTTGATGGAAAAATAAGAAACATCATCCCTAGCCAATACAACCTAACGTAAGCTCCTCTTGTGGAATTTCCCTTCCTCTCTCTAGGTGGGTTTTCCACATAAATTCTTTGTGGTATACTCGTGTTTCTTGTCTTCTCCTATTTAATGTTTTCTCCTTTTTTTTACTCGTTGGTAAATAATGTACTATAGCATGACGGTATGTGGTAATTCTATTTGCCTTCCTCGACCGCCATTTGTTTCCAAAATCCCTTCCCCTCACTTTCGTTGGCCTTCAGTTTTTATAGGAGGGTGCACTGTGGATGGGTGTGGTGTTGACCCTCTTCCTTTTCTTGTTCTGGACCAACAAGTTTGTACACGTGAGCCCTTTCGTGCATCTCCAAGTACCATTAGTATGCATATCCTCCATAGTTTTTACTCTTGGTGGAATGTCTAAACCCTGTGCATCATATACAAGTAGGTTCCTTGTAGGAAGAGACTCAAGGAAGGTGTTAGATCTCCCTTGTTTGGTTGTTGGGAAAATTGTATGCACCGTGGAAATGCTTTTCTGGTATTATACAATGCATTTTCTCTTATTGTGTGTATCCAGTGTGATCCTTCTCTAGACTTACTTCCTTCACTTGTTTTTACTTCTATTTCTTATATGGTTGAGGAAGAAAAATGTAAACCTCCAAAAACATAGGATGGTATCATCCCACTAACCATATGAAAAACTAATTTGATTTAATTACATCTTATGGGTTGTTGTAAAGATGGCCATCAATGGTCTTAAACAAATTGGTTTAAAAATGGAGTAAAAATGTCACCTGACACATGGAAAGACCTGTGATGCATGGTATTTGGAAGACAATCAACTTGTTCTAGAGTGTGGATCTCCATCCATTGCCTTTGAAAGAAGTTGACCTGTGAGATGGGGGGAAGCTTTAAGGATTATGTGTGGCCAAAAAGAGAGGATATTCATGTGAATCAAATAGCGATAAAATATTTAGTCTTCAATAAGGGAAATGTTTGCTCTAAATGCTATGGTGCTCTTAAATCCAAGTAGGAAGACCTAGATTTTTATGCAAATGAAATTTAGTTCTATATAGTTGATCATGAATTGTACTAAATTAGACAATGGAAGACTCAGACTCTTATTTTCCTTGGGGTCTAAGTTTCGATTTTGAAAATATCATGCGCTAGAGTTTGGACAGTGAAACCATCTCCAACATTGAGGAGATCTTCTGATGTAGCACAAATGCACCTCATCTAGTTTTTTTGTGACATTGATATGTAGGGACCTAAGTGTGATTTTTCGAGTTATATGCACTTATTTGCAAGTTTCATGTATTTTGATTTACTGAATATTTATTGAATTGTTCCAGGTTTAGGGTTTCATGTCTCTTATTATGAATACCAACCTTGGGGGCTTGTCCAGACAGATGATGATGAATTATAGTTTGAATATTTTCTTTCATTCTTTGGTCCCCTTATCCCAGATGTGATTTTGCATCAATTGATAGTAGAGCCTGATGTAGGGTGCAATCGCTTTTCCTCCTTCCCTTACCATCATATCCTTCCCTCAATGTCATCTCCTCTCTCTCTCTCTCTCTCTCTCTTTTTGACTCTCTGTTGCAACATGAATCTGCTCCCTGCGACCAACCACAGACACAACTCGCATTCCTTTTTCCCCTACCAATACCCCGACTTCGTCATGTTCATGTTTCCTTTTTTCCCTTCTTGTGCCTTTTACTTTTCCCATTCCCAATCAATTGTGACACCCTGACCCTTACTTCCCTGGTCCCACTAGCAGTCGACGCCAGCCTGACACACAAGGCCATGTTCCTCAACACCCCCAACTCCTCACTCTTCCTCACCGATCCGCAACGTCCCTTTACCTAGCTCGTAGTTCCTCTTGCGTGGCCCTATGTTGGTTGGTAGCCGTCACTAAGGCAACCAAAAGTATGATGCCATCCAATTGGGGGCCCAACAACCAAGTGCCTACACTCTTCTGCCCACAGAAGCCACATGGGCTAGATACAAAAACGATAGCTTATTCCTCCCTCTCCCCTTACCCCCTAATCCTCTATCACTATGTGAACCCGTCAACTTCTATTGCCCTTTTCAACTTCTATTGCCCTTTTCCCTGTTGCAATAGTAACACACATACTCTTAAGATACAACTTCCCCTTGGACCACATTTTTTCTGCCCTCTTGTGAACTCGTACGTGAAGCAAAACTTGCGTTGTTGCACATGTTCTTCCTATCGTCTGTCACCTCAAGGTAAAGATGGTTAACAAGGACTTCAATAATTCCAAGATTACCATGAAGGCGCAATTGGTGATATCCTCATACTCCTTGACTCTGGCGGCCCTCAATGTACGCTTGTAGTTGCAGTGCAACAACATGACCGGAATGTCCCTGACCCAAACGTTGCCGCCGTTGCCAACCCCAACTACATGGTTACTGGCCAAAGCATATCATCAAGGTAGATGTACATAATTACGTCGGTGATTGCCGTCCTGAGGTACTTCTCGGCTGGTTCCATAACAACGAGACATATTTCCAACTGCTTCTTCAACTAACAGAGACACATAAGCTGCTCTTTGCAACGACATAACTCAGGTACACCATTAGGGAATACTTCTTGCCTTACTTTCCATAGTTGTGGACTGTGCTCCAGTACACCATTATGGGACACTTCATGCCACACAATTATTGTCAACGCTTCTATGTCAATTCACAAAATAGAAGCAAGGCGCAAACTCTGTCTCTGAATACATGTAGACGTTCTATGTGCTCTTCCATCATGTGGCATCTACAACAATGAAGTAGTCATGATCACGAACTTCCGTAGAATAATGACAAGATCGCGAAGAAGTTGGTGTGATTAATTTTCCTTAAGATTCAAGACAATGGATGTGGGGATGCATATTGAGGACGAGTTACAATGACGACCTCTAACATGTTCTACACTAATTCTTCGTGCTCTTTTGCCACCATTGCCTTTGCGTTCCACGAGTTCCACCACTAGGCCGTCATTCTCATCCAAGCAACCCAATGGCATTGAAGATCCAATATTTTACGTGCCATGGACATAGTGTTCCCACCATTGCCCCCAACCACATCATTATGGCTATTGTTAGGACCAAAGCGGAATGACATCGAGTACAAGGATGTTAGCCCAACCAGCGTCCCAATGACATCGAGGACGAGCTCGAGCAGACCTCTATAATGCTCCTAGTAGATGGTGGTCTCAATCCTGACCAATAATGCTCGTCACTATTCTACTCCTATGTTGAGTGTCGGGGCCACATCTGCACCCTCACTATTGATGGTGGCTGCACCACCAACCTAGTCACGAACGACTTTGGTAGATACGCTAGGCCCACAGACAGAGCCACTACCTCAACCCTACTGACTGCATTGGTTTGACAACATCATGTGCTAGGTCACACGATGACGTCTAACTCACTTCTCATTTCAACATGTCAAATCATCCCTTTTGTTGGTTCCTTGCACCTCGTGCCAAACTCCAACAGGTGTTCAATGATATCCCCCTAGCTGCCACTTTGTGAGGTCTCTTAGGGCATGTACCTGACTCATTCATAGCTCGTTATTTTATTTTATTTTGTGTTACATTTATATGTAGAGACTTAGGTGCTATTTATCCAGTTATGTTATCTTAGTTGCAAGTTGTAATTATTTTATTTTAATTTTTATTTTGTTTGGCAATTTGCACTATTGTCTCATGTCACCTATTATAAGTACCAACCTTGGGGGCTTGTCCCAGGCAAACAATTATGAATTAGAATAGCATTCTATTTTATTCTCTGGACCCCTTCTTCCCGATGCAGTTCTGCATCACCTTCTTGGTAGAAAAAGTTAGACGAATTGTGATAACAATAGATTTGAGGATTGTTAGAAAGTATTATCAACATATTTAGTTAATAGGTTAATTAGTTAATGAGTCTCGACCCATATAGCCTTACTTGAGTCCCAAGTTAGTAATGTTTCCCCCTTTCTCCTATATATAGGACCGGGGTTGCCATCTAATGTAGCACAACACAAATGAGTGTACCTCACACTTTTCAACACGGTCAGAGCACTTACCTTAACCCTAGAGAGAAAAGAGCGAGCCTCCACCTGCGGGTGACCCTCGTCTCTACATGGCTTAGGCCAACCGCCCTCCAAGCATTCTCCTAGCCTCCATGACCGTTTCACTTCTTCTTTCGTATAATCTTCAATTATAGCCGGCGCCATTCTTAGCGGGCATCTGCGCTTCCCCAATTCATAGTCAAAGACAACCATCTAGTCTCCCTTGTGGTCGTCATCCTTGAGTCTCTGGACGACGCTAATTCCTGTCCAGATTTGGTCTTGCCTTCTTGGTCTAGTAAGGAGTTGTTGCCTAAGATCCGCATGATTCATTGTTACAAGTGATAATGCTAATTACCCTCACCCCTTATTGTGTCTTCCTGGGTTTGTGTTCTCATGGACGGTGCCAATTCCCGTCCAAATCAACCACTGTCGACATGGCGTGTTGTCCAACCGACACAGTATGTAGCAATCCAGATATTGTCTTAACGACGTAGGGTTTTCATTCAGATCGCAAGTTACACGACGTTTCAGATCTTAACACATGTTGACGGAAATCTGTTTCACGCCTACTCGACGTGTCAGATTTCCGACACGACGTGTTGACGTAAATCTATTTCACGCCTTCGACATCCTACACGGCGTGCCAAAATCTCCACACGGCGTGTTACTTGGAGCCTATCACCTTCGACCAATAAAGTTACACGCTGTGTTAGGAACATGGTTGTCAGAACTGAACCGAACTGGCCGGTTGAATAAATTAGACCAAGAACCGATTAGTGTAGCGGTTTGGTCTGGTCCTAGAGCCGTAATTACATCAAAACTGGGCAAAAACCACTGAATCGTCAGTTAAACCAGTCAACCGGTGAACTGGTCGGGTTTTGGACAACCAGGCGGTTGTTTCCAGGGGTGTTTTCCTCCCCAATTCTAGTTCATGTGTCGCGAACCCCAATTGCCCCTCCCCCTCCCCTTCCCCCTGATATTCTGATAGTTGCCGCTCCATTGCTGCCCTAGCGAGGGTGAGCAAGAGATGAGAGCTCCCAACTCGCCACCGACGATTGCACAACCACCGAAGATGGATGGCACCGTCGACAACAAAGATCTCGATGAAGACGCGGTCGGAATAATCTTCTCCACTATTGCCATCCGTCCATGCACCTACTGCCGCTGTAGTTGCGCCCTTCCCCTCCAACTGTCACATGCAAGGAATAAGATTTTCGATTTCGATACCGTTTCGACAGCACGGAAACCGAAATTTATGGAAATTTCGACAAAAATTTCGATAAATGCAATTGTGCCCGTTTCGACGCCAAAATGAACGAATTAATTTATGAAATTTTACAGGCGCGATCTCTACACCTAAATGCAATAAAATTTTATGTGGGGGTAGGTTAGGGAGGGGTCCTTCATGTGGGAGGTAAGGGAACTGTCCTGTTTATTGAGGATTTCGATGACAAAATGTAGGAATTAAGTTATGTAATTTTGCAGTTATGAGCTATATACATGCATGTACTTATTTGTGCTATAACATCACATATTCGATATGTAGGGCGCCTCCCACACATTTTACTTGGGTTGGTAGTTTGCTGTTGATATTAACTCGACAGTCAACCATTTCATTGGCCCTAAGAACATTAATGCAATGTTTCCAAGTAAAATCATTATTTTTTGGTGTATTTGGCTTCCTAGGACCCTCATTGTCTAATAAACCACCACTAGGATACATGTTGTCCGCATTGAAGAAAATAAAATATAGCATAAAGCATGCATCGTATTAGTATTTGATAATTTGAGTAGCAAATATTAGGGAATGCAATGTAATTATGATATATTATAGGCATATGCTATGCATGAGTAATAAATGGTGAAATAACCCCAATCCCCCTTTAGTCCTATTCAAAAAACAACAATAACATAAAGGATTGCAATTATCGAAACTTCCATCGAAATTTCCATCGAAAAATTTCAATTTGTGTACAAAAAACCTCGAAATTGGCGAAATTCATCGAAACCGTCGAAATTTTTGTCGAAATTTCGATAAATGCAATCTTGTTGCCAGTTTCGATTGAAATCGGTATAGTCGCATGTTTCGGTACCAGATGCTACCGAAATCGGTATTTTGGGGCGAAATTTTGGTGATTTCTCCGAAACCTCATTCCTTGGTCACAGGTACGTTTTCCTCCTCTTTTTTTTTTGCTGCTCTTCTTACTCCAGTTCTCCACTTTGTATGCTCTTCATCTTCTTCTACTCCAGCTCCCCTTTTTGTCTACTCTTGCCTTTTTTCTACTCCTTCCAGGTTTCTACAGCTCCTCTTACTATTCTTTTGATCCTCCCCTTCCGCGCCTCTTCTTCTCCCACCCCCTATTCTTTTGTTCTTCTTCTTGTATGCCTTTTCCTCTTTTTCTTCTATACCTCTTGCTCCTCCACGTATGGCCCCCCTTCTTCTACTATCTCCTGTTGGTTCCTTTTTACTTTATTTTTGTTCAATTAATTCTGATTCATCTATAATTCTCTCTGTACCATCCCCTATTCACACTCGCAGCTGCTGGTTCTGTTGTTCCAAGGATTCTTTCGAAGCTTGCAGCTCGCAAATTTGTTGGTGATGATTCACTGCTGTGAGTTTAATTTGACTTCAATTATTATTTGATCCCAGACGACTTCTATCCGTAGCACTGTACTCTATTATATATTAAAATCATTTATTTGATAGCTAGCCTATTATGGCTTACCCATTAGTTTTCCGCATCCATCTCATTACTGGTTACTTCCGTTGCTATCTTTATTTCCTGTTTTATTACTTCAAAAGACCTTCTCCAAAGCTCGAGTATTTCTAGCCTATAGAACACGACCCGGAAAGGGCGTCATCATACTTAAGTATTGCTTAAGGGGATGACAACATTTTATGTGCGGAGTGACATTTTTATCCTCTAATGGAGTCCTGTAACTCCAAGCTCGGCCATGAGTTTCATCCAGATCTAGCTCGAGGGGGAGTGTTAGAAAGTAGTAGTGACCTATTTAGTTAATAGGTTAATTAGTTAACGGGCTAAAGTGTCTCGGCCCATATAACTTTACTTGCGTCCCAAGTTTGTATCCCGCTTTCTCCTATGTATAGGCAAGGGTGTTTCATCTAATATAACATAACACAAGTGAGTTGTCCTCACACTTTTCAACAAGGATAATTCTGGTGAAACCTTGAGCATCCAGCCCTTGTTATTATCACAATTCTTGAGGCTCTCTGTATTCCTCTAAAAGGAAAGGGAAAACTAAAATGCACTAGCTGTCAAACAGTTGGTTATTGCATGCAATTTTTGTTGGGAGCTGCATCTTGAGAAGAGACATGGCAGAAGGGAGATTGTTTACTTCTCTTTCTATAGACATGTGATGAATCTGCCTCTCATTGTAGATTTTCATGTCACACGTAAAAACTCTATTCCTTGGGACTTTTCCGAGCTGCACTTAGTGGGGGGCTAACTATGGTGTCAAAGTCAGCTGCTCCAGCTCCATAGGTCTACCATAACTTCTTTTACTGGCGCAATGTTCCGTCTCATTGCAAATTTCTAGCATCCCAAATTTCAGGAAAATAATCACACATTTTTCGGTTTGATCAATAGTTCAACCCGAACATTTCCTCTTTACTTTGAAGATCCCAGCATCGCTCCATTCTTCCATCAACTATAATAGTTATCGCTTGTTACTAGTAA
This sequence comes from Alisma plantago-aquatica, assembly GCA_963693085.1. Classification (NCBI taxonomy): domain Eukaryota; kingdom Viridiplantae; phylum Streptophyta; class Magnoliopsida; order Alismatales; family Alismataceae; genus Alisma; species Alisma plantago-aquatica. The sequence continues at coordinate 1,008,165,926 of OY856413.1, forward strand.
ATAAGAGGATAGATACCTTAGTTTTCCACTCTTTATAAGAGATGAATGTAGGGATTGCAAAAATCCCCATAAGACCCATACCTACGTGACCCAAATGTGTTTAGACCCGATTATAATAGGTTTAATGGGTCTTAATTAGTAATTGGGTCTTAATGGGAATCGGCATTTGTACCCATTTTCTAACTGGAGACCCATGAGAACCCACTAGTACCCACGAGGCCACAAAAACCTATTCTCTGTCTCGCCGTCCCCCAACCTCCATCCTCCGTCAAATCGTCACACCTCTTCACCCCCTTCATTCCAGATCTATGACAAATTAGTGGCTTCTTTCCCGTCTCTGGTTCCCCCAAGAGCTCCTCACTCTTGATTTCCTCAGATTGCCGTCTCTCGGCTGCAGCACCGTCTCCGCCGATCTGCTTGATAAACTTACAAAGGATCCCTGTTGGCGGTCTTTTCCTGCTCCTGCTGCCGCGTCCTCCTCCTACGGCCGGCGAATTGCTTTGTGCTCTGCCTGGATCATTGCTTGAGAAGCTGGCGGCTAGAAGCCGTTCTTCGAAAGACGACAGCCTGAGACCGCTGACTCTATCCCTAGAATGTAGCGGAGCCTCTCTCTCTGCGAGTTACTAAAATCTGGAAAATGAGCGCTTTGATCCGGCCATCTCACTAACCTCGACCAGCAGTTCTTCTCCAATCCATAGGTCTCAGCGTTCTCAATCTCGCCACAAGCCTAGGACGTCGCAGCCACCACTACGGCGATAGAGGGAATCCTACAAAGCAGTACGCCGAGGATACAGCGTACACCCAATGGAACAATTGCCTTGGTCCACAAAAGTTCTCGGCTGTTGCTTGCACACAATTAACTAGTATTAGTGTTCATGATATTGCCTGTGCGCAAGATGTTTGCTTTTTTGTCTGCGTAAAGCAGTATGCAGTTGTATTATTTAAGCCAATTAGCACTTTGCTATTTCGTCAGTTCAAGGTTGCTGCGTCATGTATTATATAATTGTGGAATACATGTATTGGAATAAAATTGATGAATATTGCATATTGTCTACTTGGATTGTGGAATGAGTTCAAAGTTGCACATTTGAGCTGCAAATTATAGCTGAAAATTATCTGCAGATTCGTTGTATATTCTTGGCTGATTTCTCGATGGTCTGTATACTTCATTAACATGTGTGTTGCTATGTTTTATTGCAGAGCCACATAGGCATTATATGTATGTAACTGAGCCTTGTGTTAAAACAATTAATGCTTGAGGATTTCTGTATAGTTATTTCAAGTTTGAAAAAATAGATATTGCCTTTAAAGTTGAGAATGATTACTTTGCAAATATACATATGCAGGGGTTATGTTGCAAATTGTGAGAAAAAATAATATTGGTCTCTTTAATTTTTCGCATTGAGTGTCTAGTTCATGAAGTTGGTCTTAATGGGTTATAATATGTCCCCATAACCCATTGGGGTGGGTATAGGTATTACCTATTCTATGTTTTCTTCAAATGGGGTGGGTATGGGTTGGGTTAAAATTCAAATGGGTATAGTGGGTATGGGTATGGGTTGCTCATGCTCGCCCATTTGCCATCCCTAGATGAATGTCGATATTTATTTCCATTTACACCAACAAGCTTGGTGGTTGGAGTCATATAGGAGATGACTTCATCAATAACATAAACTGTGACCACTGAATTTCCAAAATTGACATCCTTTACTCGCGGCGCCAGTGTGAGTCCTCTATGCCTACATTGGCTAGCCACTCCAGTACCCGTGATATCTGGTACCATGATAAAATCTCTACCCCTTTCCACCCCTCCACAGCCCACTGCATCACCTAAGTTGACCTCCATAGAACCACAAGTACCCGACAAGCTGATCTTTACCGTTCTCCTTGTTGGATCAGTATCGCCTGGAGTGCTTATGATCACTCTGGCCTAATATAATCTCACACAAAAACGTGTGATGTATTTATAAGCTTAAGATTAACATGAAGCATAACACATGAAATTTGAATACATTGGCTAGCCACTCCAGTACCCGTGATATCTGGTACCATGATAAAATCTCTACCCCTTTCCACCCCTCCACAGCCCACTGCATCACCTAAGTTGACCTCCATAGAACCACAAGTACCCGACAAGCTGATCTTTACCATTCTCCTTGTTGGATCAGTATCGCCTGGAGTGCTTATGATCACTCTGGCCTAATATAATCTCACACAAAAACGTGTGATGTATTTATAAGCTTAAGATTAACATGAAGCATAACACATGAAATTTGAAAAATTAATATCACAGTTTCAGACTCCAGTTTATATTTTAATCTATCAATGATCTCCCATTCTAAGCACATGATGCGTCATTTAAACTTTTATTTTAAAATTGCATTTATGTATCTAGTTTATCATGTAGTCTTTCTCTGACTTTTTGCAGTTATCTATATTTCTATTCAGAAGTTTATAGTGTTGGTCGTATTTGCCGACCAATGCCAGAGGATCAAGAGTTTTGATGGACACTCCTGTTATGTACTACCAAAACCTTCACGAGTTAATTATGGGGTTACAAAACATTTTTTGTTTTTCTGTGCTCAAGTCTTTTTTTGGTACTCTAAACTTGTATGAAAAGGCATTTAAAATGGCAAATAACCCATGCCGTTTTGTGCTTTCCAGCTCATTTCCTACCATTACTAGCTCTGGAGTACAGACCATTAGTCTTTTTGTCACACTAAGTTTCTTTCTAGTTTCCACTTAGGATCTATTTCCTTCGTGGAGTATCCCCTCTGGCTGATAGATCCTATAGGAAGTATGAGTTTTAGGTAGATATTTTGATATGCTGTGCACCTTTACAGCTCATGTCGAAGACTGATGGAGCTCCCACAAAAACCGAGATTGTATTTGTGTCCCCTACCGGTGAAAGGATCAGTAATAAGAGACAGCTCACAAGCTACTTGAAATCTCATCCTGGAGGGCCTTCTGCGTCTAAATTTGATTGGAGTACTGGTATTGTGACGTCTCTCTCTTCTGCTAAGATATGCATGTACCTGTGTCATAGTGATTCTCTTTTTTGTGGGTTTGTTGTCTGATGATACAGGTGAGGCTCGCAGACGTTCTACAAGAATTAGTGAGAAGGCCAAGGCAAGCGAGCCTTCAGAGCAGCCACCTCCTAAAAGGTCAAGGAAATCAAGTTCAAAGAGCATGTTCGATGAGCAAAAGGAGACCCCAGATGAAGAACCTGAAGAAGCTCAAAATGAGGAAACTGAGCCTGCTGTTGATGCAGCAAAGCAAAGTACAGAAGATGAAAAGACGGAGGATGTGGGTGAAAAGCGTGGATTGGGAAATGTTGCTGATGAAATTATTTTGAACGAAGATTCTGCTCCATTTGATCCTAAGGAGAAGATTCCTGACAACAAAGAGAGAACTGAGGAACCACAGAAAGAACATCTAGAATTGTTGGAAACTAACACTACCGCACTGGCTGTGGATGAACCTAAGAATGTGTCATTGCTGAACGAAATAAGACAGCATACGAAGGTTGCTTTAGGAGCTGCTGATGAAATTGCAGATACAGAGAAGAAACAGAATGACGAAACAGAGGATAAAATGGTTACTGAAAATAAACTTGGTGCAACTGCCGAGGAAAAGAAAAAGGAATCCACTTTTGATGAAAATGTTGCAGGAAAGGGGCATGAAAGCCTGATGGCTGGTTTTCATGACAGGGAGGTTGGAACCGTCAATGTTTCAGGGGCAAACGGTTTCATTGGTGATGCCAACAACAAAGAGAACGGCTCCAATAATCCTGACGCTACCACTATCACTTCAAGTGCTTCGGGACTGTGATGTCAACAACGCCCCATTTTTCTGTTATGCAATTTGTTCGTTAATAAATGGTGGCCTGTAGACGATGTTTGTTTTGAAACGAGCATGTCTAATAATGTAATAAGTTGACAGAATTACTGTATGTATGTAAATCACTGCATGTCTATTAGCATTATCCGTTCCACGTCAGGATTGTATCTAGTATGCATGAATGAACCATTAGCGGTATAATGACAACAGTAATTACTTTCTTCTAATAAGGATTTTTTTTTTTGTTCTCTTACACTGGTGTGACCATCGGTCGAAGCGATTTGGGATTCCAGACATATACTTGAACATTCAAGCTACACATGCACATTGCATATGAAAAAAATATGCCGCTTCAGCCTGTTCGAACGTGGCAACATGATCACCGGTCACAGGCAGCCATGAAAGCTGGGTCCTCACCCTGACCTCATGTTTGCAGGCTCTGATGCCCTGATTGTGAAATGCATTTATATAATTCGAATTCCATGTCCCCGTTATCCCTTACAGTATAATAAAGTTATCTATAGCTCATGAAGATCTACACGCTTGAAATGAAATTGTGTGGCCTTGTTGTCACTTGCTATTGTTATCTTTATGGTCGAGAACCGAGTCCAATTCAGATGCCTACTGAAATAGAAAAATGACACAGAACTAGGTATTTTTTTACCGCTTTCTCTAGTAACATTGTAGCGGGCAAGGTCAACGCGCTACATCCTGTCAACGGTGGTTTAGTTGATCATTTGATAGATCACGTTCAATAGGCGGAATCTTCAAATGATACATCTCGAAGAGCACCACATGCTGGATTAGACGGACCTTGGAATGACTAGTTCGTTTGCAGTCTACTTTGTTTCTATCGAGTCGCTGACTTAATACACACGGTGAATCAAATCCTTGGTTTTGCTGATATTCCACCCGTTTGAGTTTTGGTATCTATCCCCGATAAACTGAGAGGGCGTGACACACTTCCGATACGGAGTGCGGATAGAACTGTATCCAGGGGGACTAGAGAGAGGCTCAAGAACAAAATGTCAGTTGATTCATGTGTCTTGCTCTTGCATGGTAAAAGAGGTTTATTGTCGTATCTGCAATATGCATGTTGTCAAATTGAAGAATACTAGTGGAATAGAGAAGTAGACTCCAATGACGCAACAAACCAGGTAAGCTTTTTTTGTTGCTAGTGCAAGGGACAAAGATATGCCAAAGATTGACCTTCTATAATAGGGAAATGATCCCAATCTATACTATTGTGGGCTGCTTCTAGGTGATCAAAGATATACAGTTTGCCTCAGTTAAGTACAATAGCAAAAGAATCCCTTCCGCCAATGGGGAAACCATCCCAATGTACATCACAATAGGAAAACGTAGAGAGAGAGAGAGAGAGAGAGAGAGAGAAGTTTGAATATGAAGTCCCAAGTATAGGTCCTCTCGATATGTTTGGATCATTATAGGTTTAGATGAAATTCTCGAATATTATTATATTTCAAGTTCATTGCATTGCAACACCTAATCATGCTAGAGTGGGTAATATAAACATCTGAATAATTTCCCTATTGTGGATAGGAACTTCCATTGCGGTTCTTCAAGGGTCTATAAATCTCTTTTTCGTGTGGATATTGAGGCAGACTTAAGTCCACAATCCATCATTTCTATTCATTTTTAAGAATCTTAGAAAAACCATTTTGACTTATTTATGAATATGTATTAGAAGTGTGTTACGCCAGTTCATTAGGAAATCAATTAGAGCTATCATAATACCAAATAACTTTATTAGGTTGAACCCAACTTCCATATAGGAGAGAGGACTGAAACAACATAATAGGAAAAATATACTTGAGATTATATACACAATTAACCTAACAACTAGTAATTCTTAGCACTCCCCTTATACTGGAGCATGGTAGAATAATACCTTGTTCACCTTTCCAAGGCAGAGACATACATGACAGACATATTCAGAACAAAAAACAAAATAGACCATGCTTAGCAGATAAAAAAGACCTCCCCACCTAAATATCACAATTTAAATCTGAAGCACTATACTCAAGTAGATGATGCTCTCATTTGATTAAATCTCTTTTGAAACCTAACATATTTTATACGGTGTTGATTTTAAGAGTGTGAAACCTAAACTTACTAAAACAACATCGTAACAACCTAATAGGACAAACATACTTGAGATAATATACATAGTTAACCCAACAACTAGTAGTTCTTAGCACCCCCTGAATTTTGAGCATAATAGAATAATACCTTTGTTCACCTTTCCATGGTAGAGGCAGATATGAAAGACATATGTTAAACAAAAAACAAAATAGATCATTCTTAGCCCAAAAAAAGCCTCCACCTAAATATCACAATCTAAAATTGAAGCACTATACTCTAGTAGATAAAACCAACATCATATAAAATCTTATAGGTTTCAAAAGTGATTTCATCAACCAAAAGCATCATCTAGAATTATAGTATGTAGAAGTAGATAAGCATGGGTGTCCCGATCTCAATTAGTATTTATGTTAAGTAGTTCAAGGAGTATTAATACACATGCATTAGATCCCACAAAATGCTAGTAAACAATAGTAAATAGCTAACATGAATAAGGAAAACACATGAAAACAACATGAACTTAAAGCACCTAAAGTATATACAGAAGGTAGTGAAATGACATAGCCGACTGATACTAGTTTAAAGGAAGCACCTATGTAGATTGCACACAAAGGTAGCATAACTCAAAAGGTGTGATCAAAGAAGATATTTAAGCTGTATGATTACTTAGATTAGTCCCTAAACATTCTTCTCATCTCTTCCTCTCCATTTATATCCTCAGTCCGCACCTTTTTCATAATGATTTCCTCTCTATCTCCCACTCACACTAACTGTGAAATGATTCAAGAGAGTGGATAGCTCAAGACTACAAGTAACAATCTATGAAGGGCGATATAAGAATAACATTAAAAGAACACCACCAATTAAAAATAAAGAAAGAAATAAGAAGGGAGAGGAAGGTGTCATTGTAAGTGAGATTATGTGATAACTTAGAATTTTCTCTCTCCTCATATATGTACTATGAACTTCATCCTTGCTCAAGTTTCTCACTCTTGACTTTACTTTTGTGGTTGAATCTGCCTCGATACTTAGTCGAATCATCTTATGTACTTACGTCTTGTGTTGACACTCAATTTTCCTTTAGACCTAAGTTTCAACTTCTTAACATATCACCATCTTGCATATTTGTTTGAACAAAATTAATGTACTAAACTTACTCTTTAATGTATGCTATGTTGTGGAGATTTCAAATACAAATCCATAGGAGTAAAATTCGCCTCAACCGGACCCTCATAGCCCAAGATATGGCCAATTGATATTGCTCTTTGGTCTTTGATTTAACCTTAATTAATCATTTCCTTAGCACAATTGGGCCCAATCAGGGGTGAGTGGCCCTCTATCTCCCTCTCAGCTTGGCCATCTAGCTCTTGATCCATAGACCGATCACACGCTGTTGTGTGTTTTCCACATCATCTTTTCACATGTTATCACACACAAATTTGGTTCATTTTGATATCACTTAGACTCTTTTCATATTACTTTTGCCATCTTTTTGTTACTTTACTTATCACATAACTTGCATTGCAGATATGTTCCAAGGAAGACTGATTTCGGAGCTTAATGTTGTTGAAACAACAACTTGCACGTCGTGTCTTTACTAAGCATGACATGCGAGTTTCCAGTAACCATGTGTTCAGCTAGATAGCAAAAATACACGGCGTGTTCGGGTCTTGAGCATGGCGTGTGAGTTTCCATAAAAGTGCAGAAAAGCAAATGCACGACGTGCACCTGGAGCGTTAAGCAAACCAAAATCTACTAGAAAGTCACACGACATGTATTTCTTCAGCGCACGCCATGCGCAGTGTAGATTGGAGCAACTGACGAAGGTTTTACATGGTGTGCACTTTGGATGCACACCGTGTCTCTAGCAGTTTCAGCATTTCGAAAAATATGAGTTTTTGTTTAAAATAAAGAGGAAACTTAATGAGCGGTTATATCCGGTCATTTTGTGGAAGTTCCTTCATCCCAAAGCCAGATGAGAGAAGAGGAAGGCGATTTTGAGGAGAACAAGGGTGGTTTCTTGCCAAAGGAGCCCATTTCTTCTTCTCTTCTTCTCCATTGTCTTCTCCAAAGGTGCAACAGAGCTTCTCCACTTCACGCAACTTCTCGTGAGAGGAGCCAGTTTGTTTTGGTGCAGCTAAAGGAGGAAATTTCATCCCCAAGCCAGAATTCCTCCTTCTTGTGGTTACATTTTCGGATCTCTTTGTTTTTTCTCCTCTAGATCATGTTAAAACCTGAATTTTCTGTAGCAAATATGCAAAACATGATTATGGACGAGTAATTCCCTTTTCTTAGGCATGGGAGAGTAGCTCCCATGTCATAGAATGTATAGAACAAGTTAATTTTGTACTAAATACTATGTTGCTTGTTTTTCCACCATGAAAGTACCAGTTCTATCATTTCTTGCATGTATTGCTGGCCATTTTATGTGCATGTGTTATGCTTTCTTGCTTGATCTGAGAAGATAGGTAGGAATGTATGGAGGTGCTCTTCTTGGCAACTCTTTTTCTATCACGAGAGTGGAGATAAATGAGTTGAGGAACATGTTGTGAAAAAAATGAAATTTATGCATGAGAATGTGACTTTGAGTTGAGATCGTTGCACTTACACTGGGAGGTGAAGTGCAACACAACCTTTCCTTTAAAACAAGTGCTTATGTATGTTTAAGTTTTCATGTTCCTATGATGTGCTATGATATGTGAGTGAAATTCTAATGTTCAAGTTTTTTGATCTCTTAATCTAAACTCCCTTTAGTAAATCTTTTCATTGCTTGTTTAAGTCTAAATTTCTGTAATAGATAATCGATTACCATCCTTTTTAAAACCGGTCTAGATTGTTGAACTTTAGTGTTGCTGTGCTCAATTAATTACTTAATCTCCTTGTGTTTGACCTCAACTACACTACCTCCATATACTTACGGAGATTGGTTAAGTTGGGTAAACTACCCTTGTTAGGATTGAAACTCGTTAGCCTAAATAGCCAACAAGTTTTTGGCGTCGTTGTCGGGGAGCTATGGTAATCTAATTGGAGTAATAAGTGCTAATTAGTATTCAAGACTAGATCACCATTTCTAATTTCGAATTTCATATACCGTTTAGTTGTGTTCTTAATTTCTCTTGCTAATTTTCAGGTTGTATGCGTCGCTCACAAAGGGGTCTTCAAACATCAGCGTTGTTAGACCTTGAAATCGAGCGTAGCCTTTCAAGCTTAATAAGAGCAAGGAGAGTAGAACAACCACTGCTAAGAGGTGTTCCACCATTATCACCACCACCATCTTATTCACCCTTTGAAGAAGCTACACCAAGTGATCCAACCATGGAGGATGACCGTCCTTTGAAGGATTTCAAAATGCCAATCGCCACAAACATTTGTGGGGCCATTGACATGCCTACAGTAGAAGTGAACAATTTCTCTATTGCTCCTTCTATGATGCAGATGATACAACAGAATCATTTTGTAGGTACAACTAATGAAGATCCAAGTCTTCATGTTGCCAAGTTCTTGGAATATCTGAATACTTTCTGAATCAACAGTGTAACGACCCCGCCTCTCGGTAACCCCCAATTAAGGGAGACCAAAAGGTCAGAGCCGTTATCCCAATTTTCCGGATCAATGGTTTGAAAAATAATCAATAATAATTACTAAATTCTACCAAAAACTATACTAAAAAGTTGGAATAAAATAAAACTTTGAATACCTCTTTAAAATCTTGGATTTCTAAACTTCTATCCACAACTGGAGTCTATTCTAACTAATCCTCCTTGTACTTTAATTCATATATTCACAATGTGTCACTTTACTGTTTGTCCTTTTCATATTGTACCTAAAACGCCAACAAACAAAATGTCGGTCAGCATAAATGAAAATGCCAGTATGTGGGGACAACCAAAATTTCACAAATATTTCTAACAGCCTAAATATCACAATTAAGTTATTTAACAATCCAAATTACATTTTCAATGTAACATTCTCCACCGCTTTTGCCCCAACCCTGGAATACCCTCTCTAGGGTTTTTCCTTTGCACTAGACATAAGGCCACCTTCTCCATCCTGAGCTTGGTGCCTGGGGTCACCTCTCATGGTGCCCAATAGTCATGCAAGAAACATAAGGCCACCTTCTCCATCCTGAGCTTGGTGCCTGGGGTCACCTCTCATAGTGCCCAATGGTCTTTTCTCTTAGGCTTGACCTAATTGACCTTCCCTCCAGGGCTTGGTCACTCATCATACATTAGGGTGGCATGTAGGTGTGAGAATGCACATTTATAATTAATTGTGATAATCATAGTGACTTTAAAGATATGCATAAATGAACATCCAACAGTTAGGTTTCATCCAATTCGATCAATCATTCGAGAAAATTCGTGAAGCTAAATCGGTTACTCATAAATAACCACATACCTGTATTGCTGATTTTTGAGATAGAATCAACCAAGTAGGGAAATCCAATCAAGCAAGCAAGTATAAGAATCTTTAAATAAACATACAATTTCCTTTTATCAAGATCTATCCAAACCAACTTGCATCTTAGGATTTCTATTCCTTTTTAGGGTTTCTACTCCTTTTAGGGTTTCACTTGCAATTAGGGTTTTGCCTTCACTTTTAGTACCACAAAGCCTAATTAGACAAAACTACTTATAAACCCTAAGTTTCTCATCCTATCTCTCCTAACAGGCTTAGGATCATCATTTAACAACATATTTCCATATTTTCAAATTAAATATGATCTTCTCTTCTTTTACCCCAAATTAGGGTTTCTAGATGCATTATCATTCATACTTGGTTTAAAACCCTAAAACATGCAATTATTCATCTAAATCAGGTTCAAGCCTATCATTATCATTCAACAGGCTAAAATTACTCGAATTAACCTATTAAGCTTCATAGATTCATCCATTGATCTCAATTAGGGTTTCTAACCAAATTTTAATACATTTTCCATCAACTTAACATACTTTTGCGAATATAAACGAAATTAGGTTCGCAAACCATTTTTATTGTGTTCCTCATATTTTTCTGATCAACTTTCATATATTAAGTTTTATCATTAGAGCTTCCTAGTAATTTCTATGAATTTTACAAGGAAAAACACTTTTTTGGAATATTCGAGCAGAGAGGGCAATTTACCAAAATTCCGTGGCCGTTTGATCGATGGTCCACTGGTCTGTCCTTTGGATCTGATGATCTGCATTGCGTGCCTCCACTCGTGAGGTAACTTAATCGGCCGGGCCTGGGACCGTTGGATTTCTTCGTGAGACCACGGTGGACCTCAATTGGACGTCGTCTGCTCCTCGTCTTCTTCCTTTCCTGACGCTCAAGCCGTGGCGGTGCCGAGGCGGAGTCCTCGCCGGAGAGGGATCAATCGAGGGGTAGAGAGTGAGCTAGGATTCGAGAAGCAACCGTCTGGGTTCGTGAGGATGTGAGGGATCGAGAGGGGGGGTCTATTTATAGGATTTGGGGGCTCCATTAGGGTTTCCCTACCCTCGCCACTGCCTATCCCTCAACCCGATTGGGCTTTTCCTCTGGAAACCTTGGAACACCCTAAGACTAGGGTCGGTTGTGCGTGGAATCGCCTCCCAAAGACCCTCGTGGTCTTAGATTTGTGGCAGGTAGGAAGAAATGCGAGGAAATCACATTGGGAAATCTCAGTTTCCCTCTCCCTTTCCTTCTCTGACTCGAGGTGGGTGATGGACAACCACTGTTGGATCCGTATCCTCTGGACCACGCAGGGCATCCAACGGTTGTCATCGCTCCCTTATTTCTAATTTCTTAAAAATGAGGGAAAAAGGGTATTAATCAATGAAATCTTGTGAAAATCATATCTCTCTTCCCGTTTATTATTTTCACTCAAATTTTAGAGGAAAATCTATCTTGGCATTATCTACTCGTATATTAAATTTGAAACCCAAATTCCAAAGGAAAAGGGTATTTCCTTCATAAGCAAGTTATTCTTTAATAAAACCAATTTAATTGGTATTTTCTTTTTCTTATGCCATTATCTTGGTATCTTGAACTCCTTGGTCCTCAAGGAATCCTATGGCACGAAATTTACCTTTGGAGGCTACCTCTTAGCTTTCTAGAGGCTTCTACCTCTATCATTTCTCCTTTCCTTACTTATTCCTTTTATTAACTAAATTCATTTTTCCTTATTTTGATTACTCCTTCCATTATTAATCACATGTAAATGAAATATAATCAATTGTGGCCATCAATGCCACTTTATAGAGATTTCCATACATTTCTCATAAATACGTTGCTCAATATCTGTTATCTTTTATTTTTATCTATTATTTGGACTTTTCTTCTTTTCCTCTCTTTTATATCCATTATTGGATTAACTATTTAATAGAAATCATGAAATTCATATCAAAGGGGATATTTGCAAAGAAACCCATTCTTTGAAGCAAAGCATACATGCTTCTCAATTCAAGTCCATATTCATAAAATTATTACATTTCAATTATGAAAACACATGTAAATTTGAGGTTGTAACAAATGGGGTATCTGTCGAAGGAGTAAGACTTATTCTATTCCCTTTCACCCTAAGAGATAGAGCCAAGGTGTGGCTTTTGTCTCTTCCAAAGAAGTCAATCAAAAGTTGGGACCAACTCCTAAATGCATTCCTTGCAAAGTACTTTCCGCTTAGCAAGACAACCCAACTGAGGAATCATCTCACCAATTTCTCTTAAAATGATGGAGAAACTCTATATGACACATGGGAACGGTTTAAGGATCTTCAACGCCTTTTCCCGCACCATGGTCTAACCAACTGGCCGCTACTTCAAACTTTCTATAATGGACTGTTCTACAACACCCAGTTGATACTAGATGCCGCAGCTAATGGTGCATTGATGATTAAGTCTTATCGGGAGGCTTATGACATTATTGAAGACATATCACTTAATCACTGCCAATGGGGATCAGATAGGGGAGAAAAATCAGCCTCTACAGCTAGTTCTTCGACTGGGAAGCAAGGAGGAAAACATAATGTTGATGCCATTGATCTTATTGCTGCCAAACTCGATGTTCTTACACAAAAGTTTGAGAAGATGACCACTTTGCAAATCCAATCAGTTGAAGTAATATGTGAAGCTTGTGGTAATGCATGACATACTTCTTCTTCATGTTTTGGTCCTAATACAATTGAAGGGAGTTTTGAACAGGTAAATGCCATTAGAATGCAAGGGAACAAGCAGTACAATCCCTATTCCAACACATACAATCTGGGATGGAGAGATCATCTTAATTTCTCCTCCTACCAGAACACAAGCAACGCTCAGAATTTCCAACAAGGACAGCAACAACCGCAACAACAATAACAATTCAACCGACAAGGGAATCCACTGAGTTTCAACAATAGGGGTTACCAACAGCCACAAGAACCCCAAAGATCTTCTTTGGAGGCCATGATGGAGAAATTTGTTTCTACACAAATGTAGCAAAATGAAGAGTTCTGAGGGAATAATGAGCTATTGAAAGATGCTATTGCCCAACTTTCTGCTAAAGTGGATGGCATATCCACTCATACCAAGATGTTGGAGAATCAAATAGCACATCAAGCTATAGCACAATAAAGGAGTCCACAATCCGGTTCTCTTCCAAGCCAACTAGAAGTGAACCCAAGGCAGCAAGCTAACGCCATCACCTTGAGAAGTGGAGCTGAAATCCATAGATCTTCCTCACCCAAAGAGAAGAATGCAGAAATCATCAATGATGAAAAGCTTGACACTCCTACAGAAGATAAAGGTAAAAGTACAACTGAGGTACCACCTTCCCTTAAGGCAAATGCACCATTTTCGCAAAGACTTGCAAACATGAAGGAGGACTCAAAGTTCAGGAAGTTTATGGACATTCTAAATAAACTTCATGTCAACCTTCCATTAGCTGAAGTTACTGTAGAGATGCCTTCATATGCCAAGTTCCTAAAGGATATTCTTACAAAAAGGAGGAAGGTAGATCAAGTAGAGACTGTTATGCTATCTGAAAGAATCAATTCTATCATTCATAATCGATTTCCTGAAAAGCTAGATGACTTGGGGGCCTTCACACTGCCATGCAAGATTAGTGACACCACTTTTGACAAAGGTCTAGTAGACCTCGGTGCTAGTATCGATCTTATCCCGTCTACTCTGTGGAAAGAACTAGATCTTGGAGATCTAAAGCCTACAAAGATGGCCATTGCGCTATCCGATCATTCTATTAAATACCCAAAAGGTATTGTGGAGGATGTGCTAGTACATATTGGTAAAATCTATATCCCATATGATTTTGTAGTGCTAGATATGGTAGAGGTTCCTTCAAATCCCATTCTTTTCGGGAGGTCTTTTCTTAGAACTGCTGGATGACTGGTTGATGTTCGCAAAGGTAAACTCACACTCCAAGTTGTCGAGGAAGCCATGGAGTTCTCTGTATATGATGCTATGAAAGCACCCTCTCGTGTAGAAGAAATCTATTTTATGATACTATTGATTCTGTTGTACAAGAAGATCGTGATGTTACCGACTTGATGCTGAATTACTTTGATGATGATGAAAATATGAATAATGGATCTAAAAATTCTGGGGTATTTTCAATTACTAAACCAGATGCTACAAAAGAAGACAACCCACTTGTTGATGATAAAGTTGAAGAAAGCACATACGGGAAAAGGTAGAACTTAAAGCCCTTCCACCTGGGCTTAGGTATGCATTTCTTGATTCCAATTCTACTTCCCCTGTTATAATAAATGATACATTAACCAATGATCAAGAAAATAAGTTGCTTGCCAAATTGCATTTGTATAAAGATGTCATTGGTTATTCTATTGATGATCTGAAAGGCATTCATCCCTCCATCTGCATGCATAAAATAAATATGGAGGATGATGCTAAACCGACTATTGAACCACCTAGGTGTTTAAATCAAAACATGCTTGAAGTGGTTAAGAAAGAAAATTTTAAATTAATGGATGCCAGAATCATTTATCTGATAAGTGACAGCCCTTGGGTTAGTGCCATTCACGTGGTACCTAAGAAGGGGGTGAAACTATCATAAAAGGAGACCATGATGAGTTGATACAGACACACATAGTCACTGGCTGGCATATGTGTATTGACTACCGACGCTTGAATAAGGCAGCTCACAAAGATCATTTTCTGTTGCCCTTTATTGATTTGATGCTTGAACGCCTTGCTAAGCACTCTTATTTTTGTTACTTGGACGGGTATTCCAGGTTTTTCCAGATTCCTATCTACCCTCCCGACCAAGAGAAAACTACATTCACTTATACTTATGGAACATATGCTTATCGCCGCATGCCATTTGGTCTTTGCAACGCTCCCACGACTTTTCAGCGGTGTCTGATGACCATTTTCTCTGATTTCATTGAAAATATAATGTAAATTTTCATGGATGATTTTAGTGTATATGGATATTACTTTGATCAATGCTTATGTAACCTGTCATTAGTCTTAGCCCACTGTAAAGAGGTTAACCTAGTGCTAAACTGGGAGAAGTGCCATTTCATGGTACAATCCAGTATAGTACTAGGACATGTTGTATCTAACAAGGGTATTGAAGTGGACATGGAAAATGTTGAAGCCATTGAGAAGATGTCTACTCCATCTTCAGTTAAAGACATCCACAACTTTCTTGGCCATGTAGGTTTTTATAGAAGATTTATTAAGGACTTTTCAAAAATTACAAACCCGCTGTGTTCCCTACTTGCAAAAGATGCTGAATTTGTATTTGATAATGACTGCCACACAACTTTTTCCAAGCTCAAGGAGGCCCTCATTTCAGCCCCAATTATTCAACCTCTAGATTGGGATTCTCCTTTTGAGTTATTGTGTTATGCAAGCGATTATGCAGTGGGAGCTATCTAGGACAATAGAAGGACAAGAAACTCCACACCATCTATTATGCAAGCAATACCCTTGATGAAGCACAAATCAACTTTACAACCACTGAGAGGGAGATGCTTGCCATTGTATGTGCCTTTGACAAATTTCAACAATATTTGGTGGGATCTAAGGTGATTGTATATACTGATCATGCTGCCATAAAGTATTTGCTGAATAAGAAAGATGCCAAACCACGTCTTATTTGCTGGATTTTGCTTCTACAAGAATTTGATCTTGAGATCCAGGATAAGAAAGGTACAAAAAACAATGTTGCTGATCATCTTTCTAGATTAACCACGGAGGCTGGAGATCCATTGCCCATTGAAGATCATTTGCCCATTGAAAAGCTCTATGAGTTGTCATCTACTCAAGCACCATGGTTTGCAGACATTGCCAACTTTCTTGCTACCGGACAACTCCCACATGATTTGATGTATCAACAAAAGAAGAAATTCTTTCATGATGTGAAATTCTATTATTGGGATGATCCATTATTATTCAAGCATGGAAGTGATGGGTTGATCCGCCGGTGTGTTGTTGAAGAGGAAATCCCAAATGTTATTGCTGAATGCCATGCCTCTCCTTATGGAGAACACTTTAGAGGAGAGAAGACTGCTGCTAAGATACTACAAGCTGGCTTCTATTGACCCACATTATTCAAGGAAGTCAATCTATTTGTAAAATCTTGTGATAGATGTAAAAGAATAGGAGGTATATCCCGCCGTGATGACATGTCCCTCAACTCTATCTTAGAGGTTGAGGTGTTTGATGTATGGGGAGTGGATTACATGGGACCATTCCCATCCTCTTGTGGGTACCAATACATTCTTGTTGCTTATGAATATGTGTCCAAATGGGTTGAGGCCATTCCAACCCAAGCGCCGAATGCCAAATCAGTAGTAAAGCTTTTTCAAAAGATCATCTTTCCTCGGGTTGGAGTTCCTCATGCTATAATTTTAGATGGAGGCACACATTTTTCTAAAAAACAATCCAACAACCTTCTCTCTAAATATGGTGTAACTCATAAGTTCTCTACGTCCTATCATCCCCAAACTTCCAGACAGGTAGAGGTTTCAAACCGACAGCTGAAGAACATCCTTGAAAAGACTGTTTCTAGTTCAAGAAAAGATTGGGCTTTAAAGATTGATGATGCATTATGGGCATACCGTATAACCTACACAACTATCATATGGACTACTCTGTTCAAGCTGATCTATGGCAAATCCTGTCACCTTCCGTTGGAGTTAGAGCACCGTGCTTTGTGAGCCATCAAATTCTTGAACTTTGACATGAAAAAGGCAGGAGAGAAGTGCATTTTGTAGCTGTTGGAACTTGAGGAACTTCGCCTTGATGCTTATGAGAACACAAAGCTATACAAAGAGAGGACAAAGGCTTGGCATGACAAGAGGATTCACAGGAAGGACTTCCAAGAAGGAGATAAAGTTTTTCTATTTAACTCTAGACTTAAGTTATTTCTCGAGAAGCTGAAATCAAAGTGGTCAGGACCGTTTCTTGTGTTAAAGATTTTTCCATATGGGGCTGTGGAATTACAAGGCAAAGAAGGCAATTTCAAAGTGAATGGACAGCGTTGCAAACTATATACTTGTGGAGATGCAGTAGACAAGGGAGCCTCTTGCTCCCTCCAATATGCTTGAAGGAAGAATTGAAGAGTCTTACTCCAAACTCTAAACGGAGGACCTCATGGGAGTTGACCCCACATTAGGATAGATTTCTTTTAAGTTCTTTGAGTAAAAAACACTATTTCACTTTGTCATAAGGCCTGTCATGGATGACTGTAATAATTTAGACATGTATCATATTTATGTGCTGACTGACTGGTATTTTCTACAGAAATTCCAAAATGCACGGTGTGTCTTTATTTGACACGACGTGCAACCCATCAGAATAGATATTGAAATCATCCTACACCTCTAGGTAAAGTTTCTGTAAACTCACACGACGTGCATTAATACATGCATGCCGTGCATCTGGACAAAAAGGCACATTCAAAAAGAGAATTCAAAGCAGAGCACACCGTGCATACCTGATACACACCGTGCATCCGAGCATAAATGGCAGTTTGTAAAGAGGAATTTAAATAGGAACATGCTGTGCATGTCATATGCACGACATGTCTTTTTTTCCGTAAAGTTTGGCCAAAAAGGAGGGGCGCACGACCTAATTTCTCACTTGAGAAATCAATCGTACGAGAGAACCCTAGCAGCCATGCCTTCAACCGTGCGTCACCATCTTCCTCCCCACTCAAGCCATGTGCCCCTACACGCCGTTTTAACCATCGTCACGCCGTGCGCCACCAAAGCAGCTCGTACCTCCACCAAACTCCGCCATCGCCACCGAAGTTGCTCCAGCCTCCGTGAACACCTCGCACCTCCGCGACCCCACGCGACCAGCATCCCTCGCACCCTTCTAGAACCATCCAGTAGCACAAAAGTCGTCCCCTTTTCTTCACATCGCCAGCGCACCACCAGCCGCTTCCACCTTCTTCTTTAGCCGACAACAACAGATGCCCAACCACCTCTTCCTTCTCCGCCAAAGCAAGTCTCCGCCGACTCCTCTTTTCTCAGCAAGCTTTCTGCTGAGACGCCCAAGCAAGACCCCTCTCTCGCTCGATCACCCTCGAGCCTCCTTTTACTCTCAATTCTTCTCCTCACGACATGCGATTCATTTTGCGATTCTATTCCAGACGCACACCGTGATTTCAAGGTGCACGCCGTGCACTCTATAGTTCAGGCCGAAGGTGATTTCTCAAGTGCACGATGTGATCCATCTCTACATGCAGTGTGTTTTATCTGATAAGCCATGGCACCAATCAAGAAAGGTTCGGGCAGACGCCATGGTGGTGCTTCATCTTCCACGACACCTTCTGAGTCAGCAACTTTTGTGCCCTCCACCCAGTTCAGAGTCACCCATGAGGAGGATGCAGACTACCAGTTTCTCATTACTAGGAGGGTCTTACCTTCCCGCTACATTTGTGAAGAAACACTAGACAATCTTGTCTTCAAGAATGAGGTAATGTGGTATCTTCGGTTCTTAGGTCTCCATCTACTCTGCACTAGAGTTGCAAAGACCTACCCCCACCTTGTTTATGAATTTTTGACCACCTTTAAGGTAGAAGACAACCCCACAAAACCACTGTGAGACGTATCTGAAGATCAGTTTTTGTCTTCTAAACAAATGTTTTTCTATGGATCTTCGTCGATTTTGTACTTTGCTTGGGTGCAACTATGGAGGCTAAACTGACTATCCGCCCGCCTTCCATAGTGATACTTTTTGGTAAGAAATTACCAGTGAAAAGGTGCACAAGGCTAGGCAGACACAAGATTCTTTGCTCCATAACCCGATTTTTAGAGTTGTGCATTGCCTTCTAAGCACTGGTCCTTTTTCCAAAAATGAAACTGAAGGGGTCGTGGACAAAACTGACATTTTCTTCTTGTGGTGCATGGTCAAGAATGAGCAAATCAGTTTTGGTTACTACGTTGTCAATAAACTTCTAGAAGCCAAGAAGAAGAAGTAGAGAGAGGCGGGTGATATCATGTGTGGTGGGATGCTCACTATACTTGCAATGCAACTAGGGTTAGATGTGGCTAATTTAGAACCTGCACCGGGGAAAAACCTTGTAGACATCAATTATCTTATTTAATTGTGGCCTAATATCAAGGCAGGTTGATAGCACTAAAAAGTTCAAGGTTTTTCTTACAAAGAAAAAGTTCATTGTCGCCCCTGATGCAACCCACAATGATCTCAGCACAAAGCAAATTGGAAGGTTGAGTTACAATCTAAGGATCAAGAGGAAGCACCCACCCATGGCGCCATCAGTTCTACAGTAGCAACAACAACTGCCACAGCTACAACACCACTTCCACCCTCTACTAGTACTCATACAGAGTACGCTTGGGAGATGCCAGATGTCTGACATCTTTATGGATATGTTCAACAGCAGTTTGACCACATCGACGACCGTTTGGACCAGATGGGCACACACTACACTGCGATGTATGACATGGTCACCCGGATGGACTCTTGGCATATCTCTCAGGGCCATTACTCCATCCCGCCACCGTATCAATCACCACCACCACAGCAGCCTGAGTTTCCATAGCAGCTCCAGTTTCCCTAGCATCATGACTCCACAGATCAGCCGATGGACATTCCAGATCTCGTTAGCCAGTTTTTCCCTGATTAGGAAGGCGGTGGCCCTCCTTTTTGATATTTGATCCATGATAGGTATCCGGTTGTGAAATCTATAAGTTCGATTGATGTAGTGAGGACACTGCTGATTTCAAGATAAGGGGGGCACAACCGAATCGTAATTGTAGTTTTCATTTTGCATTTCCTTTCATTTGAGTCAGTTGTGTCAGTTTGTTTTCTATTTTATTCCATGTTCTTTTTTCTTCGATGGCAATATTAATATGATTTGAGGATACCATGTTCGAATGAACACCATGCTTGATCTATCTTGTCCTTTGTATTTCTTGTGGCTATATGAAAAGATTTTCAAAAGCATGCATGATTCAAATGAAAAAGGAAAATCCCCATGTGCACAATCTTGTTTGTGTTTATGGTTTGAAATCTCAATTTTTACATCTTTGATTTCTCAATACATGTAATGGTTCCACATTTTGCGAATAAATCAAATTTGTAACACTTACTAGAATACATGATACTTGTGCCAAACTCTTAGTGCATTTACAATCAACTTTTCAGTGAATTGTTTTCCCAAAAGAATGATTGAAATCTTGCTAATCTTAACACTCTTGTTGACTCTTTGGTGTTGTACCATACTTGCGCTATCATTTGTTTACCTTTACCCAATAAAAGATGACAAACAACCCACATATCATGCTAGCCTAGTGTGAGTCCAATCTGGCAACGATGGTTAGGTGGTATGAAAAATCAAAAGAGGGTAAAAACAACACCCCAACCAGCATTCTACGTGAGCATAAGCCTAAATTATCAGTCGAGTGCCGGAAACCCAAAAATTTCCATCATCACATCCTTTGAGAAAAAGAGTACAACTAATCTTGTTATTGTTAGCACTGATTTCATCATCTTATATCCATACTAACTGAAAATTTGTAATGTACACCCACTAATTGTTTGGCTCGATTATCCAAATTCCATTTAGTGTTGTCTAGTTGATTATCTTGTTTGAATTTGGAACCACCATTGCTGAACTAAAATTCTCTACCTTGGATGTCTTGATTGAGAAGATAACAATGAACACAAATGCTATGTACATGGTTGGTTGAGATGAATGCATACCTTCTTTTCATTTAATCCATGCATGACTTTGAATATTCTTTCACCCTCATTTTAGCCTTGTTCTTTTTGCTTGAGGACAAGAAATAGTTCAAGCTTAGGGGGATTTGTTGCGTGTTTTCCACATCATCTTTTCCTATGTTATCACACACAAATTTGGTTCATTTTGATATCACTTATCCTCTTTTCATAATACTTTTGCCATATTTTTGTTACTTTACTTATCGCATAACGTGCATTGCAGATATGTTCCAAGGAAGACTGATTTCAGAGCTTAATGTTGCCGAAACAACAACTTGCACGACGTGTATCTACTAAGCACGACGTGCGAGTTTCCATTAACCATGCGTTCAACATGACATAAAAAATGCACGACGTGTTCAGGTCTTGAGCACGACGTGCGAGTTTCCAGAAAAGTGCAGAAAAGTAAATGCACGGTGTGCACCTGGAGCGTCAAGCAAACCAAAATCTACTGAAAAGTCGCATGGCGTGCATTTCTTTAGTGCACGTCGTGTGCAATGTTGATTGGAGCAACTGACGAAGGTTTTGCACAGCGTGCACTTTAGACGCACGCCGTGTCTCTGGCAGTTTCAACATTTTGAAAAATACAAGTTTTTGTTTAAAACAAAGAGGAAACTTAATGGGTGGTTATCTCCGGTCATTTTGTGGAAGTTCCTTCATCCCAGAGCCAGAGGAGAGTAGAGGAAAGCAATTTTGAGGAGAACAAGGGTGTTTTCTTGCCAAAGGAGCCCATTTCTTCTTCTCTTCTTCTCCATTATCTTCTCTAAAGGTGCAACAGAGCTTCTCCACTTCACACAGCTTCTCATGAGAGGAGCCAGTTCGTTTTAGAGCAGCTAAAGGAGGAGAATTTCGTCCCCAAGCTAGAATTCCTCCTTCTTGTGGTTACATTTTCGGATCTCTTTGTTTTTCCTCCTCTAGATCATGTTAAAACCTGAATTTTCTGTAGCAAATATGCAAAACATGATTAAGGATGAGTAATTCCCTTTTCTTGGGCATGGGAGAGTAGCTCCCATGTCATAGCATGTATGGAACAAATTAATTTCGTACTAAATACTATGTTGCTTGTTTTTCCACCATGAAAGTACTGGTTCTATCATTTCTGGAGAAGATGCAACAACGAGATTCAGCCAAGGGGGCTATTACTAAATGGAATAGCGAGAAGATGCAATAGCAGAAAAGGAAAAAGAATAGACTCCAAAGGAATATCAGAATTCTGGAGAAAGACTTAGCAGAGTCCTATAACACTATATCTGACGAACTCTATCTTAACATGCAGGCCGAGCTCAAATCAATTATCAAAATAGAGGAAGAGGAACTACAACAAAAGAGTCATCTGAATTGGATAAAGAATGGCGACGTGAATGCTAAGTATTTCAACGCTTATATCAATCAAAGAAAGAGGTTTAACACCATTGGCAAGCTGAAGGATGATGAAGGTAACTGGGTTAGCGACAAGACAACACTCCAGAACCTTGTCTGCAACCACTTCAAAGAGCTTTTAATAGAGACAAACAACAGGGTCAACAAATCCTATACCAATATACCGGGTCATTAAAAAAAACTCTCCCAAATGCAAACAAAACGTATTGAGGCTGTTCCTAGTGAGGCTGAAACGCTGGCTGTGCTAAAAAACATGAATCCATATAAGGCCGCAGGCCCAGACAGAATCAATGGTCTATTTCTTATTAGGAACTGGAACTCTATCAAAGGATCAATCATGATTACAGTGAAGGATGCTCTTGCTGCACGGGTACTTAGTAACAAACTGTGCAACTCCACTATTGTTCTTATTCCAAAAGTTCCAAATCCTGAGTCTTGTGAGCAACTACGCCCTATCTCTCTGAACAATATATGCCTAAAGCTTATATCCAAAATTGTCGTGGAGAGATTGAAATCACATATGCCATCTTGGATATCATCTACGCAAAGTAGCTTTGTGCATGGAAGGTGCATTACAGACAACATAGACAAGACCCAGGAGGCTATACATCTGATGAAAAGGAAGAAGGGAGCGAAGTATATGACCATCAAAATAGATCTCACCAAAGCCTACAATAGACTATCATGGGGTTTTATCGGTGATACTCTAAAAAAACTCGGGCTTCCGCAAAACATAATGTCGTACATAATGAATTCTATTACTGTGGGAGAATGCTCTATTCTTTGGAATGGCACTGCCACCAGTGCTTTTAAGGCAAGTAGGGGCTTGCGACAGGGCGATCCTATGTCACCATACATTTTTGTCTTGTGCATAGAAAGATTGAGCCAAATGATAGAAGATCTGGTACAAAGAAAGGAATGGACTCCCATGGTGCTCGGAAGGAGTGGCATCAAACTATCTCATTTATGTTTTGCAGACGATCTCATCCTTTTCAGCAAAGCATCCAACAAGCAAATAAAAGTCATAAAAGACTATTTTAAGGAGTTCGAAGAGGCGTCGGGCCAATCAATTTCTATCAAGAAAACACAAATATTCTTCGCAGCCAGTGTCCCGACACGAATACGAAGGAAGATTACCAGACTTTGTGCTTTTAAGGAGATGGATGATCTCGGAAAATACTTGGGCGTCCCTATAATCCACTCCAAAGTCAACAAACACACCTATGCAGATGTCCTGAACAAGGTTGACTCACGCATCAACACCTGGGCCGCCAAATGTCTCTCTTTTGCAGGACGAGTTAGTTTGAAAAAATCCACACTATCTGCCATACCCACATATACTATGCAAACTGCGAAGCTACCCTTGAGCCTATGTGACCGGATTGATGGCAGCATAAGGAAATTCCTGTGGGGGGGCGACCAAAAATCACACATCATACCGCTGGTCGGCTGGAATAAGGTAACTAGAAAGAAGGAAGATGGAGGACTGGGCATCCTAACGATGAGAGAATGGAATACAACGCTCCTTATGAAGAACACTTGGGAAATGGCCATTGGACGAGATACCCTCTGGTGTAAATTCATGCAGCCTAAATACAATAAATGTACCACAAGCAATATATCCAATATGTCCAGACTGGCACAGGAGGTCATTAAAGACAGAGAGTTCATTGAGGCTAATTCGTACAAGGAAGTATTAAATGGAAGACAAACATATTTCTGGACAGATAAATGGGGCCAAAACAGAAACATTCTCAAGAAGGAGGCAACACGACATGTACCTCTTGAGCTTTTGGACTTACAAGTGGCTAGCATTGTCACAATCGAAGGGAAATGGGACACACATTTTTTGAGAGACCGGCTTCCAAGCTCGACTGCCGATCACATTATGTCACTAGAACCCCATATGAATGACAACATAGCAGATATAAGGGTATGTAACTCAACGTTGGATGGAAAGTTTTCAACAAGCACAACTTACAATATTATTAGACAATCACAAAATAGAAGGTAGAAGGTGAATGGAACTTACTATGGAGAACCAAAGTAGCAGCCAAAGTAAAACACTTCATGTGGCTGCTGATGCATGACACACTTATCATTAACCAGAAACGTGTCCAGCGCCATATGGCCACAGACCCAACCTGTGGGCGATGTCGTGAGAAGGAAGAGATGAGAATCCATGCTATCCGTGACTGTAGATACGCCAAACCAGTTTGGGAAGGCCTCTTACAAGATCGAACTTCACCTAACTTCTTTGATTTGAATCTAACCAACTGGATTAAGTAGAGCATCAAAGTTAAAGACGGCCAACATATCCAGTTTATGATTGCCTGCTGGTACATTTGGACATGCATGAACTACCATATGTTTGAACAAAGCATAAAACCTACTACCCATCTCATTCGGTATATACAGAAAGAAACTATCCATTCTATGAATGCCTGGCAAGAAGATGAGGAAACGTCAACAACACAGTCTACACAATGACAAGAGATGTGGCATAGACCAACTATTGGTAGAGTGAAGATGAATGTCGACACCACGTTCATTCGGAAGAAATGTGCCGCAGCAATGATCATAAGAGATGAAGAGGGAAACTGGAGGATAGGATACGGTTGGTCCTCACCGGCTGATTCAACCCTTCAAGAGGAACTCTTGGCCATATAGTTCGCCATGCAGAAGGCAAATGAATTAAATATTGTCTCTATGGACATCGAAACAGACTATAAGCAAGCGGTGTTGATGCTGGAAGAAGTCCCAACTACTCACCCAAAGCACACACAGACTTTATATGTGAGTCAATGGTACCTAGAAGAAAATGAGAACTGGTCTCTACAACACATTCATAGAAATTGCAACAGAGCCACTGATGGTCTTGCAAAGTACCATCTAAGAAATAAGCAAGGACCTTACCAATACACTAGACCTCCAGAATAGATCGGGGAGTGGTTAGCTAGAGATAAATGTAATGGTAGTAGTACTACCATGTTTAATTTGCAGTCCGAACCTTGTGCCCATTTTATTTCTAATTTGCCTGCAAGAGAAGAGCGGGATGAATAGATGATCTCCTGACTTATCCAAAAAAAAGTACCAGTTCTATCACTTTTTGCACGTATTGCTGGCCACTTTATGTGCATGTGTTATGCTTTCTTTCTTGATTTGAGAAGATAGGTAGGATTGTATGGAGGTGCTCTTTTTGACAACTCTTTTTCTACCACGAGAGTGGAGATAAATGAGTTGAGGAACATGTTGTGATCAAAAACAAAATTTATGCATGAGAATGTGACTTTGAGTTGAGATCGTTGCACTCCCCACTTACACCGGGAGGTGAAGTGCAACACAACCTTTCCTTTAAAACAAGTGCTTATGTATGTTTAAGTTTTCGTGTTCCTATGATGTGCTAAGATATGTGAGTGAAATTCTAATGTCTAAGATCCTTGATCTCTGAATCTAAACTCCCTTTAGTAAATCTTTTCGTTGCTTGTTTAAGTCTAAATTTCTGTAATAGATAATCAATTACCATCCTTTTTAAAACCGATCTAGATTGTTGAACTTTAGTGATATTACACTTAATTAATTACTTAAGATCCTTGTGTTCGACCTCGACTACACTACCTCCGTATACTTGCAGAGATTGGTTAAGTTGGGTAAACTATCCTTGTTAGGATTGAAACTCATTAGTCTAAATAGCCAACACATGCCACACTGATGTAGGCCATAATTGCTGGCTGTCAGATCCTATACCCTCAAATCTGACCCCTAATATAACGACCAGGAGGTCATCACCTAGCTTTGTCAGTATTGTAGAAGTTGCTACAACATGATCCATTTTGTGACAACAAATGAGCATCAATCTCAATGGTTTTTGATCAACTGGAACCCCTTTTGAATGTGCCCGACCCCTTCTTTCTTTTCCCTATTATTTCTCTTTCTCTCACGCACCCTAACTCATGCCTACACCCTTGTTCTTCCTCTCCTTTCTCTGTAGCTCCACCACCATGCCCTTTTGGGCATTTCTACATTAGGACTGCTCTGGCCATTTTGAACCTTCAGCTACCTTTTCCTGTCCCATCGATCTTGGACGGCCACTCCAATCCTCCTTCACCCCTGCTCCCCCTCTTTCGAGGCACTCCCACAAGCACCGGTAGCTAGATGCCGCCATGCTATGGCATGTGGGATCGTGCAAGTGCAAGGGCACACTAGTGACTGACAATGATGGAAAGTGACCCATCATCATGCATTGACAGTCGACTGGGATGGCGGGTGACCCAACACAGGTTCCTTCTAGGAGGCAGTAAACTGTGGTGTGCCACGTCGCTTGATGGCCCCGCACGCAACACACATGTGAGGCGAGAAGGATCGTCTACTTGATCACAGATTGACGCCCCTAATGAATCAATAAATGCCATGGTAATGCCACAACCACTTTTACCTATACTTTCAATGCAAAAATACCAAAAATCATATCTTACACATCCTTTGGCCAAATATGGCATATAATATATGATTTTTGATCCTCTCGATGAGATTTATCCAATGATACTAGTTTAATAATCTAAATCTTGTTGGTTTTCTCCTGATATCCTATTTGAATATTTTTTGGTGTATCTTACCCCATTTATTATTGTTGCTTATTATATCACTCTTCATCTTTAGAACAGTAAATTTTATGTACCTTGTGCCTTGAATCATGAAGTAAATATAATTTGATGTACACCTTACTCTTTTGACATAAAAGTGGATCTTTTGCTCTTAAATTACGTGACTTTATTAATCTTAGAATTTAGACATGTACCATCATCATATGGCAATGAAATCCCTAATTCACTAAGCCTTAGTACCGTATTAAACTATTTAATCTACCTTGTCCATTCATAGCCCTACTCTTAACTTATGTTGTGCAAAATTCCATATGATGTAACATGCATGCACTATTAGTGGCTAGATCTTGAACCATGTGCAATGAGCATCAATAATGATTAGAATACTAAATATGAACCCAAATCAGTAACATCTTGCTTCTATGTGCATAGTCTACCATGTTCTTACTTTACTTTCCATGATTATCTCTATAAATCTCAAAGGACCTAATTTTAGCACATTAAAAGTGATCTGGTTGCCCTAGTAAATTTCATATGGTGAAATCATGATAACACTTCTATATTATTCTCTTTTTTACTTCAAATACTTAGTCTTGATAATGCTTGTAACACTAAATACCTACTTGATCCATATTATACTCTCATATGATCTTATGACATGGAATGATGACCGTATTGAATGATATTGACCTAATATGATTAGATGTATCTTGCATGATTAAACCTTGATGAATATTCCAATTTCATGCTTCCCTAACTCCAAACCAGAGATGATATGACCTTTGCATCTAGTCTAATGTGGATGGTTCTCTTAGATGTAGGAATTAATGTTGATACTTGTGCTATGTAGAATCATTGGATGCATGTTTGGAACTTTGGCACTATGCTTGAACTAAGTGAAATCTAGATCTAGGAAACATCCACATGACTCATACTATTGATCTAATACCCCATGTTATTTCTTTTGCATCTGAGGTCCCCTTAGGCTAGACCATCTCTAGATATCTTATCATATCTTGTACTCTACTCAAGGTACGCTTAATCTCTTAACCCTACTATGTTATTGACTTGGTTGTATGTATGATCATATGAATGTTTGGCTAGATAATTACTTGTTTGAGATACTTGTTCCCAATGATTAGTGCATTCATTTTGCTTGAAATATGTTGAACAAACCTCGAACATAATTGAACTCGTCCATTGTTCAAACCTTGTGTACCTGACTTTATTCTCGGGGTAAGGGCCCAAGGATTTTGAAAATAGGGTTAGCTCATTGAATTTGGTCTTAACGTCCCTCACGTATAAATAGGGTGACATTTAGGTTTTGAGCCTCATATGCCCCTCATGGACCCTTACAATGGAAAGTTGGTCAATGGCCATAATATGTTATTAAGTATAATGAAAATGCACTTAAAACATGCTTTGTATAAAACAATATCATTAAGTGTTCTTGCATTGTTTCTACTTCTTTCTTAATATGATGTTTCAAGCCAAGAAACTTTTATATTATTCTTAACCTGCGGTTACATGTTTTTCATAGCGTACTCAATGCACTCACATTGAAATATTTTGTTTATTGAATTTTTTTGTTGCCAAATGAAGATCCGCTGCTCTTAAGATTCTAAGCTCTAAAATGAATTACCAATGGCTATGGAAATGGGTACATATATCTTATCTCCATGTTCACTATCTTGTTATCTCTTGTTGTTACTGCTTTTACATATATACTGCTTGTGTGAAACTATATGAAATTCTTGGGACGGGCACCCAAGTCCACTCGCCTTTGGCTATGTAGCCATTAGGAGTCTGGACTTAGGGTAATAAATGGTTCTATGAAAAATGGTATCAGAGCCATACACCCATGTCTCTATATGTGCTTAAGGAATAACATACTTTAAGAACCCAAGGAGGACTAAAATCCTTTCCTTAAAAGTTTAGAGAGTCTTCTAGCATCTAATTTATTCTTTAAGGACCACCTAAGCCACCCAAGTAGATGATAATTAGTTAGTCTTCTCAATTCCTCATGTGATTCTTCTATCTTGACTATGAATCACACGCCATCTCAATTATGGGTAACTTATGCATGGGATACGTACAACTCATTGGCAATCATGAAAGTTGATTAAGACAATAATGTCATGATATGATCTTAAGTTTAAAACCCTATTTGTGAATGGAATTACTCTCAAAAGTGATGTACTCATGTATAAATTTTATGAAAACTCAAATGATACCAAATTAGATATAAGTGCTTTCTATGTTTTAAGTAAATCCTTATTTTCATGAAATAAGGTGGAACTCATGTTATATACCTCATGGTTGATGAAGTCTCTATTGATCATACCTAAATTATACGTATTTTGATCAAACCTCAAACATAACTAAGCCAAACTCATCCTAATGATATGTATCATGTCAGAGACTATGATACGACTATGCCTTTAGACCCCAAGATCATGATGTGAATACGTGTTATAAGAAGCAAATGCCCTATTGATTATTATGCTTATTTAAGAGGATCTATTTTGAACAATATGAATCATACAAAGTCTTGACCACACACTGCTATGATCAAACTCTTGAGTTTTGAATTTGACTTCTGGATTTCCAAAATCTACCCTTACCTTGACCATGAAATGGAGGGAATGTAATTATGACCTTGAAATCACAAAATCTTGAAATATGGTTGCCCTATTAATGATCTTGATATTTGACTCATGATCTTATGAAATATGATTTGATAGTTGATACATCCCTATTTGGATATGCTTTTGATGACTCATGATCTTATGAAATATGATTTGATAGTTGATACATCCCTATTTGGATATGCTTTTGATGACTCATGATTAATATGGACTAGTGTGTTAGATTAGGATGGTAGTTGACTTGGGACTCCCCTAACCAAGGTTACATCTCTATTGTGACTGCCTCTAAATTTTCATCTCATTGATTCATTTAGTTAGGAAAGGTAACCCCTTTCATACTATTCTGATTTCTTAACCTAAGTCTCTAATGGCTCAAACCCATGACGATATTGATACTCAATTTATATCACAATTTGATGATGGTATTGGAATATGATGATGTTGACTTAGGTTAGTGGTTAAGTTCCTATAAAATCCTAGGCATATATCATTCATCAACCTTGAATACCATGAAAATAAACTCGATATTGATGCCACAAAATGTTGAATAATGCTCAAAATGTTGCTCAACAATTTCCCAATTGTTATATGTATATTAATGATCACCCTAAGGTATAAATAGGAATCTAAACCCTAGATTCCAAATGTTTGGACCTATGAATTTAATGTCCAAACTTGACTCTCAATATCGAATAATGAAATCTCGACTCATGATTAATGATTTTGATTCGACTCTTATGATCACCCTATTTGGATCTTGGGGTCACCCTCGATATATGACCAATGACTTTCATGTTCTCAAAATTTTGAAATGAAAATAATGTTGAATTGATTGATGTATGACTTAGTGTTAAGCTCCATGTGGAGTAGGGTGGTCCCTTCCATCAATTTTGAGCACGAAATCATGATGTTGAACATGATGTTTGTCTCTTATTGTCAAAATATGAATTCACAATCATGGATGTATAACCCCACCTAGGCCAATGTAGAAGCTAGGACCCTAAATGTTGGGAATAAAAGTCATTCTTAACTCTTGATTCAAAGATCTCTACTCATTTGACCTAAAATATGATCTCTCTAAATTTGAGTTCTATGGGATAATCTCGTCAATTTTTGACTCATATGATGATCTTACCAATTTGATGATAAATAATACCATGCTATGATCTCGATGCTTGATTGATTGATTTTTAAATAGAAGCTGATGTTAAAGGAATACCAAGTGATTATGATATGGAGTACAAAATCTCAATCTTGATTGATGGATTCTTTTAATTTAGGGGACAAAATTCCTTGTAAGGTGGGGAGGATGTGATAATCTAGATTTTTCTCTCTCCTAATACATGTACTATTCACTTCATCCTTGATCAAGTTTCTCACTCTTAACTTTAATTTTGTGATTGAATGTTCCTCGATACTTAGTCAAATCGTCTTATGTACTTGTGTCTTGTGTTGACACTCGATTTGCCTTTAGACCTAAGTATCAACTTATTAACGTATCACCATCTTGTATATTCATTTGAACCAAATTAATGTCCTCAACTTATTCTTTAATTTATCTCATGTTGTGGAGCTTTCAAATACGAATCCATCAACATAAAAATCCCCTCAATCGGACCCTCATAGCCCAAGACATGGCCAATTGAATATTTCTCTTTGATCTTTAATTTAACCTTGTTGAAGTAGGCCATTTTCATTCTCAGGTAGAAAGCAAATAGGAAATAGGCCCAAGAAATCCAGCCATTAAGAGCAATAAAATGCAAATGGTGCTTCTCTCTTTAAGTCAGCTGGTTGAGAGGAATTGGAAATGTTCAAACCAAACATCGTAGAAGCCCTCGTTTCGAACCTCCCTCCCCTTTGCTCTTTACCAACCTCAACTACAGGAGGTCTAAGCTGGCTTGATTACCTTGGTCATCTTTGGCAGAATCAGTTGAAGTAGATAGAGAGATAAGGGGATGTGTCACCCCTGCATTAGGGTTTGACATACTTTATGATTTGTTTTTCATTTCGTTTTGGTGAATGGGAGGTAAGGAGGTGGAAGAAGAAATGTAAAGGAGGGTTGGGATCATTTGCAAAACTTGTTTTTATGATGAATTAAATTGGGTTATTCCTCAAACTCACTACACCAAAATTATGAAATGATAAGGGGATACATGTGTATTCTATAGATATGATTCACTAATCAGTAGGAGGAACACCTTGTTTGATTGCTATCATTTCCTCTAACATTTGTCATCCTTTATAGGGAACATGATGCTGTTATTCATTATCTAGAGAGGGTTATTTCTAACCATTGACATGTTTTTAGAAAGACATTAACTCAAGTTATATTACATACAAGGGGGATTGAATGCAAATGAGTTTGATATCTATCTAAAAAATAGAAGAGAGAAAGTCTAATTCCACATCTCTGAGGGGCACTGAGTATATGGTGGGAGGCATTACTATGTTAGCTAGATTTAACCGTTTCCTTAGCCCAATTTGGGCCCAATCAGGGGTGCGTAGGCCACTATCTCCCCCTCATCCTGATTACCCGACTCTTTCTCCCTGGACCAATTACACGCCACACTAATGTAGGCCATGATTGCTGGCCGTCAGATCCTACACCCTCAGATTCAACCCCTAATCTAACGGCTAGGAGGTCATCACCTAGCTTTGTCTATACTGTAGCAATTGGTATAGCATGTTCACTTTTGTGACGGCCAATGAGCATAGATCCTGAAGGTTTTTGATCAGTTGGAACCCCTTTTGAATCCACCCTGACCCCTTCTTTCTTTTCCCTATTCTTTCTCTTTATCTCACACACCCTAACTCATGCCTACACCCTTATCCTTCCTCTCCTTTCTCTATAGAACCACCACCATGCCCTTTTGGGAATTTCTGCATTAGGCCTCCTCCAACCATTTAGAACCTTCTGCTACCTTCGCCTGGCTTAGCCAAGCTTGAACGACCAATCCAATCCTCCTTCTCCCCCACTTTTTGCCCCTGGAGAGGCACTCCGAAGAGCATTAGTAGATAGATGCCACCGTGCTGTTTAGCGTGGGATCGCACAAGTGCAAGGGCACACTGGTAACCCACAACGATGGTCAACAACCCATCTTCGTGTGTTGGAAATTGGATGGGATGGCGGATGACCCAACACTAGGCTCTTGCTAGGAGGCAACAAACTATGGTGTGCCACATCATCAGGTGGCCCTGTGCACAACGTGCATGTGAGGCAATAAGGAGCGACTACATGATCACAAATCGACGCCCTTAATGAATCAATGAATGCCATGGTAACACCACAACCACTTTTTCTTATAGTTTCGATGCAAAAATGCTAAAAATAATATCTTACACATCTTTTGACCAAATATGGCATATAACATATGATTTTAATCCTCTCAACAAGATCTATCCAGTGCACTAGTTTTAGAATTTAAATATACTTAGTTTTCTCCTAATATTATAAAAATCATATCTTTTATAACGTGTTTGATTATTTAATGATGTATCTTGCTCCCATCTAGTATTGTTGCTTATTATATCACTCTTGATCTTTAGAACAATAACTTTTATCTACCTTTATCTACCCTGTGCTGTGAATCATGGAGTAAATATCATTTGATGTACACCTTAATCTTTTGACCTAAAAGTGGATCCTTTTCTCTTGCATGATGTGACTTGCTTAATCTTGGAGCTTAGACATGTACAATCATCATATGACCATAAAATACCTAAATCAGTAAACTTAGTACCTTTTTGAACTATGGAATCTACCTTGTCCATTTGTAGCCCTACTCATAACTTATGTTGTGCAAAATGCCATATTATGTAACACGCATGCACTATTAGTATCTAGATCTTGAACCTTATGCAATGAACATCAATAATGATTAGAATGCTAAGTCTGATCCCAAGTATGTAACATCTTGATTCTATGTGCATAGTTTACCATGTTCTTACTTTACTTGCCATGATTATGTCTATAAATTTCAAAGGACCTAATTTTAGCACATTAAAAGTGATCTAGTTGCCCTCGTCAATTTCATATGATGAAATCATGATAACACTCCTATATCATTCTCTTTTTACTTTGAATCTATATTCTTGATCATGCTTGTAACACTAAAGACCTACTTCATCCATATTATACTCTCATATGAATGTATGACATGGAATGATGACCGTATTGAATGATATTGACCTAATATGATTAGACATGATCTTTCATGATTAAACCTTGATGAAAATTCCAATTTCATGCTTCCCTACTCCAAATCAGAGATGATATGACCTTTGCATATAATCTCATGTGGATGGTTCTCTTATATATAGGACTTAATGTTGATACTTGTGCTATGTAGAATCATTGCGTGCATGTTTGGAACTTTGGAAACTATGTTTGAACTAAGTGAAACCTAGATCTTGGGAAATATCCACATGACTCATATGATGTTTATATTATCAATTCCCTATCGATCTATGACCCCATGTTATATATTTTGCATCTTATATCTCCTTGGTCTAGACCATCTCTAGAGATCTTATCATATCTTGTACTCTACTCGCAAGGTAATGATTAATCTCTTAAACCTACTATGTTACTGACTTGGTTGCATGTATGCTCATATGAATGCTTGGCTAGATAATTACTTGTTCGAGCTACTTATTCCCTATTAGTACATTTGTTTTGCTTGAAATATGTTGTAAAAACCTTGAACATAATTGAACTTTTCCATTGTATAAACCTTGTGTATCTGCTTGTATTCTCAGGGTAAGGTCACAAGGCATGTTGAAAATAGGGTTAGCTCATTGAATTTGGTCTTGAGGTCCCTCACGTATAAACAAGGTGACTTTTAGGATTTGAGCCCCATATTCCCCTCATGGACCCTTCCAACGAGAAGCTGGTCAATGGCCATGATATGTTGTTAACTGCAATGGAAATACACTTAACACATGCTTTGTATAAAACAATATCGTTAAGTGTTTTAGCATTGTTTCTACTTTTTGCGTAATAGATGTTTCTAGACAAGAAACTTTTATATTACTCTTAACCCGTGGTTACATATTTTTCGTAGCGTACTCAATGCACTCACATTTATATATTTTGTTTATCAAATTTTTAGTTGGCAAATGAATATCCACTATACTCAAGACTCTAAGCTCTGAAATGGATCACTAATGGATATACTTGAATATAGAAATGGGTACATATCTCTTATCTCCATGTTTTATATCTTGTTATCTCTTGCTGTTACTACTTTTACATAAATACTGCTTGTGTGAAACTATGTGCCATTCTAGGGATGGATGCCCTAGTCCACTCGCCTTTGGCTATGTAGCCATAAGGAGTGTCAACTTAGGGTAACAAACGGTTCCGTGACAGATTCACACCCCCTAATTCATGGATCCAAGTCCATAGTGAGACACCTAGGGTTGTATGGGTCTCCCTTACTGAGAGGTTTGAGGTAGAGGTCTTGAAAGTTTGACACATATAAGAGCCAAAAAGCAAGCTTTAAAATAGAAAAGGTAAACCGTATAGCAATGAAGGGGAAAAATTTCATATAGATATGCATTGCACATAATTTAAAAAACAAGATATAAGCTTACTAGATGATTTGATTACATAGAAAAAAGGATGACATCACTTACTTTTTGATATCGGGAGCCTCTAGATGGATACATTTAAATTATCATGCGAATGACGTGAGGATATGGTTTTCTTCTTTGTTAATCCTCTCAAGTACGTTTACCTTTTCTCATATAAAAAAACAAAGAGTCTATGTTGACAACATTATATAAGAACAAAACTATCTATACCTTTTCTACTTATGTAATAAGAAAAAGAATTTATAAGAAAAAGAAAAAGAAACCATATAAAATAAGAAGAATCGACCAATCATCAACTCATAATTCTTCATAGCCATTACCTAGCTTAGCTCAAGGTGAAACAACATACCAACAACATAGACCCATCAACTCTAACATAACACGAATGCCTGCACCACAAGGAGAAATGAAATTTATAATATAAGGAGGATAATAGACATAAAAAATTCTACATGTCTTCTAAGTCCCATTATTATTCAACAAGCCAAGCAGATTACAAAGAGGAAAGAAAGAGACATCCTCTAAAGAATAATCATACAATACAAGTCCCCCATTTGTAAGAAAAAGCAAACAAAAACATCAACATAAACTCTAAGGTCATTGAAGAAGAAAAATCATCTCTTCAACAAGATAATTCATCATAGGATCATCTATCAAAATGTGAGAACATATTAATTGGATAACTGACAACTTGAATTAAAAATATATGTAAATGATCCATCCAAAGTATAAATAGTAAATCTTAGATAGGAATCAACATAAAACTCTAATTATAAAAGAAGAAGGAAAAATATATCCATTAGAATAATCCACAAAGGACCCTAAAATTAGAAGAAATAATTGATAACATAGATCACTAACAGCTTATTCATGTCTACAAAGACATTCCCCACTACCATAGAAACATCCAATATTTATAGCAGCAAGAGGCAAGCTATCCAACAACAAAAATAGATATAAGGATCTCTAATTCACACTAAAGGAAGCTATTGTAGGAGTGAAACCTGAAAATGGATCTACTCTTTACTTCTTGTGAGAATAAAAATACAAATCCTATCCACAAAACAACAATAACAAGTTTTCATAAGAAAAGGGGTGCATGCCAATTCCTCAATAAGCATGGTAAATAATAGGAGTAATGTAGCAACAAAAAGGTAAAGTGAAATATTACAAATTTCATCATTGGTCGATAGTGGGTCCTCATAGATACAACAAACAAGAAAAGGAAACTTAAGCTATCTAGATTGGTTGCATTGTGCAATCTATCCATGTCAGAATCCTTTGAGTGACTAATCTGAATAGCTTCTCCAAGCTCCCGATTCTCAACTTGCTCAACTTTTGGGTTATCCCTTACGACACCCCAAAGAAGGAATACAAAAGGAAAACAAAATCAAGAATAACAAAGTATATGCAGTGTAAGAACATTTAGATGTTACTTAGGGTAAAGATGAATAATTAAGAATATTCCAAATAAGGAGAGATCTAGATTAGTAAGATACTTCAAAAGGAGTATATTCAAGAGATTTATCAAGTTTAATAGATGAGGCATTTAATTACTTAGAAGATGATTAACAAAAGGGGGTTATTTCAAAAAAAATCACATCAATAATATCTAAATCGTAATCAATTCATGTCAAGACAATTAGATTAATATTATTTAAGCTAGGACGAGACCCATAAAATCTCAAGCCAAAAGTGTTGGGTTGAAAATACAAAACTTGGAGTGAAATACCCACAATCTATATATAAATGAGTGGAAAATAACACTGGATGGAATATGTACATACTTATGTATGGTGGTATAGAGGTAATGCTACTTTAACTAATTCTAGTCTACTATAATGAACAAAAGAAGAAGCAAGATGTATGTTTGGTTGATTTCAATTCCATTAAAATAAAAATGGATGAGAACATATATGTATATCATATTTAGGTTAGAGGAACATTAGAAACAGTTCCATATAATTTTAGTAGACAATTAGGGAGGTAATCTCAAAATAAAATGATTTTTCAAAATATGACAAGAATTAGCAAATGATAAATGTAGTCAGAAAAGATGCCTCATATGGAAAATTAGGGTTATAGTTGAAATGATTCCCAAAAGGAATCAATTGGATGCATGTATCTTAACTCTGATCCTAGATCAAAACAAGATCTACTAATATCCACCAGTTAGGGTTTCCACACTTATACATATTATTCCACAAATTGGGGTTCATACATGCATCAATTAAGAAACCCTAAGAGTCAATTTTTGGAAATGTTTTTATTAGACTCCGAACCACTCTAAGAAATACATTGTATATTTTTGATTTAAAAATTTATAAATCATCTAGTTAATAATGCAAATGTTAATAAGGGTAAATAATGGTGTAATCAACATCATAATTATCTTAAACCCTTAAATTACCAGTAAAGCACAATATGGGTTGTAACAATCTCCCCCTCTAATAAAAACTTCATCTCAAAGTTCTTAAAAGAGAAAGGGATACTTGTTACACATATCTAACTCTAATTCACATGTAGCTTCTTCTACACCATGGTTCTTCCAAAGGACTTTCACTAAGGGCATCTCCCTCTTTTCAAGCTTCTGAATCGTATGATCTAGAATTAGTATAGGACCTTCAACATAGGAGATATCCTCTTTTAGTTGTACTAGTTATGGGTCAATGATATTATCTGTATCTAGATGTAAGGAGTGGGGACTGAGAGGGGAGAACTCCTTTAATTCAAGAAAATAAATTTGCATATAACCCTATGACTATAAATAATGACTTTTAAATAAAAGTAGTACATAATATTTTCCCAAACATATGGGTATATAAACATAGTTTTGTGGAAACAAAAAATAAATCCAACTATTACAAAGTATCAGTATACAAACTTTAACATAGGAGCCATTCAAGGCGAATAATGAAATGTGAATCTAAATTATTAGGATCGAATTGTGGTGAGTGACCTTCCCATCTTGGAACTCATCCTTGAAGAGGATCCTATGCAAAGTCTCCCTCTCCCTGAACTTCAGGCTATGCTACCTCTGGGTGGGTTAAAAACAACACCCAGGAGGAGGAAAACAAGAGAAAAGGGATGTCAACGAAACCTGAGTATGTGCACTAAATAATAACTAGGCATTACTTTAGATCAATGAAAGTTCAAAGAAAGATCTAAATAAAGGGATGCTCAAGAGGAATAATTTCCAAGAAAAATATCAAGTCAAGAGACAAGGCATGCCCAAAATAAAGATTAACAATTAGGGAGTCTTGCCTTTTAAATATTTTCATTAAGAATATCAAAGCATAAGTTGTGCATGTAACAATAATTGACTAAAGTTGTTTCAAGAAGGGATGAGACAACATAGGATCTCAGTCCAAAAATGTTGGGTGGAAATAGCTTTAAAGTCCCTAGATTCTACCGTCTCAAGACTTAGAAGGCCTGAGAGGACAAATCTGAAAACATTAGCTAATTATTTGAGAGAGCAATGTGAAAGTGACATACACATACATGGACATACAAGCATAACATATGCCATAACATTCTCAACATTCAACACGTATATGATTACATTATGACTTATTACATGTTACATTAACACATTGAAAAGAGAATTTTACACAACTCTAGACATGTATGCTAATCAGGATCTTCACAAAAGGTACAACCTATGCAACTTGCTCACATCCTGTATTTTCTCCCATGCTAGCTCTAGACCTAAAAATTATGTGTAACAAACGAAGCAACATAAAGTTGGTATGTTATTGAAAAGATATAGATATTATGCTAGAATACTTAAAGTAATTGGAGAAAGAAGAAAAGAAAAGGAAAACCTTAATTAAGGCATAGAATCATGTAAACCCAAGTTATTAATCATATTTCAGTGAACATGCATTACTATGGTGGACTCAACACAACATCACAGATATTATTGGGCCCATTCCCTGCATGCCTTGTACCATTAGGGATCTCCCCGTATACCATGTACCATTAGGGAGGCACTAGTCAACATTAATACTTTCCCTCTCTCAATAGGGAGATTAATGAACCCTAATAGTAACTACATTTCATTTTCTTTCTTTAATATTCTTAGTTTTCAAGATGAAGGTGTACTATAATATACATACATCCATGCAAGTTTATGCAAATAATACAAGCAAGTATTCATAATCATATCATCTATGCAAACTAGTCATATTATTATATCCGCATTCATAAGTTCATAGATTCTTTATACATCCATGATCATCTAGAACTTTGTCCATGACCTAATTAATAACAATTAATCATCATTAATACATGGTTCATATATTCTTGATATATTAGATCCAAAATAGGGTTTTGGTCAAGCCTAGACCAATATGATGTTAGGACGGTGTCTAGTATTTTTTGTCTGATCTATATGTCATTATTAAGGTCTAGCAAAAATTTCATATTTTTCTAAGGATCTTCCTATTTTCTAGAATTAATAGGAGGGTTTAAAGCACCTAATTAGTATCTAATCAGAAAATGCATAATATTTGGAGATTTCATGAAGATAACAGTTCATATTTGGTTTCCAGATGACATTAGGATTCAAATATTTTTTTCTAAATTGTGTCCACTATATGCTAATTATGATATTTACATTATCTTAAAATGAAGTAGGGGATGGT
Organism: Alisma plantago-aquatica; assembly: GCA_963693085.1. Lineage (NCBI taxonomy): Eukaryota > Viridiplantae > Streptophyta > Magnoliopsida > Alismatales > Alismataceae > Alisma > Alisma plantago-aquatica. Next base: position 1,008,205,921 of record OY856413.1, read on the forward strand.
CGATAGCTCAAGTGGTGCAGCTCGGTAACACCTCAATGAAAGATCCCGTGTTCGACTCTTGGCGTTGGATGTGGTGCAACATTGACTAGATTTTGATTAGGTGCACCATGGTGTCCTTTCAATGACATGGCTGGTCCCAAGGTTTACTCTTGGCTGAGTGGGGTCCAATAGTGGCCGATCCCAAAAGGGGTTCCTCGTTATAAAAAAACGAAGTATTTGCATCTAAATAGGAACACTTAAAAATTATCACCAAAAGTCAGATATAAGGGTTTCATAATAAAGAGGACATTTTTATGAATCTTTGGATATTTTTGGGTAATTATTTGGCCAAGGGTGCTATTTATAATGTATTTTCTAAGACAAGGTCTTTTTCTAGAAATTAAAAGCATTTTACCTTCTGCAGCGGGTCCCACTGCCCGAGGTGGCAGTCTTGGATTGGTCTACATAGATCAATAGGGGCATAGTTCATTCCTTATTGGGTTAGTGTGAGTCGACTAATTTGTCTAATAAGTCAGACTAGTTTATTTGAACCGAGTCAGGATCAATCTGACCTCCCTCACCTTGCATCCGTAATGCGTTGATTTGATCTTCCAGATCCTTTTGCCTCTATGAGGTCTATCTCTAGCAAGCTCAAGATCCCGACTTCTGTCATCGAGGATCAAGCTTTATTTGGGTTCAAAGTAGAAAAAAGCTCTACACCAATGATGAATGGTGGTGAGATGGGGTTCAGCCTCCCATCCACCCTCTATTCCATCCGCTGCCATGATTTGTATGGTGAGAAAGAGGCTTCTACTTCTCAGATGTGTTTACCCACCAAACTCAACACAAGGAGCTCTGTCTTGGTCCCATGGACTCCAATCCTTCATGGCCAGGTGGTGGCGAGACCGGTAGCCATGACTTTCAACTCTGACTCTCCCCCAGATAAATAGGGTTCGTTAGCAAGCTTTAGGATCCTACAGATCCTTTTCAATCCTCCCACAACCTAGCAAGGTTGCGGTGGTGATCTTCCCCTTCTAGAAATCTCATGAGAAGACCTCCTCTCTGCTTCCGCATTCCATGGATTCTACTGGTGTATCCAGTGGAGAATGAGTGTGGAGAAAGTGTTTGTATCTCTTATTTAAGACACCTCATCACCTAAAACTCAAGAGTCATCAAGTAGATCTCAACCATACTAAACCAACAATGTGCATGGAATCAGCTAATGTCCCTCAGGGTCGGAGGAGAAGAGGGGAACAATATGTAGCTACTGTCCACAAAATGCGGAGGTTGGAGACAAAGTCTCCACCACTAGATTCATGTAGACAACCCATATTGGGTTAAAATTCACACTATGAGCTCCACACAACTAAAAGGGTTGCATAACATATAATTTCCACAACCTAGCTACATTGTTCCAAAGGCCAAGGTTTTGTTGACTCATTTAAATCAATCATTCACATCTTATAATCTTAGTAACATCCAACAAGGATATCAAAAAATTATCAAATTTTGAACATAACTCTCTTATTATATAATATCTCATCCAGAAATGTTAGAGATCAAAACTAGATTAGTAATTCAAATAAACTCTTTAAACAACCTTATAAATAGACGCGTAAACTTTGAATTCAATTCAAATCATAATCAAATCTTGATCCTATAAGTCCAAAATACTTGTTATGGCACTAACACACCTGAAGGCTCATCAATTGGTCACTTGAGTTTGATATGACTCTAAATGGGCCTCTTGGCCTCAAAGTAACCAATTTGGTTAATAAAAAGGCTTTTCATCATGATTGAACTCATTTAGGTGTCACTATCATCAAAAGCACCTCAAATCACATGATATTGATGGAAGATGATTTATAATTGAATAACCAAGTCTTCAACTCTAGATTATAATTAAAGTATGTCTATGATCTTCAATTACTACATTGGGAGCAAAAAATTAAAATCAAGGTCATCATATTCACCCCACCTTATATGGAATTTCGTCCTCAAAATTCAATTGAACATATACTCAAGTTGATATCAAGAATTCTAGATTCATATATTCCCACTCCTAAGTACCAAGACCATCAATTTCAGATATACCCTAAGTTCTCATCTTAGGATTTTAGAACATATAGGGTGTACTCACCCCACCTTATATAGGTTGAAGAATCAATTAATGTCTTAGTTATGACATGCCATTTTTATGTTATAATTTACTTCCTTAGTCTCTTAGGAATTATGGCCTTTTTTAAGTTGAGAGGGTATCAAGATTTCATCTTTCACCCCATTAACCATGTAAGATGATGTCAAGATTCTACTTCACTGTATGAAGGAATCACCACACTTAATATCATTTTTTATGTTCAACACATACTTGAATTGCATATTTAGAAGGGATTGGAATTCATCCATACATATTAGGGTTTCACCCCATTGTGTAAGAGTTATCATCGAATGTGAATGTTAAATGCACAAGATTTGAGGTTAAGAACTATAATTATGCTCATGTGACATATGATCCAAAGGCATTTGAATTTTGGGCTCATGATTTTGAACTTAAATCTTTCATGTATGATATGAAGGGAAAGAGAGTATACTAAGTAAATCTTATCATGATTTCAAACTTAGATAACACATGTATGATATGGGGGGAATATGGAATAGGTCAAGCTTATATGAGTGACTCCTCATATATAAATCATCTATATAGCTCGAGGTTTCTAGTATCATATATTGAGAAACAGAAGTGGAAGGAACAACATTTATGAGTATCATATGCACAAGGCATTTTACTATCAGAACCAGAGTTCATATATCACCTCACTTGCAGCTAATGATGAGATTCACAAACATAATTCACTCAAGCTAGGACCTAACTCAATAAAAAAAATTAACTTTTTCATCAAGTGTTTCTACCCATCATTTTTTTACCCAACTCTCACATATAGGATTGAATCATGCAAAAGTACTCAACTCATCTACTCAGGAGTAACCCAGCTTAGTGTAACACCCCTAACCTGGGTTTTGGGATAACCCTAGAATATTTTCCTAAGTAAGTTGCTTAGAACCTTGTCTTAATCTTTTGAAAATTAATTATGAATTAAGGAGAGTTTTGCAAATTGTTTATGCCTTATATGATAGTTTTGGTAAAGACTGCAATTTACCCAAATGTAGGGTTTATGTGCAAATATCACCTCTAGAGTGTTCCTTCTCTTTCTTTGCATCATCTAGAGGATAGAGAAAGAAGGGGGCACCTTGTTTGAGTCTTGGTTGAATGATATCACTCATTGTGGTGAAAGAACCAAAGAAGTGTTGAGTGTTTTGAGCCTAGATGGGGTTGTATCGAGTTATGAAGTATATATGGGAATGCCTATCAACTTGGAAGACATAGAGGAGGTCTCATATCAGTTTAACATCCTTGTGAAAGTACTAATATCGAGATAAACACCTCAAGTAGGCGAAGCATATCGATTTAGATGTTCCTCACAAAAGTTGTACCGGTTTGCACATAAAGTGATATTGGGCTGTGATATCTTGTTAAGCAAGATACCCAATGGCTAATATATTATCTATGGATTATCCTCATGAGTTTTTCATGGAAATATAATTATGGATGCATGAAGACACCAAGCATGGACACATTTCACCTAAGTACGTATGGTGATGACACTTCACAAACACTCTCTCTCTTGAACCTCAACTATATAGGCCTCTATTTTTACCTGCAAGTGAAACTTTTGACTCTCATATCATCCTTTTCTTGGTGGATTACCATAGAAGATTAAGGAGTAGGAAGGAGCTCAAGCATCTTTCCTAAAGTGAAGCCATGGCCATCTTTAACCTTGGGTGAACTATGCTTCTTGGGTCATGGTTCCTTTCTTTCTTTTCTTATTCACCAAGTTCCTAACTATGGTATCTTCTTTCATATAGAAGTGTTGTGATCGAGTCTTGGACTTTTGATAAGTTATCTTCAACCTTGGGAACTTGGAACTTTGGATCTTGAAGCACTTGTGTTTATCTTGAGGCAGGTTATATATCTTGAACTCAACCTTATTATTATTCACCTCCTACCATGCAATACTTGATGATTACTTTTCTATTTTGACTTTCCTTGATTAAATGATGGTTCTGAAAATTCTAATGGATATATGGGGATGTTTTCCATGAACTAGAGTAATAATGGATGAAGGGTTGGAGCTTGAAGATGATGAGAACCTCTATGCACAAATCGATATCAGTTTGTGGAATCCCTAACCCGATACAAGGGTGTATGAATAAAAAAATGATACACATGAATTCCTAACTTCCTATCAGTTTGTTATATGTGTGGAATTATTGTATTTTCAGTTGTCTAACCTATAACCTGAGGCAAGAGATGAGGGTAGGCTGACATCTTTAAGATAACTAAGATTGACACACACTTGCACTATGATATGGATGGCCATCATGACTTGTGATGCCTAAAAATGATAAGTTGATCCGTCATAACCTAGAACAAACTAGGCTGATATGCTTGACACCATTAAAATGATATGCCTTAATGAAACTAGCTCATCATGACCAAGAGAATGTCTTGTAAGATAAAGTATCAAACCGTGATGCCTTAGTTGAGTATAGAGGCCGACATGGTCAACCCTAATAATCTGATACACCCACAAACAAATACCCCTCTAGCCTGACATAATTGTGATGGGTGACACACTTAGGATGACACACCATGTGAAGGTATGGGCAACACATTCCTTGAGGTATTAGCCGACACACCAAGTAATGGTGAGGCCGATATCACTTGGTGATAGCAATGGCTGATACACAAAGGAATACCTAGGCCGACACATTAGATAGTACACTATGGCTGATACCCAAAGTGTTAGGGTGGCCGATACCCTGTATTGAGGTCAAGATGTAATGCATAAGTAAGGTGAAAATACTTTGCTAAATTATGAAGGAGGAGATGCATCAAGGTATGGTGAAGGCATTTCACTAAGATATGATTCATGGCCGATATCACCCTAAGCACCTCTAAACCAATGTCTCTTTAAGGTGCCATGGCCGAGACAAATGAAGAGTACATGTGCATTGGATGACACAAGTAGATGTGTCTAGGATGACACAAGTGAGTGTGTCTAGGCCAACGCAAGGGTTAGAGTGAAGGACAATACACCTTATTGAATATAGGCCGATACATCTTGATGAGTATTGGCCGATACACCTTGAATATAATCAATGGATACACTAAGAAGTAATGAGATGGATACACTTTAATAAGTGTAGGATGATAAACCATAATGAAGGATTAATCAATATAATAAGTATGTTTAAGTCAATGTCCTAGTAAGGATGAGAGAGAAACTTGTACTACTCACATGAGAAAGGTAATACTTCATATTGATAATCAGTTGATGATATTTGATGAAGTATGCTTGAATACTTATGGTAATAATATAGCTCTAATGATGTAAATTAGGGTTTGGTTGATAAATATGAACTTGAAAACCCTAAATCAGATACAAGGGGAAACCCTAACCTTAATTATGAGAGGGTTGCTATGACGACTATTCTCAATCTGACAACATTATCACACAAAACTACGCGGAAATAATCATTAACAAAAGATTACCGAAAAATCACTAAAAATTAAAACCTTTTTACCAAGAGATCCACTACCAGGAAACTCTTTACAGAAAGAACCAAACCATATATATACATCAAGGTTCACTTTATACATACATCATTCCATTACCTCATAAGGACATGATATATTAGTTGCTTTACCAAAACATATACAAAAGCAACATTATACATCGAGGTGTACTAGCCAAAATTTTAGACTGATCATAAAACTATTTACGCACTATCTACCAAAGACTTGAGAGTACTTGGATGACACATATGACTTTATATCTACAATACACATAAAAACACACTCAACCTGAGCTGTTACTGCTATCCTTACTGCTACTACCCACTTTTTAGGTGGACATGCATGAGGAGGTAGAGATCATTTAGCAGAGAGTGGGTAGTAGCAGTAAGGATAGCAGTAACAACTTAGGTTGAGTGTGTTTTTATGTGTATTGTAGATATAAAGTCCTATGTGTCGTCCAAGTACTCTCAAGTCTTTGGGAGATAGTGCGTAAATAGTTTTATGATCAATCTAAAATTTTGGCTAGTACGCCTTGATGTATAATGTTGCTTTTGTATATGTTTTAGTAAAGCAACTAATATCTCATGTCCTTATGAGGTAATGGAATGATGTATGTATAAAGTGAACCTTGATGTATATATATGGTTTGGTTCTTTCTGTAAAGAGTTTCCTGGTAGTGGATCTCTTGGTAAAAAGGTTTTAATTTTTAGTGATTTTTCGGTAATCTGTTGTTAATGATTATTTCCGCATAGTTTTGTGTGATAATGTTGTGAGATTGATAACAGTCGTCACAGAAACCCTCTCATAATTAGGGTTAGGGTTTCCCCTTGTAGCTGATTTAGGGTTTTCAAGTTCATATTTATCAACCAAACCCTAATTTACATCATAAGTGCTATATTATTGCCATAATTGGTCAAGCATACTTCATCAAATATCATCAACTGATTATTAACATGAAATATTACCTTTCTCATGTGAGTAGTACAAGTTTCTCTCTCATCCTTACTAGGATATTAACTTCAACATACTTATTAAATTGATTAATCCTTCTTTAGGGTTTATCATCATACACTTATTAAAGTGTATCCATTGATTATATTCAAGGTGAATCGACCTACACTCATCACGGTGTATTGGCCTATATTCAACAAGGTGTATCGACCTTCACTCTAACCTTGTGTTGGCCTAGACACATTCACTTGTGTCGGCCTAGACACATCTACTTGTGTTGGACAAGGCACATGTATCGGCCATGACACAATTCATTTGTGTCAGCCATGTCACCTTAAAGAGATATTGTTTTAGAGGTGCTTAGGGTGATATCGACCATAAATCATATCTTAGTGAATTACCTTGACCATACCTTGGTGCATCACCTCCTTCATAATTTAGCAAAGTATTTTCACCTTACTTAGGCATCACATCTTGACCTCACTATAGGGTATCGGCCACACTAACACTTTGGGTATCAACCATAGTATAGTATCTAATGTGTCGGCCTAGGTATCCCTTTATGTATCGGCCATTGCTATCACCAAGTGATATCAGCTTCACCATTACTTGGTGTGTCAGCCAATACCTCAAGAAATGTGTTTCCTATACCTTCACATGGTGTGTTGACCTAAGTGTGTTACCCATCACACTTGTGTCAGGCTAGAGGGGTATCGATTTGTGAGTGTATCAAATTACTAGGGTTAGGGTTGGCCATGTCGGCCTCTATACTCAACTAAGGCTGTAACACCCCTCCCTAGGGTTTCATACGTAACCAGTAGAAGCACAACCTAATCCCCAACATTATCCATAATGTGGGGTACTTGGCATTTCAGGGAAGGATTGTCACATACATGATATCATATCAAGAAATAAACAATACTTGGCATTATTGAAACATAGATTCATACATAAGTCCTTGGAAAGAAAACTACATCATGATTCTAAAGATACATGCAATCTAGATAACATATGAAAGATAGGATCTCCATAGATGGACATCCCACCAGGCAACAACTTCTAAGGTCTTGGATCCTTGGAATCTCCTCAAGATGTCTCCTTCCCTTTAGCTCCAACGTCTGCGGACATCTCGTCCCCAACCAATGAAAGGAAAAACAAACATGGTAAGTAAGCGACATTAGCATGTTATAAAACATAAAAATAACATATAAAGGTGACTTGACATAAACATGAACATGCATTAACATTAATCATTTCTTGGCATCTTTTACATAAATAATTTGACAAGAAGTATATGCTCCTCTCTTAATGCCCCATAAGGAGCCCATAATGCTCAAAAAGCCCATAATTGCTCAGAAAGCCGATAATGCTCGAAAAGCCCATAACAAGATGCATATAAATCTAAATCAAATTCCCTTAACCATGATCTTTCTTAGACTTAATTATCTTCTTAATGACTTAGACTTGATCTTAATGGGATTCCTCCCTCTTGAACACAGTTGGGATTTCTCCCCATGAAACATAATGGGATTTCTCCCTCTTAAGCATTGATGGGAATCTCTTCCCTCTAAATCTTGGTTTCATGCATCTTAATCATAATTCATAATCTTAATGTGATTTCTATTCTTAGACTTAGATTATAACAATCAACATCCAATAATCATATACATTGAAGAAAACATGCATTAATCATGACTTTAACATAAAGTTCTTAATATAAATCATAAACATTTGATAAACCAAGTATTATCTATGCCAAGGGCATGACCCGCTTACCTTGAGCTAAATCACCTAAGTCAAACCTGGTTTGACTGATTGGGTCCTCTTAATCACCTGAAAATAACATGTTTATCATTCATTATACAACCTGAAACCCTAATTTGTGTCATATAATTATTGAGATGTAAAAATAGCAAAATCAGTCGATAAAAACAAGAAAATCAGATTCCTTATTGAAAATCCTTTCCAAAACATATTTTTGAGGATTTTTCTAATAATCAGGTGATTTAATATGAATTTCCAAAGAATCGACCAATCAGGGAGTCAGAGAACTCTACTATGACATCAAAATAAACCAGCGATTAATCAAATGTAAATAAAACGTAGATGTAATAAAGTAACCTTAGGCGTGCGTTACATATGATCAAACATGTGGGGGCAAACTTGTAATTTGGACGTGCAAAACAATTCGCGGATGATGAAACAAATGTGTGCGTGAAATCTCAAAAAACCCATGATCATACGATTAGAACAAGATGGGAAAAATGGTCATTTACTGACCAGCCATCTTCTGCTCGTATCCATGGTGAGAGAAGAACCTGGAGAGGGGTTCTCCGACTGCAGATGGGGATTCGAAGACAACCAGACAAAAGGGAAGACTCGAAACACTTCCTGATGCTCTGACGAACTCAAAGAGCCCAAGGTCAAGCCTTGCGGTGGCTAGGAGCTCCAGGAACGCTCCACTGTAGGAGAAGAATAGGGGAAGTGGGTCTGAAACTGAAAATGGGAATACCACTGGTGAGGTGAGGAACCAGGTCCAAAAAATCATCCCATGGCGTCCCATGAAGCCGGGCAGAAAGAAACCTAGGCCGCAGAGGCCCTAAACACCAATGGAGACAAGTGCCAATGAGGGGAGGTGGTCGGTCCTATAGGGTACATCGATCAAGGCTACAACGAGCCAAAACAAAGGTACAAACATGAAGGACGAAGGTTGAGGATGCTCACTATGCTCGTGATTGAGCCGAGGTGACTGGAAGAGGTCGGGCGAACTCAAGGTCACCAGAAACTGAAACTAGTAGGTCAGGGAGAGTCGGGGCTCTCCGGGCCAAATTGTCAGTGGAGGAGGAGATCTCGGGGGCCGGCGGTGCTTTTGGGCACAAAACAACGGAGATGGATGCTCTGTGGTGGCGGCTGGGTGCCCGTGCGACAAGGGGGTCCAAGCCATATATTGGGCGTTTCTTCTATAGTGAGAGGGGGAACATGATCTGGGGCTCGTTGAGTTCGGGACGATGAAATGGATTCGATGGCGAAGAAACCAAGTGAAACCGTCGAGAAATGACTGAGGTCAGAGGCGAGCATTCAAAGCAGCTAAAACGACTACTAATCGTGGAAAGAACGGAGGAAGGAGATGATACATACACCGTTGGATCTCGATCCAACAGTGGCTGTGACGCACATGAGAAATTAAATCAAAGTAGTAACGCGTGACACCCATAATTGTGAAACTATAGTTCAAATCAATCGCATAATCAAAATTTCATTTAATTGGAAGGTTACACTATATTAAAATCTCCTTTAATTGCTTAGAGGGTCCAAACATGGGTCAAATGAGCCCAAATTTTGACCATAGGTGTATTAGAGGGTCTAGAACGTTCCCATAAGGTTAGATTTTATTCTTGTACACGTTTTAGGCCTAAAATAGCAAAACCCTTATGTGCACTTAAATGACCATGATTAGTATATAAAAAGCTATTAATTTCTCAAATAAGAATTACAAGGTATGAAAACGTGCACCAAATATTATTTGTTTTCAATTAACATAATGGAGGCCATTAAGCAAGAAATTAAACATGTAAACCACTAATTACCATATGAGAGAGAAAATTTGACATAAAAGCATTTATTCTCATTTTCTTAAACAAAAGAGCATATATATATATGAAAAGATTTCCTTTAAATAAAAACAAGGGTAAGAGAGCAATTGGACATAATAAAAATGAATTTGTAAAACTAACATGGGAAATTGCATCTAGGTCCTCAACAATTATACTATTAGAAAAAGAGCATGTAAGGGATAAAATAGTTTGAAAATTTGCATAATAAGATTGGGGTGTTACAATACTACCCACCTTAAATAAATTTCTTCCTCAAAATTTCCTAGAGTTTCTACCCACCTTAAAGTTTTCACATAAACTTGCAAATTTGCCATACAAATTTTCATTATAGAAGGAGGCATATAAAAAAAACAAAGCATTATTATTCAACATAAATTACTTAACTACCCTTACCTTGATCATCTTCCTCTTCTCCATCCGACATTTGCATGGTGAAGAGCCTTGGTTTAACCTTGGGTGGAGGATGAGGGTTCTTAGCTTGGTTATGGTTGGGATCCTTCTTTGCAAGCTTTGGGCAATTAGGCTTGATATGCCCTTCCTCACCACAATAGTAGCAAACAGAAGTCCCAAACCTACAAGGACCACCATGATTTCTCTTACATGTAGGGCATGGGGTTCTCCCATTCACAGAAGAAGGCTCAGGGGCCTTTCTCTTATGGTTGGAGGGTGGAGGGGGTTGATGATGATGATTGTATTGGGGTACCTCCTTCTTATGATTCCTCCCAAGGTGATCCTCCAATTCTAAGGATGCATCCAAGGCGGATTGCATGGTACTATGTCCTCTACCGGACAAGGCATAACTTAGGTCAGGTTAAAGCCCTCTAATGAACTTCTTGGCTCTCTTTTGCTCGATGTACTCAAGACCATATTTTTGGAGCTTACGAAACTTCATGACATACTCAGCGACAGTCATGTCACCCACCTGCTTAAGGTTAACAAACTCATCCTCCTTCCTCTCTAACATGGCTTCAGATACATAATGGTTGTTAAAGACTTCTAGAAACTCACCCCAAGTGAAAGGAGGGTCATCATCTTCCCTAGAGGCTAAGATCTTTTCCCACCAAGTACATGCTACACCCTTGAGCATATGGGTGGCAAATCTTACCCTACTATGTGGGGGACACTCTAAGTCTCTAAAGCAATGTTCCATGTTGCTAAGCCACTCCTCAGCCTTGGTTACCACATCAACCTCATCTTCACCATGGAAAGCATCGAGCCTAATCTTCAAGAAATCTATGAGGGAGATCTCGTGTACTCTAGGTGGAGCTCTAGGTTGGAGGACATTAGTCAAGGCTGCTACTAAGGCATCTAGGGTGACTGGTGGAGGTACGTGGTTCATGTCTTCAGTCTTATCACCACTAGAGGATCCTTGTGAGGGCCTTGACTCACCAACCTTCTCCTTCTTCTTAGCGGCCATCTGAAAGGGTAAACATAACATGATATTAGAGCATAATATGAATATCTAGTGTTTCCTTATTGGACATCTATTCCTTGCTCTAATACCATTAGTGTAACACCCCTCCCTAGGGTTTCATATGTAACCAACAGAAGCACAACCTAATCCCCAACATTATCCATAATGTGGGGTACTTGGCATTTCAGGGAGGGATTGTCACATACATGATCTCATATCAAGAAATAAACAACACTTGGCATTATTGAAACATAGATTCATACATAAGTCCTTGGAAAGAAAACTACACCATGATTCTAAAGCTACATGCAATCTAGATAACATATGAAAGATAGGATCTCCATAGATGGACGTACCACCAGGAAACAACTTCTAAGGTCTTGGATCCTTGGAATCTCCTCAAGATGTCTCCTTCCCTTTAGCTCCAACGTCTGCGGACATCTCGTCCCCATCCATGCAAAGGAAAAACAAACATGGTAAGTAAGCGACATTAGCATGTTATAAAACATAAAAATAACATATAAAGGTGACTTGACATAAACATGAACATGCATTAACATTAATCATTTCTTGGCATCTTTTACATAAAGAATTTGACAAGAAGTATATGCTCCTGTCTTAATGCCCCATAAGGAGCCCATAATGCTCGGAAAGCCCATAATTGCTCAGAAAGCCCATAATGCTCGGAAAGCCCATAACAAGATGCATATAAATCTAAATCAAATTCCCTTAACCATGATCTTTCTTAGACTTAATTATCTTCTTAATGACTTAGACTTGATCTTAATGGGATTCCTCCCTCTTAAACATAGTTGGGATTTCTCCCCATGAAACATAATGGGATTTCTCCCTCTTAAGCATTGATGGGAATCTCTTCCCTCTAAATCTTGGTTTCATGCATCTTAATCATAATTCATAATCTTAATGTGATTTCTATTCTTAGACTTAGATTATAACAATCAACATCCAATAATCATATACATTGAAGAAAACATGCATTAATCATGACTTTAACATAAAGTGCTTAATATAAATCATAAACATTCGATAAACCAAGTATTATCTATGCCAAGTGCATGGCCCGCTTACCTTGAGCTAAATCACCTAAGTCAAACCTGGTTTGACTGATTGGGTCCTCTTAATCACCTAAAAATAACATTTTTATCATTCATTATACAACCTGAAACCCTAATTTGTGTCATATAATTATTGAGATGTAAAAACAGAAAAATCAGTCGATAAAAATTAGAAAATCAGATTCCTTATTGAAAATCCTTTCCAAAACATATTTTTGAGGATTTTTCTGATAATCAGGCGATTTAATATGAATTTCCAAAGAATCGACCAATCAGGGAGTCAGAGAACTATAATGTGACATCAAAATAAACCAGTGATTAATCAAATGTAAATAAAATGCAGATGTACTAAAGTAACCTTAGGCATGCGTTACATATGATCAAACATATGGGGGCAAACTTGTCATTTGGACGTGCAAAACGATTCGTGGCTGATGAAACAAATGTGTGCGTGAAATCTCAAAAAACCCATGATCATACGATTAGAATGAGATGGGAAAAATGGTCATTTACTGACCAACCATCTTCTGCTCATATCCATGGCGAGAGCAGAACTTGGAGAGGGGTTCTCCGACTGCAGATGGGGGATTCGAAGACAATCAGACAAAAGGGAAGACTCGAAATGCTTCCTGGTGCTCTGACAAACTCAAAGAGCCCAAGGTCAAGACTTGCGGTGGCTAGGAGCTCCAGGAACGCATCACCGTAGGAGAAGAACAGGGGAAGGGGCTCCAAAACTAAAAATGGGAATACCACTGGTGAGGCGAGGAACCAGGTCCAAAAAATCATCCCACGGCGTCCCACGAAGCTGGGCAGAAAGAAACCTAGGCCGCAGAGGCCCTAAACACCAATGGAGACAAGTGTCGACGAGGGGAGGTGGTCGGTCCTATAGGGTACATCGATCAAGGCTACATTGAGCCAAAACAAAGGTACAAATAGGAAGGACGAAGGTTGAGGATGCTCACTGTGCTCGTGATTGAGCTGAGGTGACTGGAGGAGGTCGGGCGAACTCAAGGTCACAAGAAATTGAAATTGAGTAGGTCAGGGAGAGTCGGGGCTCTCGGGGCCAAATTGTCAGTGGAGGAGGAGATCTCGGGGGCCGACGATGCTTTTGGGTGCAAAATGGCAGAGATGGATGCTCTGTGGTGGCGGCTGGGTGCCCGTGCAGCAAGGGGGTCCAAGCCCTATATTGGACGTTTCTTCTATAGTGAGAGGGGGAACGCGATATGGGGCTCGTTGAGTTCGGGATGACAAAACGGATTTGATGGCGAAGAAACCAAGTGAAACCGTCGAGAAACGACTCAGGTCAGAGGCGAGCATTCAAAGCAGCTAAAACGGATGCTGATCGTGGAAAGAACGGAGGAAGGAAATGATACAGATGCCATTGGATCTCGATCCAATAGTGGTTGTGGCGCGCATGAGAAATTAAATCAAAGCAGTAACGCATGACACACATAATTGCAAAACTATAGTTCAAATCAATCGCATAATCAAAATTTCATTTAATTGGAAGGTTACACTATATTAAAATCTCCTTTAATTGCTTAGAGGGTCCAAACATGGGTCAAATGAGCCCAAATTTTGACCATAGGTGTATTAGAGGGTCCAAAACGTTCCCATAAGGTTAGATTTTATGCTTGTACACGTTTTAGGTGTAAAATAGCAAAACCCTTATGTGCACTTAAATGACCATGATTAGTGTATATAAAGCTATTAATTTCTCAAATAAGAATTACAATGTATGAAAACGTGCACCAAATATTATTTCTTTTCAATTAACAAGATGGAGGCCATTAAGCAAGAAATTAAACATGTAAACCACTAATTACCATATGAGAGAGAAAATTTGACAATAAAGAATTTATTCTCATTTTCTTAAACAAAAGAGCATAGATATATATGAAAATATTTCCTTTAAATAAAACAAGGGTAAGAGAGCAATTGGACATAATAAAAATGAATTTGTAAAACTAACATGGGAAATTGCATCTAGGTCCTCAACAATTATACTATTAGAAAAAGAGCATGTAAGGGATAAAATAGATTGAAAATTTGCATAATAAGATTGGGGTGTTACAATACTACCCACCTCAAATAAATTTCGTCCTTGAAATTTCCTAGAGTTTCTACCCACCTTAAAGGTTTCACATAAACTTGTAAATTTTCCATACAAATTTTCATTATAGAAGGAGGCATATAAAAAAAACAAAGCATTATTATTCAACATAAATTACTTAACTACCCTTACCTTGATCATCTTCCTCTTCTCCATCCGACATTTTCATGGTGAAGAGCCTTGGTTTAACCTTGGGTGGAGGATTAGGGTTCTTAGCTTGGTTATGGTTGGGATCCTTCTTTGCAAGCTTTGGGCAATTAGGCTTGATATGCCCTTACTCACCACAATAGTAGCAAATAGAAGTCCCAAACCTACAAGGACCACCATGATTTCTCTTACATGTAGGGCATGGGGTTCTCCCATTCTCAGAGGAAGGCTCAAGGGCCTTTCTCTTGTGGTTGGAGGGTGGAGGGGGTTGATGATGATGATTGTTTTGGGGTACCTCCTTCTTATGATTCCTCCCAGGGTGATCCTCCAATTCTAGGGCTGCATCCAAGGTGGATTGCATGGTCCTATGTCCTCTACCGGACAAGGCATAACTTAGGTCACGTTTAAGCCCTCTAATGAACTTCTTGGATCTCTTTTGCTCGGTGTACTCAAGACCATATTTTTGGAGCTTACAAAACTTCATGGCATACTCAGTGACAGTCATGTCACCCACTTGCTTAAGGTTAACAAACTCATCCTCCTTCCTCTCTAACATGGCTTCAGATACATAATGGCCATTAAAGACTTCTACAAACTCACCCCAAGTGAAAGGAGGGTCATCATCTTCCCTAGAGGCTAAGAGGTTTTCCCACCACATACGGGCTTCACCCTTGAGCATATGGGTGGAAAATCTAACCCTACTACGTGGGGGACACTCTAAGTCTCTAAAGCAATGTTCCATGTTGCTAAGCCACTCCTCAGCCTTGGTTACTATATCAACCTCATCTTCACCATGGAAAGCATCAGGCCTAATCTTCAAGAAATCTATGAGGGAGATCTCATGTACTCGAGGTGGAACTCTAGGTTGGAGGACATTGGTCAAGGCTGCTACTAAGGCATCTAGGGTGACTGGTGGAGGGACATGGTTCATGTCTTCAGTCTTATCACCACTAGAGGATCCTTGTGAGGGCCTTGACTCACCAACCTTCTCCTTCTTCTTAGGGTCCATCTGAAAGGGTAAACATAACATGATATTAGAACATAAGATGAATCTCTAGTGTTGCCTTGGTGGCCATCTATTCCTTGCTCTGATACCATCAATGTAACACCCCTCCCTAGGGTTTCATACGTAATCAGTGGAAGCACAACCTAATCCTCAACATTATCCATAATGTGGGGTACTTGGCATTTCAGGGAGGGTTGTCACATACATGATCTCATATCAAGAAATAAACAACACTTGGCATTATTGAAACATAGATTCATACATAAGTCCTTGGAAAGAAAACTACATCATGATTCTAAAGCTACATGCAATCTAGATAACATATGAAAGATATGATCTCCATAGATGGACGTCCCACCAGGCAACAACTTCTAAGGTCTTGGATCCTTGGAATCTCCTCAAGATGTCTCCTTCCCTTTAGCTCCAACGTCTGCGGACATCTCGTCCCCAGCCATGAACATGCATTAACATTAATAATTTCTTGGCATCTTTTACATAAAGAATTTGACAAGAAGTATATGCTCCTCTCTTAATGCTCGCAAAGCCCATAATGCTCGAAAAGCCCATAATAAGGTGCATATAAATCTAAATCAATTTCCCTTAACCATGATATTTCTTAGACTTAATTATCTTCTTAATGACTTAGACTTGATCTTAATGGGATTCCTCCCTCTTAAACATAGTTGGGATTTCTCCCCATGAAACATAATGGGATTTCTCCCTCTTAAGCATTGATGGGAATCTCTTCCCTATAAATCTTGGTTTCATGCATCCTAATCATAATTCATAATCTTAATGTGATTTCTATTCTTAGACTTAGATTATAACAATCAACATCCAATAATCATATACATTGAAGAAAACATGCATTAATCATGACTTTAACATAAAGTGCTTAATATAAATCATAAACATTCGATAAACCAAGTATTATCTATGCCAAGGGCATGACCCTCTTACCTTGAGCTAAATCACCTAAGTCAAACCTGGTTTGACTGATTGGGTCCTCTTAATCACCTGAAAATAACATGTTTATCATTCATTATACAACCTGAAACCCTAATTTGTGTCATATAATTATTGAGATGTAAAAACAACAAAATAAGTCGATAAAAACTAGAAAATAGGATTCCTTATTGAAAATCCTTTCCAAAACATATTTTTGAGGATTTTTCTGATAATCAGGCAATTTAATATGAATTTCCAAAGAATTGACCAGTCACAGAGTCAGAGAACTATACTGTGACATCAAAATAAACCAACAATTAATCAAATGTAAATAAAACATAGATGTACTCAAGTAACCTTAGGCGTGCGTTACATACGATCAAACATGTGGGGGCAAACTTGTCATTTGGATGTGCAAAACAATTCATGGCTGATGAAACAAATGTGTGCATGAAATCTTGAAAAACCCATGATCATATGATTAGAACGAGATGGGAAAAATGGCCATTTACTGACTAGCCATCTTCTGCTCGTATCCATGGTGAGAGCAGAACCTGGAGAGGGGTTCTCCGATTGTAGATGGGGATTCGAAGACAACCAGACAAAAGGGAAGAATCGAAACGCTTCCTGGTGCTCTGACGAACTCAAAGAGCCTAAGGTCAAGCCTTGCGGTGGCTAGGAGCTCCAGGAACGCTCCACCGTAGGAGAAGAATAGGGGAAGGGGGTCCGAAACTGAAAACGGGAATACCACTGGTGAGGCGAGGAACCGAGTCCAAAAAATCATCCCATGGCATCCCACGAAGCCGTGCAGAAAGAAACCTAGGCCGTAGAGGCCCTAAACACCAATGGCGACAAGTGCCGATGAGGGGAGGTGGTTGTTTCTACATGGTACATCGATCAAGGCTACAGTGAGCCAAAACAAAGGTACAAACAGGAAGGATGGAGGTTGAGGATGCTCACTACGCTCGTGATTGAGCCGAGGTGACTGGAGGAGGCCGGGTGAACTCAAGGTCGCTAGAAACTGAAACTGAGTAGGTCAGGGAGAGTCGGGGCTCTCGGGGCCAAATTGTCAGTGGAGGAGGATATCTCGGGGGCTGGCGGTGCTTTTGGGCACAAAATGGCAGAGATGGATGCTCTGTGGTGGCGGCTGGGTGCCCGTGCAGTAAGGGGGTCCAAGCCCTATATTGGGCGTTTCTTCTATAGTGAGAGGGGGAATGCGATATGGGTCTCGTTGAGTTCAGGACGACAAAATGGATTTGATGGCGAAGAAACCAAGTGAAACCGTCGAGAAAAGACCGAGGTCAGAGGCGAGCATTCAAAGCAGCTAAAACGGCTGCTGATCGCGGAAAGAACGGAGGAAGGAGATGATACGGACGCCGTTGGATCTCGATCCAACAGTGGCTGTTGCACGCGTGAGAAATTAAATCAAAGCAGTAACTTGTGACACACATAATTGTGAAACTATAGTTCAAATCAATCACATAATCGAAATTTCATTTAATTGGAAGGTTACACTATATTAAAATCTCCTTTAATTGCTTAGAGGGTCCAAACATGGGTCAAATGAGCCCAAATTTTGACCATATGTGTATTAGAGGGTCTATAACGTTCCCATAAGGTTAGATTTTATGCTTGTACACGTTTTAGGCCTAAAATAGCAAAACCCTTATGTGCACTTAAATGACCATGATTAGTGTATATAAAGCTATTAATTTCTAAAATAAGAATTACAAGGTATGAAAACGTGCACCAAATATTATTTCTTTTCAATTAATAAGATGGAGGCCATTAAGCAAGAAATTAAACATGTAAACCACTAATTACCATATGAGAGAGAAAATTTGACATAAAAGCATTTATTCTCATTTTCTTAAACAAAAGAGCATATATATATATATATATATATATGAAAAGATTTCCTTTAAATAAAACAAGGGTAAGAGAGCAATTGGACATAATAAAAATGAATTTGTAAAACTAACATGGGCAATTGCATCTAGGTCCTCAACAATTATACTATTAGAAAAAGAGCATGTAAGGGATAAAATAGTTTGAAAATTTGCATAATAAGATTGGGGTACAAAGGCATCATGGATTGATACTCTATCTTACAAGATGTTTTCTTGGTCATGAAGAGCTAGTGTCATTAGGGCATATCATTTTAATGGTGTAAAGCATATTGGCCTAGATTCTTCTAGGTCATGACGGATCAACATATCATTTTTAGGTATCACAAGTCATGACAGCCATCCATATCATAGTGCAAGTGTGTGTCAATGTTAGTTATCTTCAATGTTAGCCTGCCCTCATCTTTTTCTTTACTTGACAGGTTAGACAATTGAAAATACAATAATCCCACACATATAAAAGTGGATAGGGAGTTAGGAACTCATGTATATCGGTCTTTCTTCATGAAGCCTTGTATTGAGTTAGGGTTTCCATAAACCGATATCAGTTTGTGCATAGAGGTTCTCATCATCTTCAAGCTCCAACCCTTCATCCATTATTACTCTAGTTCATGGAAAACAACCCCATATATCCATTAGAGCTTTTAGAACCATCATATAATGAAGTAAAGTTGAAATAGAAAAGAAATCATCAAGTATTGCATGGTAGGAGGTGAACAATAATAAAGTTGAGTTCAAATTATATAACATGCCTCAAGATCAACACAAGAGCTTCAAACTCCAAAGATCCACGTTCCCAAGGTTGAAGACGACTTATCAAAAGTCCAAGACTCGATCACAACACTTCTATATGAATGAAGATAACATAGTTAGGAACTTGGTGAAGAAGAAAATAAAGAAAGGAACCATGACCCAAGAAGCATAGTCCACCCAAGGTTGAAGATGACCATGGCTTCACCTTAGGCAAGATGCTCGAGATCCTTCCTATTCCTCAAGCTTCTATGGTCGTCCACCAAGAAAAGGATGATATGAGAGTTGAAAGTTTCACTTGTAGGTAAAAAGAGAGACTTATATAGTTGAGGTTCAAGAGAGAGAGTGTTTGTGAAGTGGCATCACCAGATGTACTTAGGTGACATGTGTCCATGCATGGTGGCTTCATGCATCCATAATTATCATGCCATGAAAAAATCATGAGGATAATACATAGATAAGATATCGGCCATTGGGTATATTGCTTGACAAGATATCACAACCTAATATTATTTTATGTGCAACCCGATACAACTTTTGCAAGGAACATATAAACCAACATGCTTCACCTACTTGAGGTGTTTAGCCTGAGACGAGTACTTTCAAAAGGATTCTAAACCAATATGGGACCTCCTCTATGGATTCCAAGCCAATAGGCATTCCCATATATACTTCATAACTCGATACAACCCCATCTAGGCTCAAAACACTCAACACTTCTTTGGTTCTTTCACCACAATGAGTGCTATAATTCAACCAAGACTCAAACAAGTCTCCCCCTTCTTTTCTATCATCTAGATGATGCCAAGAAAGAGAAGGGACCCTCTAGAGGTGATAATTTACACATCAACCCCACATTTTGGGTAATTTGCAATCTTTAGCAAAACTATCATATAAGGCACACACAATTTGCAAATAAGTTCAAAATTGAGAATTAAATTCTCTTGAAGTCCTAATTAGTTTTTAAAAGTTAAGACAAGGATTAACTTCTAGGGTTATACAAAAATCTAGGTCATAGGTGTTACAATTTATCAACCCCTAATAAGGATTTCTTCCTCGAAATCTCAAGTGAAAAGAGAAGGGTACTTCCTCCTCATCTCTCCCTCTAACTCCCCTGTGGCTTCTTCAATGCCATGATGATGCCAAAGAACTTTCACAAGTACTATGTCTTTCCTTTTTAAATTCTTGATTCTTCTATTAAGAATCAACACTGGACTTTCCACATAGGATATATCTTCATCTAATTCTACCTCTATAGGTTGTAATACAAGCTTTGTATCAGGGTGACATTTCCTCAACATAGATACATGAAATACTGGATGTAGTCTGTGCAACTCAGGTGGTAGTTCCAACTTATAGGCTACCCTTCCAACACGTACTATCATTGTACATGGTCCCATAAATCTAGGAGCCAACTTACCCTTCTTCCCAAATCTAAGAAAACCTTTCCAAGTAGAGACCTCGAGGTACACTCTATCTCCTACTTGGAATTCTAAAGGTCTATGGTGATTATCAACATATGACTTCTGTCTATCTTGTGCTGCCTTTAACTGTTGCTGTATCACTTTAATCTTTTCTGTTGTTTGTTGCACAAGTTCAGGACTAAGAAGTTGGTATTCTCCTATTTCATACCAGCATAACAAAGATCTACAACATCTACCATACAATGCTTCATATGGTGCCATATCAATGCTTTTCTGATAATTGTTATTGTAGGCAAACTCTATCAAACTCAAATGCATATCCCAGCTACCTACAAACTAAAGAACACATGCCCTAAGAAAGTCTTCTAAGGTCTATATATTCCTTTCAGATTGATCATCTGTCTGAGGATGGAAAGCAATACTAAACTTTAACTGCGTACCCAAAAGTTGTGCATAATCGCTCCCAAAAGCGACTTGTGAATTGGTGACCTCTATCAAACAAAATTATTGCTGGGACTCCATGCAACTACACTATATCATGTACATAAACCTGTGCAAGTTTCTCTACAGTGTATGTTGTCTTAACATGAAGAAAATGTGTCGACTTTTTCAACCTATCAACAATCACCCAAATGGAATCTTGACCTTTGGCTATTCTAGGCAAACCAACTACAAAATCCATTGTCACATGATCCCACTTCCACTATGCTATATGTAATGGTTGTAATGTTACCGTAGGATTCTAGTTCTCAACCTTAACTTGTTGACATACCAGACATCGCATAACAAATGTAGCTACATGCTTCTTCAAATGAAGCCACCAATACATATCTTTTCGATTGTGATACATCTTGGTACTTCCTGGCTGCATAGCATACATAGATGAATGAGATTATTCTAAAACTATCTTTCTTAGGTCATTAACATCAGGTACCCTAATTATACTATGGAAATAAACCATTCCATCTTTTGACTCATGAAAGCCATCCCGCTTCTCAATGCCATATTCTACTCTGATCTGATGTATCACAATATCAGCTTGTTGGCTTCTTTAATTTGTTGTCTCATCATAGGTTTTACTTGCATTAGTGCCAGCAATCTAGATAGAAAAGATACTTCCAGATGTACATTCATCTATCGTAAGAAAACTGGCATGTCCTGCTTATGACACACCAAAGAATTCAATTGTGCTTTATCTATGAATGAAGATGAGGACTTTATGCTTAGCACATATGCCACCACATTCGCCTTTCCTGGATGATAATCAATCGTGCAATCATAGTATTTGATTACTTCCATCCAGAGATGCTATCTCATGCTTAATTATTGATGTGAAAAGATGTACTTTATATTCTTATGGTCTGTGAAAATCTGACACTTCTCCCCGTACAGGTAATGTCTCTAGATTTTCAAGGCATGAATCACTATAGCCAACTCCAGATCATGTGTAGGTTAATTCTCTTCATGTTTCTTAAGCTGTCGAGAGGCAAAAGAAATCACTCGTTTATCCTACGTCAACACACATCCTAAACTATTCTTTGAAGCATCACAAAGGATAATGTGTCCTTTCCCTTACTCAGGTAACACTAAGACCGGTGCACTGGTCAACTTTTCCTTCAACAATTAGAAAGGGCATTGACACTTGTCATTCCAGACAAAAGGAACATCCTTCCTGGTTAACCTAGTTAGGGGTAATTCTACAAAACTAAATTCTTTGATGAACCTCATGTAGTAACCTACCAGACATAGGAAACTGGTGAATCTTTATCGGTGTCTTAGGCTGTTCCCATTCTAGATCAGACTCCACCTTTTTAGGATCAACACAAATACCTTTAGCAGATATGATGTGTCCTAGAAAAATACATCTTACAACCAAAACTCACACTTGCTAAACTTAGCATATAGCTTGTGTTGTCTTAACAAAGTCAATGCTTGACAAAGATGTTGTTCATATTGTTGGCCATCACGACTGTATATTAGAATGTCATCTATAAAGACCACTATAAACTGATTAAGGAATGCCCAAAACACTCTATTCATCAAATCCATGAATGCTGCTGGTGTATTAGTTAGTCCAAATGACATAACTATAAACTCATAATGACCATACCTTGTCCTAAAAGCTGACTTGGGTATGTCATCCTCCTTAATTCATAATTGATGATATCCTAACCTCAGGTCTATTTTAGAGAATACTGTTGTGCCATGCAACTGGTCAAACAAATCATCTATTGTTGACAGAGGATACTTGTTCTTTATTGTCACCTTGTATAAATGTCTATAGTCTATACATAACCACATAGATCCATCCTTTTTCTTTATAAAAAGTACATGAGAACCCCACAGTGTTATACTTGGCCGGTTGAAACCTTTTTCAAGTAACTCTTGTATCTATTTTTTTTTTAATTCTACCATCTCAGCTGGTGCCATCCTATAAGGCATGTGACCTATTGGTTGTGCACTGGGAACTAGATTGATCTCGAAATCAATCTCTTGAGGTGGTAGAACATCATGAAATTACTCATGAAACACATCCTTAAACTCCTTGACAACTAGCACTTCTGAAATACTAGGACTTTCTATCTTAGTATCCACCACATATGTTAAGAATGCCTCACACCCATGTCGCAACAACCTCTCGGCTATCATTGTCGATATTAGACATGTTGGAAGAATCTTATTGTCTCCTTAAAATATCCATGTCTTACCACCATATGTGAACATAACTTGCTCGAAACCACAATCTAAGACTACCTTATACTTTTCCAAGGTGTCCATCCTAAGGATTACATCAAATCCTTACATCTCAAGTGGTATAAGATCCACTTGAATGCTGTGTTTTGAGAAAGATAGAAATCAGGGAAACATACTTCTTGTAACACCGTGGAACCAACTAACATAGTTTCTAATAGCAAGTTATCCATTCTATGAATAATATGAAAATGAAAATTATGAATCACTTCATAAGTGATAAAGGTGTGTGTAGCGCCTGGGTCAATCAAAACAGATATGAAGCAAGATGATGACATATCAGAATGAAATAAATCCGTCTGACCTATCATGACTCATGGGTTGACTATTACTTCCGAATGACTCATAGTATAGAATCTCATCATTGCTTGCTGCCGACCTCGTCCTCTATTACCTTGTGCAGATGAACATACTTGAGATGCCTATCCATGTCCTCATCCTCCTACCCCACTACTGAACCGTTGCCTCTGAGAGCCTTGCTGACTCTACCTTGGTGGTTGGGTTACCTCAATATCTCTTATTGGACAATCCCTCATCAGATGTCCTGTCTGTCCACACTTGTAGCAGGTTCTCGTCTCTTATTGTTGCCTAGACGGTCCTGTCACTGACATTAATGCCGCACTATGGGATCCAATAGGTAGAAAGTTACGACCTCTACCCTTACTTGTTGTCCACTGTGTCTGGGCACTGAACCTTTGTGGCGTTGAGGGTGCAACAAACCTTAGTTTCTTGTAGCTTACATACCTCTATCCTTGGAACTGGGCAAGTCCTTTCCTAAAATTGGCCTCACATTTCTCGGTTACTGACCTTTATATCCTCCTATCCGATTCCACAAGCATAGAAAATCTCTTCCTATTCTCTAGAGTAGCTTTAGATGTGGATAAATCAGTGTCCAGACCTTTCTTAAAATGTTGAATCCTCTCCTGGTCTATAATAGTCATGTGCAGACAAAACCACAAAAGATCCATGAACATAGCTTCATACTCATTAATCTTCATAGGCCCTTGTCTAATCCATTCAAACTGTGATATTTTCTCATCTAGGTACGTCTAAGGAAAGTACCTATTGGTGAACTCACGTCGGAATTCCTCCCATCCAACCTCAAGATCAAGCCTTTTCTCCTCTTCAATGGCCCACCAATGGCCACCACTTCCCTTTAATAGATACGTAGCACACCTAACTTTGTCAATTTTTGGGATGCTAAGAATCTTAAAAGATTTTTCTAACTCAGTGAGCCACAAATCTGCATCTGCTGGTCAACTATTCCAACATATTCTATAGATCCCACACAACGTATCCATTTAAAAGTCTTACCAGAACCCGAAGATCCTAATTGGGGACTGGTGCCCTAGGTGATGGTATCTTGTCCGCCATCTGTTAATGTCATCATGAACTGCCCAAAGAGAGCAGGAAAAGAAGGGTTCTCCAACATAGTCTGATCCAATTGGGGATTCTCAGGCACTTTTGCTTCTCTCGCATGTTCCCTTACACCTCCTCTTGGTACATCAATGTTGCTCTCGACAACATGTTCTTTGTGTTCTCCAGACATCTTTAAGCTTTAATTCTTCTTCTATATAAGTAGAAGTCACTATAAGATAAACTGGAGGACACTAGAATAGACTCAATGACCTTAATCCTATGTCCCTATAGATTCAGCGAACCTAAGACTCTGATACCAAAAATTGTGACGACTGTTATCAATCAAGCAATATTATCGCGCAAAACTACACATAAATAATCATTAATAGAAGATTACCGAAAAACCACTAAAAATTAAAAACTTTTTACTAAGAGATCCACTACTAGGAAACTCTTTACACCAAGAACCAAACCATATATATACATCATGGTTCACTTTATACATACATCGTTCCATCACCTTGTATGGACATGATATATTAGTTTCTTTACCAAAACATATACAAAAGCAACATTATACATCGAGGCCTACTATCCAAAATCTCAGATTGATCATAAAACTATTTATGCACTATCTCCCAAAGACCTGAGAGTACATGGACAACACATATGACTCTATATCTACAAGACACATAACAACACACTCAACCTGAACTGTTACCACTATCCTTGCTACTGTTGCCTGTTCTCTACTACATGATCTCTACCTCCTTGTGCACGTCCACCTAAAAAGTGTGGAAACCCACGGGGTGAGATTCATATCTCAGTGGGAGATATAACCCTCCTCCAACAATATTATTATCAAAGATAAATATTATGAAAGAGAGAAGAAGAAACCTTTATTGAATTAAACATGTATAATTACTTGTTATAGAGAAATCTTCATCATTTAAGTAGTTCAAATAACTATGACTGAGCAATAGATTGTCAAATAATTTTTAAAAGGAATATGAAGAACATGTATAACATTTATCAACTAAGACATATAAAAGTAATTGCAGCCTCATTCAATGTTTCTATATTTGATCCTTAAGCAAATAAGCTACATAGCTGATTACATCTTTTAACAATCAATATTATGCCCTGAGGGGATGAGGTATACCGCTCATGCTCCAACTGACCACTACTAAGTAGCATCAGTGATATACAAGGTCTATGGAAGAGCAGACTCCACGACCTCTCCTTTCTCATACAGTACACGATTATTGGCAATGAAATTATGAGTCAAACTGCAATTAGCTAGTCGGGGTGTATAGGCTCATCGCTAGAGAAATACACCCCGTAGCTGTTCCCTTATCAGGGTATGACCTGTAGTCAATCCTGATTATATCAAGGTATGGTCCATAACCAATCCTGATTGCATATTGAGTCACGGCCTACAATTGCACTCTCTTCAGGGTATGGCCTGTAGCTGATCCTGTGAGTTAAGGATACAAGGAGATACCTTAACTTGCACCCCACATATCCAATAATATGCACTCCGAGTAAAAATCATTTCAACATTCAACAAATCCTGACACTAAATGAATCTATGGCTAGGGCAACTACATTTTTAGTTCACTTGATAGGTTAAGTGCATTACAACATCTTTTAGCACCGATCAAGTTACAAACATGAATTATAGATAAATGCTACATAGAAAGGTGTAATATGTTTTTGAAGGAATCTTGTATCTATTGGAACACATCTTGTTACCCTTATCCTAGGATCTCCATCCCTTAAACATATTACTGTGAGTCTCATCCCTTAAACATTATCATTATCATGATCACATGTTTTGGGTATCAAACCCTCTGTTCATTATTGAACAATGTCACCTTTTACTAGGCAATAATCATTTCTAGGTCATCAAACCCATATATATCATACTTGTTGTACAAGTATATCACATGGATCACATGGCCTTATATAATATACATTATGCTAAATCATCATAGCTCATACCTGGCTATGCTCATCATTTCAAAATACCTGCATGGTTAGGATTTCATAGCAAATGCAATATCAAGTAAATATCGTGACCATGCCATAAAGAGAATCATTCAAATTGCAACTGTAACACCCTTGACCTGGGTTTTGGGATAACCCTAGAAGTTTTTCCTAAGTAAGTTTCTTAGAATCTTGTTTTAATCTTTTGATAAGTAATTAGGACTTAAGGAGAATTTAATTCTCAATTTTGAACTTATTTGCAAATTGTTTGTGCCTTATATGATAGTTTTGGTAAAGATTGCAAATTGCCCAAAATGTGGGGTCGATGTGCAAATTATCACCTCTAGAGTGTCCCTTCTCTTTCTTAGCATCATCTAGAGGATAGAGAAAGAAGGGGGCACCTTGTTTGAGTCTTAGTTGAATGATAGCGCTCATTGTGGTGAAAGAACCAAAGAAGTGTTGAGTGTTTTGAGTCTAGGTTGAATGATAACACATATGGCGGACAAGATACTACCACCTAGGGTACTAGTCCCCAATGTAGAATTTTTGAGTTTTGGTAAGACTTTTGAATGGCTACGCTATGTGGGAGATATAGAATGTACTGGAATAGCTCACCCAACAGATGCATATCTGTGGCTCACTAAGTTAGAAAAAGCTTTTAAGATCCTTAGCATCCCAGAAATTAACAAAGTCAGGCATGCTGTGTGCCTACTAAAGGGAAGTGCTAGCCATTGGTGGGCCATTTAAGAGGATAAAAGTCTTGATGTTGAGGTCGGATGGGAGGAATTCTGACGTGAGTTCACCAATAGGTACTTTCCTCAGACGTACCTAGATGAGAAAATCTCATAGTTTGAGCAGATTAGGCAAGGGCCTATGAAGATTAATGAGTATGAAGATAAGTTCATGGAGCTTCTATGGTTTTGTCTGCACATGGATACTATAGACCAGGAGAGGATTCAACATTTTGAGAAGGGGCTGAACGCTAAGTTATCCACATATGTAGCTGCTCTGGAGAATAGGGACAAATTTGCTACGTTTGTGGAATTGGTTAGAAGGATAGAAAGGTTAGTAATTGCGAAACATGAGGCCAATTTTAGGAAAGGACCTGGACAATTCCAAGGATAGAGGTCTAAAAGCTACAAGAAACCAAGGTTTCTTGTGCCATCAACACCATAAAGGTTCAGTGCCCAAATGCAGTGGACAACAAGTAAAGGTAGATGCTGTAACTTTCCACCTATTGGAGCCCATAGTGCGACATCAATCTCAGTGATAGGGCCATCTAGGCCACAACATGAGACCAGAACCTACCATAAGTGTGGACAGACAAGACATCTGATGAGGGATTGTCCAATAAGAGATACTGAGGTAACCCAGCCACCAAGACACAGTCAATAGGCTCTCAGAGGCAAACATTTAGTATTGGTGTAGGAGGACGAGGATGTGGATAGGCATCTCAAGTGGATTCATCTGCATAAGGTAATAGAGGATGAGGTCGAAAGCATGCAACGACGAGATTCTATGATGTGAGTAAGTCGGAAGTAGTAGTCAACCCACGAGTCGTGATTGGACAGATGGAGTTATTTCATTCTAATATGTCTTCATCTTACTTAATCTATGTTTTGATTGACCCATGCGCTACACACTCCTTTATCACTTGTTAAGTGATTCATAACCGTCTTTTGCCTGTTAGTCGTAGAACATATAACTTGCTATTAGAAACTCTGTTAGTTGATTCCATAGTGTTACAAGAGATATGTTCCCCCTGTGTTCTTTCTTTCTTGGAACCCAACATTTAAGTGGATCTTATACCACTTGAGATGCATGTATTTGATATAATCCTTGGGATGGACACCTTAGAAAATTATACGGTAGTATTAGATTGTGGTTCCAAGCAAGCTATGTTCACATATGGTGGCAAGACATGGATCTTTCAGGGAGATATGAAGATTTCTTCCAACATGTGTAATATCGACAATGATAGCTGAGAGGTTGTTGTGACATGGGTGTGAGGCATTCTTAGCACATGTGGTGGATACCAAGATAGAAGGTCCTAGTATTCCAGAAGTGCCAATTGTCAGGGAGCTTAAGGATGTGTTTCCCGAGGAATTTCTTGATGTTCCTCCACCTCGAGATATTAATTTCGAGATCAATCTAGTTGTCAGTATACAACCAATAGCCCAAACACCTTATATGAAGGCACCAATTGAGATGGAAAAATTAAATAAATAGTTATAAGAGTTACTTGACAAAGGTTTTATCTGGTCAATTTCATCACCGTGGGGTGATCCAGTACTTTTTGTAAAGAAAAAGGATGGATCTATGAGGTTATATATAGACTAAAGACATTTAAACATGGTGAAAATAAAGAACAAGTATCCTCTTTTAACGATAGATGATTTGTTTGACCAGTTGCATGGCATAACATTATTCTCTAAAATAGACATGAGGTTAGGATATCATCAATTACGAATTAAGGAGGATGACATACCCAAGTCAACTTTTAGGACAATGTATGGTCATTATGAGTTTATAGTTATGTCGTTTGGACTAACTAATGCACCTACAACATTCATGGATTTGATGAATAGAGTATTCCAACCATTCCTTGATCAATTTATAGTGGTCTTCATAGATGAAATTCTAATATACACTCACAATAGCCAACAACATGAACAAAATCTTCATTAAGAATTGACTTTGTTAAGACAACACAAGCTATATGCTAAGTTTAACAAGTGTAAGTTTTTGTTGTGAGAAGTATCTTTTATAGGACATATCATATCTGCTAAAGGTATTTGTATTGATCCTAAAAAGGTGGAGTCTATTCTAGGATAGGAACAACCTAAGATACCAACAAAGATTCACAATTTGCTAGGTTTGGCAGGTTACTACAGGAGGTTCATCAAAGACTTTAGTTTTGTAGCATTACCCCTAACTAGGTTAACCAGGAAGGATGTTCCTTTTTTCTAGAATGAAAAGTGTCAACGCTCTTTCTATTTGTTGAAGGAAAAGTTGACCAGTGCACCTATCTTAGTATTACCTGAGCAAGGGAAAGGATACATTGTCTTTTGTGATGCTTCAAATAATAGTTTAGGATGTGTGTTGATGCAAGATAAATGAGTGATTTATTTTGCCTCTTGATAGCTTAAGAAACATGAGGAGAATTATTCTACACATGATCTGGAGTTGGCTGCAGTGATTCATGCCTTGAAAATTTGTAGACATTACCTGTACGGGGAGAAGTGTCAGATTCTCATAGACCATAAGAATCTAAAGTACATCTTTTCATCGTAAGAATTAAGCATGAGACATAGTCACTGGATGGAACCAATCAAAGACTATGATTTCACAATTGATTATCATCTAGGAATGACTAATGTGGTGGCAAATGCACTAAGTAGAAAGTCCTCATATTCATTCACAGATAAAGCAAAGTTGAATTCTTTGGTGTGTCACAAGTAGGACATGCTAGTTTCTTTATGACAGATGAATGTACATATGGAAGTATCTTTGCTAGCTGGATTGTTGGCACAGATGCAAGTAAAACCTACACTGAGACAACAAATTGAAGAAGCACAACAAGCTGATATTGTGATACATCAGATCATATTAGAAAATGGCAGTGAGAAGCTGGATGGCTTTCATGAGTTAAAAGATGGAATAGTTTGTTACCATGATAGAATTGTGGTACCTGATGTTAATGACTAAGGAAGATAGTTATGGAAGAATCTCATTTATCTATGTATTCTATGCATCCAGGAAGTACCAAGATGTATCACAATCTAAAAGATATGTATTGGTGGCATGGTTTGAAGAAGCATGTAGCTGAGTTTGTTATGCAATGCCCGTTATGTCAGCAAGTTAAGGCTGAACACTAGAAGCCTGTAGGAACATTACAACTATTACCTGTACCGCAGTGGAAGTGGTATCATGTGACAATGGATTTTGTAGTTGGTTTTCCTAGAATAGCCAAAGGTCACGATTCCGTTTGGGTGATTGTTGATAGGTTGACAAAGCCGGCATAGTTTCTTCCTATTAAGACAACATACACTATTGAGAAACTTGCACAGGTTTATGTAGATGAGATAGTGCGGTTGCATAGAGTCCCAACAACAACTGTGTCTGACAGAGGTCCCCAATTCACAAGTCGCTTTTGGGAGCGATTACATACAACTTTGGGTACACACTAAATTTTAGTACTGCTTTCCATTCTCAGACAAATGGACAATCTGAAAGGACTATACAAACCTTGGAAGACTTGCTTAGGGAATGTGTTCTTCATTTTGTAGGTAGTTGGGATATACATTTCACTTTGATAGAGTTTACCTACAATAAGAGTTATAAAAAAAGTATCGATATGGCACCATATGAATCATTGTATGGTAGATGTTGCAAATCTCCATTATACTGGTATGAAATAGGAGAATAGAAACTTCTTGGTCCTGAATTTGTGTAATAGATAATAGAAAAGATTAAAGTGATACATCAATAGTTAAAGGCAACACATGACAGACATAAGTCATATGCTGATAATTGTCGTAGACCTTTAGAATTCCAAGTCAGAGACAAAGTGTATCTCAAGGTCTCTCCTTGGAAAGGTGTTCTCATATTTGGGAATAAGGGTAAGTTGGATCCTAGATTTATGGGACCCTATTTGGTGATAGCACGTGTTGGAAAGGTAGCCTATAAGTTGGAACTACCACCTGAGTTGCATAGACTACATCTAGTATTTCATGTATCTATGTTGAGAAAATGTCACCCTTATATAGAGCTTGTATTACAACTAGTAGAGGTAGAATTATATGAAGATATATCCTATGTGGAAGGTCCAGTGTTGATTCTTAACAGAAGAATCAAAAAGTTAAAAAGGAAGGACATAGTGATTGGGAAAGTTCTTTGCCATCATCATGGCATTGAAGAAGCCACATGGGAGTTTGAGGAAGAGATGAGGAGGAAGTACCCTTCTCTTTTCTCTTGAGATTTTGGGGACGAAATCCTTGTTAGGGGTTGATAACTAGTAACACCCCTGACCTGGATTTTGGGATAACCCTAGAATGTTTTCCTAAGTAAGTTTCTTAGAACCTTGTCTTAATCTTTTAAAAAGTAATTAAGACTTAAGGAAAGTTTAATTCTCAATTTTGAACTTACTTGCAAATTGTTTGTGCCTTATATGATAGTTTTGGTAAAGATTACAATTTACCCAAATGTAGGGTTTATGTGAAAATATTACCTCTACAGTGTTCCTTCTATTTGTTAGCATCATATAGAGGATAGAGAAAGAAGGGGTCGCCTTGTTTGAGTCTTGGTTGAATGATAGCACTCATTATGGTGAAAGAACCAAAGAAGTGTTGAGTGTTTTGAGCCTAGATGGGGTTGTATCGAGTTATGATGTGTATATGGGAATGCCTATTGACTTGGAAGACACACAGGAGGTCCCATATCGGTTTAGCATCCTTTTGAAAGTACTCATATTGGGCTAAACACCTCAAGTAGGTGAAGCATATCGGTTTAGATGTTCCTTGCAAAAGTTGTATTAGTTTGCACATAAAGTGATATTGGGTTGTGATATCTTATCAATAAAGATACCCATTGGATGATATCTTATCTATGGATTATACTCTTGAGTTTTGCATGGCAAGATAATTATGGATGCATGAAGCCACCATGCATGGAAATGTGTCACCTAAGTACATATGGTGATGACACTTCACAAACTCTCTCTCTCTCTTGAACCTCAACTATATAAACCTCTCTTTTTACCTACAAGTGAAACTTTTGACTCTCATATCATCATTTTCTTGGTGTATGACTATAGAATCTAGAGGAATAGGAAGGAGCTCGAGCATCTTGCCTAAGGTGAATCCATGGTCATCTTCAACCTTGGGTGGACTATGCTTCTTGGGTCATGGTTCCTTTATTTCTTTTCTTCTTCACCAAGTTCCTTACTTTGGTATCTTCTTTCTTATAGAAGTGTTGTGATTGAGTCTTGAACTTTTGATAAGTCATCTTCAACCTTGGGAACATGGAGATTTGGATCTTGAATCTCTTGTATTGATATTGAGGCGAGTTATATAACTTGAACTCAACTTTATTATTATTCACTTCCTACCATACAATACTTGATGATTCCTTTTCTATTTTGACTTTCCTTGATTAAATGATGTATCTAAAAGTTCTAATGGATATATGGGGCTGTTTTCCACGAACTAGAGTAATAATAGACGAAGGGTTGGAGCTTGAAGATGATGAGAACCTCTATGCACAAACCGATATCGGTTTGTGGAAACCCTAACCCGTTACAAGGGTGTATGAATGAAAAATGATACACACAAATTCCTAACTTCCTATCCGTTTGTTATATGTGTGGGATTATTGTCTTTTCACTTGTCTAACCTATCACCTAAGGAAAAAGATGAGGGTAGCCCGACATCTTGAAGATAACTAAGATTGACACAGACTTGCACTATGATATGGATGTCCGTCATGACTTGTGATGCTTAAAAAAGATATGTTGATCCGTCATGACCTAGAAGAAGCTAGTACAATATGCTTGATACCATTAAAACGATATGCCCGAATGACACTAGCTCGTCATGACCAAGAGAATGTCTTGTAAGATAAAGTATCAAACCATGATGCCTTAGTTGAGTATAGAGGCCGACATGGCCAACCCTAACCCTAGTAATCTGATACACTAACAAACCAATACCCCTCTAGCCTGACATAAGTGTGATGGGCAACACACTTAGGCCGATACACCATGTGAAGGTATAGGCAACACATTCCTTGAGGTCTTGGCCAACACACCAAGTAATGGTGAGGCCGATATCACTCGGTGATAGCAATGGCCGATACACAAAGGGATACCTAGGCCAACACATTAGATTGTACACTATGGTTGATACCCAAAGTGTTAGGGTGGCTGATACCCTATAGTGAGGTCAAGATGTGATGCCTAAGTAAGGTGAAAATACTTTGCTAAATTATGAAGGAGGTGATGCACCAAGGTATGGTGAAGGCAATTCACTAAGATATGATTCATGGCTGATATCACCCTAAGCACCTCTAAACCAATATCTCTTTAAGGTGCCATGGATGACACAAATGAAGAGTGTCATGGACGATACATGTGCCTTGGCCAATACAAGTATATGTATCTAGGCCAACACAAGTGAATGTGTCTAGGCCAACACAAGGATTAGAATGAAGGCCGATACACCTTGTTGAATATAGGCCGATACACCTTGATGAGTATAGGCTAATACACCTTGAATATAATCAATGGATACACTAAGAAGTAATGAGATGGATACACTTTAATAAATGTAGGCTAATAAATCCTAAAGAAGGATTAATCAATATAATAAGTATGTTGAAGTCAATGTCCTAGTAAGGATGAGAGAGAAACTTGTACTACTCACTTGAGAAAGGTAATACTTCATGTTGATAATCAGTTGATGATATTTGATGTAGTATGCTTGAACACTTATGGTAAAAATATAGCTCTTATGATATAAATTAGGGTTTGGTTGATAAATATGAACTTGAAAACCCTAAATCAACTACATGGGGAAACCCTAATCCTAATCATGAGAGGGTTGCGACTTGAATGATCCTCTTTATGACACAGTCATAATATTTACTTGAATTTGCATTTGCTATGAAATCCTAACCATTTAGGTACTTTGGAATGATGAGAATAGCCATGTATGAGCTATAATGATTAGGCATAATATATATTATATAAGGCCTTGTGAGCCATGTGATATAATTGTACAACAAGTATGATATATATATGGGTCTGATGACCTAGAAATGATTATTTCCTAGTAAAAGGCGATGATGTTCAATAATGAACTGAGGGTTTGACACCCAAAACATGTGATCATGATAATGATAATGTTGAAGGGATGAGACTCCCAATAATATGTTTAAGGGATTGAGATCCCAGGATAAGAGTAACAAGATGTGTTCCAATTGATATAAGATTCCTTGAAAAACATATTACACCTTTATATGTAGCATTTATCTATAATTCATGCTTGTAACTTTATTGATGCTAAAAGATGTTGTAATGCACTTCACCTATCAAGTGAACCTAAAATGTAGTTACCCTGGCCATAGATCTATTCAGTGTCAGGATTTGCTGAATGGTGAAATGAGTTTTACTTGAAGTGCATATTATTGAATATGCGAGGTGCAAGTTGATGAATCTCCTTGTATACCTAACTCACATGATTGGTTGTGGGTCTTACCATGAAGAGAGTGTAGTTGTAGGCCGTGACTCAATATGCAATCAGGATTGGTTATGGACCATACTCTAACATAATCAACATTGACTACATGTCATACCCTGATAAGGGAACAACTGCTGGTTGTATCTCTCTAG
The DNA here is from genome assembly GCA_963693085.1 of Alisma plantago-aquatica. Classification (NCBI taxonomy): domain Eukaryota; kingdom Viridiplantae; phylum Streptophyta; class Magnoliopsida; order Alismatales; family Alismataceae; genus Alisma; species Alisma plantago-aquatica. The sequence goes on from OY856413.1 coordinate 1,008,241,376, forward strand.
TGATGAGCCTATATACCAAGTCTAGATAATTGTAGTTTAACTCATAATCTCACTACCAATAATATCGTACTGAAAGAGAAAGGAGAGGTCGTGGAGTCCGGGTCTTCCACAGACCTTGTATGTCACTAATACTACTAAGCAGTGGTCAGTTGGAGCATGAGTGGTATACCTAATCCCCTCAGGGCATAAGATTGATTGTTAAAAGATGTAATCAACCTCATAGCATATTTGCTTAAGGATCAAATATCAAAACATTGAATGAGGCAGTAATTACTTTTATAAGTCTTAGTTGATAAATGTTATACATGTTCTTCATGTTCCTTTTAAAATGATTAGACAATCTATTGCTCAGTCATAATTATTTGAACTACTTAAATGATGTAGAATTCTCTATAACAAGTAGTTATACCTACTTAATTCAAAAAAGGTTTCTTCTTCTCTCTTTCATAATATTTATCTGTGATAACAATATTTTTGGAGGAGGGTTATATCTCCTGCTGAGATATGGATCTCACCCCGTGGGTTTCCACACTTTTTAGGTGGACATACACGAGGAAGTAGAGATCGTGCAACAGAGAACGAGCATCAACAACAAGGACAACAATAACAACTCAGGTTGAGTGTGCTATTATATGTCTTGTAGATATAGAGTCCTATGTGTCATCCTGTACTCTCAGGTCTTTGGGATATAGTGAGTAAATAGTTTTATGACCGATTTAAGATTATGGGTAGTACACCTTGATGTATAATGTTGCTTTGGTATATATTTTGGTAAAACAAGTAATATCTCATATCCTTACTTGGTGATGGAATGATGCATGTATAAATTGAACCATGTTGTGTATATATGGTTTGGTTCTTTCTATAAAGAGTTTCATGGTAGTAGATCTCTTGGTAAAAAGGTTTTAATTTTTGGTAATATGCAATTGATGATTATTTTTGCATAGTTTTGTGCGATAATGTTATCAGATTGATAATGGTCGTCACACTTAGGACACATCATTTCACTTATATATATATTATATTTTTCATTTATTGTAGGGTATGTCCAATGTCCCTCTCATTATGGGTCTCACTCTCTCTGGAGTTCACCACGTATCTTGTCCTAACACTGGTGGTCCTCCTTTGTAAAAGATCTCAAGATCATGCATATTCAACCTTATCTTAACTTAGCTCATTGTAAGTAAGAAAAGAATATGTGCTTTGATCATCTAGACTTAGCTCATATTTTAAAATTTGGAATCAGAACTCATATGCAACATATATCTATACAAGGAATCTTATATAATCAAATATCAACCTAGGATACAATCATCCATACTTATCTATTTTCTATCTATCTATCACATATCATGATAAGGCTCTAGACATCTACTCTAGAACTACTATCTCTTCTAGACTGATTTTACTCCCGTTCACTTAGGTTGCATGAACACTAATCACTCTCTAGTATGAGAGACACATTTTTCTATTTACATACATATAATAGAATATTAAATAGTTTTTCTCTGAAAAAGAAGACGCCAGAGAAAACTATCGAGGCTCGAGTGGATTGGAAGACAAAACCAAATCAGCAAAATTGAGTGTCCCACACAAAGCATATAGTCTAGTGCTATATAACCTAGTGAAATGGTGAGAACAAGGTGTAGACTAGTGTATCTACCCAATACATATGAGCTCTATATGGAAAGGGTTTCACACACTTGTCTAAGCCTAGTTCTCAAATATCTAGGTTCTAACATAGAGGCTAAGTTAAACCTAGTTCCTATTGAACAAATTACTAAGTTTCTAGGGTTCAAAGTGACATGTGAGATTTTTTTTTATGTTTCATGGTGAGAAATTGTTAGGTGTAGCTATTGTTCATGTTCTGATAACATCCCTAGATTCTACAGTCTCGAGAGTTAGATGGCCCAAGAGGACAAATCCGGAAGCATTAGCTAATTGTTTTAGAGAGTGATGCAGAAGCAACATACACATACTTGAACATACAACCATAACATACACCATAACATTCTCAACATTCAGCATGTATATAATTACATTATGATTTATTACATGTTACAATTACACATTGAAAAAAGAATTTTACACAACTCTAAATATGTATGATAATCAGGATCTACACAAAAGGTACAACCTATGCAACTTGCTCACATCCTATATTTTATCCCATGCTAGCTCTAAACCTAGAAATTACATGAAACAAAAGAATCAACATAGAGTTGGTACGTGGTTAAAAAGATATAGATATTATGCTGGCATACTTAAAATAACTGCAGAAAGAAGAAAAGAAAAGGAAAACATTATTTAAGGTGGAGAATCAGTAAACCCCAAGTTATTAATCATATTTCAATGAACATGCATTGCTATTGTAGACTTAGCACAACATCACACATATTATTGGGCCCATTCCCTGCATACCTTGTACCATTAGGGATCTTCATGTATACCATGTACCATTAGGGAGGTGCTAGTCAACATTAATACTTTCCCTCTCTCAATAGGGAGGTTAATGAACACCATCCATACCTACATTTTATTTTCTTTCTTTAATGTTCTTAGTGTTAAAGATGGAGGTGTACCATAATATACATACATCCAAGAAAGTTTTATGCAAATAGTATAAGCAAGTATTCATACTCGTATCATCCAACAAAACTAGTCATATAATTATATCCACATACCTGAGTTCAAATATTCTTTATACATCCATGATCATCTAGAACTTTGACCATGACCTGATTAATAACAATTAATCATCATTAATACATGCTTCATATTTTCTTGATATATTAGATCCAAAATAGGATTTTGGTCAAACCTAGGTCAATCTGATGTTAGGACGATGTCCAATATTTTTAGTCTGATCTATATGTCATCATTAAGGTCTGGTATGAATGTTATATTTTTTGAGGCCTCTCCTACTTTCTAGAAGTAGTAGGAGGGTTAAAGAACCTAATTAGTCTTTAGTAAGAAAAGACATAATATATGAAGATTTCATGAAGATAACGGTTCATATTTGGTTTCCAAATGACATTAGGATTCATATATATATATATATATATCAGATTTAATGTCCACTATATGCTAGTTATACTATTTACATTATCTTAGATTAATAATTTTCATCTAAATAAGAAACCTTCAAAATTAATTAACAAAAGTATGATATAAGGATTTCATAATAAAGAGGTCATTTTTATGAATCTGTTGATATTTTTGGGTGATTACTAGGCCAAGGATGCTATTTATAATGTATTTTCTAAGATAAAGTCATTTTATGGGAATTAAAAGCATTTTACCTTCTGCGGCAGGTTCCACTGCCTGAGGTGGCAGTCTTGGATTGGTCTATGTAGATCAATAGGGGCGTAGTTCATTCCTTAACGAATCAGTGTGAGCTGACCGATTTCTCTAATAAGTCAGACCAGTTTATTTGAACTGAGTGCAGGATCAGTCCGACCTCCCTCGCCTCATCTCCGCAATGCCTCAATTTGGTCTTTCGTCTCATGGTGCCTCTGTGAGGTCTAGCTCCGGTGAGCTCTCCGTCAAGCTCTCATCTTTATTCATCGAGGATTAGTATTAATTTGAGTTCAACACAGAACAAAGCTCTATACCATCGATAACAGATGGTGAGATGGGGTTCAACCTCCCATCCACCCTCTATTCTAGCCACTGCCATGATTTGGGTGGAGAGAAAGAGGCTTCTGCTTCTCAGATGTGTTTACCCTTAAAAATTGACACAGGGAGCTCTGTCTTGGTCCCTTGGACTCCAATCCTTCATGGCCAGGTGATGGCGAGGCCGGTGGCAATGACTTCCAACTCTGACTCTCCCCCAAACATAAATAGGTTTTGTTAGCAAGCTTCAAGCTCCTATAGATCCTTCTCAATCCTCCTGTGACCTCACAAGGTTGCAGTGATGATCTTCCCCTTCTAGAAATCTCCCAAGAAGTCCTCCTCTCTACTTCCACACCCCAGGGCTTCCACTGGTGTATCTGATGGAGAATGAGTGTGGAAAAAGTGTTCATATTTCTTATCTCAGACACCTCATCACCTAAAACTTGGAATCACCAAGTAAATCTCAACCATACAAAATCAACAATGCACATGGAATCAACTTACATCCCTCAGGGATCAGAGGAGAAGTGGGGAACAATTTGTAGCTACTATCCACGAAATTAGGAGGTTGGAGACAAAGACTCCACTATTAGATTCATGTAGACAACCCATATTGGGTCAAAATTCATGCTACAGACTCCACATGACTAAAAGGGCTATGTAGCATCTAATTTCTACAACCTAGCTACATTGTTTAGAAGACCAAGGTTCTGCTGACTCATTTAAATCAATCATTCACATCTTATAACCTTAGTAACTTCCAACAGGGAACTCAAAACATTATGAAATTTTGAACACAATTCTCTTATTGTATAGTATGTCATGTAGAAATATCAGAGATCAAAACTAGATTATTTAGTAATGCAAATAAACTCTTTAAACAACATTATAAATAGACAAGTAAACTTTAAATTCAATTCAGATAATAATCAAATCTTGATCCTATAAGTCCAAAATACTTTTTATGGTACTAACACACCTGAAGGCTCATCAATTGGTCACTTGAGTTTGCTACGACTAATGAATGGGCCTCTTGGCCTCAAAGTAACCAAGTTGGTTAATAAAAGGGTTTTCACCATGATTGAACTCATTTAGGTGTCACTATCATCAAAAGCACCTCAAATCACATGATATTGGTTGAAGATGATTTATAATTGAATAACCAAGTCTTCAACTCCAGATTATAATTAAAGGATTTCCATGAACTTCAGTTACTACATTGGGTGGCAAAACTTTAAAATCAGGATCATCACAATTGCACACCCTGGGCAAAAATGGCGCACCCTATATAAATAATGAATGGAAAAGCACACTTAGGATAGAAAAAGTGTGTCCTATATATATATGGTTGTACACATGTACCACTACAAGCAATAAAATTAGTCTAAGCATGCACACAAATAGAGAAATGCAAGTAAAAGTTTAGTCAAATCTTATCATATATCATGAAAAAGATGTGAACATCCATTTAAGCAGTATATTTGGATCAGAGGACCATCATGGTATTTTATCATTTAATTGTAGTATAGTTCCAATGAAATAATCTCCAAGAAAAGTAAGAAATTTATAAAGATGTAGTAGTTGTTATGAATTGCCAGCAAATGCCTCATATGGCAAAAAGTTGTTGGTCATATCACAATGCCTAGATAATATAAAAGATGAACATACATTGACTTGAGTGTTAAGTCAGAGATCGAGTCCTACCCTTCAAACTCTAAAGCCAACTCAAACCTACATATAATATTCAGTTCATCAATCAGGGTTCAATTTATGATACATAAAACAAATCCTAAAAATATGACCGTTTTGTAAAACCCTAGGTTGACCCTTGTTATTAAACCCTAGGTTGACCCTTCTTATTAATATCTTGACTTAAAATCTCAACTTAGTTAATTATAATGTTTTCCTTAATTATTATTGTGAGTTTAAGAGACATAAAAACCCTAAAATCTAGTCAATTGAACTTTAGAACTAGGTGAAAAAATCATGCCAAGAGATAGAGAAAAATCTCACTATTCCAAAACATATTTTTGTATAATTATTGGAGTTTCCAATAAAAGATATGATTTTTACAAGTTTTATGACATTTATCAATTAATTGTGAAAAATGATAATGACCAAAATAATCCTCTTATCTTCTCAAAACTTAGGCTGTGATTGTTTATTATTATTCACTTATTGATGCAACAAAAATCAAAATATTATTGCTAATGCAAAAATACCCATGCTAAAAAATCAGTGAGTGAAAGAAATGAGGGGGGGGGTAAGCTAGTGAATTCTCCATGGGTCACCCTCCCCTTTCCTCTCGCACGCCATGGTCATGTACTTGTAGCATCATATTGGGGTGAAGATATTAAGGGATTCCCATTGGCAAGGAATTTATGAACCTTATGATAAAAAAATATAAGGGCATGTCAGTTCTTACCCCAAGAATGATTTCTCAAAGACGAGGTGTGTTGGAGTCAACGAGCTCCAGAAGCAAGCAAAGAAGAACTGCTCAGTGGAAGATGAAACTACGACGCAAGTTGAAATTGGGACTAGGGGATTATTGATGGTGCTGAGATAGGGATATGGTTATATGTTTATAGGGTAGCGAGTTAGGGCTTCCGTGATCAGAGCTTCAAGAAGCTTAAAAGCAAAAATTAGACAAATCACATTAGAAGCATTTTAGGGAAGAAATATATACCTATCATGTGCAGAATTGTATAATGAATCTATTATAAGAAGAATCGAGAACTTTCATGGATGAGAGAGTGAGAATGTGTCAGAGAAGCAAAATTCATGGCCGAAAAATTGTACATGCATGACTACTGTCTCCTACTTGAGGTTAGAGACAAGCGGTTTCTGTCTGATCCGCTAAAATGGTCCTGGGAATCGATTCCAACAGTGTAATCAATACAAACACGACCCAATTAACATGTCACATATTAAATGAACAAATCTTGACTTACTTTGTTATTAATTTGAATTTGTCTTTTCAAGTCAAATTGAGTGGGTATTTGATGTCCAAACTAATTGAAATTTGGTTGGTTAACTAATTGTGCGGTGATGAATCTGATTTTTCCAACCTTTTTAGCATTTGCAAATTCTAAACCTATCAAATCTTAAGTTAATGCTTAACTAATATCTTTAGCATATTTATTTATTCCTATATCATGTAATGCTCAAATTTTTTTGTTGATTCCTTATCACCCATAACTATCCATAGGAAAAGTCTATAAAAATAATTTTGAATTGAAATCATTGTGGGGAAAATTTCTCCCCTTACGTGTAGATTTTCTTATTTCTTGATAGAAAGGAGGCAACCACCCTTTCCTATAAGTAGGATAAGGAGGAAACATACATACACTTAGACAAAACCTAATGGGCCAAGGACACACTTGGGCCCATATTACAAATAGACTAAATGACTTAAGTAAATAGACAAAATAGCTAAGGTAAGTAGACGCTCTAATAGTCCCCCTCAAGCTGGAGCTTGGGAGAATCCTAAGTCATCTTGAAAATAGACATGCATACAAACTAAACAGAATAAAAAGATAACCAAACCCATACAAAATCCCCCCCTCAACATTACAATAAAATCACTCAAGCACACACATACTCAAAGACTCCCCCTCAAGTAGATACTTCAAAACATCAGATATCTTGGCAGACATGGAGGCTTCTTGATCATAATAGTGGCATCTGGAGCAACAAAATGAATAGCAAATAGGCACCAAGTCTTCATCACAGTCATTGTAGTAGTAGCCAGAGGGTGCTACATCACAAGTCCTAGAGAGTGCCAAGTCATAAGAAGCAGCAACAATCAATGTGAAAACAAAGCACGAACGAACAAAGAGTCAACATGCATAAAGCACAGACATGCCAAGGAATGTTGGAACATAGAAGCAAAATTTGACGACGTAGGAGAATCACATACCAGTGTACAAATTAGCAAGCAAATACATAGCTCCAATATGCAATGTAGATGAAGCTCCATGTAAAGTCAATAACAAAAAGTTTCTATCATTTTCCCTCATCATAAAGTATCCATTACATTATTATGTGTCAAAGTACAGAGAGTGGTGATCCACAAATTCTAGAGAGTGTTGGTCCATAGTAGATAGTCAACATGCAAAATAGAGCACAAACAACAAATAGTGCATAAGCACAAAGCAACAAGTAGCATGTGCTAATCATAGCACATATAGAAACAATGACGTCCCAATATGTAACTTCATAGTAGCAATTGAGGTAGATGATGAATGAGCAATAATAGCAGCAGAAATCTCCATATCGTAGAAACACAATCATTAACATGCCACATAACAATAGATGGATCCACATAGATGCAAAAGGAACACCATAGAGCAGCAAAAGGATCCATATATTAGTAGTAATAAGTGGCATAAAGATGCATGTAGCAACATAACTAATTTCTTCATCTTCCTTCATCTCTCCTCCATCTCATCTCTTCCCTCTACTCTTCATCCTTTATTCTCCCCCTATGCCAACCATGAAAAGAATCAAGAGAGTGGTTGGAGTGGAGATGGTAGAGGAAAGGATTGTATAGGCAAATATGTGGATGAGGTAACCGATAATGTGAGTTAAGGTGCAAATTGACCCAATTAGGTAGATATGGGTAGAAAAAAAAATGGATCTCTCTCTGACCTGAAAAGGGGATTTGTTTATCCCATAGGGAAACAAATTCAGTGGTGTAGGGGTGGAGCCTCTGCAAAAATCTGATTAGACTAAAAAAATGGATGCACAAATATGTAGCACAAAATGGATCTGATTAGCACAAGAAGAACAAAAGGAAGACTATAGGAATGAAAACTTTGATAGAAAGAGAAGATACATTATTAGAATGTTTCTCGGTAGGATGAATATGTACAAAAAGGGGGGTGGAACAAGTATTGAGGAGGTAGGTGAAAGATTATGTAGGGTTGGAAGACTAGGGGTGTAAACAAAATTATAAAAATGTTGAAAATGGAAAGATAATTGTTGCTAGTAAGAGAAAGAAGGAACACACCATGTATAGATACATCCGCCATATGATAGAATCATTGTAGCATGCCAAGATGTAGGAACCGATAGCAGCAGAGATGTCGTCTCGTTGAGTGACACACAGTGTTAGTTGACATAGGAAGCAGTAGTAGCAGGCGACACACTATGTCGATGAAGAGACACATCGTGTTTGGTAGACAATTGCATCAGCCAGTGCTAGCAGAAGTTGATGACACATCGTGTCATTGAAAGGACATTCCGTGTCAGTTGATAGAAGCTCGGGGCAGAAGTAGGTGACACGCCTGACACACCGTGTCTGAAAGTGACACGTCGTGTCTAAAAGTGACAGGCCGTGTCTAAAACTAGAAACTGCAGTCACAAAGAAGTAGAACACCGCCTACACATAGTGTCCAAAAATGACAGTCCATGTGGATGGAGAATAGCAATAGAAAAGCCCCAAAATAGCAGCAGAAGAGGGGGAATTCCTTCTGGATCTCCACCACATCAATATGGGGACGATGCACCCCCAATAGCAACAAAAATAGGAAATCATTTCCTTGATTTAGGAGTAGATCTCAATAGGGGTGAATGCATGGAGTATATCAACGATGAAAGCATACTGGGAGGCAGTGAATCCTCCTCCAAGTGAGCAATAATGGTGGCAACAACATGGAAGGCTGTGAATAGGATAGTGACAACTTCATTAGCAAGAAAGACTGGTGGAGGCATGGTGGCCCTTGTAGATCTTGATCTAGTAACTTCATTGGATGAGTTTGTTGGTGAAGATGGAGACAGATCCATGAAAATAGATCCAAGAAGAGGTAGGTATAGGAAAATCCCTACGGGAAGCCATCAACAACACCTAGTGGCGGCGGCGGCCGCCCATAAGGGGAGGAAACTCTCCTTTGTGCTCTCTCTTAGGGTTGGGGGAGGCTCAGGATTGGATGCTCTGATACCATGTGGGAAAATGAGATATGATGGGGAAGATCCCCTTATGTGTAGGTTTTCTTATTGCTTGATAGAAAGGAGGCATCCACCCTTTCCTATAAATAGGAGAAGAGGGAAGCATACATACACTTAGACAAACCCTAATGGGCCAAGGACACACTTGGGCCCATATTACAAATAGACCAAATGACTTAAGTAAATAGACAAAACAACTTAAGTAAATAAACACTCTAATACATTCAATTTGATAAATTTGCACAATTAGACCCAAATTAGTACATTTCTCCTATTTCTTATATTAAATCCTCAAATAGTTATGTTATTAATTATATCTCGTATAATGATAAAACTATTAGTATCCTAGTTCAAACGAATTTAGGAAACATGTTTTAAAATAAAACATTATAAGATAAAGGGGTATAAGAAAATATTTACCTAAATTTGGGTATGTTACAATTCTCCTCCCTTTAAAAGGATTTCATCCCTACAATCTAAAGTGAAGAGGAAGGGGTGAGTTTGCAACATTTCTTTCATGAGCTCCCAATTTGTTTCCCCAAACAGTGATACTTCCATAAAACCTTTACTAGCTCAATCTCTTTGTTCTTTAGTTGCTTCACTTGAGAGTCAAGGATCTTCATAGGATACTCCTCATAGGTTAGATCTCCATGAGTCTCTATGTGTTGTATAGATAGAACATGGGATGGATCCTTCACATATTTCTTCAACAAAAACATTATGGATCTTATCATAAGCAGGGGGTAACATCAAGCAATAAGCACATTCCCAGATCTTATCCATAACTTCAAATGGTCCCACACAATGAGGATTGAGATTTCCTTTCACCTTACATCTTACAATGGACCAAATTGGTTTTGTTTTCAAGAAAGCATAATCACCAACCAGAGTGTTCACATCCATCCTCTTCTTATCCACATACATGTTTTGGTGATTCTGAGATGCTTTCATCCATTTATTTATCAAAACAATCTTGTGCTTCATTAACTGCATGTCATCAGTTTTAACTAGGGAATCTCACCCACATCATCTCGATGCAAAAGAGAACGACATGGTCTACCATATAGAGATTCAAAGGTCGGCATACCTGTGCTTTCTTGGTAGCTATTATTATAAGCTAACTCTGCCAATGGGAGATATTTATACCAAAACCTCCACAGTCCATTACCAAAGCCCATAAGAGATCTTTTAGAATCTAAACTATCATCTCAAACTGTCCATTAGTTTGAGGGTTGTAAGATGTTGTAGCATCCTAGGATTTAAAATGATCTTAAAGGAATGATTGGACTACCCATATCACCAAGGTGCACCTCCTTTTTAGGGGGGCCATCACTAAAGAACTCTATAGTTAAGCATGCTCAATTTGGAGTAGTACTAGGATGGGTGACCAGTCGGGAAATTTATCCTGGATTGCACGCGAGTGAGGACAAAGCATGCAATTAAGGCTAGTGGTGGTATGTGGGACTAGTCGTCATTCTTGAAACTCTATTAGAGCACTGGGCTCAGGTGTTACAAATGGTATCATAACTAATTCTCTCCTGTAGGTGGGTCCTATGCTTCATGCTAATCTTTGATCTGTGCAGTCTAGGCATGTTGGAAAGGGCTATCCGTAGTGATGGAGCCACCCTCACGCTGGTAGCCATGGTCAGGAGCTGGGTGAACATGGGCCATTTGGGTTTATACTAAAATGGGGAAAGATTATGAGGTCATATAGTTGAGCCTTGACAAGGACGTCAAGAGTCTAAGTGGGGGAGATTGTAACATCCCATGATTTAACATGATCTTAAAAGGAATGATTGGATTACCCATATCACCAAGGTGCACCTCCTTTTCAGGGAGCCCATCACTAAAGAACTTCATAGTTAAGCATGCTCAACTTGGAGTAGTAATAGGAAGGGTAACCATTTGGGAAATTTATCCTAGCTTGCACGTAAGTGAGGACAAAGTGAAAAGTTAAGGCTAGTGGTGGTCTGTGGGACCATTTGTCATTCCTAAAACTCTATTAGAGCCCTGGGCCCATGTGTTACAAATGGTATCAGAACCAATTCTCCTCCAGTAGGTGGGGCCCATGCTTCATGCTAGTCTATGAGCCGTGTAGTCTAGGCATGTTGGAAAGGGCTATCGATAGTGATGAAGCCACCCTTGCACTGATAGCCATGTCTAGGAGATGGGTGTACATGGACCATTTAGGTCTACACTGAAATGGGGAAAGATTATGAGGCCATATAGTTGAGCCTTGATGAGGATGTCAAGAGTCTGTGAGAGAGATTATAACATCCTAGTATTTAACATCATCTTAAAAGGAATCATTGGACTACCCATATCACCAAGGTGTACCTCCTTTTCAGGGAGCCCATCACTAAAGAACTCCATAGTTAAGCATTCTCAACTTGGAGTAGTACTAGGATGGGTGACCAGTCAGAAAATTTATCCTAGCTTGTGCATGAGTGAGGACAAAACACACAATTAAGGCTAGTGGTGGTCTGTGGGACCAGTTGTCATTCCTGAAAACTCTATTAGAGCCCTAGGCCCGAGTGTTACAAATGGTATCATAACCGATTCTCCTCCAGTAGGTGGGGCACATGATTCATGGTAGTCTTTGAGCCCTACAGTCTAGGCATGTTGGAAAGGGCTATCCATAGTGATGGATCCACCCTTGTGCTGGTAGCCATGGTTAGGAGCTGGGTGTACATGGGCCATTTGGGTCTACATTGAAGCGGGGTAAGATTATGAGGCCATATAGTTGATCCTTGACAAGGACTTCAAGTGTCTAAGTGGAGGAGATTGTAACATCTAAGGATTTAACATGATCTTAAAAGGAATGATTGAACTACCCATATCACTAAGGTGCACCTCCTTTTTAGGGAGCCCATCACTAAAGAACTCCATAGTTAAGCGTGCTTAGCTTGGAGTAGTACTTGGATGGGCGATCAATTAGGAAGTTTATCATGTCTTGTGTGTGAGTAAGGAAAAAGCATGCAATTTAGGATAGTGGTGATCTACGGGGCCAATCGTCATTCCTGAAACTCTACTAGAGCCCTGGGTAGTGGGCCCGAGTGTTACAAATGTACTGAAACGTGGATCAGATACCATCTCTTCTTGAATCTTCCTCGATAGGTAGGAAGTAAAGTTGGGGTCTATATCAGACACAATAAACTTTGTTACACCATGTTGACAAACTATCCAACCCACTTATATTTGTGCCATGTACGAAACCTTGTATTTGATTTTGAAAGGTAATAAATGAGTAGACTTGGTAATTTTATCTATCACAACCCAAAAAACATCATAACCACTTCTAAATTTTGGAAATTCAGTCACAAAGTCCATGCTATTATTTTCCCACTTCCATTCTAGTATATCAAGGGGTTGCAAAAGACCACCTGGTATTTGATGTTCAATCTTTACTTGTTGTCAAGTCAAACATTTGGAAACAAATGTAACAATGTCCTGCTTCATATTTTCCCATCAGAAGCTTCTTTGCAAGTCTATGTACATCTTGGTGGTTCTGGAGTGAATTGTAGATTTTGATCCATGAGCTTCACTTAACATCTTCTGCCTTAGGTTTTCAACATCTGATATCACAATTGATGCTGGAAACGAATATCGCCATCAACTCCAATTGAGAATTTCAGTTGGAGTTTTTCAGTCAATGACTTCATCTCATTAAGGTTGGGACTAGATGCTTGCGCGATAATAAATCTTAGAGATTCAAGATGGAGTAACTGAGAGACTAGACATGTGAACACACATCTTATCTACAACAGTATCATCCACGACATCCTCTAGCTCAAATATCCATCTAGAAATATTCTCCATACTTCTCCACACAAAACAACGGATAGATGCGCATACAATATCCTTCTTACAACTAAGGGGATCGACAAATACATTTTCTTTTCCAAGGTGATAAGTGTTCACAAAATCATAATCCTTCAAATACTCCATCCAACGTCTTTGTCTCAGATTCTAGTCATTCTATGTCATAAGATAGCTAATATTCTTATGATCTGAGAAAACATCGAGCTGTATACCATCTAGGTAATGCCTCTAATTCTCAAAGGAATGGACAATAGCTGTGAGCTCAATGTCATGGGTCATCCAATTTCTTCATTCAGATTCAACTAGAAGGAGGCATATGTGATAACCTGTACTTCTTGCATAAGAACGCACCCTAAGCCTTGTCTAGATGCATCGATGTAGATAGCATAAGGCTTTCCTTTGATGGGTAAGTCCAAAAATAGGGGCATATGTCAAACATCGCTTCAGTTCTAGAAAACTCTTCTCAAATTCTACGGTCCAGATAAACTTGGTGTCTTTGTGAGTCAACTTGTCTAGAGGATGAGCTAGTTCAAAAAAAATTCTTTCCCAACTGCCTTTAATAACACGTAATACCTAAGAAACTTCATATTTCATAAGGCTTCTTTGGAGGTTTCCACTTAGTCACAAATTCAACTTTAGCTGGATACACAACTATGTGACCAAATGATATCACGTGGCCTAAGAACATTAATTCCTTAAACCAAAATTCACACTTATAAAACTTGGCATAAAGTTGCATTTCATGAAGTGTCTGTAAGACAATCTGTAGATGTTCCTGATGTTTGTCCATTGACCTAGAGTAGACGAGAATGTCATCGATGAACACTGGCATGAACTCATCAAGATAGGGGTGGACTATCTGATTCATTATGTCCATGAAGGTGGTAGGGGCATCAGTCAGCCCGAAAGGAATCACTAAGAACTCATAATGCCCATAACAAGTACCAAATGCCATCTTCAACATATCCTCATCTTTCACCTGCATTTGATAGTATCCACTTTGCAGGTCCATATTAAAGAAGATCATGGCTAACTTTAGTTGATTGAATAAGTCATCAATGTGAGGAAAAGGATAGAGGTTCTTCAATATTACTTGATTCAACATTCTATAATCCATGCATATCCTTAGAGAATCATCTTTCTTTTTCATGAATAGAACCAGATCTCCCCAAGGAGAGACACAGTGGCAGACAAACCCCATGTCTAGAAGTTCTTGCAATTACTTCCTAAGTTCTGCAAGCTCCACGAGTGGGTTTTGAGATAGGGGCGGTACCTAGTATGAGATCGATGGTGAACTCAACATCATAAGAAGTGGGAATACCAGGTAGATTCTCAGGAAAAACATCAGGAAAATCTCAAACCACTTCGATATCTTCTAGCTGAGTTAGTGAAGGGTCAAGGATAATCGATGCCAAATAAGCTCAACATCCATGGGAGATAAGCTTTTTGTCTTTCATGGCCGAGCTGATGAACTGCCTATCCTCACACTTTCTACCCTTTATATAAATCTGTTCACCATTTGATTGAAGTAAGATAACCTTTTTCTCATCAAAAAACAAGGCTTCTTTAAAATTCTTCAACCAATATGTACCTAGAATGACGTCAAAAGCTGTCATGTTTAATAAGATGAACTCAGTTATAAATATCTTGCCAAATATACATACTTCTCAGGGTGAGGTTTTCATATGGGAAGAGAACATCCTAACGCTAGGAGTCTGAACATCAAGAATGTAATCCATATATGTAGGCTCTAGATCTAACATCTCAACAAGTTTAGAAGATATAAATGTATTTGAAGATCAAGAATCAAATAGAGCTTTTATAGGATGTAGATGACCTACTTTCCATCTCCAGGTGCTCCCGGGTTCCCCATTGTACATCTTCCTGGAGGGTGATAACGAGTACAATGGTTGCACTTATCATGTCATTAATCTCCACCAATGTTATTCCTTTTATTATTAGGTTATAGGGCTTGAAATACCGGGTATGACTCAGCCACTAAGGCTTTATGAACCATCTGGAGGAAAGTGAGAGGAAGATAGAGGACTAAAGAGAAACCCACATTGTAGTCAAGTCCTTGCAAGAACATGACAGCCATAAGACCCTCACTCAACCCAATAGAATAACGTTCAAGAAGTAGGAATCTTTGCATATATGTGCGGACAAATAGAGACCCTTTCTTTAAAATGTAGAATTTTGCTTCCTTCTTTCTAAGGGCATCCATATAGATGTACTTCTTATGAAAGAGTGCCAAGAATGGATCCCATAAAAAGTAGATATGTCACAAGTCTGGGCTATCCCATTCCACCATACCCGTATTGGCCCATCCAACACATAAGAGGCAAACCTGACCTTCTGGTGAGGAGGGCATACCATACCATTAGACATCCTCTCTATTTCCAAGACCTAGTAATCAGCCTTATCGACCATCTCTAGTTCACCTTTCTCCTTTAAAGTAGGGTGGTTGCAACTTCATGAAGCGGGTTAACAAGTACTCCTTCGGCTTATCAGGGATAGGGGTGGCATTCACTTTTACCACCATCGATGTGGTGAGGAACTACCACATCAGAGCTAACTCCTTCTCTGTAGAGCTGCCATTCAAAGTAGTAGTGGTGTCAACAACTTGAGTCACAAGGGTGACTTGAGAGTTTGATTTGTCTCTTGAAGGGGGATTCATTAGCACACCGAAGTGATGATGCACTAGTGTAGTGTACCTATCCAAAAGGTCGGACTGGGAAGTTACACCATTATTGTTAAACATGTTGGTTTTCTTGAAATATAGTCATAGTGTATAAGGAAAAGTGTTCTACGGATGAATTTTGAAATAGTTAGATTGCTGAGCACAATTATGCTCTACACCATCTTATAAAGAGTGCATCCCCAACGGGGAATAATCATTACTTAATTCAAGAAAATAAATTTTCATATAACCCCCTAACTATAAATAATGAATTTTAAATAAAAGGGGTACATAATATTTTCTCAAACAGATGAGTACATAAACAAAGTTTTGTGATAGTAGAAAACAAATCTAACTATTATGGAGTTTCATTGTCCAAATTTTAACATAGGGTCCATTCAATACGAATAATGAAATGTGAATCTAAATTATTAGGATCAAATTGCGGTGAACAACTTGCCCATATAGAAACTCATCCTTGAAACTGGTCCTATGCAAAGTCTCCCTCTCTTTGAACTTTGGGTTGTGCTACCTCTAGATGGGTTGAAAACAACACCTAGGAGGAGGAAAACAAGAGAAAAGGGACATTCATGACAACTGAGTATGTGCGGTAAATAACAAATAGACATTACTTTAGATCAATGTAAGTTCAAAGAAAGATCTCAAGAAAGGGATGCCCAGAAGGAATAAGATCCAAGAGAAATATCAATTCAAGAGATGAGGCATGTCCAAAATAAATACTAATAATAAGGGATTCTTGCCTTTGAAAAACTTCAATTAACAATATCAAAACATAAGTTGTGCATGTAACAATCATAGACTAAAGTTATTTTAAGCTAGGCTAGGACACCATAGGATCTCATCCTAAAAATGTTGGGTGGAAATAGCACACCTTGGGCAGAAATAGCACACCCTATATAAAGAACGAGTGGAAAAGCACACTTGGGGTGGAGAAAGTGCACCCTATATATATATATATATATATATATATATATATATATAAATGGTTGTACACATATACCACTATAAGAAATAAAATTAGTCTAAGCATAAACACAAATAGAGAAAGGTGAGTAAAAGTTTAGTCAAATCTTGTCATAAAGTAGTAAATTTGGGACATAGGACCACCAAGTTATTTTATCATTAAATTTCTGTATAGTTCCAATCAAAATAATCTCCAAGAAAAGTAAGAATTTCACAATGATGTAATAGTGGTTATGAATTGTCAACACATGTCTCATATGGGAAACAATGGTTGGTCATATTAGAAATGCCTAGATAATAGGAAAGATGCACATACCTTGACTTGTGTGTTAAGTCAGAGATCAACTCCTACCCTTCCAAGTCTAAAGCCAACTCAAACACACATATAGTATTCCGTTCATCAATTAGGGTTCAATTTATGCTATATAAGACAAAACCCTAGAAATCCAGTTGGTAAAACCCTAGGTTGGCACTTGTTATTAACCTAACATTGGTTCATGGTTACTTATTAATATCTTGACTCAAAACCTCAACTTTGTTAACTATAATGTTTCTCTTAGTTATTACTATGATTTTAAAAGAGATAAAAACCCTAAAAATCCAATCATTAAAATTTTAGATCCAGGAGAGAAAAACCGATCTAAAAATATAGAGAAAAATCTCACAATTCCAAAACATATTTTTGTATAATTTTTGGAGTTCCAGTAGAAAGATATATTTTCTACAAGCTTTATGACGTATTCAATAAATTATGAAAATATTATGTATTTGACCAAAATAACCCTGAATGATCCCTCAAAACCTAGGGCGTGACATACTAATATCATTCACTTATTGATGCAATAAAAATCAAATATAGTACTGCTAATATAGAAATATCCATGTGAAAAAATCAATGATTGAAAGAAATGAGGAGGGGGTAAGATAATAAATTCTCCATGGGCCATCCTCCCCCTTCCTCTTGCATGCCATGTCCACATGCTTGTAGAAGCATATTAGGGTGAGGAGATTAGGGGATTCCCATTGGGTAAGGAATTCCACTGATGACACAATAATGAAGAGAAAGGTCTTTAGGTTGTTACCCCAAGAACAATTTCTCGAAGACGAGGTGTGTTGGCATCAACGAGCTCTAGAAGCAAGCAAATAAGAACTACTTGGTGGCGTATGAAAGGAAGATGCAAGTTGAAATTGGGACCAAAGGATTATTTCTTGTGATGGTGCATAACTAGGGATAGAGTTAGATATTTATTGGATACCGAGTTAGGGCTTCAGTGATTGGATCTCTAAGAAGCTTACAAGCGAAAACTTGGCAAATCACATTGAAAGGATTCTAGGGAACAAATCTAAACCCATAATGTAAGGAAGTTTATAAAGAATATATTGAAAGAAGAATCAAGAACTTTAGTGGATGAGACAATGAGAATGAATCAGAGAAGCATGACCCATGGCCGACGGACCATATATGCACGACTACTATCTCATACCGAGGGTAGGAGATGAGCAACTACTGTCAGATCCACTAGACCAGTCCTGGGAATTAGTCCCAGTTGGCTGATCAAGAGACGCATGACCCAATTAGTATGTCATGTATTAAATGAACAGATCTATACTAACTTTGTTATTAATTTGTATTTTTCTTTTCAAGTCAAATTGAATGGGAAATTGATGTCCAAATTAATTGAAATTTGGTAGGTCAACTAACTGAGTGGTGATGAATCCTATTTTGCCATTATTTTAACATTTGACAATTCTGGATCTATCGAATCTTAACTTGATTCTTAATTAATCTTTAGCATCTTATTTATTTCCTTATCATGTAATACTCAAATTTCTTATGTGACTCCTTATTACCCATGACTATTCATAGGAAAAATATAGAAAAATAAGTTTGCACTTAGATAATCCAATTTGATAAGTTTGTACAATTTTCCCCAAATAGTACATTAATCATATTTCTTGTATTAAAGCCTCAAATAGTTATGTTATTAAATAAAACTTTTATAATGGAAAAATGATTAGTATTTTAGTTCAAACCAAGTTTGAAAAAGGGTTTTTCAAATAAAAGATTATAAGATAAAGGACTGAAAGAAAATATTTACCAAAATTGGGGTATGTTACACTAGATGAAACTTCTTCAACATGGATACATGAATCACATCATGTAATTTGATAGCTTAGGAGGCAACTCAAGTTTTTATGCAACTGGTCCAAATCTCTGAATGATTGGATAGAGACCCATGTATCTAGTTGCCTTACTTTTCAAACCTCAGTACACCTTTCCATGGTCAGACATCAAAGTAAACCTCACCCCCAACCTCAAATTAAAGTGTTCTATGACATCTTAGATTGAGATATGTTTGTGTGAAAATGTACTTTAGACTGTTATGGCTAGTAAACACCTAACATGGCTCACCATAGAGATAATGACACCATGTTCTTAAGGATTGTACTACTACTGCCATCTCAAGATCAAGTGTTAGATAACTCTCTTCATTCTTCTTGAGCTAACTATAAGTATAAATGACCATCTTTCCTTCCCGCATAAGAACTCATCCTAAACCTCTCCTGGATGTATAAAAAAACACCACAAATCCCTTATTTTCCTCTAGTAAAATCAAAACTGGTGATGTAGTTAAATTCTTCTTTAGTGTTTATAAACTTTTCTCACATGTTTCAGACAAAGAAAAGGCACATCCTTTTAAACGTGTAAGAGTTGCTTCCAAAACACTGATTTTCCTTCTAAATCTTCTATAATATCGAGCTAGCTCAAGAAAAATTCTGATCTTAGTAGGAATTGTGGGTTGCTTCCATTGAAGAATCATTTCCACCTTTTTAGGCTCTACACTGACTCCTCTTAGTATGACATGTCCCAGAAAGGAAACTTCAGACAACTAGAACTCACATTTGTTGAACTTAGCATACAACTAATGTTGTCTCAACAACTATAAAGCTATCCTCAAATGTTGCTCATGCTGTTATGCATCTCCTACATATATAAAGATATCATGTATAAGGACTACTATGAACTAATATATATATGGTATGAAATCCTATTCATCATGTCCATAAAACCCGTAGTGGCATTTGTCAGTTCAAAATACATAACTACAAACTTATAATTTCAACATCTTGTCCTGAAGGCTAACTTAGGTACATTTGATGCCTTTATCCTCAACTGGTGATATCTTGATGTGAGGTCTATCTTAGAGAAAATTATTTTTCCACACAACTGATAAAAAAACCATCACTCCTAGGCAATGGATATTTATTCTTGAAGGTTATCTTATTCAATTGCATGTAGTCTATGAATAATTGCATAGTCCATCCTTCTTTTTCGCAAAAAGCACTAGAGCTCTCCAAAGTGATGTACTAGGTTGAATGAAACCCTTCTTCAACAACATTTATAATTGAGTTTTTAATTCTTTTAGCCTTGGAGGTGCCATTATATATACTTGTAATGCTATTAGGTTAGGTAGGATCTGCATCTCAAAGTCAACATATCTCTTTGTAGGTAAACCTGGTAACTCATCATGAAAGACAACTAGGAACTCTCTCACTGTGGGAACATCCTCAATATTAATTACTATTATTTTTTATGCCTTACATCTACCAGATGTGCTAAAAAGGCCTCATACCCTTTTATCATCATCTTATCATCTACATGTGCTACACTATGCATGTGGGCAAGATTTTCCTATTTCTAGTATAGATATAGGAAAATCCACCTTGTTGAAAGATAACCTCTTTGTTCCAACAATCTCATTGAACATTGTATGTATGAAGGCAATCTATACCCAAAACTATTTGAAACAAATTATTGTCTAAGGGTATGAGATAAATTTCTATGGTATACCTATTGAAACTCAAAAGACATCTGGGACATATTTCTTTTAAAACTATTGGTTCACCTAACAATATTTTAGCAACAATTCATAAGATAAATCTCAAGTTACAAGATTGAATCCCCAAACTAATGAACTTTGCATAAAAGAATGTGTTCCACTAGGATCTACCAAAATTATAACTGAAATGTTGTGAAAGAGAAAAATCTCACATGTAACAACTTTAGGTGAGATTGACCCTTCAGACAGAGTCATATAAATTAAATCTAGTAGCTCTCCTCTGCCACAATGTCATCACTATCCACTACTGCTACTAACTGCTCCCCCTCTAGAGTCTAAAGACATCAAAGAACTTTCCCTCTAGATGAAATCTGCCTCTACGTAGTTTGAAAAATGAGACTAAGAACTCTGTGCTAGTGTGATTTGGAGCTTAGGACAATCTCTCTTAAAATTTCCTATATGTCCTCAATAGTGACAACCTTGAAATTTTGTTTCCCATCACTGACCATAGTGTGCCCTACCGCAAGTGACATATACTGTCTCATCCTATCTTTGTGGTCCTATCAATGATCCTAATGATCTTGAAGGTTTTGATGAAGGTGCTCATCTTGTTGGTGTATTCCATCTTCTATGACTGGATCTTCCCCTACTATGAGAAGACACCACATCACATGAACTCGATCCTTGCCTTCCAAAACAACCAAGACGCCATCTTATTTAGAAAAAGAATCCACCACCTCCTCTATATCCACTACTACTCTGTTCCTCCTCTACCAAAATCTCCTAATATTTTTCTACCGTCAAAATGGTTATTAGCATTAAATGACTCCTCAATACATCTTTCTATCTCTAAAAATTCTGCAAAATTCTCTCTATCCCTTTGGCCAACTACTGATATGTTGTGTTGAACTTTTGGACTTAAAATTGCTTGAAACCTCCTAAATTATTCTACCTCATCTAGTACAATCTACAAACAAAAGTTAATCAACCTCATAAGATATGCCTCATAGTCACCAACTGTCATGATACCATGTATTATACTATCAAACTATCTAATTTTATCACTCAAAAAAGTAGGCGGGAAATACTTTAGGTGAAACTCATCCACAAAGTCTATCCATGTCATCATCATATTTCACCTTTTATGTATACTCCACACGACCATAACTCAAAATTTCCTTTAAGTAGATATATGTCATGGTTGATCTCCTTGTCCTCAAATAACTCCATTAAATAGAAACCTTTTTCTTAAAGCCACGCATTTCCCGCAGATGAGTCTGTTGTTCCACAAAACTCAATCTTGCGAAGCTTCTTCACCAGCTCATGGGACCTCATCATATCCTTTCCAGAAGATGAAGTTGTTATGTCCATTTTATATTTCTCATTTGTCTTAATAAAATATGATACATCCTAGATGTCTCATCCCTATCATCTCCATCTTGAGCCATTGTCCGAGGGCCAGGGGAATAATGGCTCTCATCATGTTCTTCATGACCATCACCTCTCCATGCCATCTACATATCCATAGCAGAACAAATTTGTTAAAAAATTGTAGTTCAAAGAGGAAAACATCCTAACCCCTATTGGTATCTTACAATCTATGTCCCAGACCTAAGCTCAACCTAAGCTCTGATACCAAGAGTTGACGTGACCCAAATCCAATAACCAGGTTTAAGCACACAAATAGGGATTAGACTAACCACATGTTTTAATCACTTACCAGAAATCTCCCTTATTTTTTATTAATACAAAATTAAAGAATCATCATGTTGACCCAAAATATAACATTTGGTCTAAGCATAGACATCATACATTCACAATTGAGTTAAACTCTTACATCATACACAACTAAAGTGTGGGCTCTGATCTCCAAAACACAAGATAAACATAGCGGAAGCGATTCGATTAACAGCAGAATACGAAAATCACGAGAAATTAAAACTTTTCGAAAACGAGATCTTAAAAACCTGAAACTCCTTTTATAAAAGTAAGATGAACTGTTTACATCTCTGATAAATCACTTCTCGAGTGATTATATACGTCATGATACAAAATCTCAAGATTTCAAAATTCTCAGATCAACAAACTCCTAGGACCTGAGTGTACAGAGACGACATAAGACTATTCTGACTACAAGACTAGACAGCACAGTGTTTCCACCTGAAGTCACTGCTGCTCCTGAATTCGCTGTTGTTGCTGCTATCCACCTGCAGATCAGTTCCTTCGACCTCGACGTCCACCTAAAGGTAGAAATCTACGGGGTGAGACAATTTTAAATAATTGTCCCAGCGAGAGTTATAAATCTTCGCCAGAAGCTTTATTATAGAAACCAAGAATATCATAGGCAATAAAAGCTCTAAGGTAATCAGCAGCAGATCGTTATCAATTAGAACAACAACATTTAAGGAATATGAAAAACATGTATACTAAGTAATGTATCATCAACCAATGTATTTCGTGGTTCAACCTAAGCAGATATGCTATGCGGTTGATTATGTTTTGCAAACATCATTATGCCCTGCGGAGATGAGGTATACCGCTCATACTCCAACCGATCACTATTAAGTCACATCGGTATCATACATAGGTCATCAAAAGAGCCGGATTCTTATGACCTCATCTTCCTCAGTCAGTATGAGGATCAACATGCAGGACATCTAGTGTCTCTGTTACAATAGCTTACCAGGGTATTCTAGTGCTTCGCTATTAGAGTCACAATGGCATTCTGTACTCTCTTCGCCATCAAAAGATTTCTTGTTTATCTCTCATCGATGCGGTATAAAAGATTTCCTCGGGAGATTAGTGTTACATCACCCCGGCATAAACACATAGTGAAGGATTGATAGAATAAAGATACATCTACATCAATTCCTACACTAGGATGTAAGGAAATTCACATCCATATTACCCTACATATTCAAAAGTATGTGCTCCAGGAATTCCCTTAGGAAAACCTGTTTCACCATCATTTAATTCCTGACAATGATGGATCTATGATCAGGGCTCTACATGGTATGATTATACTTGATTAGTTAGGTACATTTCAGTATTCTTTTATCATCATACATGTTTTCAAACATTAATCATTAGCATATCAGCTATGAAGGATGAATACTAAATGTAACAAGCCTAACTCTCATCAATTGTCATTTCTCAATATTCTCATCACAAGTCATCTCTTAAAGCATGACCTTGATGGTATTCATGGCCCTCACAGCCTATCAATCTCACAAGATGCTATTAACAAGGCATCATGATATATCACTATTCATAAAGCTAACAACATGCTTTCAATGAATATAGTATCATAATCCATACCTGGATATGATCATTCTTATAAAGAAACCTGCATGGTTAAATCAACTGATAACAGTAGATAACTTATTTAAAGAAGTTGTATCTCCCTACTCATACAAGAGCTAGGTTTCCCTAGTTTTCATCAATTAGGGTTTACTATTCACATTACATGTCTTCACCCTAGAATTAGGGTTTACTATTCACATTACAAGTCATCATCCTAGAATTAGGGTTTACTATTCACATCATGATGAAATGATCTCATAACATCCTCATGTATGAGAAACGTCATCATTAAAGACCTCAGATTAGATTAAGATTCATCAATCATCATAATTATGGTTTCCATGATCTCACATAAGTGGATCATACCTAAACTTGCACATCCATGTATATTGAAGGTATTTTACTTGAGTTTCCATTATAATTGGTACTTTCTCTCTCCTCTAACTAGTAGATAGTGATTACACCACTCTAGATTAGGTTGGGTTAAGTCCTCATTGATTAACACAAGTCAACTCATCACTATCATGTGATTAGGGTTTGATTAAAACAAGGTATCACTCAATTGAACCTTTCAGGGGCATTTTGGTAATTTACCCATTGACCATCATCATGGGTCAATTCATTAACCACTTAGTCCATTAACATCTTAGGTTACCATTAGGGTTTAGATTAGATCATCATTGAACCTTTTACACTTTCAAGTGATTAAGTATAATCAACCTCGAAGGTCTCCAGTTGGTTTAGGGTTTAACCTTCAATCTTCATCCCATTTGATTCTTAAACGACCTTGAACTCATTTAACCTCAAACGACCTTGGACCCATTTGAGACTTAAACGAGTGTGGACCCACTTGACCTTAAACAAATGTGGACCCACTTGAGTCTAAACGGGTGTGAACCCATTTGAGTTCAAACGAGTGTGAACCCGTTTGAGATCAAACGAGTGTGAACCCGTTTGAGGTCAAACGAGTGTGAACTCGTTTGGGCTTAAACGAGTGTGGAATCGTTTGGACTCAAACGAGTGTGGACTCGTTTGGACTCAAACGAGTGTGGACTCGTTTGGACTCAAACGAGTGTGGACTTGTTTGGACTCAAACGAGTGTGAACCAACTTGGGTTCAAACCGCATGAACATAAAGGTGACACATAGGTTATATTTGAATAGGGTTTTCTATGTTGAAGCCTTTAATTGGCCAAACCATGTTAACCACTTACAGATTGAGTCAATTAGTATGAGTCTCAATCAATTGGACTCCAATGTGATCCTCAATTGAAAGCCAATTAGGGTTAAATCTAACTCAATTAGGGTTTCCAATCGGCTAATCATCAATGTTCAACAATATGATTCAAATCAGAGTTGAACCTATCAATTGACCTCCAATTGGGCCCAAACTTGTCTCAAACGGTCTTGAGGTCGTTTGGATGACCTCCAAACTATCTTGAGACCGTTTACCCAAAGTTTGACCAAAAACCAAAATGATTTGTTAAGGGTTGAGCCCTAATTAAATTAAAATCAGCACTTTTTATCAATTTATCAACATCTTGTAATTGGACCCTCAAACCATCAAATTTCTTTAACCCTAGACCTCCAAACGATCTTGGGGTGTCACTAAACGAGTGTGAGATCGTTTGGATGAACCCCCAAATGGGTTGGAACCCGTTTGGGTCCTTCAACCCAAAACTCAACAAGATCTATATTGAAATCAGCAACTTTCACCCGATTAGGGTTAGGTTATTGAAGTGTCTTCAACTCTTAATTGGTTAGGAATTAGATTACAATTCTTTGTAGGAATGAAATTCAATACATTATGAACAGGTATCCCAAACGGTCAATGCTTGGTCAACTCACTCAAATGGGTTGGAACCCGTTTGCCCAAAAGTTCAAGTTAATTAGTTTGGAAAATCAGTACTTAATTCAATTCTATTGCCTAATTGATTGGCCTTCAACCTACGATTCCTTTGGAGTTAACCCCTCAAATTTGGTGGGTCATTATCCTACATAATTGTGAACAGAAAACCCAAACGGTCCACGCTTGGTCAACGCCCTCAATTGGGTTGGAACCCGTTTTCCCAAACCGACCTAGTGAACCCGTTTGCCTTACAAACGGTTTGATCAAAAAGGGGGAAAGACATAAGACCGTTTGATAAAGTACTTTGGTAATCACGCCCATCTTCTTATACCTCCAGATTAAGGTATGTTCTTCGTGGTTTTAGTTGCGGGAAAGCAAGGAAATAAGAAAGGAAGTGAAGGAAACGTTCCTTTACAAACAAAGGAAGGGTGTATATATATCTTGGGGTCATTTCCAACATAAGGACAACTAGTTTCTCCTTTTCACAACTCGGTCCTTCCTTTCTTTTAGGCACGTCCCTCCTCTTCTTTTCTAAGGTAAAACTCCTTCTAAAACCAAGAACTAAAGGCAAGGAAGGTCAACTTATCACTAAGGTACATATGTACATAAGGGTCTCCTTGCTTACATCTTGATGATTTAATTACAAAGGTGTTCCTTATTATATGATTATTCAAAGGAAGTGCCCCCTTCATCATTATTACTCTAAATGATGTCAAAAGTCATAAAAGATGTTCTAGATGGTGTATTTTATAAGTTTCACCCCTCATTTGGGTAAATTGCACTTTAATCCAAATTAGGGTTTTTAAGCACAAGGATCATTCCACAAGCTGCATCTTGATGCCCAGGCTTGGGAAATCCATCATACCTCATCATATCCACTCATAAGATGCCTCATCATCAGAGGAACATCTTAACTTGTGAAGTTTGCAAGTTAAACCCCTTATCTGGGTAATTTGCACATAGGTCTCTGTATTACCAAACAATTCTACAACATTGTTTTAAAAGGACAGAAATGAAAATGTATGTTCCTTAGGAACTTAATTACATGCCAAAAGATAATCACAAGGATTTAATTACATATTTAGGCAAAACACCTAGGGTTAACTCATAACCCAGGTCAGGGATGTTACAAATTATCCACCCCTTACAAGGATTTCGTCCTCAAAATCGATAAAACATATTAAGAGAAAAGAGTAGGATATTTCCTTCTCTTCTGTTCCTCTAGTTCCCAAGTGGCTTCTTCAACACCACGGTGATTCCAGAGAACTTTTACAAGACTTATCTCTTTCTTCTTTAGCTTTTTAATTCTGTTATCAAGGATTGACACCGGTCCTTCCTCATAAGTTATATCTTCATTCAATTCTACTTCCATAGGTTGTAGAACTGACTCGCTATCGGGATGACATTTCCTTAGCATAGAAATATGAAACACAGGGTGTAGTTTTTGTAATTCTGGTGGTAACTCTAGTCTATAGGCTACCTTTCCAACCCGTTCAATGATTGGATAAGGCCCTATAAATCTAGGAGCTAACTTCCCTCTCCTTCCAAAGCGAAGGACTCCTTTCCAAGGCGAGACCTTGAGATACACTCTGTCTCCAACCTGGAACTCCAACAGTCTACGACGCTTGTCAGCATAAGATTTTTGCCTATCTTGTGCAGTCTTAATCTGTTGTTGTATTACTTTAATCTTTTCCGTAGTCTGCTGCACAAGATCAGGACCTAACAATTGATGTTCACCAATCTCATACCAGCATAAGGGTGATCTACAACGTCTGCCATACAAGGCTTCATAAGGTGCCATATCAATACTATGTTGATAGCTATTGTTATAGGCAAACTCTATCAAGCTTAGGTGCAGATCCCAACTTCCTGTGAACTGGAGAACACATGCTCTCAACAGATCTTCTAAGGTATGTATAGTCCTTTCTGACTGTCCATCCGTCTGTGGATGAAAGACTGTACTAAACCTTAACTGGGTGCCTAGTGCCCTATGTAGCTGTTCCCAAAAACGACTTGTGAACTGAGGACCTCTGTCAGAAACTATGGTGACAGGAACTCCGTACAAACGCACTCTCTCTTGAACATATAACTGGGATAACCTTTCAGCAGAATAGGTTGTTTTGACAGGTAAGAAATGTGTTGTCTTAGTCAACCTATCAACAATTACCCAAATGGAATCATGTCCTTTGTTTGTTCTAGGTAGACCAACAATAAAGTCCATGGTTACATGATCCCACTTCCACTGTGGTATGGGTAAAGGTTGCATTGTTCCTGCAGGCTTCTGGTGTTCAGCTTTAACTTGCTGACACACTGGACACCTCAGAACAAACTCAGCTACATCCTTATTCATCCCAGGCCACCAATACATATCTTTCAAGTTTCGATACATCTTGGTGCTTCCTGGATGCATAGCATACATTGAAGAATGAGCTTCTTCCAGGACTAACTTCCTCAGGTTATCTACATCTGGTACTATCATCCTCCCATGATAGCATGCCACTTGATCATCCGATTCATGAAAACCTTCTCGCTTCTCATCACCATACTCAGATCTGATCTGCTGAACTGCAACATCAACTTGTTGTGCCTCCTTAATCTGCTCTCTTAGGGTGGGTTTGATATGCATCTCAGCCAACAGCCCGACAATCCATGACACCTTCATCTGTACATTGTCTTGCCTTAAGGAGATAAGCATATCTCTCCTAGGGCATACGAAAGAGTTTAATTGTGCCCTATCATAGGATGATGTTACTGATTTCTTACTCAAGGCATCTGCAACTACATTGGCCTTTCCTGGATGGTAATCTATTGTGCAATCATAATCCTTGATTAACTCCATCCAGCGACGTTGCCTCATGTTAAGATCATGCTGAGAGAATATATACTTAAGGTTTTTGTGATCTGTGAAAATCTGGAATGTCTCTCCGTAGAGATAATGTCTCCAGATCTTCAGGGCATGAACCACAGCAGCTAACTCCAGATCGTGTACCGGATAATTCTCTTCGTGTTTCTTAAGCTGTCATGAAGAAAAAGAAATCACTTGCTTATCCTGCATCAACACGCATCCGAGTCCATTCTTGAAGGCATCACAGAAAATTATGTATCCTTTTCCTTGCTCAGGCAACACAAGCACAGGTGCACTTGTCAACCTCTCCTTTAACAGCTGAAAAGACTGTTGACACTTATCACTCCAGGTAAAAGGAACATCTTTCCGGGTTAACTTGGTTAAGGGTAAGGCTATAGAACTGAAATTCTTAATAAACCTTCGATAATAACCAACTAATCCCAAGAAACTTCGAATCTCCGTTGGTGTCTTCGGTTGTTCCCACTGTAGAATAGATTCTACCTTTGTAGGGTCAACACGAATACCCGAGGCAGATATCACATGTCCAAGAAAAGATACTTCCGGCAACCAGAACTCACACTTGCTAAACTTATCATATAGCTTATGTTTTCTTAGCAGAGTTAGAGCCTGTCGGAGATGATGTACATGCTGCTGAGCATCCTTACTATAAATCAGAATGTTATCTATGAAGACGACAACACACTGATCAAGGAAAGGTCGAAAAACTCTATTCATGAGTTCCATGAATGCAGCCAGTGCATTGGTTAGTCCAAACGACATAACCGTGAACTCATAGTGACCATATCGTGTCCTAAAGGCAGACTTGGATATGTCACTATCCTTAATACGGAGTTGATGATATCCATACCTCAAGTCTATCTTTAAGAAGACTGTTGCACCATGCAACTGGTCAAAAAGATCATCAATCCTCGGCAACGGGTACTTATTCTTTATTGTTACTTTATTTAATTGTCTGTAATCAATGCACAACCACATTGACCCGTCTTTCTTTTTAACAAACAAAACTGGAGCACCCCAGGGTGAAGTGCTCGGTCGGATGAAACCCTTCTCAAGCAACTCTTGAAGCTGCTTCTTGAGTTCTGCCATCTCAGCAGGCGCCATCCTATACGGGGTCTGGGCTATAGGTTGTGTATCTGGGATCAAATTAATTTCAAAATCAATTTCCCGAGGCGGTGGCACACCTGGAAGTTCTTCAGGAAATACATCTTCAAATTCCCTGACTAAAGAAACTTCAGTAGGGTTAGGACTCTCCATGGTAGTATCTACCACATGGGCCAAGAATGCATAACATCCTTGTCTCATCAACTTATCAACAACCATCACTGACACAAGACATGTGGGTAGAATCTTTCTCTCTCCTTGAAAGATCCATGTGTTGCTTTCATCAGCAAACACAGCCTGCTTGGATTCACAATCCAAGACAACCCCATACCTTTCCAAGGTATCCATCCCAAGAATTATATCAAATCCTTGCATATCAAGTGGTATAAGGTCCACTTGAATGCGATGATCAGAAAAGAAGAGGATGCAGGGAGAGCATACCTCCTACAAAACGGCAGACCCACTCAACGGAGTCTCCAAAAACAAGATATCTGCCCTATGACTAATTGTCATATTGCAGTTACGAATCACTCTCCGAGTGACAAAGGAGTGCGTAGCACCCGGGTCAATCAGAACAGATACAACACAGGATTTAGACATATCAGAATATAAAAGTTCCATCTGACCTACCACTACCCGTGGATTGACCACTGCATCTGGTGGGTTCATAGCATAGAACCTCGTTGTTGCCTGGTGTTGAGGTGGTGCTGATGATCCAGCTTGAGACGCTTGTCCACGTCCACGAGCTGCTCCTTGAGATTGCCTTCTCTGTGATCCCTGTTGACTCTGTCTCTGGGGCTGTGTCACACTGACAGGCCTAGACCTACAGTCCTTCATCAAATGTCCCACCTTCCCACAGTTGTAACAGCTCCTCCCCAGTTGTTGTGGTCTGGATGGTCCTGTAACTGACATTGATGCTGAACTGTGAGTCTCTTGTAGTGGTAGGCTTTGTCCCCTGCCTCTACTCGGTGTCCACTATGTCTGAGCACTAGTTTTGGGTGGTGGAGATGTAGGTGCAGAGAATCTAGGCTTCTTAAAGTCTCTAGATGAAGAACCCTGGAACTGTGGATATCTTGTATGGGTTTGTCTCTTCTCGACTACGGATTTCTCTATCCTTCGGACTGACTCAACGAAGGTAGCAAACCTCTCCCGATTCTCTAGGGCAGACACGGGAGTAGTCAAGTCGGCGTTTAAACCCTTCTCGAACCTTCTGATTCTTTCTTCTTCTGTGGCAGCCATGTACGGACAAAACCGCAATAACTCCATAAACTTAGCTTCATACTCGCTAATGTTCATCATGCCTTGCCTCAATCTCTCAAACTGAGAGATCTTCTCGTCTAGGAAGGTCTTTGGAAAATATCTATTGATAAATTCCTGACGAAAATCCTCCCACGAGATCTCCACTCCAGGCCTCTTCTGCTCTTCCATGGTCCACCAGTGACCAGCACTTCCCTTGAGAAGATAGACAGCATGTCTAACCTTCTCAACTTCTGGGATGTTGAGGATTCAAAAAGCTTTCTCCAACTCGGTTAACCACAGATCGGCATCTGCAGGATCAGCTGTTCCAAAGTATTCGGTTGCTCCAACATGACGAAGTCGCTCGAACGTCTTACCGATACCTTGTCCTTCAGGCTGGGCAGGTGCCCCAGGTGCAGGCATGGGAATCATGTCGGTGATGTGTGTCATAGCAGTCATAAACTGCCCGAACATAGTTTGAACAGCTGGGTTTCCCATGTCAGCTGGGTCAAACTGAGGTGGTTCTCTGGGTGGCTCAGGTATAGGTTGCTCTATTTCTAGGTTCCTTGCACCTTCTCGAGGCGCAACAACACTACTTTCAGCCTTGTACTCCTCCTGTGGTCCAGACATCCTTAATTATCTACTTCTCCTGAGGAGCAGAAGACTCTATTAGATAAGAAAGAAGTACTAAGGATAGACTTGACACTCTAAGTCCTATGTCTCTGTAGACTCAGTGAACCTAGAGCTCTGATACCACTTAATTGTGGGCTCTGATCTCCAAAACACAATATAAACATAGCGGAAGCGATTCGATTAACAGCGGAATACGAAAATCACGAGAAATTAAAACTTTTCAAAAACGAGATCTTAAAAACCTGAAACTCCTTTTATAAAAGTAAGATGAACTGTTTACATATCTGATAAATCACTTCTCGAGTGATTATATACGTCATGATAAAAAATCTCAAGATTTCAAAATTCTCAGATCAACAAACTCCTAGGACCTGAGTGTACAGAGACGACATAAGACTATTCTGACTACAAGACTAGACAGCACACTGTTTCCACCTGAAGTCACTGCTGCTCCTGAATTCGCTGTTGTTGCTGCTGTCCACCTGCAGATCGGTTCCTTCGACCTCGACATCCACCTAAAGGTAGAAATCTACGGGGTGAGACAATTTTAGATAATTGTCCCAGTGAGAGTTATAACTCTTCGCCAGAAGCTTTATTATAGAAACCAAGAATATCATAGGCAATAAAAGCTCTAAGGTAATCAGCAGCAGATTGTTATCAATTAGAACAACAACATTTAAGGAATATGAAAAACATGTATACTAAGTAATGTATCATCAACCAATGTATTTCGTGGTTCAACCTAAGCAGATATGCTACGTGGTTGATTATGTTTTACAAACATCATTATGCCCTGCGGGGATGAGGTATACCGCTCATACTCCAACCGATCACTATTAAGTCGCATCGGTATCATACATAGGTCATCAAAAGAGCCGGATTCTTATGAACTCATCTTCCTCAGTCAGTATGAGGATCAACATGCAGGACATCTAGTGTCTCTGTTACAATAGCTTACCAGGGTATTCTGGTACTTCGCTATTAGAGTCACAGTGGCATTCTGTACTCTCTTCGCCATCGAAAGATTTCTTGTTTATCTCTCATCGATGCGGTATAAAAGATTTCCTCGGGAGATTAGTGTTACATCACCCCCGCATAAACACATAGTGAAGGATTGATAGAATAAAGATACATCTACATCAATTCCTACACTAGGATGTAAGGAAATTCACATCCATATTACCCCACATATTCAAAAGTATGTGCTCCAGGAATTCCCTTAGGAAAACCTGTTTCACCATCATTTAATTCCTGACAATGATGGATCTATGATCAGGGCTCTACATGGTATGATTATACTTGATTAGTTAGGTACATTTCAGTATTCTTTTATCATCATACATGTTTTCAAACATTAATCATTAGCATATCAGCTATGAAGGAAGAATACTAAATGTAACAAGCCTAACTCTCATCAATTGTCATTTCTCAATATTCTCATCACAAGTCATCTCTTAAAGCATGACCTTGATGGTATTCATGGCCCTCACAGCCTATCAATCTCACAAGATGCTATTAACAAGGCATCAGGATATATCACTATTCATAAAGCTAACAACATGCTTTCAATGAATATAGTATCATCATCCATACCTGGATATGATCATTCTTATAAAGAAACCTGCATGGTTAAATCAACTGACAACAGTAAATAACTTATTTAAAGAAGTTGTATCTCCCTACTCATACAAGAGCTAGGTTTCTCTAGTTTTCATCAATTAGGGTTTACTATTCACATTACATGTCTTCACCCTAGAATTAGGGTTTACTATTCACATTACAAGTCATCACCCTAGAATTAGGGTTTACTATTCACATCATGATGAAATGATCTCATAACATCCTCATGTATGAGAAACGTCATCATTAAAGACCTCAAATAAGATTAAGATTCATCAATCATCATAATTCGGGTTTCCATGATCTCACATAAGTGGATCATACCTAAACTTGCACATCCATGTATATTGAAGGTATTTTACTTGAGTTTCCATTATAATTGGTACTTTCTCTCTCCTCTAACTAGTAGATAGTGATTACACCACTCTAGATTAGGTTGGGTTAAGTCCTCATTGATTAACACAAGTCAACTCATCACTATCATGTGATTAGGGTTTGATTAAAACAAGGTATCACTCAATTGAACCTTTCAGGGGCATTTTGGTAATTTACCCATTGACCATCATCATGGGTCAATTCATTAACCACTTAGTCCCTTAACATCTTAGGTTACCATTAGGGTTTAGATTAGATCATCATTGAACCTTTTACACTTTCAAGTGATGAAGTATAATCAACCTTGAAGGTCTCCAGTTGGTTTATGGTTTAACCTTCAATCTTCAACCCATTTGATTCTTAAACGACCTTGAACTCATTTAACCTCAAATGACCTTGGACCCATTTGATCCTTAAACGAGTGTGGACCCACTTGACCTTAAACGAATGTGGACCCACTTGAGTCTAAACGGGTGTGAACCCATTTGAGTTCAAACGAGTGTGAACCCGTTTGAGGTCAAACGAGTGTGAACTCGTTTCGGATTAAACGAGTGTGGACTCGTTTGGACTCAAACGAGTGTGGACTCGTTTGGACTCAAATGAGTGTGGACTCGTTTGGACTCAAACGAGTGTGAACCAACTTGGGTTCAAACCGCATGAACATAAAGGTGACACATAGGTTATATTTGAATAGGGTTTTCTATGTTGAAGCCTTTAATTGGCCAAACCATGTTAACCACTTACAGATTGAGTCAATTAGGATGAGTCTCAATTAATTGGACTCCAATGTGATCGTCAATTGAAAGCCAATTAGGGTTAAATCTAACTCAATTAGGGTTTCCAATCGGCTAATCATCAATGTTCAACAATATGATTCAAATCAGAGTTGAACCTATCAATTGACCTCCAATTGGGCCCAAACTTGTCTCAAACGGTATTGAGGTCGTTTTTATGACCTCCAAACGATCTTGAGACTGTTTGCCCAAAGTTTGACCAAAAACCAAAATGATTTGTTAAGGGTTGAGCCCTAATTAAATTAAAATCAGCACTTTTTATCAATTTATCAACATCTTGTAATTGGACCCTCAAACCATCAAATTTCTTTAACCCTAGACCTCCAAACGATCTTGGGGTGTCACTAAACGAGTGTAAGATCGTTTGGATGAACCCCCAAATGGGTTTGAACCCGTTTGGGTCCTTCAACCCAAAACTCAACAAGATCTATATTGAAATCAGCAACTTTCACCCGATTAGGGTTAGGTTATTGAAGTGTCTTCAACTCTTAATTGGTTAGGAATTAGATTACAATTCTTTGTAGGAATGAAACTCAATACATTATGAACAGGTATCCCAAACGGTCAACACTTGGTCAACTCACTCAAACGGGTTGGAACCCGTTTGCCCAAACGTTCAAGTTAATTAGTTTGGAAAATCAGTACTTAATTCAATTCTATTGCCTAATTGATTGGCCTTCAACCTACTATTCCTTTGGAGTTAACCCCTCAAATTTGGTGGGTCATTAGCCTACATAATTGTGAACAGAAAACCCAAACGTTCCATGCTTGGTCAACGCCCTCAAACGGGTTGGAACCTGTTTTCCCAAACCGACCTAGTGAACCCGTTTGCCTTTCAAACGGTTTGATCAAAAAGGGGGAAAGACATAAGACCATTTGATAAAGTACTTTGGTAATCACGCCCATCTTCTTCTACCTCCAGATTAAGGTATGTTATTCATGGTTTTAGTTGTGGGAAAGCAAGGAAATAAGAAAGGAAGTGAAGGAAACGTTCCTTTACAAACAAAGGAAGGGTGTATATATATCTTGGGGTCATTTCCAACATAAGGACAACTAGTTTCTCCTTTTCACAACTCGGTCCTTCCTTTCTTTTAGGCACGTCCCTCCTCTTCTTTTCTAAGGTAAAACTCCTTCTAAAACCAAGAACTAAAGGCAAGGAAGGTCAACTTATCACTAAGGTACATATGTACATAAGGGTCTCCTTGCTTACATCTTGATGATTTAATTACAAAGGTGTTCCTTATTATATGATTATTCAAAGGAAGTGCCCCCTTCATCATTATTACTCTAAATGATGTCAAAAGTCATAAAATATGTTCTAGATGGTGTATTTTATAAGTTGCACCCCTCATTTGGGTAAATTGCACTTTAATCCAAATTAGGGTTTTTAAGCACAAGGATCATTCCACAAGCTGCATCTTGATGCCCAGGCTTGGGAAATCCATCATACCTCATCATATCCACTCATAAGATGTCTCATCATCAGAGGAACATCTTAACTTGTGAAGTTTGCAAGTTAAACCCCTTATCTGGGTAATTTGCACATAGGTCTCTGTATTACCAAACAATTCTACAACATTGTTTTAAAAGGACAGAAATGAAAATGTATGTTCCTTAGGAACTTAATTACATGCCAAAAGATAATCAAAAAGATTTAATTACATATTTAGGCAAAACACCTAGGGTTAACTCATAACCCAGGTCAGGGATGTTACATGAAGAAATTAGTTTTTGCTTTAGATTAAATCAATTGCAATTTATCATAAAGCTTCTCTAGATCCTCACACTCACATTCCCAGGACCCCAGGAAGGATAAGAGACTGTTGAACTAACTAACTGCTCCTATTGGGACCTCAACTGATCTACTCTTGATGATAGCTAGCCTCCTACTCAACCTGCTGAGTCGGACCAGTTCCTGGAATACGTTTCCATAGAATGTGTGAGCTACTCCTCAATTCATGGAAATTCAAAAAGAGACCATGATAATTGAAATGTATATTTTTGAATAATTAAATATATAAGAATACAAGCATGGTAGTTAAAAATTACAAATTGTTTAGCATGGTAGTAAATCTAATAATAACTACAGTAAATATGTTAAATAAATCCACTCATTAATCTTTTATCCCCTTTATTATTCCTTGGACCTACATGAAGTGTACCAAAACATTTAAAAGAATCACAACAAACTACAATCTCACTTTATAAGACATAGAGTAGACCTGAGATTCCAAGTCTACTAAATTAGCTCCTAGTCTGCAGTGCAGCTTGCCAGTCTGGCCTCGATGTCCAAACAACTGGCCAGAAAAAATTGGACTCCTCCTGTAAACATGGATACTCAAGAGAAGAGTCAAAATACTTAGATTAACTACCTATATCAGTGGTTCCACAAAGACTCTCCTATTGAGCAATATATAAACTAATTAATCTTCACCATGTACCACCAAACCTCTGGTTAATGTTGGGTACCTTACTAAATTAAGGAGATCATCCTCACTGGATTTAGTCCCATGTACCTCTTAGGTACACTATGGATATCTCATCCTAGACACTTTCTATTGGTAAGAACATTTTCTCCTTCACAATACAAAACTCTGTGATGTATTATATCATGTTTGTGGCATTTAATATCTAGTTTATTCTTTAGGTTCACTAATAGATTTACTACTATTATGTTCTTGACTTAATTCTATACTTAACGCTTCTTTTATCATTTTTAATACTGAACTTAATTTATATCACTGGAATCATTAAAGTAGTCTACTTAAACTAAAAAGTTGACATACTAGTAGAAACTAGAATGAAATATTCCTTGAAATTTATAAGTATCTAACTTGAAATTATTATAGACTAGATCATAGATTTATGATATGCTCCAATATTTTAGAATTTAGGACAACCTGGGGATTCTGTTGCCTCTACTTTTACTATTAACATTCACTATAATTACATAGAAAATAACTGTAAAGATGAAATCATATATATTGCATCACGAGTATACTAAAATAATCAACAAGTCCAATGAAACCACATGGTTAGGCTCAATGAATAGAAAACACACTAGTACAAATATCACCTTTAGTGTCGGTTAAATATGACCTCAGAAATTGGTTCCCAAGCGACACTCAAGTGGGTGGCACTAAATTTAGGCACCTTAAGTGTTGGTTTCACAACCGACGCCACAAAGCCGTCCCCTGATTGCAAACCCAAAAACCACGCCAGTAGGGGGACAATATGCATCGGTGAAAATCAATAACCGACACCAGTTAGACCATAGGTGTCTTTTAGAAACAAAAAACCGACACAAGTAAAGGATAAAGATGTTAGTTAAATATTTTTCACCGAAAACTTAAGTTTTTGTTGTTGGTTTCAGTTGTTAACCAACATCTATGTTTTGATTTTTTTTCTTATCAGCTTACATGCATGCTGTCTGGCTGGTCAGCAGGATGCCAAACCAACAGTTCAGTTCTAAACTACATTTTTACATCATCCATTGATTTCAGCCAACAACATGCCACAAACCTACAAAATTAACAAGGATGGATAAATTTTTTAATATATGGAATGATTCACACACATGTATAAACACATTTCATATGATTTCATCACACACATATAGAAACCTGTAGTTTTCATTCACACGCATGTATAAGCACATTTCATATGATTTCATCACACACATGTAGAAACCTGTAGGTTTCATTCACACACATGTAGAAACCTGTAGTTTTCATTCACACACATGTAGCAACCAGCAGTTCCATTCATTTTCATCTCTTTTCACATTCATATACGTACATGTAGAATTAAACATTCATGTATTCATCTTTAGATAAGACAATTCATAAAAATTCATTCAAACATGTGTATATAAGTGTGTCTTTTAAAGTTTAACATGTCATCAAATACAGAAATAATTATGACAACAAAGTTTAGAAATATCATTCTTTATCATTAGCATTGTCATCATTGCCATAAGTATTCCAATGATAATAAAAAATTCCCACTACTTGTAAGGCTTTTGCCCATTGTTCTCTTACATCATTTAATTCTTCCATCGTATAGGGAGTATGCACATCTAATAACTTTTCACATGTAATGAATTCACTGGTTTTAAACACCTACAAAGACAATGATGTATATATAAAATTAACAATATATAATAAGATTGATATATTTCATATTATCTAGTGAGTCTATATATAATACATGTTGTATGGTATCGATTTCCATTGTAGCATGTTTAATAATTAGGACCATATATCGCATCACGTAGTATGCACATGCCCAATCGTTGTCTTGTGTAGCACACTATAAATTGAAACATACAAAATGTCAAGAAATACAAACAAGCATAGTTCACATAAATAATATATAGTTAGGAAATTACTCTCACATTCTCCCAAAGTAACAGTTTCTTTGTCTTGGCCATGTTTCCTCCAACATCTTTGAATGCTTTTAAAGCCCTACATGTTAATCAACACATTAAATTGCATTATAAAATAATAATGTAATAATAGATGTTAACAGATATAAAAAATATGAAAGATTTCTCACGTGAATAATGGCCTTTTCATTATGTGTCCATATAACAAATCTAATTCCTTGGTGAGAAGACAAGGCTTGTGGAGGAAACGCATGAGAATCGTCAATCTACTAGTTGATTTGTGTAAGATTTTTCATTGAAGGTCCATGCAGAGAATGCAGTGGAGAGTCACCAACTTGTTGTGAAGACTGTAGGAGTTAGTTATATTCTTTGTTCATTAGAGAGATGCGAGAGGAACTTCTAATGGAGCTTGCACGAGCAACATGCATTGTGATTGACTGGATGGACCATGGTCAGCACAAGTTGGTGGAGCCTGTGTAATGTTCGCAGTGCCCCTAACAATAACTAGTAACTCCCAATGTTTACCACTAGAGGTAAGAAAGTTAAAAATTAATAACTCAAAATCCACAATAAAAATGTAATTTTCTTAAGTCCAAATTATAAGAAAAGTAAACTTACTCAACATTGAGTGGAGCTATTATCACCGACTTCTTTTTTTGACCAAAACATTTAAAAGCAGCAGAGCAGTATGAGGTAACTGATGAAGGGTCTTTATCTACAAGACTGATCAAAGATGGAACTAGAAATCCCACATGGGAAAATGAAAAATCTTTACAGACCGTGTGTAAGTGGCTGCAAAACATGTATTACGTATGCATTAATATATAAGAAACCAGATCACCGTATATAAAACAAGGTATATGGATATATAAACAAGATCTCACTATATCCATAGCTCTACCATAGATGTATTCAACTAATCATAACAAAACAACTCCAAAATATCTTCTATAAATATTTGGTTATTGTATGATTCTCCTACATCATATACCAGAATAGAAACATTTATAGGAGAATTTGGGTCATGTTCACTTATCCATACTGCCATACCCTTACAATTAGGACCTAACGAGTCATATAGGTCCCTTGGAAGCCAACTAGGTACTTTAGGAAGAGGTGGAGGCAGAGCTGTAGTGGGTTTCTTCCTTTTAATATGTATATATAATTTCTAATCAATTGACTAGCTCATTATACACGCTAACAAATTAACATAATGTAAATTTACCATACAATATCAGTATAGAGGACATCTGCTTCAGGCCACAATATCACTCCGTCTTCTTCTTCACCAAGTGTTTTAGAATCTGGGTGGGTATATGGCAATGGATGATTCCTCCACAGGTGGAGTACAAATCTCGGGTTCACATGAACCGCACCAACTAGAATTGGAGTGCCATGAAACATGCCCCCTAGAAGGGTTGGGTAAGCCTCGGCCTCTGCAACGACAAATTTATTGCTTTTTAGATGCTTTGACCCCTACAAATTTATATAAAGTATGGTATATACATATATACATAAACATATCATCTTGAAAAGACTAGCTACTATTCCATAAAAATACTTACAGCAGACGTGCTAGGTGGTGGGTCAAAAGGATTACTCCCAACCACCTCTACAATAGGAGAAGAGCGGCTAGCCACATGTACTATCTAAGTGACAGTCTGAGATGCCTGCCAATTTCTCATTACTTCATGGAGTCTCTTATTAAGTACTTCCTTGACTCTCCTATCAATTAACTCATCTACCTATACATGGATTAAAAAAACACTAGCTTTTGATTATTGAATTTTCTTTTGCAATAACATTCTAAAAAAAGAATAGATTACCTCTTTTGAAAATCCCACTTTTGGGACATGTTTGCACTGTGATGGCTCAAAGAACGCTTTTATGCCCACATCAGCGCCTATACCCGTAACACGTCCAGGATGCTCTGGGTTACCAAGAGCAACTGTCAATTCATCCCTTGTGCCCTCAAGGATGAACTTGCCTTGCTTCCTCTGCTCATGAAGCTCTCGCTAATCGCCAATAGAAATTGGTAAGTAAACATAATAATCTATATTGATGCTCTGAGAGTTAAATTTTACCATTTTTACA
This sequence comes from Alisma plantago-aquatica, assembly GCA_963693085.1. Classification (NCBI taxonomy): domain Eukaryota; kingdom Viridiplantae; phylum Streptophyta; class Magnoliopsida; order Alismatales; family Alismataceae; genus Alisma; species Alisma plantago-aquatica. The sequence continues at coordinate 1,008,282,525 of OY856413.1, forward strand.
GCCGCCTCAGTAGTTGTGGGTTTGGTTATATCTCCTTTATTATTTTGCCCCCCATCTATCCACATAGCATGGCAAGGCAGAGGTGCATGAGTAGTTGTAGAGGACTCCCTAGTCTCCTAAGTAGAAGCAGACTCAGTAGCAACAACAACCTATAGTCTTTGGCGAACGCCTGCATAGCCTTTTGGACCCATCATGTGGTCATGCACATTTAGTACATGCCTTGCTCTTTGAGCATCACTGATAGTCTTGTTAGTAAGCATATTGATTTGGTTAGTAACACTAAAAGTCAATATTGAATAGGTGAATACATAAGAATGTATATTAATTAAATTGGGAGTGGCGCTTAATACCTTGAATTCATCAGTTTTTCTTTTGGAAACAAACTCCTCCCAGTCATTGGGGGTCCAGGTCGTTCCATTACTCAGTGGATGACTTCTTCCTCTTCTCAGCATCTCATATGTAATCTTGGGTGAGATTTGTCCTATAGTTCCTTAGGACCCTCCCACAACACTTCATCACACATTTACAATGTAGGCTTTCATCCAGTTCAAATGTACTCTGTAAAATAGAATTGCTTTTAACTAGTATCCTAAAAATTAGTAATTTGCAAAATAGAATTGCAAATAATAATAACTCACACGTAGTTCCTTCCATACTAAGTCTTTCTTCCCCTTAGGAACTTTACGCCAAGATTCTACATTAGGACTATAATGTCTATGAGTAAGAACCCCAAGATATGAAATAAATGAGTTGCGGTTCACTCCAACTGGATTTCCTAGATGATCAAAATCCACAACCAGTTTGGGTCCATTGCCCCTTTGTTGTAGTAACTTGTTCATCATAGTGATGCCCCTCACTTTTTCAATATTTTGCTGCTCATCAAGTGCCCCAAGTTCTTTAGGGGGTACATTGTCAGCCTAAAATTTAACAAAAAAACACACTTACATGATATAAATATAAATGGACATGTAGATATAAATATAGGATATATTTTAAAAACTTACATTGGCATGCACTGCATTCATATCCTCACCCTCACGGTAATCATCATCACATTCATCATACTCATGCTCATCCATCTGAAAGTGTCTTTAAAAAATCAAACATTTAACATAACTAGAAGATAATAAAACGTTATAAAGTTCACATTAAAAAAAATGAAACATATAAAAAAAATAAAAACATGCCTCTAATACTGTGATATTTTATCAATTAACATTCCTTCGGTGTGATCTCCGTGCACATACAAGTCATGGTTAGCTTCAATATTTAGTGTTGGCAACCCAACTGAGAATGGACTGGAGTCATCATACTTATCATAGTACTCTTCCTCATCTATAGGATCTTCAATGAACTATCTTTTACCATGAAGAACAATCAACCATTTATCATTTGTAGGATCATCGATATAAAGTGCTTGTTTCGCCTGTGATGCCAATATGAATGGTTCACCTTTCTCACCAATCTTTTCAAAGTTCACTAATGTGAAACCCAATTCATTCACTATAACTCCTTTGGTGTTATCAACCCAATTACATTTAAAGAGCGAAATTCTGAAATCTACGTAGTCAAACTACCATATGTCTTCAATGACACCATAATATGACATTTTAGCTTCATGTGGACTCTTATCCTTTGCACTTGCAAAAAACAACGAATATGCTTGAAGGGTGACACCACTGTTTTGGATGACACTCTTATCATCTTGACGCTTTGTGTAATATGTGAACCCATTTATGGAAAACCCTTCATAAGACATAGCATTCAATTTTGGTTTAAAGGTGAGGCATTTGATAGTTTTAGAAATATTATTTGGTGTTTGAGATATTTGATGTAATACTTTATCTTCAAACCACTTAATAAATGTCTTGTTATGCTCTCTAGCAAGTCACATTGAATTGGCTTGAGGATATTGTTTCTTGATGAAATTGGTATGTTCCTCGATATAAACACTCACTTCATCAATGTTGTGTAAAATATACAAGTGACCTTGTTCCAACTACTCACGACTTATTACTTTCATCAATGATCCCAAAATTCCTTTTCCAAAATACTCCTCGATATTCTTGTCATTAACAGGAGCATCATTACCACTCAGAAAGTCATTGCTAAAATCTATAACCTCTCTCGCCACATAACCATCAATGATACTCCCTTCAGGTCAATAATGGTTTCGAACATCACCTTTAAAAATGCTCATGTATCGTTCAAAGGGATACATCCAATGTAAGAAAACTGGTCCCAACATTTTCACTTCCCTAGTCAAGTGGACAATAAGATGTACCATGATATCAAAGAACAAAGGAGGAAAATACATCTCAAGCGGACATAGGGTAACGACCACTTCTCTTTGCAATTTATCAAGAGTATCAGGGTCAATAACTTTGCTGCACAAACTATTGAAAAAGAAACAAAGTCTGGTGATTGCTAACCTTACATGCTTCAACAATATAGATCGAATTGCCACATGCAATATTTGTTGCATTAGAGTGTGACAATTATAAGATTTAAGGCCTATCAACTTCAGATCTTTCATTGATACCAATCTACGGATGTTGGATGAGTAACCCTAGGCACCTTAACATTTATCGAGCATTCGCAAAAAAGCTTTCTTCTCCTTTCTAGACAACGTGTAACAAGCAGGAGGTAAGTATGTTCTCCTATTGCTACTAACTACTTCTGTTAATTTTGTCCTTATTCCCATTTCACGTAGGTCCATTCTAGATTTTATCCCATCTTTAGTCTTACTTGATATATTCAACAGAGTACCAATGATGCTATCACATACATTTTTCTCAACGTGCATGACATCGATACAATGCCTGACTACCAAAGAACTCCAATAAGGAAGATCCCAAAATATTGAATTCTTCTTGAATAAAGATTTGTCACTCTGTGTGGCCATGGTATATTGTGATCTCTTACCAAATTCATTGACAAAGTCTTTTAATCTTTCATAAACAACCTCCCCTGGTATAGGTTTAGGTGCACTTTGTTCCTCATTCCGTCCATTGAACGCTTTGCGCAACCTACGATACAGATGGAATTTTGGAAGAAAACTTCGATGACCAAGATATACAGTCTTGCTGCCATGTTTTAATCAAATTGAATCAGTGTTATCTTCACATATAGGATACACTTTAAATCCTTTGACACTACATCTAGACAAATTCACATATGCTGGAAAGTCATTAACAATGAAAAACAACATAGCATGCAAATGAAATGTCTCTCTTCATGAAGCATCATAGGTCATCGCACCTTCACCCCAGAGTTTCTTTAAGTCATCAATCAAAGGTTCAAGATAAACATCGATATCATTTCCAGGTTGTTTAGGGCCCGATATCAACAACGACATCATAATGTACTTATTTTTCATACACAACTAGGGAGGAAGATTATATATAACAAACATAACTGGCCAAGTGCTATGTTGGCTGCTCAATGTCCCGTACAGATTCATCCCATATGTACAAAGCCCAAATCTTAGATTCCTGACTTCTTCACCAAATTTAGGGTACAATAAATCAATCTTCTTCCACTGTGGGGAATCAGACGCATGTCGTTGGATCCAATCATTATTTTTCTTAACATCTGCATGCCACCTCAAATTCTTTGCATCTATTAGATTGGCAAACAAGCGTTGAAACCGTAATATTATAGGTAGATACCACATCCCCTCGGTAAGAGAACCAGTTTTGGACTCCCCCAAAGTCGTCAATTTATACCTTAACACGCCACATTTTGGACAATGTTTCAAATCCACATAGTCCTTTTGAAATAATACACAATCATTCGAGCATGCGTGCATCTTCTTGGCCTCCATTCCCATTGGGCACAACAATTTCTTTAACTGGTATGTTGAGATTGGCAGCTCGTTTCCTTCAGGAGGAATTTCTTTCCACAAAGACAACAATGACGTGAAGCTTTTATCGCTCCATCTATTGTTAGCTTTCAGCTTATACAATCTCAACACAGTGCTAAGCTTCATAAACTTAGTACAACCTATGTATAATGGTATCTCAGCATCATGCACAATGTTTCTAAACATGGGATGTGGATTGGTGTGCTCTACCCCACAACTATCCAACATCGCATCAACGATGTCTACTGGAACGGGTTCGTTCACATCTACGTCATCGGAGGCATTTTCTTCTTCCACACAAGCACTGCTATCGACATCCACTGATTTTAGGTTTGAAATCTCTCCATGAGAGTGCCATTTTGTATAGCCTTGTACAATCCCGTTGCACATGACATGACTTTTGATTTTGTCACCAGTGTTGACTTTCAAGTTGTTACCGCAATGCCTACATGGACAGTAGAACCTATCTCCAGGTTGTTTCCTATGTTCCTTAGCAAATATAATAAACTGATCAAGACCATAAATAAACTCTGGGGTGCAGCGATTTGGAATGGACATCCATGATCTATCCATTCTATGATCAAAGAGAAAACAAGTATATATTAGGGTTGATGGTGTTATATATGATAAATGTGTACCACCTATCCCATTCTTGATCACCTAATCTCACTAGTAAGTGTATAATATGTATTCGATTTTCAAAAAATTCCAACATCATTTCCCCGCAGTTCTCCAAGTACACCGATGTACATGGGCAAATGCCCACCAACATATGTACTTAGAGAACAAATGGGGAAGTGCTGACGAAACATCATGAAAACTAAATACACATTATACACTTACATACTAACTGAGATTAAATGTTCAAGAACAGTCCCAAACTAGGGACTATCCAAGATTTACTCCTAATGAGTAAATCTCAGACGGATTTCTAGGCCAACAAAATACATATATATATGTGTTGTCATTCATATACCTACAATCATAGTATCATCATTCATATCCTAGGTTTTGTGTAACATCATTTAATTCAATTCATTATTCCATTTGGATAAGTTCATTCATTCATCATGTTACCCAAATCAATCATAATCAACTACACAATGTTGAAGAACAATTATATATTGAAATAAGTTAAATCAATCACTAACAAGAGACAAAGAAAGCAATAACAATTTATTAAATTCATTCATTCATCATTAACCCTAGTTATATAACCGCTATTAATCAACTACACAGTTTTAGAGAACAAATTATATATTGAACTTAGTTCATTCATTCCTCGTTTAACCCTTATTAATCAATATTAATCAACCCTAATTAATCAGCAATAATCTTACAGAAAACTCACCGCACTGGTGGAGCAGGTTGTGGTGGCGGCGGCCGGAGGTGGAGGTGGTCGCAGCTGTGGCCAGAGGTAGAGGCGGAGATGATAGAATTAGGTGGTGAGCAGTGGCAGGATGGCGGGTTGTGGCTGTATTAGTTGGCGGAGATGACTGAGCAACTGAGCCGCGGCGACGACTACTGAACTGGAGGAGCGGCGGCGGAGAAGAAGACTGAAGGAGCGGTGGCGATGACTAAAATGGAGCGGTGGTGGATGGGGGAAATTTTTTTGCAGGGACAACACATGAACAAACATCCTCATCGGCTCCTACGCAACATTCGACACAGATAAAGGTATGAAATTTTGCTTTGCGAGGGGTATTTAGGCATCCGTTATTTTCTAAATAATCGATGCCATATGGGGGGTGAAAATTTCGTGGGGCTTGGCGTGAAACATGAGTCATCGGTGTTTACACAACTGACGTCGAATTGAACATTTTGGAGGTAAATTCCCCCCCCCCCCCCGAGAAAATTGTATTTCACAGGTGATTTTGGATGTCGGTTTTTGTTTCTACAAGCTGACGTTAGAGAAAAAGCGATACCCGTGTTTTTTATTAAGTGGCCAGCCTCTAGACATAGGTGTTGGTTTATAGTTTTAACCGACATTGTAGTTTACTACCATCGGTGTTCAATTTATAACTGACACCATCAAATGTAATGTTATACGTCATTTCTGTACTAGTGGCAATAACTTCCATTAAAGATAGTACATGTTCTTTGTAATTTTTGACTTATTTTCTACATTAATAAAGTTCTAAAGGCAATTTTCCACTCACTTGTACCCAATCTGGCTTATAATCTCGAGTTTCCACTTGGTAAATCCAAAACTCAGTCTGGAGAGCTTGGTATCGAGCTCCAAACCTCAAAAACTAATTTTGAACAGCCTGGTGGTAGGTAGATAGACCTAAAGAAACCTATTGGAGGTATAAGATGAAGTAAGAAGGTCATATAAAATCTTTAATTTATTATTCATAGAGTTCCTAGAAGGGGAACATGAAGAGAAGGAAAAATCAACAATCAAAAACTACTTACAAAGTCAAATCTATAATGAAACCATCAATTTCTACTATTTTTTGTGTTCTTCCCTAAATATTGCCTTAGAAGCCGTCTTACATATTTTTCATGGTTTAAGACTTTGATTGTGTAGAGGATTGAAATATGAATCTAGTGAAACAAATTTTCCTCAATTCTGATGAGTATAGCAAAAGCTATGGCCATTTTTGTGATTGGCTGTTTCAGGCAACTACAAAAGTCAAGCCGTTAGTTTGCAACCTTTTTTTGGAAAACCATCAGTTCACACACTCTCAGTTTGTGACCATCGACTGGAAAACATAATTTGAGAACTGATGGTTGCAAACAAAAGGTAATTTTGGGTGAAAACTTAAAAATACCATAACTTCCTCATTTTAACTCTGATTGAGTTCATTCTTTTTGAGTTGGATTTATAATTAAATTCCATAAAATTCTACATTTTTTGATAGAATTATTAATTAATAGTTTCTTTATTAATTAATTACTCAAATATTTATAATGTTCTTTTACATACACGTGAGGGCTATTACTATATCAACTATGGTTCATATGTTGATGTATTCTCAATACATGTTTTCTTTAACTTATCGAAGAATAAGTTTAAGCTAAATCAAAATAGAAATCAACCGGTTAATAGTGCAAAGTGTTAATAATGGTAAATAAAGGTGTAATCAAATTCTAGAATTATCTTAAACTCTCAAATTACCAGTAAAGCATGATATGGGTTGTAACAATTGCTTTGTGATTTGTGATTGAAACCACTAGATTCTAGGGAAAATGTCTTATATGTGGCTATTTTGGGATTTACTCCTAGGTCCAACTAGTGGATTCCTAGCTTGGTACCCATCTTCCTAAATATCTACCCACTCTAATACTCCTAAGTGCAAGATCTAAGTAGCTATCCTAGATACACTTAGTGCCATTGGCTTAGAGATACTTGAAGGCTAGATGGGAGGCGTCATGAGGTGTAAAACCCTCATTTACACCCTTCATTTCTGCCCTTGGCCCCTAATTTCCCTAAGTGATTCTATTCTAGAAACCTAGACTTGTTAGATCTCAGTTGAACCTAATCAAATGAGCATCGTCATGTTGGATAGGGGTGAAATGGACTTGTTCCCCTATACACATTCTATTTAATCCGTGGCCATTTAATAGTTTAGGGAAATTCTCTAACATCTAACTCGATTGTTTGGTTTGATAGTTTAAATGAATGAGTAATGTTTGCATTTTATGACCCCAACCTAGGTGATAGTCGCATTACCACAAGTGGCCCACACTTCCATGAATTGCTATCCTAATTTCTCTCTTGCTTAGTTAGTTCCTTCTTAGTTAGATCCTTTACTTTATTAATTAGTTTCTTGCCTTGCTCATGGTAGCTAGACCTTGCTAGAGTAGTTAGTGTTTCTTTATGATTGCTTATGCTTGCCTTAGTTAATCATTTCCTACTTTAGTCCTTTTCTTGTTCTTTTGCCCAAATTTCTAGTGGAGGGCCTCTTTTGCCTCATTAAGCTAGTTGCCATCTCTACTTTGATAATCAAATTTCTTTATTACTTTAATATTTAGTGATATATTTCTTTCTTTCCTAATCTTAAATACTCTATTATTGATTATTTTCCTTGATTTTTTAATTAGAACTAACTCATTTAGGGTTAATTTAGGTTCTACATCTTACTTTTTCTTAATTGCTGGCTCACACTAGTGTAATTCCCAAAATCAAGGTTAAACCCTAGACTCCACATTAGGAACCTAAACATAACAAACTAAGCTCTAGTGACTAGACTCTGCTTTGGGTTTGACCTCGACTTGCCATTCTCTATACTATTCCTGAGCTTGTGCGTTTGTCGGTTTATTTAAAAGTGAGTATAAACTGGGTGTTATGAAATCAAAAGACCCAAGTGTGTGCCTAAGGTTTGTCTAGAAGCATCAATTGGCTAGGGGCATCCTTAGACGCATCCCATTCCACATTGGGCTTGATTCCTAATGACATGAGTAAATTTTTTAATCATGCTCTATACTATCTCCTCTTAGTTTCTATTAGTTAGTATGTATGTTTCCTCATTCTCAACATAGACCAGGAGAATAAGTTCTACAATGTTTAGGAATGGCTTGTTTTAGTTGACTAAACTGACCTAAACTTCTACATTGTTGAAGTGATTTTGAGAAACTACATAGACCATTTGTTTAACCAAACTACTAAGATACTGAAATCAAATTGATATTATTTCTTTATTTAAAATTAATATTTGACTAATTCATTCTTATCGTTCACAAAGTTTAAGGCTCTAGATGTGAGTTGTATCATCTTTACACATTACTAATAGGTTTGTATTACTATTTTTTCTTAAATACTTCATGAATTGAACTTTAGTGGGATTAAACACATTCCATTATTAAACCACTAAACATATATCATTCAATCATATAGTTCATTCAATTTAGAAATTTACCATAACATTTATTTTTTGTAAAGGAATGAAACAAATTCATCTTTTGGAGAATAAATCAATCATAATTATAATTTTTTATAATATATAAAATGTCATCATGTATTTTAATACAAATGATGTAAATTATTTGAAATATGATTAATAAATAACTTGACTCTCACCAGGGTTCTATTAATAGAGCCTAAGTATACATATCCTATATGTACTTATTCATTTCCAATCAAGTCCACAAACAAGATTTCTGCAATTATTAGATTCAAAATATCTGTACTATTCGACATGTCAACAAATTATCAAGAAATCTTGATTGACCACATAACTATCATAAAGCATACATGACTTAACAATTATGTACTATTCTATTTACAGTAAGGTATCTATATGAATTAATATAATTCAAGGATACAAGTTTAACAATATACTCAATAAAGTTCCAATCATTAATCAGAAAAGGCTATAAAATGGTTGATTACTAAAATATGTCCATATCACATTTACTTGACTATCCAATTCTTGTATGAGGGGAACCTACTCATCATTCAATACCTACTGACGATCTTTAGAAGTTAAAAATTGTCCACTTCCACATTGATTCCGAAAACCCTAAAATCAAGTTGCACTCACACTAAAAGATCGTAATTGATCTCAATGAGGGGAAAAGAGGAGAAATCTGTCAGTAAATTCTTGAATCAAATCCCTATTAAGAAAACCACAATCCTAGAATCTAAATATTAAATCAAAGGTAAAGCATGTGATGGATTTAGAGTTTTCTAAATGTTTTGGTGGAATTTGGCAAGAATAATATTTGGATATAACATCTTTAATAAGGTTTCTAAAAAACCTTAGAATTCACCCTGCCCTTCTTCTCTTCAATTTTTTTTCTAAAGGAAAGACAATGTTCTGAAATGTTTCTGATAGTAGGTTCCTGCATATGTAGATTAATGTGCTAAAATAAGTCACATTTTTCCTCTTTAATTTATAATCATCTATCATAATAAATCGGGAAAAATTTAATAAGTTGGTCGACCTCTCAAGCAAGTTAGTTGACTTATGACAACTTGATTGACCTTTTTACTACACCACTAGTTCCTCATACAACTTGTTTACCTAAATATAGGAAGTCAATCCTACCTCTTATACCATCGACTTGTCATCCAACTGATAATTCAATGCCACAAGTCAATCCTTGATACATATACATGTGACCCAAACTTTGAAAAGTCAGTCTATACTGTGGGGGCTAACTTCTCCCAAATTAGTTCACCTACATCAGATGAACTAGGTCAACATTGACCAACAAGTCAACTAGACCTTTCTACAAGTCGATCGACCTCTTAATCATCACATTACCAAAGATAACCAACTCAACCCAAACCTAACACAAACCCTATCTCTTTGATGCCAAACAAAATTATGATCATTTCATATGTTATGCTTATTCTAAAACACATGCATGGATATTTGGGATTCCCCTACTCATTTTACTACATATGATCACTTTGATTGGCCTCTGAATTAATTTTCAAGTCTAAGTTAGGGCTTCAAAGTGGTTAGTCTTTTACTTCAATTATAGCATGAGATGATTTCCAAAATTCTTTTTGATACTTCCTTACCTGTCATGATAAGATTGGCTAATTAGATTGGTGAAATATGGATCAAAGTTTGAAATTCAAGGATCCCCAACTAATGTTGGGTCGGATCATCACATGTTAGTATGATGATATCTATATAACCTTCTTTCATACTCGTAATGTAAGGACCTTATAGGTTGAAAATGATGGCATCAACATTGAGGCTAGAAATTCGATCATAATGAGGAATATCTATCCAATCACTGGAAACAACCTTACTAATTTAACACTCCAAATGTAGTCATCCATTCATTTATCAACTTATATCTTATTACATATATTGAAGGAAAAATGTTTGTATCCTTGTGAATCACTTAGGTTTAGAGAAAATGAAGTTGAAACTTGTGAGAGTGCTTGTGTGGATTTGGCAAAATCCTTTCATTGTTTCATACTTATTCCAAGATATATAGTCACACATGCCATTTCCCTGGGCAATTCCTTTGACATGGTTTCCATGATGCAAGAATTCACAACCGAATATCCATTCTCTTCCAACAAAAGAAGACAATCAATCGGGACAAATGTTGTGGCATTGATATAAATTGGATAAGGATACGTAGAAGGAATTTGATGGGCGGTTTCTCTAAGAAGCTTGAAGGAAGAGGGCATTCGAGAAGAAGCAGTGCCCGCTTTGCAGGTATATATGAAGACGATTAGACCAGCTAGGAGTTTACTAATGGCTAGGGTCTCTTCTGAGGAAGAAGAGCAAAAAGGTAGATGATAAGTGGTGATCTTCATGAGTTTTCTCAATGTATAGCTGGGGACATTTGGCTGATGGAATCCACCCACATTATCTACTAACGTACGAGATGGATGTCCATAAATACACATTGACGTTGAGTATTAACAATTTCCCAGCTGATACGAAGGAAAGAAGATTTGACCCCGGAAAGGCGGCCACATTCACAATCCATTTAGTCAACTGCCCCCCTTCTTCTTGAGTACGTTGCTGGTGTACCACCTGATTGTGAGTTGTGGTCACAGCTTGATTTTTGCGGCTGCTGGTTGTGGTAGATCAAACTTGTAGTTGTACTGACAATCAGAGAAAAAAAATGACGACGCGCTCCTAAGACACCTAATTGTGAGTTGTGCTAGATGATGCTTGTATTCGGAGCTCGAAATAAAAGATTAACAAAAACACGTACGTTTGGCTAGCTGTTTTTTGTACAAAAGAATCTGTTTATATCCCTCTCTCACGAGTCACGATTAAACAAACAGCATGCACATGCACGCCTCACGGTACCGATCGATCGACAGGCTAGCACCGTAGCACCTGGCGGCCCTCACCTCCCTGTGGCCGGCGGCGGCACCACTTCGGCCAGCGGGCTAGTCGCTGGCGTGGGCAGAGGCGACGTACGGCAGACGGGGCAGGTGGGTCGCATCCTAAGCCACGGATCGACGCAGTCGAGATGGAACGCGTGGCCGCAGTCTGGAAGCAACCTCACGACGTCGTTGTCGTCGTAGTCACCCAGGCATATCGGACAGCAGGCTGCAACGGGCTCATCGGCTGCTCCACCCAGCAGCTCCTTTTTGGCCTGGGAGTAGAGTAGTTTCGGGTATGTGACTAGTGTCGCCTCGTCCAGGCCCCCGGCCGCCCTGCTCACGCTGTCCCTTCTACCGGCCTCGATGTCGTCGTTGTCGAGAGAATCATGCGACCGGCGGGTGCAGAGGTATGAGGCTACCGCAAGAGCTGCCACGATACAGAGGACGACTACTGGGATGCCGATGCCGTACCCGAGTCGCTGCGCCGTCGTGGCCGTGACGGGGGAGGAGGTGTCGATTGAACCGTAAGGGTAGGAATTGGCAGGGTTGACCATGGCGCACCGCCTGGAGAGGAGGAATATTATCTTCTGCAGCAGGTCCTATATATGTGCGTCTGGTTCTCTGCGGCGCGCGGGTGGGTGGAGGCGGCAGCGCTGTTGCAGAAGAGAGGGTCGAGGCGCCGCGTATTTGATGCCTGGAAAGAAGCGATGGCGCTGGGGGCCGGCCGGATGATGAGAATCAGAGCAGTTTGAGAGAGCAAGGAAGAGCCCGGTGTCAACGGGCGGTGCTCAAGGATTTATACCAGTGGTTGGCGGCACCGAACTGTCAGAAACCGAATCCACCGTAGCAGCAAGGACAAATGGGACGGATCGTGTCCCTGTCAATTTTGTCAAACAGAGGGAGCTAGGCTGATATATAACGGTGATTGTAATATTGTATATAACGGTGATTGTATGTCACGGGAGGGACACAAGAAAATTTTCAAGTTAAAATGCAGCTATTATCTGTACGAGAACCAGGTTTTTAAAAAACGCCGTCCTTGGCTCAAAATAAGAGTTTCAGAAAGTCAACTGCCCCCCTCTACCTTTCTAACTTAATACTTGCTCACTGGCGCCGCCCCATTGCACACGACTCCTCCCCACATCTACACCCTCGTAGCTGACCTCACCCCTTACATCATCAAAAAACTCCAACCCTATCAGCACACACCTTCTTTAATATATCGGTTCCCTTGCTCGTGGGTTGCTTTCCTGAGCACGTCGGCGCCGCGCGCTGTTTCTCCTCCTCCTTAATAACTAAAACAAGTCAGCATCTTCTTTAGTAGCATCGGGGTCAAAGCTTTCAGGCAAGGAGAGGAGGAGGAGGTGGAATCTGTTAGACGCCTCACGGATGTACCCGCCTGCTTCGCCTGCAAGTGTCAACGTACCTCTTCCCAAATGTGGATTGTTTTTCTTGTATATATGCATCATGCATCTTGTTCCGTATGTGCAACATGGCTCCTCCACCAAAATATGCCTTGGTTCCAACACACGGCAATGACAGCGAGGCGTGTACCCGCTTGTCATCCGTGTGGAGGTTGACAACAGGTTGGAGACGAGTGGGCCGCGTGTGTTCCCTTGGTTGATTCTCTCTTGTCTTTTTCTCTTTTTCCCACGCGGGATCTACATATTATACATGGTATGTACTATCTTGCCAAGTCTAGGAGTTGGATATAGCATGAAAAAATGGAGAGACGATGAGGAGCTATGGAAGGTTGAAGAGATTTCTGGCTGGAGGTCAACAAGAATTTGCAAAGTGGCTTAGGGCTCGTTTGGTTGGGCCGGGTCCAAATGGATGCAGCTGCAACTGCACACTGTTTTTCAACTCGGGCGTTTGGTTGCGTGTAGGCCCAAGCCGCACCCGGAAATCAAACCCACACATGCTCTCAGCCCAATACGAATTCCAGGGAAACGAACCACGCTTGATTTGGGCGCGGTTCACTTTCCAGCGACTCTGCTCGCGCTAGGGCTACCGTGCCGACTCTGACTCCGTTCCCTCTCCCGTTGCTTCTCCTCCTTCCTCCTCCACTCCTCCGGCGACAAAGGCAGTCCTTTTTCACCCGTGACGGAAGGCTGCCTTTTTTCACTCGGCGACGACTGCCCTCATTCATCCATAAGCCACTGTAGGCGCTCCTTCACCCAGCGGCTGGTCATCCGAGGTAGCTGTGTTGGAGCAGCGTCAACGACACAACACTCTGCAAGTGGCTTTTCCTGCCTCAGAATGGTTCCTCGAGCTTCTTCCTCATCATTTTGGCCTCCTTCGTCTTCGTTTTGTTCACGGGTTCATGTTTGTTTCGGGTTTCTGGGCTTTGGTAGAGGTGTCAGATTTTGCACATGCTCAGTTAGTCATCAACCAAATTTTTAGATTTCTACTTCCCTGTCTTTGCGTTTGGGCAAGACCTCAATAGCAATGAAGCTGGATGGCAGGCTTGTTTAATTTTTGTGTCTTGCAGCTCTAGTGAAAATCGCAAAGATTAGATTTTAGGACTAAATTGGACAACAATGTAGTAGTCTGATCCCTTGTACTGTACTCTACGTTACAGAACAGCCATGATCTATACGATGATCAGTGACAATCTTATTCTGATCTTATAATCACACGTATTGTTCAATGGCGTCTTGTTTGTGTTATAATGACATGCTACTTTTGTATTAATTTTACTATAACTAGCAGTTCAATTTTTGGGTATGAGATCAGTGGAACTGTCTGCAGATGTTTCTAGAAGCTAACTTCACCAGCGGTGTCCAGACTCTGAAACAGCAGACAACCAAACGCTTGAAAACCAACTTGCTCAGTTGCAACCACATGCAACCAAACCTACCGAGCTGCAGTTTTAGTTCACGTTTTCTGTTTCCTATTTTCAAATTGCACGCTGGGTTGCAACAACATGCAACCAAACGGGCCCTTAGACATGCACAACCTTAATCTTGTTGTATAATTCCCTAATATGATAAAATAGGATCTTTTGTCGATTGTTTTGTATAAGTAAAATGATAATCCGAATGCACATCTTCTTTCTAATCTATTAAAAGTAAAATCACCCCCCTGATGTCAATCACATGCTTATTTAAACATGCATGGTTTAAATCCCGTAATATAAGTGGAAATGCCCTTAAAATGTTGGAGTTTTTGTCATATGACGGGATCCCAAGGAGGCAGGATCACCTCCTTACTAAAATAAATTTTGAAGAATTAACATCCATTCCAAACACACTCAAAGGTATGTTGGAATATGTATAAATTTTCCAAATTTACTATAATAGTATGCAAAAGACCAAAGTGTAGTAGTAGAATAAAAATAACTGACTATATTCAACTTTCATAAAAGATTACAAAAGTACATCAAAATCTCCCATTAGGGTTTACAACAAGATACAAAAAAAGGATCTAGATAGAGGGAAGTCTAAACTACTTCAAATCTTGTCTTCAGAGCAACATCTCCAAGTGCTAGGTCCATGCCCAAAGCTATGTTCTCCTGATTCAACTCAACAGCTTGTCCTAACCTGGGTGGTTGGGTGAGCACCTAGCAAAAGGGAAGGAAACAAGGTATGTGTCAAAATATTGAGCAAGTATAAAACATAACGATAACATTGAAGCATAAATATATGGATTCATCACATGATGAGAGGGCCAAGAGGATGAGGCATATAAAAAAATAGATTCTTGCCAAAAATCAACAAATAATAATGAATTGCATGAATGATCAATATTGGACTACATTAACTAAGTAGAATTGAGGCACCTACCAGACCTCAACCTATAGGTGAGGGGAAAATTAATACATTCCCAGTCACCTACACATATTTTTATAAGGGGGAGAATAAGACGTTCCCCAGGGTGAATTAACACATGCCCTACTATGGCTGGTTGTACATAAGTAACACTACTATAACTAAATAGTCAAATAAACCATCATGCATAAGAAGTAGTAAATTGGCAAGATAAATAGTCATATAACTAAAATATGGTAGTGGGGTTCCAAGACCCATGAAATAAAATATCAATACTAATTTTGAGGCAAGTACATCACAAGATTCATGAGTAGAGAAAACTGGGTTCAATAAAGCCTCATTAGGGAAAGTAAGGTTGGTTCACAAGTATCCCAACTAAAGGGTTAGATATGAACATAACTCTAATATGATTTAGACTACCGACTTTCATCACTTTATTGAGTCCAAGACCAACTTCACCTATTCCAATGTATAACTATGTATTAAGGTATGTTATATGCGTTAATGTAAAGAAAACCTCTATTTTTAACTTTTACACAAAACTCTAATTTAGACTCTGAAAACACCACCACTGATCTAGTTAGGTTCTTCTGATTAAGAAAACATAATTATATGTTGATTTTGGAGTTATGATGATTAAGATGTAATTTTTATGGATTTTATGCATTAAATTCATTTTACAAAAAGCACCCTTCCTCAAACCATGAAATCAGATATTGAAAATATTTTTATTAGCTAATTTTTTCAATTCCAAAACATATTTATTTGTTAAATTTAGATAAGCGAATTAGAAGATATGAATTTTTCAATTTGAACCAATAGGAAATTGCCACATCATCAAACCGACCGAGATAATTGAAGAGAGAGGGAGAGGGAGAAAATACCATTTGACCCAAGATCAGATTTGAAGTTACATAGGTAACCAAACTAGAGCTTATAGAGAAGGTAAAATAGTAAGAAATCAAAACCCTAGAAGAACATGGTAAAAAGAGATGGAAATCATCGATTTTAAACATTGAAGCATGAGTTTTAAGCATGTAGTAAGCAATATATGAGAAGGGGGTTAAAAACTCACCTCTAGGAAGATAATAACATCCAAACAATAAGGATCCCAATATTAGAAGGTCTAGTTGCTCCAAGACAAGCTCATTTCTTGAGCAAAGATCATCTTCTCCACTTTAGAGGTGTAAACCCTAGCAAAAGAGCATGGAGATGAGATGTTTTAGGGCTCTAGGTAGAGTTTTACCATAGAAGGTCGTGGTTTCGACCTGGAAGAAGATGGGAGGAATACTAACAGCATGAAAATAGGGAAGTAAAGGAGGATACTTACTATTTTTGGTCAAAATCTCCAAAGAGGAGCTTAATAAATCCTAAATAGAGCAAATTTGGAACCCTAGGAGCCTTCTTCACCAAGGTAGGCACTCTCTTTTACCTTGGGACAACACCTTTGTGGCCAAATAGAGTAGGAGCGATGCTATAAGCTGGGGAAAAGAGAAGGAGAGGATTTTGTCTTGGATTGAGAGGTGGGAAGGGGTAGGCATGACTTTATAAAGAAGGGGGCAAGTATGAGGTGTCTATGGGACTTTCCATGTGTCCTTAGGCTAAGGCTTCATGGCCATACAAGAGGACAACTCATAGAGACTTCTTATATATCCAAGGTCGGTCCTAAAAGCCCATGGAGACTTCTAAGCCATCCCCACCATCCTCCGATCAAAGAAATAACCCCATTGATTGATAGCTTTTAAAGATAAGCTCATTTATACAGAGGGTAATCCCTATAATGCCCTTGGAAAGTAACACCTTCAAACTAAGGTGCAACTAGGTTCCCCATAGTTCAAAAACTTAAGAATGGTAAGGGAATATCTAAATATTATAATGCATGTGACAATTTACAAATAAAACCTCTGAATTGGGTAAATTGCATAAAAGTCCAAAATGTGCATATAATTGCATAACTTGCACAAACAACATCTAAATTGGATTAAACTTTAAACTTAATCTTATCTTATGATTTTAAAACACCTCACAAGGTTATATTGAGGTTTAGAGTACTTAATTATGGTAGTTAAGCTTGTTCAATACATTAAGTAAGGTTTGGGGCGTTACACTTCTAACATGGATTTATTTACCATTGTTCCACTTAAGCAGTAGTTATACATTTTAGATCCTTAAATCATATTTCATGGAGTATTTGTGCATAAACCCTTCCATCAGTATAATTATTGAACAAATGTTCACCAAACCACTACAAATTCCACAATTTAAGCATCAAGGCCAAAAAGGATAGAAATAATAGGAAAATATTGGGAAAGGACCAAAAAGAGAATATGTCAAAGTTTTGGTATGTTATAGCACTCCACCCCTTCAAGAGGATTTCATCCTCGAAATCTAAAGTAAAGTGCAAAGGGTGAGTATGTAACATCTCACCACTAAAATCAAAGGTTGTTTCCATTAAACTTCCACCAAAACTTTTACTAACTTAAACTCCTTGTTTTTCAACTGCTTAACTTGGGAGTTTAGAATCTTCTTAAGCAAATCCACATAGGTCAGGTTCTCATGGATCACCTGAAGGTTCCACTTTTACAATTTCTTTTTAAATTTTTGGCTTATTAGAATTCTATTCATTAGGATATCACATTATCATTATTATTCTTTTAATTATGTCGCATCATATTTACTTTGTTTACAAAAGAGTTCTATTTCATTATTATGCACAATGTCCTATATATTTATTGTTTATCTCATTAAGAGTTTTAGCACAATTAGAGTTTACTCAATTATCTCAATATGCATTATTATATATGATCATTATCTTTAATAATTTGTTTTTAGATTCCATTATCAATTGTATCAGATTATTTTGTATGAAATAGGACACTTTATCCAATTTGTTACAATTAATACAAATAATGCCACATTAATTACTTATATGTATATTAGACATTGTTACTTTACCATTCTTTCTAATATTAATGTCATCATTAATCATTCTCTCATATTTATTCACTTCTTATTATTGATTATGAACATTTGTGTGAATCAATTACTTCTTATCCATATTGAAGTCATTATATATATTTTAATGATCAAGGTGGGATATATTACATATTAATGATTTGATTCGCATACTAAGTCATTAGGTGATTAATTAGATGTGTATTAGTGAACAAGGTGATATGCATTTCATATTGATGACCTGATTAATCTATGATTTATGAGTATTAAAGTATGTTATCTGATTATGACACCTAGTGACACTAATGTATCATGAATGTCATTAAGGATATATAGTTTAAGGTTATATGATTACAACTTAGGGTTTAGGTTAACATGATCATTACTCTTTACCTATACCTTCTTAGGATGCATTAAGTCCATAAAATCAACATGCTAGAAAAGAAATCATGGTAAGTAAAAGCATCATATCAATTAGAACATGGCAGTAGGGTACAAGACCCAAGAAAAAGAATATCATTACCAATTTTGAGGCAATTTAACGAAAGAATCATGAAAAGAGGAACTAGGGTTCTTAAAGCCTAATTAGGGAAATATAGGGTTTGGTATGTAAATATCCCAACTTAGGGTATAAGAATGCACATACCTCTCTTAATGATATCAATTACTAACTTTCATCACTTTATTAAGTCCAAGACCAACTTCTCCTATTCCAATGTATAACCATGTATTAGGGTATGTTATATGCATTAATGTAAGGAAAACCCCTATTTTTGACTTTTTGAACAAAACTCTAATCTGATTCTAAAAATATCACCACTGATCTAGTTAGATTCTTATGATCAAGAAAACATATTTTTATATTAATTTTGGAGTTATGATGATTAAGATGTAATTTTTATGGATTTTATGCATTAAATTCATTTTAAAAAAACCACCCTTCATCAAACCATGAACTCGGACCTTGGAAATATTTTTATTAGATAGAGATTAATTTTTTTCAATTCCAAAACATATTTATTTGTCAAATTTGGATAAGCGGATTAGAAGATATGAAATTTTCAATTCGAGATAATTGAAGAGAGAGGGAGAGGGAGAAAACACCATTTGACCCAATATCAGGTTTGAAGTTGCATAGGTAACCAAACTAGATCTTCTAGAGAAGGTAAAACAACAAGAAACCAAAACCCTAGAAGAACATGGTAAAAAGAGATGGAAATCGTCGATTTTAAACATAGAAGCATGAGTTTTAAACATGTAGTAAGAAATATATGAGAAGGGGGTTAACAAAACTCACCTCTAGGAAGGTAAAAAGGTCCAAACATCAAGCATCCCAGGATTAGAAGGTCTAGTTGCTCCAATCCAAGCTCCTTTCTTGAGCAAAGATCACCTTCTCCACTTTAGAGGTGCAAACCCTAGCAAAAGAGCATGGAGATGAGATGTTTTAGGGCTCGAGGTGGAGTTTTACCATGGAAGGTCATGGTTTCGACCTAGAAGAAGCTGGGAGGAATACTAAAAGTATGAAAATAGGGAAGTAAAGGAGGATACTTACTAGTTTTGGTCAAAATCACCAAGGAGGAGCTTAAGAAATCCTAAATAACGCAAATTTGGAATCCTCAGAGCCTTCTTCACCAAGGTAGGCACTCTCTTTTACCTTGGGATAGCACCTTTGTGGCCAAATAGAGTATGAAATATGATCTAAGTTGGGGGAATGAGAAGGAGAGTATTTCTTCTTGGATTGGGAGGTGGGAAGGGGTAGGCATGGCTTTATAAAGAAGGGGGCAAGTATGAGGCGTCTCTGGGACTTTCCATGTGTCATTAGGCTAAGGCTTCATGGCCATCCAAGAGGAAAGCTCATAGAGACTTCTTGTATATCTAAGGTCGGTACTAAAATCCCATGGAGACTTCTAGGCCATCCCCACCATCCTCCAATTAAAGAAATAACCCCATTGGTTGATAGCTTTTAAAGATAAGCTCATTTATAAAGAGGGTAATCGCTATAATGCCCTTAGAAAGTAAAACCTTCAAACCAAGGTGCAAATAGGTGCCTCATGGTTCAAAAACTCGAGAATGGTAAGGGAATATCTAAAGATTATAATGCATGTGACAATTTACAAAGAAAACCTCAGAATTGGGTAAATTGAATAAAAATCCAAAATGTGCATATAATTGCATAACTTGCACAAACAAGATCCAAATTGGACTAAACTTGAAAATTAATCTTGTCTCATGATTTCAAAACACTTCATAAGGTTATATTAAGGTACTTAATTATGGTAGTTAAGCTTATTCAATACATTAAGTAAGGTTTGGGGCCTTACACTTCTAACATGGATTTATTTACCATTGTTCCACTTAAGCAGTAGTTATACATTTTAGATCCTTAAATAATATTTCACTGAGTATTTGTGTATAAACCCTTCCATCAGTATAATTATTGAACAAATGTTCAGCAAACCACTAGAAATTCCACAATTTAAGCATCAAGGCGAAAAAGGATAGAAATAATAGGAAAATATTGGGAAAGGGCCAAAAAGAGAATATGTCGAAGTTTCAGTATGTTATAGTACTCCATCCCTTAAAGAGGATTTCATCCTCAAAATCTAAAGAAAAGTGAGAAGGGTGAGTATGTAACATCTCACCACTAAAATCCCAGGTTGTTTCCATTAAACTTCCACCAAAACTTTTACTAACTTAAACTCCTTGTTTTCAACTGCTTAACTTGGGAGTTTAGAATCTTCTTAAGAAAATCCACATAGGTCAGGTTCTCATGGATCACCTGAAGGTTCCACTTTTACAATTTCTTTTTAAATTTTTGGCTTATTAGAATTCTATTCATTAGGATATCACATTATCATTATTATTCTTTTAACTGTGTCCCATCATATTTACTTTGTTTACAAAAGAGTTATATTTCAGTATTATGCACAATGTCCTATATATTTATTGTTTATCTCATTAATAGTTTTAGCACAATTAGAGTTTACTCAATTATCTCGATATGCATTATTATATCTGATAATTATCTTTAATAATTTGTTTTTAGATTCCATTATCAATTGTATCATATTATTTTGTATGAAATAGGACACTTTATCCAATTTGTTACAATTAATCCAAATAATGTCACATTAATTACTTATATGTATATTAGACATTGTTACTTTACCGTTCTTGCTCATATTCATGTCATAATTAATCATTCTCTCATATTTATTCACTTCTTATAATTGATTATGAACATTTGTGTGAATCAATTACTTTTTATCCATATTGAAGTCATTATATATATTTTAATGATCAAGGTGGGATATATTACATATTAATGATTTGATTCGCATACTAGGTCATTAGGTGATTAATTAGGAGTGTATTAGTGAACAAGGTGATATGCATTTCATATTTTTGACCTAATTAATCTATGATTTATGTGTATTAAAGTATGTTATCTGATTATGACACCTAGTGACACTAATGTATCATGAATGTCATTAAAGATATAGGTTAAGGTTATATAATAACAACTTAGGGTTTAGGTTAACATGATCATTATTCTTCACCTATACCTTCTTAGGATGCATTAGTTTTAGGTTAACATGATCATTATTCTTCACCTATACCTTCTTAGGATGCATTAAGTCCATAAAATCAACATGCTAGAAAAGAAATCATGGCAAGTAAAAGCATCATATCATTTAGAACATGACAATAGGGTACAAGACCCAAGAAAATGAATATCATTACCAATTTTGTGACAATTTAACAAAAGAATCGTGAAAAGAGGAAATAGGGTTCATTAAAGTCTAATTAGGGAAATATAGGGTTTGGTCTATAAATATCCCAACTTAGGGTATAAGAATGCACATACCTCTCTTACTGATATCAATTACTAACTTTCATCACTTTATTGAGTCCAAGACCAACTTCTCCTATTCCAATGTATAACCATGTATTAGGGTATGTTTTTTTTAACATGAATTAATGTAAGGAAAACCCCTATTTTTGACTTTTTGCACAAAACTTTGATCTTGACTCTGAAAACATCACCACTGATCTAGTTAGGTTCTTCTGATCAAGAAAACATATTTTTGTATTAATTTTGGATTTATGATTATTAAGATGTAATTTTTATGAATTTTATGCATTAAATTCATTTTACAAAAACCACCCTTCGTCAAACCATGAACTTAGACCTTGAAAATATTTTTATTAGATAGATATTACTTTTTTCCAATTCCAAAACATATTTATTTATCAAGTTTGGATAAGCGGATTAAAAGATATGAATTTTTCAATTTGAGATAATTGAAGAGAGAGAGGGAGAAAACACCATTTGGCCCAAGATCAGGTTTGAAGTTGCATGGGTAACCAAACTAGATCTTCTAGATAAGGTAAAACAACAAGAAACCAAAACCCTAGAAGAACATGGTAAAAAGAGATGGAAATTGTCGATTTTAAACACAGAAGCATGAGTTTTAATCATGTAGTAAGCAATATATGAGAAGGGGGTTAACAAAACTCGCCTCTAGGAAGGTAAAAATGTAACATCCCTGACTTGGGTTATGCCTTAACCCTGGGATTTTTGCTTAACTAAGTAATTTAGATTCCTATTCTAATCTTTTGAAAAGTAATTAAGGTTAAAGGAGAACGTATGTTTCAATTTTGGTCCTATTTGAATAATGTTGAAACAATATTTGTTTGTTTTTGGACTCAAGTGCAATTTACCCAATATAAGGGGTTAATTTTAAAAATGTTACATGATAAATTTTCCTCAAGTGTTATAGTATCATAAGAATGAGAATGATGTTGAGGTATGGCTTGTGGAAGTCTAAGTTCCAAGAAGGAGCTTGTTTGAGTAATGCTTGTGTATTGAAAGCTAGTTTTGGTGTAATTTGCAAATTACCCAAAAGCTAGTGTTGAATATGTAAAATACCTCTTCAAGAGTGTCCCTAATTTTTCTTGGTATCATTTAGAGAAAATAAAAATAATGGGGCATCTTGTTTGAACTACTTTTGAGGAGAGATAATCTTGATAATAAAATAATCAAGATTTAAGCATAATTGAAACCCTAATTTATTTTGTAGACAAAATAAATATATTAATGGAAGTGCCCATCAACTTAAAATGTTTTGGGAGAAATCCTATAGTGAGGGGACGTCCAAATGCCTTGAGTGGCACCAAAATATCCTAAGTAGGTGAAGAAATCCACTCACATTTGTTAAGTAAAAAGTAATGCCCACTAAAAATGGATAATAGTATTATAATGATTAAGGTGCTTAAGTGGTTGTTCTTAATTCAAGAATAATTGAGAGGATATTGAGGGCAAGGAAGATGGCTTTGGAGATAAGAAAGTGTAGCGGGAATGTGGCAAGCAAAGATGAGGAATTTTCCTCCTACTTTCTCTCTCCTAGAAAATCAATTACATATACTCAATTTTCTCCTTACTTGAAAGGTTATTTTCGAAATCACTTTCTTACCTTGCTTTGGCTAACGAACAAGGAGCTTAGGGGTAGGAGGAAAACATTCCCCAAGCTTAAGGTAAGCTCCATGATCATCTTCAACCTTGAATTGATGGTTGAAATCGGATTTCAATACTTCTTTTCTTCTCTCTTCCATCCAATACTCAACCTTGGCTATCTTTTGCATCCAAAGGGTTGGAAACAAACCTTGGATAGTTGAAGGAGATTCTTTCACCATTAGAGACAAGAATCTTGAAGCTTTGAAGATACTTTGAAGGTGGGTTATATAACTTGAACCCATCAATGTTATTATTGATTTCAAATTTTCATCATATGTTGATCTTTTATTTCCTTCTTGAATAATTGATGAATTCATTATATATATGAAAGTAGAATTCGGAGATCTGAAGCTTGATGATGATGACATCATATTAGAACACACCTCTAAAATATCAATACCAAACGGTTTTCAATTTGGTATGACCAAACAATTTCAAAACCGATTGAGACCAAACAGTTTCAAAACTGATTGAGACCAAACAGTTTCAAAACCGATTGAGACCAAACAGTTTCAAAATCATTAGAGGTCAAACGGTTTCAATGGATTCAAGGATCAATTGATCTCATGACCTAATAACTTCAATAAATCAAATTCAATTGGTTTCAAAACCCTAGAATCAAACTCAATTGATTTCAGAACCTTAGCTCAATTGGGTTCAAAACCCTAATTTTAGGTTCAAACAGTTTCATCTCTGAATTGACCAAACGGTTTCAAACTGTTTGAGGACCAAATGGTCTCAAACCATTTGAGGATTATTCTCAAACCGTTTAGGGTTAATTGATCTTCAAACCATTTGAGGGTCTTGGGTTGAAACGGTTTCAAAACCATTTAGAGTTCAAACGGTTTCAACACAACCTAGGTCAAATAGTTTCAAACTGTTTAGAGATCAAGTGATCTCAAGACTGTTTGAAGGTCAAGACCATTTGAAGGTCAATGTGACCTCAAGACCATTTGAAGGTTCAATTAGTCCAAACCGTTTGAAGGTCCAATTGATTCAAACCATATATGTACTAATAACCCCATAAGTGGTTGAAGAGTATCTCAAGGTTGATTTCAATGGAAGTACCTCTAAAGTACTTAGTTGATTAGTATAATTAGAGTGGTTATCACTTGATGCTTATGAAAGTAATAAATTCAATATATTATGATAATCATAGCTGCATGTACTCTAGTAAGAGGTTAATTCAACCTAATAAGGTATGATGATGATGTGTGTTCCTAAGTACATGGAACAATGATAAATATGATTTAATACTTTAGTGATGCTATGTGAAACCCTAATATAGGGTTATGGCATATGAAATTCTAATTGATTAAGTTGAGAAACCCTAACCCTAATATAGGGTGATGTTATGGGAAACCCTAATATAGGGTAATGTTATGTGAAACCCTAATTGGTAAAGATGGGAAACCCTAATCCTAATGAGGGAATAGTGATGCTATGCTGGTATTGCATAATGTTGATATGTAATTGATATGGTTGTTATCAAGTATACTAACCATGCATGTATCATGAGATGATGAGCATAACCAAGTATTAGCTATGATGTTAATGGGCCTTGTGAGCCATTATTTTATTTGTTTCCTAGTGAGATCTGACAAGAAGTTGAATATGCTCGGTGAGCTATGTGAGATACTTGTATAACAAGAATCATGAATACCTTGGTCAGATGACCTGGAGGTATTAGTTACCTGATAAGTGATAACCTTGTTCAGTGATTAACTAAGGGTTTGAATACCCAGATCCAATAAACATGATGATGATATTGATGAGGGGTATGAATTCCTAGTGATGAGATAATGGATTGAGATCCCAATGTCCTATAAAGTTTTGAAAAGCACTTGATAGAAGTATTACATGTTTCTTTGTAGCATTTGTCATAATAATTTCTATTTGAAATCTTGATTGATGCTAAAAGAATATGGTAAAGTACTTAAATAATCAAGTCAAATATTATCATGTAGAGCCCTGGACATAGATCCATCATTGTCAGTAGCTGGTGATGGTGAAATGGGTTCTCCAGCTGGTTAATCTGGAGCGTATATTGTTGAATATGTGGGGTTTTCTCCCAGCCAAAAATAGGAGGATTAGAGTGCAACTTCAGTTGTAGACTCCCGATATGTTTAAGAGCATGGTGAACAGGCCCATGACTCAGTGTGATAGAGCATGAATGTGTTCATGGCTCAGGGAGCACGGTGAACTGGCCCGTGGCTCAGATTTACTAGCGCCGAGACATGTACCAAGGTGGGCTAGAGATAGGGTAGCCTATGGGAGCTATCCTTGTGACTGAGGTCACTTAAGCAAGAGACTGCGGTCCTACTTGTGGTCTCACACTGACCGAGATGGATGAGATCGTGGAGTCCGACTCTTCCTTTGATCTTGTATGGCACTGGCTTTGGGTTTCGCAACTGAAGGTTGGATTTGAGCGATACGGCTCACTTCCTCCGGGAATAAGGATGATTGTAAAAATGTAATCAGCTGTGTAGCATATTTGCGTAAGAATGAATTATGGAAATCATTGGTTGATGTTACATTGTTTATTGTATCCTAAATGGATAGATATTATACATGTTCTTCATATTCCTTATTAAAATGAATAGATGATTTACTGATTTATCATTTATAGCTGTAATGCTTTAAAAGATAATATTTCTCTATTCTGCTTAATAATGATTAAATCTTGCTATTCAATAAAGATTTCTTTGCTCAAGTTTAATATTGTTTATCTGTAATAGTAATATTTATGGCGGAGAGTTATATCTCTCGCTGGGACATGGGTCTCACTCTATTGATCACCAACATTTTTAGGTGGACGCGGACGAGGAGGCAGGAACCATACACCAGGGAAAGGACAGCAACATCAGGGACAACATTGATATCTCAGGCGGAGATACTGACTGTCATGTCTTGTAGTTATGAGTCATATGTGTCGTTCTGTACTCTCAGGTCCTTAGAGTCAGTACTTAGTGTTTTTATGATCGATCTGAGATTTTGGCATTGAATGCCTTGAGGTTTTATGTTGCTTATGTATAGTTTTGGCAAAGCAACTATTGTAAATATTCCTTGAGAAGAAATGGTACATGTTATGTACAATGTGAACCATAATGTATGCAGTACTTTGGTTCTCTTTGTAAGAGTTTCCTGGAAATAGATCTCTTTGAAAAAGGTTTTAATTTTTAGTGATTTTTGTTATTCCGCTGATTATGTTATTTCCGCTTAATTAGTGACGATTTGTTGTCGATTTTGGTGACAGTCATCACAAAGATAGTGGTATCATAGCTTAAGGTTCACTGAGTCTACAGAGACATAGGATTAAGGTCGTTGAGTCTGTTCTAGTGTCTTTTAGTTTATTTGATAGTGACTTCTGCTCTCAAGAGAAGAAGTAAAGCTTGAAGATGGTTGGATCACATGAAGAACATGCTGTTGAAAGTAGTGTTGCTGCACCAGGAAGAGGTGCAAGGGATCAAGCTAGAGAGGAACTAGTACCTGAAAATCCCCAGCTTGACCAAGCTATACTACAAAACCCAGCTTTCCATGCTCTATTTGGGCAGTTCATGGCAACAATGACACATATGGCAGATAGGATGCCACCACCTGCACCTAGGGCACCAGTCCCCGATGAGAGACATGGAGATGGCAAGACTTTTGAATGGCTTCGATGGGTAGGAGCCACTGAATATGCTGGTACAGCTGACCCAGCTGACGCAGACTTGTGGCTGACTGAGCTGGAGAAGGCCTTCAAAATTCTTAATATCCCAAATGCTGAGAAGGTTAGGCATGCAGTGTACCTATTGAAAGGGAGTGTTGGCCATTGGTGGGCCATAGAAGAAGGCAAAAGACTAGGAGTTGAAGTTGGATGGGAAGAATTCTGACGTGAATACGTTAGTAGATATTTCCCCAAGACTTACCTGGATGAGAATATCTCCCAGTTTGACCGGATAAGGCAAGGACAAATGAACATTAGTGAGTATGAAGCTAAGTTTATGGAGCTTATACGGTTCTGTCCGCACATGGCTGCTACAGATGATGAGAGGATTCAACATTTCGAGAAGGGTTTGAACATTGATTTAACCACACCAGTATCTACTCTAGAGAATAGAGAGAGGTTTGCCACCTTTGTGGAGTCCGTTAGGTGGATAGAAAGATCTGTGACTGAGAAGCATCATGCCAATAGTAAGAAAGTATATACCCAGTTTCAGGGATAGAGGTCTGAAAGTTTTGAGAAACTAAGGTTTTCTGCACCAATAGCATCACTGAGGTTTAATACTCAGACACAGTGGACATCAACAAGGATAGAGGTCGTAGTTTACCACCAGAGGGAGCCCACAACTTAGCATCAATGTCAGTAATAGAACCATCTAGGCCACAGTGGAGAACAAAGTTTGTTATAAATGTGGGAAGATGGGACATCTGATGAAAGATTGTCAAGCTAGAGACATGCGTGTAACCCAACCACCAAGGAAGAGTCAATAAGGCTCTCAGAAGTGACAGTTTAACAATGGTACACGAGGATGTGGACAGGCGTCCCAAGCTGGTTCATTTGCATCCAACAACAGGGTGAGTGGTCGACAACCAGCAACGACAAGATTCTATGTTATGAATCAGCTAGAAGTAGTGGTCAACCCATGAGTCATGATAGGTCAGATGGAATTATTTCATTCTGATAAGTCTTCATCTTGCTTTGTATCTATTTTGATTGATTTGGGTGTTACACATTCCTTTATCACTTGAGAAGTGATTCATGACTGCAATATGATTGTCAGTCATAGAGCAGATAACTTGTTATTAGAAACTCCATTAGTTGGATCTGCAGTGTTGCAAGAGGTATGTTCTCCCTGTGTTCTTTCTTTTTCTGAACATAGCATACAAGTGGATCTTATACCACTTGAGATGCATGGGTTCTACATAACTCTTGGGATGGACACCCTAGAAAAGTATAAGGTTGTCTTGGATTGCAGTTCTAAGCAGGCTATGTTTATAGACAATGGTGATACATGGGTCTTTTAGGGGGACAAAAAGATTCTTCCAACCTGTCTAGTGTCAGCAATGATAGTTGAGAAAATGATGTGACAAGGATGTGAAGCATTCTTGGCACATGTGGTAGATACCAGAGCAGAGAGTCCTAGTCCTTCTGAAGTTCCAATTGTTAGGGAGTTTGAGGATGCATTTCCTGAGGAACTTCCAGGTGTTCCTCCACAGCGAGAGATTGATTTTGAGATTAATCTAATCTCGAGTACACAACCAATAGCTCAAACACCATATAGAATGCACCTGCTGAGATGGCATAACTCAAGAAATAGTTACAGGAGTCACTTGAAAATGGTTTTATTCGACCGAGTACTTCACCATGGGGTGCTCCGGTTCTCTTTGTGAAAAAGAAAGACGGGTCTCTGCAATTATGCATCGACTATAGACAGCTAAAAAAAGTAACCATAAATAATAGATATCCTCTGCCAAGGATAGATGACCTGTTTGACCACTTCTAGGACAAGCCACTTCCACTCACATTATTATATTCACAATTCAATGCAACCTTTCCCAAGGAAAGTTGCAAGCTGATATCCATTGCTTTATTGAGGTGATTAGCTCATTTTTTAAAAAGTCAAAGAGTTAACAACAAGATATTGGGGTCTCCTCTTTGTCTCCTTGGCCGATAGGGACTCCCATTTAACACGACAACCCGATACACTCAATACAAGCTCAAATTAGGGTTTCCATTCAACCCCTTTCTTGGTCTTTTCATCACCAAGAATACTACCACTCATAAATGATTCAAACATGGTTTCTAATTCTTCTCTCTCCTCTAAACTATACATAGAGGGAGTAGGAACACTCTATAGGTGGTAATTTTCATATCAACCTTACATTTTGGGTAAATTACAAATTGTACCAATATTGGTGCACAATGCACTAGCATTATTCAAACAAGTTCAAACTTGGTATTTAGTCTTTCCACAAACCAACACTTAGCATCATTATCTCTCTTATGATGATAAAACACTTAAGGCATTTTCAACATGTGACATTTTGCAATATAACCCCTTATCTTGGGTAAATTGCACTTTGGTCCAAAACGAAGGAACATTGCTCAAACATTATTCAAACAGGACCAAACTTGAAACATAAGTGTGTCATATGATAAAAAAAATCCTTAGCAAATTATATTAAAGTTATAAGAAACTTACTTAGTCAAAACAAATAGGGTTAACTCATAACCCAGGTCAGGGTCATTACAAGTTATAAAACCCTAACAAGGATTTCATCCCCGAAATCCCAGGAAAAGGGGAGATAGATATTATTCATTCATCATATCACCAAGTCTCCACATAACATATTAATGTCATCGAGATTCCATAGAACTTTGATCAACACAAAGTTCTTCCACACAGGGTTATCATAGAATCTGTCATACATGACACATACTCAGTTGTCCTATCCATCACTGACAGTGGACTCAACTCTGTGTCAGATAACACTTTCTAAGTTAGAGAAGTACTATTCATACTTTGAATAATTTAGGTGTCAATCCTCATTGACTCACATCTTATATGTGATAAGATTCTTGATTCTAGGGAGTCTTCCATACTCCTCACTCAGTTTAGCATTTCACTTTCAAGGAAAGACCAAGGTTACGTTCTATCACCCACTTGGAACTACAAGTCTTATCATATATCTTTAGTGCCACTCTAATCAGTTGACATAACACAAAACTTTCTTATGACTTGTACCAACTATCCCGTTAGCTATTTATTTTCTTATCATAAGGAGAGGCTACTTATTAAAGAAGAAATTATCTCAGAGATATCTCTAGATGTTATGTATAAGTTGCCTCAACAGATCTAGATAGGGATATTCTAAGGAATTATTTTTAGCTTGATAAGCTTTTCCCACAATGATTCTACAGTTGTTCCTTCAATTAGTACATCCTTATCGATATCATGTTTATGCAGAGCATAAATGTAACACCCCTGACCTGGGTTATGACCTAACCCTAGATATTTTGCTTAAGTAAGTTTCTTACAAACTAGTTCTTATATTTTGAAAAGTAATTAAGGCCCTTTGTGAAAGTTTACCTTCAAATTTGGACTCATATGCAAACTATGTGTGCATTATAAGATAATCTAAGATAAAAGTGCAAATTGCCCAAACCAAGGGGTTATGTTGCAAATGTTACATGTTAAATGTATTCTAAGTGTTTTGTATATCATGAAAGAGAATATGATGCTAAGTGGTGACTTGTGCAAAGCCTAATTCTAAGTGGAAACTTGTGAAAATAATGCTAAAGTGCTAAGTACATCAATTGTGGTACAATTTGCAATATATATAAAATATAGGGTTAATGTGTAATTTACCATATTTAGATTGTTTCTACTCTTATCTAGGGTCATCTAGAGGAGATAGAAAGAAGGAGACAATATGTTTGAAGCATCCTAAAGTGTTAGCACTCTTGATAATAAAGAAACCAAGAAATGCATAAATTGAAAGTCGTGTACATGAGACATATCAAGTTGTGGACTTAGGAGGAAGTCCCTATCAGCCATAGAGCCATGAGAAGAGACCCCTATCAGTTTGTGACCTACCCATGACGGGCAAGGCACTTCAAGGAAATGTTGAAGCATCAATTTTCATTAATTCATGATATGTGATATAAAACCAAATACATAGATACTTGTTAGAGAATAGTGTATCAGATTTACCCACATTGAGAGTGATGCATGGAAACCATTGCATGGTAGTTAGAATCATCTCTCATTTTTGGTGGTGATTGTGGTTCTTATACTTGAAATCACTACACTCATCACATTTCATTTGGTATACTTTGACATCATACATTATGACCTTAAATAAGGGTTTCCATAAAGGTGATGATCTGGTTCCCTATGACTATGGGGATGATTGTGAGTGATGTAGATGTGATTTGTCCCTCCTACAAGAGTATGATATCATGGAAACTTGATAAGCAAGACTGAGAAAATAGCCATTCTAGTGTGAGTCATTATTTGATATTGAGATTGCATATATCTCAGACAGTCTAATCTAGTTCAAGGAACATGGATTCAATGTTGAAGAGGATGACAATTTCATGCCTTGAGTTCAATCTGAATATTAGTGACAAAGGAACTATACAAACACTATAATACCAATCACATATTGTAGGTTGAAGTTGTTCTCCATCTTTCAAAATTACTTGGGTAGCAATGATGTGTTTCTAGATACTAAGAATTGCCTATGATGTTATAAATTAGTTATGGACATTCATTACCAACGTAACTTGGAACCTATAGGGTCACACACATAGGATACACTTGGAATAGGAGTTTATTCATGAAATATGTTAAACTTGATTAGGAAAGTGTTTAGGTATTTGATTTAAATAACAATTGACTGACTAGACTCTAAATTGATCGATTCAAGTGTTGAACCAATTGTTTGGAGTGTCAGGTTGATTAAATTGCATTGGCTGAATATTGTTTGAGATGTGGCATGAACCGACCAATTCACTATATGAAATGACAGGTTCATGTTCGATTGAGTGATCAGTTCATGTGATGAACCACCATCTTTATTGATCAATTCGAGTAGATCAAGGATTAGTGCTAACATAATTTTATGCATTAATTGAATATTAATTTCCAATACAATTGCAATTGGGAAACATGTTGAATTGAATGGTTTAAGGGTTGAATTGATTAGATCACATACCAACTGATCGGTTCAAGGATGCGAACATTCATGAAATTCCATCCCCTTTAACTCCCACTCAAATTGGGAACCCCGATCCTAACCTTTCCAAAAATAGAGGGGTACTAGGGGTTTCTCAGACACATCAATTAGCTCTAACGATTATTGTCTTCTCTGGTTGTGGTAACTGAGAGAACCTTGATCCTAATCGACTAGAAAGGGACAACCCCTTTTGTCTGTTCTTTTAAAATGACAAGAGTTCTCAGTGATTCGTGTGGACTACTATAGAGACAAGGAGGTTGTTGTCTGCCACTCGGAGGACAAAGTCTGTTAATATTTGTGGTGCACAATCAGGAGGCCAAAACAGACATTGTCCTAGTTCAACTTGAAGAAAGGTGCATGCTATAGTGAGGAAATTATTGTTGGACTAGCTCCAGGACCAGGTATGACCTCATAAACCATCCTTTCAATTACATAGTTATTGACGCGGTCTACTGTCTAAAGGGGAATATGGTAGTCAAAATTTTATTCCCACTATCTAATCTCTGATGCCATATTTCCCTACATTAGGAACTATAGTCTAATGACTATAAGAAGCAGAGGTGTTTAGTGCCACAAAAACAACAACAATATCAACAATCATAGTATATGCTAGAAGTGTCAGAGATGAGGGCACATGTGCAACCCAATGGGCACCTAGAAAAATACATTTTATAATTTTTCACCTTCTAGGGGAATACATTATGAGATGGATATCAATAATGGGGTCATTTAGGACTCTGTATGGAAGTGGTCCCTATCAATAGGATATGTGGAGTTGTTTCAAGTGTGGACATGTTCAGAATGTCAAGTGATCTATCACATTGCATAATTAGGAGGCACACACAAGAGACGAGACCAAAAGTGTTCACAATAGTTTAATGCAATGATTGTAACATCCCACTTCTAGAACATATTATTTATTGAGCAAAAGAAAAATTATCAAGAGGGAAGTCACAAATATGATTACCATTATATTAAAATACAATTTTGTGAACCATAATAGGGTACAATTACAATTTCTCACATCTTAATGTCATAACTTGAAACTCACATTTTGAACTAATACATGTTTCTCATACTTGAAAGGAAATTTAAATGGATCATCTATTACATATGGCACCCACCATGCCCTTCCTTCTTGAAGATCCTCTAACTAGTCCTTGCACGTCATATAGTTCCACTCCTCTAAGCTTGTCCCTATATGCAGGCATCATGCCCCCAGCTATGCGTCAAACAATTTGTAAGTGGAGTTGAATATATTATAACACAGAAATAACATATACTTTGAAACAAAAACATTGACATCATGAAAATAAACTTTGCATTTTACCAATATATTTTATCTGATTTATATAAGAATCCTCAAATTTAGCACCCAAGCACCTTTTCTCTTTGCACTGAAGTGCCTCTTGAGTTGCACCAAAGTGCTTTATATTTTAGGACGCCTATGATTTGTTGCGAAGTGCACTATATTCTAAAATACTCATATAAGGTTCATTCATTATCTTTACTCTTACTCTAAAATACTCTATACTCTAGCTCTTAAACATTAATATTGTGTAATGTGATACTTCTTGAAAAAATATGATAAAAAGGATTTCACCAATCCAATAAATTTTGACATTATCAATAAATTATAGAATGACTATTATAATCACATTATATGTGTAAATCATACGTAATAACATATAAACATACAATAATTATGTTCAAAGTGCATGGATGACTTACTTTGTTGGAGAAACTCCTAAAATTTTTCTTGAGGTCGATGAAAACTTGATATGCCCTATTCATTCAATAATCATTCATTCATAATTATATTCACTTTTCTTTTTCTAGGCTTTTATTGTTCTTAACTAATACAAGGAAACTCCAAGACAAATAAATCTTTGAAACTTAGTCCATCATCTAGATCTCAAAAACTAAACCAAATCCATATATGCTTTGATCCAAATAGAGATATGCTTTAATGACTATCAATTTTTTAAGTTTTGTCCAATAGGGAAATCCATGATTCATTTTTTAAACACCAAATCTGTGAAATGACATATTCACCCACATCACACACAAAATCTTGGTTGCACGATAGGGAAAATTTGTTACTCAACCAATAGAGAAAATATACACAATTTAAACAAACTAAGCACTCAAATTATGATTTTTCCCATGTGTAGGTAACATTAATACAAATTATCCAAGGGAAAAACAAATACACTACCACCTAGGGCCTACATCTTCAGATTGAAGGTGGATTCTATCAGCTCATGGAGAGACATCCAGACAACCAAAACATGATTTTACCTCTCATCTTGGGAATTCAAGGTGTTAGGCACTGTCATCACCTTTGTATGGACCTAGCAACCAAAAACTCGCAATATGTGGTGACTAGGTGGTAGAGAACATATCGCCGCCATTTATGGAGAAAGAGAGGCAAGGTTACATTCAAGAGAAGGGAGAGGTCATATGAGAAATGCTCACTTGATGCAAACTAAAATATGAAATGCCATCCCCTCCTCAGGGCAAATCATCAATATCAAAAATGAAGAAAAAATGATATGCAGAATCTTGACTTTGATGGAGAGATTCAGACCACATGACCAAAAGGAGGAAAAGGAAAAAATGTGACTTACTAGACAAGATCTCAAATGACATTTTTAAAGCTTCTACAATAATTGTTGATGGATTCTGCCACATTTCCTAAAGGTTGCGACCACAAGAAGGCACTACACTACTCTAGCAGGCCTAGAAGTAGGGTTGGATGCTGGAAATGGGTTACAGGTACCAAGGGCTGATCATTGTGGGTTCCTTGCATTTGTGATGTCTTCGAGAGGGTTTTAAGTGCATGCCTTATATAGATGAAGGAGAGAGAGGAGTAGAATGGCTTCTTGGGGATGTTCGCCATGGTGAGTCAGGATGGAATAGGGGTCCTTGTCATCCACAATATTTGGGGTATGGGAAACATGAGAGTTTGGTATTAGGTTGATCGTACAAACAAGAGGATTTTGAATAGACTCCTATTTTCCTTTAGCATCGAACATAGAGAGAGAGAATTGGAGTGAAGATCCTAGCACCATGTAGAGTCCCACAAGGTCTGGGATGGGTGAGTGAAATGACTCTCAAAGTCACGATCTGACATGGATCTGAAACCAAGAATCTAACTCCGAGGGGACTCTATATCCAGTGTGTGACACCCACATATAATGTATTAAAAACTTCATTTAAAATCGAATGATCGTCTAATGATTTTAGTTCCTTTTGAAGTTAAATTGCTACAAGATGGATTATCCAAAATTAACAAAACTTTATATCCTAACTAATTTGAGGGTATATAAAAATGAATATCAACATAGATTTCTCTTTTGAGAGTCACAAATATTTAAACTAAAATCAAGTGTAAAACTCCTTTTAATCATCTATAATTACCTATAAACCATTTGAAGCTTATATTTGGGGGAAAACATGATATACATGGGTTAAGTTCATATAGACATTATTGGGCTATATTTGACATGATAAAGGTGATTTTGATTTCAACCCTCAATGTGAAACTATTCACAACTTTGTGCTAAGTTTTTTGTAATTAACTTACAAGTGGACTTTATAGTTGAAAAAGTATCTTAAATTTGGTGAAGTGTGGCTTAGTAACATATTTAAGTCTCATTATCACATCAGGGTATAGTTGTTGCATAACATTCTAAAGTTTCACATTAGGGTTTATTTAAATTGTTGGATGTTACAATGGTAGAGTATGTGTCTAGACTTCTTAGGTAGGGCATTCTAGACTAGTTTTCAGAAGTCAGGGTTTAGGATGTTGGTAGGAAACAACTAGATTTTGTGTTATGAGTTAGCCAAAAGGAGTTGTCATCCCACAAGTTATGACACATTAGATGGAAAATTTTCATTTTGAAATATCTAAATTTACGTGTGTATTTCTTTTTGTCAACCAAGGTGCAACAAAATCATTTATCACTATATAGGTGATAAATAGCTGTAAGTTTCTTGTTAGTAGTAGAACCAATCCTCTCTTGTTATAACCCTCTTTAGTTCATTCCACCATTATGTTGGAGGTGTGTCCATTGTAATCCCTTTGTTTATTAAGAGGCAACATTCAAGTGGATCTTTTTCCACTTAATATGTAGGGTTATGATGTGATCCTAGGGATGTATACCTAGAGAGAAACATGGTTGTCTTAAACCTCAGTTCCAAAGTTGTAGAGTTTTGGTATGGTGATGTCTCTTAATCTTTCCAAGGAGATATGGAGGTTCTCCCAGTGTCTCTACTAAATGATAAAAGAGAAGTTAATGAAATAAGGTTTTGAAGCTTTCTTAATGCACACGGTAGATACGAAGACTAGGGCTTGAGGTTATT
The DNA here is from genome assembly GCA_963693085.1 of Alisma plantago-aquatica. Lineage (NCBI taxonomy): Eukaryota > Viridiplantae > Streptophyta > Magnoliopsida > Alismatales > Alismataceae > Alisma > Alisma plantago-aquatica. The sequence continues at coordinate 1,008,319,484 of OY856413.1, forward strand.
TTTTTTATTAGTTCGCTAGAGAGATTGATTTGGAGATCAATTTGGTTCTTGGCACGCAACCTCTAACATAGGCAACCTATAATATGGAATTATTTGGGATGAAGGAGTTGAAGAAGTAGCTTCATCATAATTTGGATATGGAGTTCATATGGCCAAGCACATCCCCTTAGAATTCTCCAATGATTTTTTTTCCTAAGAAGAAGGACAGTTCTATGATGTTATTGATCAACTACGAATAGTTAGATAAGGTTACAATAACAAACAAGTACATGTTTCCAAGGATAGATGATTTGTTTGATAAATTGTAGGGTGTTGTAGTGTTTCTTAAGATAGATATGAGGTTGGTATATCATTAGTTGATGATCAAGGCAAATGACATACCTGAGACCACTTTTAGGACTAGGTACGGTCCCTATGAGAATGTAGTTATGCCATTGGGCTATCTAATGTACAAATAGTGTTTATGAATCTGATAAAAGGTTCATGTTGTATCTTTATTAGTTTGTAGTGGTGGTCATAGATGATATTGTTTGAATCCAAGGAAAGTCATTAGCATGGCATCATCTCCATTGGGCATTTGAGTTGTTGATACACCATAGCTAAGTTTAGTCAGTACAAATTTTGGCTAACTGAGGTGTCTTTTATTGATCATGTCATATATGGGATAGTTGTTTGATTAGACCCCAAGAAGGTGGAATTGGTGTTGACATGGAGCATCCCAAGACATGGATAGAGGTATGGAGTTTCTAAGGTTTAGCTAGTTACTACATGAAGTTAATCAGGAACTTTAGTGGGATAGCTGTAAGGAGTGGTACCCAAGATGGGATCCACTCCTCATTAAATCAAATAAAAGGAAACATTCCATATTCCAAACAAAACAAACCAAAATTTTGCAAGTGGATGGAATTCCTATTTATTCAAAAGAATGATCAAAATGCCAAAATGTAGAAGTGGAAGATAAAAGATCTAACTATTATAATGTCTGATTCTATCATAGTCCTTCACTACGTAGGGTGATACAAAAAGAAAGTAACCTATATAAAATGACTTGTACAGGGTTAACCACCTCATATTTATATCCCAATAAGGATCAACTACACTTGTATAAGTCCTAGTAAAATTAGATCGTAATATCTATTTAGTGAAATTTTCATCACAAAAGTGGAATATGTAATAAATCCACCACAAAAGTGAGCAAAATAGTTCACCTCCACAATTTAGATTCATCATAAGACTATAAAAGGTCAACATTTGACAGTAAGGGTTGATTTAGTTCAATTCCTCAAATTAGGGTTACCACACGTAATAAGATGAACAAGATACAAATCAGAATCGAACAAGAATATATATCAAATGAAGTAGACCACAAGATCAACATAAACACAGAGTCACTCTCATGAATCCAATTCTCAAAAGAGAGAGAAACTTTATGGGTAAAGGTTTAAGAAAGAAAAACATGGGTCATTCTTCAATATGATTAAAAAGGGATGCAATTGTTGGTTATTACACTAACGAGTTTCAATCTTAAGAAAGATCTTTTACTAAACTAACCAATTCCCGCAAGTATACGGAAGTAGTTGTAGTCGACATAAAACACAAGGAGCTTGGTAATCAATTAAATGCAATAGTGCTAAAGTTCAACCATCTAGACAGTTTTAAAGGTGTGATTTGGTTGCTTAAGCTAAAATTTTAAAAATAAACAAAACAGTTAAAGGATTACTAAAAAGGGGTGATTTCAAATATGGAAAAATCTTGGACTTCGGATTTCACCAACATATCATCGAATAAAATAGGAGCACAAAATTTAAACATACTAAGCACTTGTTTTAAAGGAGAGTTGTATGTTGCACTTCACCTCTCAGTGCAAGTACAATGATCCTAACTCAATTTAACATTCTCATGTATGAATTTCATTTTGCATCACAAACCTACTCCTCAACTCCATAATTTCCACTCTCATGGTAAAGAAGGAGTTTCCAAGAGAGTACATCCCTACTCTCCTACCTATCTTCTCAGATCAAGCAAGAAAGCATAAAACATACACATAAAGTGGCCAGCCATACATGCAAGAAGAAAGAAATCGGTACTCACAAGATGGAAAAATAAGAAACTTAGCATTTAGTACGAACTTATCGTGTTCCTTACATACTATGATATAGGAGCTACTCTCCCATGCCCAAGAAAAAGAGCCTACTTGTCCATGATGATGTACAACAGGAAATATGCAGAGTTTTCAGAGTTTAACATGGTTTAGAGTAAGAAAAGCTAAGAGAACCAAAAGTGTAACCCAAGAAGAGTAGAATTCCAGCCTGGGGACAAAATTTCACTCCTACAGCTACTCTAAACCGGACAAACTTCCCTCCCGAGAACCTTGGTGGAGAGAAGAAACTCTACTGCACCTTCGGAGAAGAAAAATGGAGAAGTAGAGAAGAAGAATGGGGTTCTTTAGCAAGAAACCACCTTCCTCCACCTCAAAATCACCCTCCTTTGCTCTAGCCTTGCTCTTGGATGAAAGACTTTCGAACTATGACCCCAGATAACCGCTCCATAGGGTGGTCTTGTCTTTAAAAATGAGAGAAATTGTATTTCAAATTTGCTGAAACTGACAGAGACATTGTGTCTTCCTTGGGACATGTCGTGTCCTGGTCTCTGACAGTTGTTCTAAGTGTAAAGCACACGACGTGTATGAATTAAAACATGACATGTACATTACCAGAAATACAAGAATCAATTCTGAATTCCCAGGTACACGCCGTGTCTATTGCGGACGTGTTGTGTACTTCTCCTCTACATCTAAAGTATATGGTCAATTGGAAATGCACACGCTGTGTCTAAATTCAGACACATCGTGTGCTTTGCTATTTCAGTAGAAATAGAATTTTGAACATCTGCAAGGTGTGGAGAAGTCCCAATGATGATGAATTTGAGTTGGGCTATCTCCAATTTGATCCTTTTAAAGCATATCTACAATACACATCATGTGATAAGTAAAATAATAAAAAGGTGGCAAGAATAATATGAATAGAGGCTAAATGAGAATGAAATGAACTAAATTTGTGTGTGAAATTATGTAAAAAGTTCACTACAAAAAATATGGTGTTTAACTATGATTTTTCTAATTACATATAATTTCTACGTAGTTAAATCCCTAGTTAGCTACAAATTTGAAAAGTATAAATAAAATAAGTATAGTTAACTCAATTCATAAGACATAGCTACACTTATCCTCTCCATGTCTTAAATGTATTAACTAAATATAACTAAACCATAACTTTTTAAAATAAAATCAAACTTCATATCATCCTCTCCCGTGTGCAATATTCCCAGTAGGTGATTTGATAATCGCACAAGCAGGCTCTAAAATACCCGCAATTTCTCCCATCACCCGCGTAAAGTGCTCCAGGCAATCACCCCTGGTTCCGCAGAGATCGCTTGCCCACTCTCCCACAGATCACCCACGTAAAGAGCCTCCAGCCAATCACCACTGTTCCGCCCTAAGCGCTCGCCCGCACGCAGTCCGTGCACTGAGCTCTCCGCCCAACAGTCCGAGGACAGCATCGTCGCCCAATAGCCACACGATCCCTCCATCGTCTCTGGTGCCTCCATCGTCTCCGGTCCCTCTATCATCTCCGCCCAGCATCAGAGCCCTGACGTCCATCGCCACCCAACTTCTGTCTGAGGGTACCCCAGCATCAACGATCATCTAACACTAGGGCGGATGGTCGTTTCCTCCCGATCGCCAGATCAGTACTTCTCTTCACCGCCACCACCCAGCAGCCTGAGGGGCACGACATCTCTCTAGCATCACCGCCCAGCAGCCCAAGGGCACGGTCTCTGCAACTCGCCACCCAACAATAGAGCGCCCAAACATCTAGGTTAGTCTTTCAATTGTGCCCCACCTGATGAATTAGAATGTGCCATATTGCTTCCGCTAAACTTATTTCTGTAACAGAAATGAGGGGTTAAGTTTCCTCACTGCATTGGTAATCTTAATAACAATACCACATTCCTCTTCCCAACCGGCATTGTATCTCTCTCCTAAAAAGCGAACCCATATTCAAATAAATAATTAACACCATGGCTGGAGGTTGTTGAGATTTTCTTGGTTGTTTTCGTTCCTTCTGGGCCGATTGGGCAACCTATAATATATCACTTATAGTGGGAGTCAAACAGTTACCATTATTAGTTATAAATATAATAATATGATAAATACTGAATGACGATGACAGACTACAACTATGGCAATCTGGTAAAGGGTAATACTTGTGTGTTGTCTTTCTATTTATCTAAGGAAAAATCTCTTTACGATACCAAGTTTAAGTAAACATTACTGCAATCAAGGTTTTACTTATATCTTATTGAATAATCACGCAAATAATTTTGCTCTCTTTTGTTTATAATAAACCTTCCTCGGCATCCAGGATTGTGTCTGTTCATGATTGCCATTATAGTGGATGTTCAAAATATTTAATAGTGTTTCCAGATCAGTAATGTTGTGTCCACTTGTTTGTTCATCGATTTTATAAGAGAAAAATTTCATATGAATTAAGTATAGATTAACCAGAGTCATTAGAGATATTGAAAAACTAAAAGCATTGTGTTTTGTTACAATATTTTTTTTGCATGAACCATTCATTATATTTTGTATGGAGCCCACCCTAATAAGAATTTCTGACTACGCCACTGATTGTACATCTTACTCTCCATGCAATGAGGTTTTGGTTGACCACTGCTAATACTAAGAAGTTGAGTTTAGGGAATGGAAGGATGCGCATAAAAATGTAAGATGGAAAGTAGGAAGGAGAAGTAGCAGAATGCACCACGCAATGATGCTGATGTCAGTCAGAAATTTGTAGAAACAATAATCTAAAATGGTGTTGGGGCAGCAAACCTCAGCACAATTCTTATTAATATCACCTCCAACCTTCCAACCTCTTCCTTATTTCCCCACCACTTCATCCAACCCTTGTTGCTTCCTAGCAGCAAAATCAACAAATTCGTCAGTTTTTGTAGCCATGCAACAACATGCAGGAATGAAGGACAAAATGGGAGGGAAGGGGTGTCTGATAGAGAAGAATCAAGGAAGGAGGGAGGATGGTAATAGTGAATTCTTCGGTGAGGGTGTAAAAATTAAATGGACATAATAGGTTTCTGTAATTTGATATATTCCTGTAAAGGTTGTGTTTTGTTAAACTAACAATTTGATCTAATATTATTCTAATATTGCCTAGCAGGGGGGCATCTACAATCATATACATATAAGACATAGTGTGTACTACATCATAACAATAAAACATTGTTGTATCCAGTATTATTTTCCTATCTTTCCTCCTTCATACTCCATAAAATGGATCTATGAATCAAGAGAACTACTCAAACTATTTTCATAAAGAAATCTTCTTCTTAAACAAACACATAAGAATAGAGGGACAAAGTAGTAAAACTAAGTGTACATCTTTAAAGAAATAATTGTGATTCAATGCCTATCAGTAGCATTTAATAATTTGTTGATATTCTCAGCATAGCTTCCAAATCAGATCTTAGTCAATGTCCTGACAGGAAGCATTTGTATGTGAGGGGAGGGGTGGGGGCTGGGGGATGAGGGATAGTGCATGGTTTCAGAAATCTGAACGAGTAGAATACACTGTCATAGTAAAAAAATCATACTGAGAGACCGTTCAATCACCAATAGAATGGCCTCATAATAGACCTCATTGATATGCATGCTTTATGTTTTTGTATTTACTTAATGTTTTAGACTTGTCTTCATCGTTGATCTATTCTTTTTACTCTAGCAATAACAATTATTTTGAGTCACCGTGTCATGGTCTTGCTTTGAGAAAGTGTCACAGTACTTCTGCGATGAATCTTTTCCTAGGAGGTTTTTTTGAGTCACTGTGTAATGTGAAGACACTCATTATACTGATGGTCTTCCCCCTATGTTCTTCTTAAAATGCTAGCGTCTAACTAGAATAAATGCCAAATATGACTATGCAGTTATAAAGCTTCAATTTAACTAAATCAAAACCTCAAGATGAAGGATAATTAATTGATAATTTATAATATGAATAACCCCTCTTTGGAATGATTAACATATGTAATACCAATAGAGGACCTAATCAGCTAATCTATAAAGATTGTGTCTTGTGTTGATCTTGGCATATTTTTGAGCTGGAATTAGGTCCATGTACACCTATATTAACTGGTCATGCCAAGTTACCATCGAGGTTAAATCCTCAATATGATTCCAATTTTCTCAAGGTACACCTATATCTCAAGTAACAACTTCAAAGAGCAGGAGTTCTATTCAACTAAACTATAGAAAAAATGGCTCATTTTGTAACAAAATACAGACTAGGACAAAACATGTATCATACTAATCCCTGTAGAACATCAATGATCTTCACAACAGAGTAGGCACTAGGTAGGCTTATCCTGGAGAAATCATTTTGCTAGTGTACACTAAAGTTGGTGAACTGAATTCATGTATGGTTGACCATTCTATACTACTAACTAGAAATTTAACTTAAACAAATGTTTGTTTTTTCCCTCAACTTGATTCCAATACTCCTTTTAGTTGGGTTTCTATGTGTTTAGAATGGTACACCACAACCTTTCACCCTTGTTTAGTGTTTACATACTTGATCTATGGGATTTCTCATTTACAAAACAAGAGACTGAATACAGAGGGTTGTTTTTCCTCACAATTGTAGTATAAATAGGGAATAACCATGCTTTGCTAGGTGACAACTGACGTGGTCATATAAATATCCATGGTGTATCCAATAAGCTTTCATTCTATGCCCTCTGTGACTTTATATACACATAGGTGTATCTTCATAGTGCTTGATTGCTGGTTGTAAGTCCTGCAAATACCAATTTTCATATATGTGATCCTTCTCTTGGGGGAAAGATTGCCACCATAATCTGTTTCACCCCAGTCAATTATCTCTTAGATAATTTGGAAAACTATAAACTAGTAATATAAACATGTGATACAATACATCTAACCTAACCAAGTAGGTTCTGTAGTAGTTTTATAATCTTTTTCTTCCCTTTAGACACTTCATCTAGTCATCAATAAAAAGGACTTCCCATTTTGAACTAGATTATGTATAAAGAGAACCTTTACTGTAATGTTTACTATTATATGATAAAGCTTATATTTATCTGATCCCTTCAGAGAAACTAGCAATATCCAGGGAGTCCCATTTAATAGCCATTTTAGGAATAATAATCAAGATGGATGTACGATATTTCGATTCAATGCCATCAATAAACAAGTTGAAGTATTCAAAATGGATTAATTGTGGTGTATATTAGTCCCTCAAAAAAAATTAATCAAGTTTTCAACTATTCAGGTCCATCAATAGCATGTCATGGGTTTCCATGGTGCATGTTCAAATATATATGTTTCTCTACTGAGGTATGTCTACATTACATATTAGGATACACGAACACAACATGAAGACTAGATGAAAAATGAGCACATCATCAATTAAAGACAATTAATTATGCAACAATACCACCACGCTGATGCAAAACATAGTAGTGGCAAGTGCATTGGCTAATTGAGAGGGAAGAATAGTCAAAATTATGCAACAAAGACTATATTGATAGTGGAAGGGAAAGAAAGGTTGTTTTTTTCCTTTCTAAATGATGAAGATGTAGAGGACAATATTGTGAGTTTGAGGTCTACAAAAATCCCAGCAAGGATTCATGTTTCCAACAAAACTCATAGTAAGGCTTATATGGATATAAGTACACCATAGAAAAAATCAAGAAACCAGTACACAAACCTCAAGTTGTTCCAACTATATAGACTTCACTTTAAAGGAGTCTCCACTGTTTTAAAGAATAGAGATGCCAAATATGGCATTGGTGTCCTAACTGCACATTTGGCACTAGGGGTTCCAGGCAAAGTAGTGTTCATGGCATGTAGTAGTTTGTGGAAGTGGCAGAATGTAGTGGGGTCTGTTTTGAGTATGTAAAAATGGATCTGGATTGATCATTTCACAGTGGTTTTTCACTAGGTATAGATATTCAATTGAAATGACCAAAAAAGCTATATAATTATACAATTGTGTTTTACTCAAGCATGGTAATTATACACAAGAAGGCATGATTCTGAAATCTTATTCTAAATAATATACATAAACTCCTTATAGAAGAACCAACCAGAATTTATGTAAGCTGAGAGAGCCATAGCTAAAAGATGTTTGGCAGGAAAATGGAAAATGCATAAAAATGACCTACATATAACTGCTCATTACTTTCATGAGATGACTCTTCACATAATAGACTACCACTCCCCTAAAAGAGATGAGTCTCTACATAACCATTGCGCTCAGGTTTTTCATGTGCTTGTATAACAACCTATATGTATATGTTATACATGCATGGCTTACTTTCTTGCATGCTAACTCAATTGTATTCTGTACAAGACAAAACTATTTTGATATTTATTGCCAATACGTCATAGATATATAGATATATACATGGCTTGTCAAAGTATTATGTAGTATATAATGTATAATATGATCGGTATTATACTTTATTGATTTTCTACTTATTTATATATTTAATTTTTCGTTGTGTTAAATTTATGTATACTTTTTTACCTTCTTTATTTTTTTAATATTTTCGTTTGATTAACAATTTCTGCGTATTTATAAATTTATTTTATTGATGTGTTTACTTATGTTTATCTAGGGAAGTATGATCGACAAAAGCTGGATAGTTGAGGAAGACAGGACCAGTACAAAGTACTTAACTGGGGTAGTCAAATTCATAGAGGATGCTTTCAAAAAATATAGTAGGAATGAGACTATCTTATGCCCTTGTAAAAAGTGTCTAAATACACAAAGACACAACCGTCAAGTGACAACCAAGCACCTATTATGGAATGGTTTTTTCAGCAGCTACACTGACTGGATTTTTCAGGGTGAGACTTCTTCTGATGCCAAGGAAGATTCTTCTATGCAAGACAACATGTCGTTTGATGATATGAGGGACATGTTGCACGATGCATATGGAGTCCAAAACTGTCGAGAAACTATGGACAGTGACGATGATGATTCATGTGTATTTGTTGACGATGAAGAAGCTGAGCAATTCTACAAATTGTTAGAGATTGTTGCACAAGAGTTGTATCCTGGAAATAAGAAATATTCCAAGTTGTATACCGTCGTGAGGTTGTTCCATATAAAATGTAGCAATCATTGGAGCAATAAATCATTTACTGAGCTGCTCGAACTTTTGAAGGATTTGCTTCCTGAGGGTGACACATTGTCTGGCTCATACTATGAAGTAAGGAAAATAATTAGGGACCTTGGTCTTGACTACGAGAAAATTGATGCCTGTATAAATGATTGCATTTTGTATCGCAAGGAGTTTGCAAATAATACTTCATGCCCGCGTTGTCATGTTGACGGTGCACAAAGTATGGGAATTAAAAAGAAAAGTGTTCCTTGTAAAGTTATGTGCTACTTTCCCTTGCCTCCTAGGTTGAAGAGATTGTTTATGTCCTCTAGAGTCGCACCACTAATGCGGTGACACGATGAAAGTCGCACCAAGGACGGAGTTTTAAGACATCTAGCAGATTCACCTGCATGGAAGACATTTGATAATATGCATGCTGATTTTGCATCTGATTCTCGTAATGTGCATCTTGGTTTAGCATCTGACAGATTTAATCCATTTGGCATGATGAGTAACTCATACAGTATTTGGCCAGTCATATTGATTCCGTACAATTTTCCACCATGGTTATGCATGAAGACACCTAATTTTATCCTTTCTATGATTATTCCTGGTCCAACTCAACCAGGAATGAAGATAGATATCTACTTACAACCTCTGATTGAAGAGTTGAAAGAACTGTGGGAAGTTGGTGTTGATACCTACGATGCTTATCGTAAAGCTGTATTCAAATTGCGTGCCGCCTTACTCTGGATGATAAATGACTTCCCTGCCTATGATTATTTATCTGGTTGGCAAACTAGTGGGTATGATGCATGCCCTGTTTGCAATAAGGACACGTGGTCTATTAGACTACCACATAGTAGGAAACAATGTTTCATGGGCCACAGGAGGTTCCTTCTGATGGATCATAAATTTCATAGGGATATGTCCTCATTTGATGGAAAAGAAGAATTAAGAACTGCTCCAAAGATGTTGTCTGGAAATCAAGTTTTAGTTCAAACCAGAGATGTAGACAATATGCCTTACAATTGGAAAAAATAAAGCATTTTTTTTGAGTTACCATACTGGAAGTACAACCTTATTCGTCATAATCTTGACGTAATGCATTTTGAAAAGAATGTATGTGAGAGTTTTATTCACACGTTACTTGGGATGGACAAGTCAAAGGATAATGAAAAATCTCATTATGACCTTTTAGAGATGGGAATAAGACCTAGACTGCACATTATCAAGAACGGCAGTAAGAATATTATTCCACCTTCTTGTTTTACTTTGAAGAAAGAGGAAAAAGAATTATTCTGTAAGTTTTTGAAGTCTGTACAGGTTCCAGATGGTTATTCCTCCAATATCTCACGAAATGCATGCATCAAAGAAAGAAAATTGTTGGCATTAAAGAGTCACGACTACCATATATTAATGCAACAATTTCTACCATTGGCTTTATGGGTAGCGTTGCCGAGCAAGAACGTCATAACTGTGATAACTGAGTTGTCTAGATTTTTCAAAGACATATGCTCAAAAGAGATAAATATGTATGCTATTGAGAAGTTAGAATCTAGAATTGCGGTGACTCTGTGCAACATGGAGAAGATTTTCCCGCCCTCATTTTTTGACATAATGGAGCACATGGTCATTCATCCTCCACGAGAAGCTAAGATAGCTGGACCACCATTTTATCGTTGGATGTATCTAGTGGAAAGGTAGTATGTTTTTACTATTTGTTTCACTAAAATTTTATCAAATATATATTTTTTTTATTTTAAACAAATTCTATTTATCATTATAGATACTTGAAAACTTTGAAAAATATGTGAGGAATAAAGCTGCTCTAGAAGCTTCCATAGCAAAATGTTACCCGACAGATGAATGTGTAACATTTTGTTCAAGGTATCTCTCCGGGGTAGAGACAAGGTTCAAAAAATTGGCTAGAAATGATGTTGAAGATGACGATATTGTTACTGATGATGATTGGTCTATATTTTCACACAAAGGGCGTCGAATAGGAAAGAGTATTCCTGATTATCTTGAAGTTGTGATGCTGAAAACTGCACATCAGTATATTTTATCTAATTGTGTTGCAGTTGAACCGTTCATGGAGTGAGTTCATTAAATTATTAAGAAATATGCATGTTCACCGTTAGATGTTTGTACATACGACTTACGTACTGGTTAGCAGGGAACACATTCGCCACGTGAAGAAATTGAATCCGCGTGCAAGACATTGGGAAATCAGTAATATTCATATGAACACTTTTAGTGATTGGTTTAAGAAGCATGTAAGTCTATAACATTAACTTCATGTAATATTGTTAGAGAATTGTATTAATAACTCAATTCATAATGTATATAGATTGAAGAGAAGGCCAAGTCAGAAAATTTACCATCAAATCTACTAACTCTGGCTCGGGGACCACAAAATATGGCGAACAAATAAAATGGATATGTAACAAATGGATATAGATTTCGAACCAAGGAGGGGAACATGGTAAAAAAACCCAGAATAGTGGGATAATGGTGAATGCCCAGACAGAAAGTTTTTCCAGTTCCAAGGACAAAAATCCTTAATTGGGTCAAGTTACCTACTATGGGGTACTCCGAGAGATTTTTGAGATTAGTTACTATGAGCAACTCAAAGTTGTACTGTTCAAAGGTGATTGGGTCAATGCAAACAAGGGCGTCAAAAAATATGAAAATGAATTTACAATGATCAAATTAAAACTCATTGACTTAATTGAAAATCCATTTGTATTGGCCTCTCAAGTACAACAAGTCTTTTATCTGGCTGACATCAATCACCGTGGGTGGAGCTTTGTCGTGCAGACGACACCACGTGATACTTATGACATGGATGAGAAGCTTATTGAAAATTTCATGGATGGGACATGCGTACCCAAAGATTCTCATGCAGATGATTGGGAATCTATTTTTAGCGATGTTTCTGATGGATCTGATTTGGTTAGAGAAGATATGGAGGGTGTAACTTTTTACGATGGCAAAAATGATGAGCAACTTGATTGAGATCATTGTGATCTATCATATGTAGTTTTTAATATTTTGTATCTTGATGTAGCGTTATAAGAATTTAGTTTTATTAATTTATTATTAATTATCAATACCATTGTTCTTCCTTTAATATGCATATTATTTCTCTTAAAATTTGCAAACTTTTTTTATTCTTAAAAATTGAATCAACAACTATTTTATAATGTTTATATCAGGTAGCCCCTACAACCATTATTATTTAACTATATTTTTATGGTTATAGTTTTGTTTTATTAATATTTGTTATGCATTATATTTTCAAGATGTTGAAAAGACATTCACAATTGTTGTCTGCACGAGAAACTGATGATGCAAAAAATGGAGTAATTAAACAAAAATTGGTGGGTACGGTGACATATAATTTATCTATTATCATTTTGTACTTATAGTTGTAAGGTTCTGTCTTAATATTTATCTTTGTAGGAATGTCTAAATGATTGCAAATGAATGGAGGCTATCTTGGTTCAGTTAATGCTGATTTGGGAATGAATGGAGGATATCTTGGTTCTGTTAATGCTGATTTGGGAATGAAAGGAGGATATCTTAGTTCAGTTAATGCTGATTTGAGAATGAAGGGAGGCTATCTTGGTTCAGTTAATGATGATCTTAGAAGTTCTAAAGAAGATTTGAGTAATAAAACTAATAAAAAGGTTGGTGCATCATCTATTTTCAACAGCAAAAATGCTGAAGTACACATCAGAAAAGAGAAGCATCTGCATGTGTCAATGATAAATCATGATGTTCCAATCGATGGAAGGATGTCTCTGTTAAACAACTGTACGAGAACTGGTCATTATGTTGATAATGTCGATATAAATCATGAGGTTGGAGCTGATCATATAAATTCTTTGACAAATAATAGCATCAGAGCTGGTCATTCTGTTCATAAGGCTAATTCTTTGGCAAGCAATGGTACCGGAGTTGGTCATTCAGTTGATATAGCCAATATCAATCATGAGGTTGGAGCTGGTCATAGGGATTCTTTGGCAAATAATGACATGAGAGCTGGTCATTCTGTTGATAATGACAATATAGATCATGCGGTCGAAACCAATCATGTAAATGATGAGGACTTCGAATTGGTTGATCAAGAAACTACTGCTAATCATGATGAAGGTACATAAGTTTCTAATCAACAATTTACACCAATTAGCTATTACGTAATATTTTAGCATTTATATGTATATTTTAAAAATAATTGCCTCATATTGTTTTAAATTTTTAGGTGGTGTTGTGTATAATAAAAAATGAGGCTATTCTAAGTATATTCGATTATGGAGTAAGACAGGGGATGCAAAATTACCAATCACATTGGATGAAAATGGAGAACCAATTGGACCTCATCAAAATGACTTGTCATCTTTTTTGGGAACAATTGCTAGAAATTCACAACTGGAACCCTTGGATTACTTGGATTGGCGACAAGTACTAGCTGGAAAGAAAACTGAAATATGGAATTATGTCTTGGTAATATATTTTAGTAAAGTGTTATTGAAGCGCACATTTGTTATATTCATTCTATTTTTCATTTAACAGAAGAAATTTACTATCGACTCAAAGGGAAAGAAATCGGTTCTACGCACAGTTAGGGATTGTTGGAGAAACTTCAAATCTGAAATAAAAAAAAAATTATATGCACGACAAAGACAAAAAAGACAGACTTAATGATTGTCCTTCCTGTGTTGACCCATTGCAGTGGGATTTTCTTGTGAGTTTCTGGGACTCTAATGACGGAAAGGTAAGATAATTAGTTATATATGATGTCTTCTCTTAGCTTTCATTGGTGATAAGGTTAATGTTCATGAACTGCAGTTACGGGGTGCAAAGAATAGTATGAGTAGAAAGTTTGTTACCACACAACATACATCGGGGTCGATGCCCTATGCTTGTGTGAGAGCAAATGTGAGTGATTTTCCACATAATGATAATAATATCATAACACATTCACACTCTACTTATACTTTATTTGTGTGTTAATAACAGTTGCAACAAAAGAATAAAGGAGGTCTCGTTAGTCGATTGCAGTTGTTTGTTGCTACCCATAAGAAGAAGGACGATACTCCTGTAGATGCAAAATCAGCTGAACGAATTGTAAGTATAAAATTATTCATGACATATTTGACTTTATTTACTCAATTTTTTATCATCATTATGGTTACTGTTGTAGGACAAGTTACAATCAGCAGTTGAAAATAATGATGCAAATCTTGATGAAGATGAAATTGCTGATCAAATATTGGGTGCAAAGAAGGCTCGTGTGAACCATGAGACTAATGAGTTTAGTCAGGCATATGTTGAGGGTTTTGAAGGTACAGTCAAAGACCTACAACACATATGCGAGTCACAAAAAATAGAATTGTCAGATCTGAAAAAAGACAAGAACATCTCGAAGCAATAATTTTGGGAAAGTGAAGCGTGAGTGTTCCATTTCAAGCAAATCAAGTAATTATTCAAAATTTTAGTAATAATTGTAAGTTATGATTTTATTAACTTCATAAGTGTTTTGTATTGTAGAATATGGAAACAACTAGGAATGAAGGAACACCCATGCCACAAAAGTCATGTAGCAGAACCACCATTACAGAAAGACAGGTTATTAAACAAAAAAAACTCCTAATAACTTTGATTCTTGATATCTAAACTTTTACATTGTAATCCATACAACTTATAGGTCGTGAGGTTGTTAAGTTTCGATGATGGAACGTCAATTGTAGCTCAAGGACAAGTGATAGGCGTGAATCCTGACCTTGTAATAGGAGGAGGAAAGTTAGGGTCTGCATTTGTTGCTGTTTGCATTGGTGTGGCAATTAAACCTGAAGAGTAACTGGTTAGACCATTTGACAATTATCAAATCATTGAAGATGCAATCGGGTCAATAATAGCTTGTCCAAAGAAGCTACTCATTGTTCGGTAATTTTTTTATTTCAATGTGCTATAAGTGTAACATGTCTATATAATGGTTTTAGATCATTATTTTTGTTATTATAGGTAAAATGCTTGGAGCGAGGCAAGTGATGAAAACAATAAAAGTTCCTTCAGAATTATGTAGATGCTATTTTCCCTCTTTTCTATAGGTTTAGAATAAAGTTTTTTTTATGTAAAGCTTGTCAATTCATTCGATATAGAAAGGATGGTCATCTGAACCACCATTACAACATTGTTTTCCATTTCTCTTGCTACATAAGACCGTGATATGAATATTCTATAGTATTGGTTAACATTTAGACCTCTTTTATGGCAAGGCTGCATTTCACACTTATGTATGTGATGTTCTCTAGTATGCAACGATGCATGTGATGTTTCTGTTGGCTCTTTCTATTATTTACAACTAGTACATGATATTCTCTAGTGTAGGTCATGGTGGTGTTACAACAACACATGATATTCTGCTTGAATCACGTCTCATGGTCATGGCCAAGCTGATAAATACTGTCATTGAATATAATTCCACCAATAGCTCATTCATTGAATATTTTTACCTAGAATGAATTTGGGTCAAAGTCAGACTGTCTTAAGACAGTACATTAGGCTTGGTTGTATTTCTTTACTAGTGAAACTTTTGTTTTGTCAACAATTTCAGAGCATGTTTGTATTTCTTTACCAGTACATCACGCTTAGATAAATTTATAGTCCAGATCCCTGCCATGCTTTTAGGAACCCAAGTGGAAGCATAGGTGGGGATGCCCATGCCTTTATCCTGATAAACAATAGTGAAATGGAAAATGATGGACAGTTTGGACTCCATGCCATGTCTGGGCATTTTTCTTCTTGTGATTAAATAGTGTATATGCCTTTGCTTTCATATGTAGGATGTGACATCTTTATATGGATCCAACCATGTTGCTACAATGCCCATGATGAATCTGTTGCCAAAGACCAATGTTCTCATAGATTGTCGAGGGAACAAGTAGGAGGTATCAATCACTACCCCTTGAATTTCCTCTTAAATTAGGGTTTATTTATAGGTATAAAGCACAAACATCATCAAATACATATGCGATAGAATTTCCTGTCACATAAATTAGTTTACAATCCAGGAGGCTTATAACCTGCTTGCTACATATATTACGCTTAAGCTTGTATACGGGTCTTCGGTCTGGTTATTATATTGTGCAGGAGGCTTGATGGTGTTCTTACCATGGTTCAAGAAAGCGGTATGCGGTGTACGGGCGGAGAGGGTACTACATAGAGTATATGCGGTATGCGGGAGTATATGCAGGAGTATATGCGGTTTTGGATTTTTTTTATTTCAATAAACTAATTATATATAAAATAATATAGTGAGATCATAAATTAAAACATATAGAGTAGGCACACACATCTATTTACTTATAAACATATTAATATGCATGTATGATGCATGGTATGCTTATATATGTATATATGTCTATATATAGAATGTGTTTGTAATATATGTACATATACTAAAATGTAGGTAAATCAATGTATAAATATATGTATAGTGTGTATAAATGTGAATAAATCAAAATGTATATATACATGCACAAATATGTGATTGTATATTTAGGTATATTGTATATGTATCTATACATGTTAATATATCAAAAGGTCTGCGAATAAATGTATAAATGCATGTGGAAAATTTTTATATGTATTACAATGTATACATATAATTCAATGACTATATATCTCAATTTATATATATAATTAAATGTGTGTATATATGCATGCATGTACGAAATGCATGAACATTAGTTGTGGGGTTTTCAAAAAGCAGAGTTTAATCGGCCGCTTAATCGGCCAATCGGGAGTATATGCGGCCCATGACCGCTTAGTGGACCGATTAGGAATATGTGGTGTGGTAAGGTGACTTAATAGGTATATGCGGCCGTGCGGACCGATTTCTCGAACAGTGGTTCTTACCTCATGTTATGAAATTCTCCTTATCTACTCTTTTCAAGAGGATGTGGTTTTGCCTATCTGTATGAGTTTTTGATAGTAAGAGCAGCAGGAATGCATGTTTTCTCCTTGGTTTCTTCGACTTTGAATTGCATATGTTCTGGTGATATAATGGAGTGATGGTTCTATCTATTTGTAGCGTTGCACTCTATTGTGATCTAGCTCTTAGCTATGTTGTGTGTTTCTGAGCTACTAATAAACATTTAAAGGTCTTAACTCGAAAGTGCTTGGGCACTATCTGCTCCCTTTTGATCTGAAACTAAAATATGTTTCTTATTAGTGTGCTAGGATTTGGTTATTATAATCAGAATGCAAGGCGGTCTTGTGGCCTGGTTGCTTTGATGTTGGTAAGGACTAGACTTGCTATTGGCATTGGCTAGAGTTTATCTAGCCCATCCATGAGTGCAGTAACTACACTAAACTTTGGTATCTTTTAGGGTGCTTAACAATCTTTATGACTGGTATTAAGTCAATTCTAATATCAAGTTTGATGGAATATATTAATTAGTTCACATTTTTAAAATATGAAATGATTCCAAGTACTTGCTCTATTCTCTAAAGTTACATTTACTCAAATCATTCATGCATATGGTACATGGTTGATGTGTTTGATAGATTTATTTAGGAACTCAAATCTCAACTATGCTCTAGGGTTAACATGCTCTCTATCTTCAAATGATAACTTGGGACAACTACAATTACAGAGCTCATCAACATGTCTAACAACCATGTATGAAGCTAAGATTTGATGGTGACCTTAATGGTGAATCAGTTGCATAAGTTGCCATCCTTAAAGTCTTCAGAGGTAAAATCATTGTTCTGCCATTTAAATCTCTTGGTATGGTTCAAAGTTTAAATTCCCCCTTCATATTGGTAAGTTAAGGCACTTACACATGTTGAGCGAACTTGTTTCATTTCAGTTATATTTCAGTTTCTTATGTTAGTACAGAGCAATATAGAATTCTATTTTTCTATAAGGGTGTAAAATCTCATGTGTTAAGTGCATTAAATGCCAAACTCCAATAAAATATGACTGAATGGGTGAGGTAATTATTTAAGGTCTTCTCATTTAAGAGTGGTCTGTACATGAGGCCTTTTCAAGATAAACAAAGAAAGAAAAACCTTTTTTTTACATTCACTATGGATTTCCCCTCTTTCCTCGCTCTTGCTGATTTATGAATGGTCGTGCCCCTGAGCTACATTACACCACCGCTGACAATTTTCCTCCTCCAGGATGCATGTTGTTCGGTTTGTGCTCTCCAAATGTGTCAATTGTAGGGTGTGCCCCTCAGCTGCATTATGCTTCCACCTATCTATGTCCTCAATCCCACATGGTTCCTATGATCTTGGTAAGTAGTTATAGTTTTGAAGTCACACAATTTCCATCTTGAAGGCTTTTAAAGCATTATTTACTGTTACAAAGACTGAAACAAGTAGTGCCATCATCAGTGGAATTATTTTCTCAAAACTCAGGAGAAACCCCTCCTCACATACCATGTGTGCTCATGGAGAAGGTATTCAAGTTTGTCAAGGTATTTGTTAGTTATGATGGTGCTTTTTCTTGCTTGTACCTCTCTCAAACCCTTGGTATATATTTAAAATTTCTGAATAGGATAGTGATAAATAGAGATGAAAATATTGTGCTTACATAGTTAGTTCATGTGGATAGAATATGACTTTATGTTTCACGCTGAAACAACCCATTATTAACATATCGTCTCTTCTCTGTTGTCATATGAGTCCATCTTTTCTTCCAAAGTGCTACTGAATTTTAGGCGGTTGAGAAACACAACAAACAAATAGAATGTTTTACCTACATGCACGGTTTTGTTTGTCATTCTTTTCTATAACTTCTGGAGTTCTAGAGGGTATATACTTCCTTCTTTTAACGTGGATGGTCTAAAAAGTGGTGTTTACTCTTGTCTGTTTTATGACTTTAGAGTTTATATTTGGAGTCTTGTAGGGTCTGCACTCCTTGTGAAAGGGCCAGTTTAGTCAAACCACTTTTCATGCTCATACTTGTTTATAATGTTCTTATATTTGAAGCAGTGACACGATACTAATTTTTATTCTGATACCTATTAAGTATAGAATTTTTTATTATCTTAGATGGCTTATTATTGCACTGCTCAGTAATGGTACAACAATTCTTTAGATTAGGTAAGTGATATTCCAAGACACGTTAGAAAAATGTGCCTCTACTTCTAAATACAGTAGCTACAAGGTCTCATTCTTATGGAGGTGAGAAATATTCATTATATTCTACAACATTTACTGCATCTCATATAATTTTGCTATAAGTAATTATGTAGATCTAGTGTGGTGATTGGTAAGTACTATGCATATATGCATGTGCATTTTAGGGATGATATTACTTTCCAGAGAAAGTATTCTCTACTTAGTTGTCATAAAAATAGAGTGGATATCCAGTGAATATTAAAACATAATCCTACTTAAGCCCTCTATTCAGGTATATTACTGTAATAGTTCAGCCACATTAACAACACCCAGATCAGCTAGGAAATGTTTAAATGCTCAAGACTAAAAAAAGAACTTATAATTTATAATCTGCACAATTAGAAGTCCCACAGCAATATAGCATGTTCAAGGGATTCAATGATCCCACTATTCTCCTTTTTGACCCGTGCTTTGGTGTTTTCTTTTTAGGCAGAACAAATTTGACGTGAGGAACATTAGGGGTGGTGAAGATGAGTTAATGGCTGCTATCTACTTGCAAGTGAGCATCATCAGGCAGGTGCCTGCCTTTGTTATCTAGTTTCATAACCGGTCATTCATTCAATGACTTAGTTGTGCAAGAGATAAAGTGATAACTACATTCAAGTCTAGATATGCTTTACATGGCCAAATATGTGGCTCGGGTATTTTACTATGGTGAGGATATATAGGTTCTGATTAATGCTAAATTGCTCCATCCTTTTTAGGTTTTCATTGGAAACTACATTTAAATGCCAATGCTTATAAATTGATTGAAACCATGTATAAGAGTAAATCTAAATGGATTTTTCATTAGATGGCCTTTTTGAGATTCATAATGTCTATTTGTGCTGACAAGTCACAAAATCTTATTCCTCAAAACTTGGGTTGTAGGTTACAGTGAAGAGGTTGACAAAGTGTCCACGCGCCATCATATTGGGTTCCCCAAGGTTAGTAATCCAACACCTTGTAATGTTTTTCAGAGCTTAGATTAAGTTCATTCTTCTCCTATAATTAACGAACTCGTAGTATGACTTGGAATTATACTCTCCATTCTTGAGCCAGCATAGACAGGACTTTTGACTCCACTTCTCCTTCTCCTCCAGAATATGGTTAGTACTTCTCTTGAAGTCAAATGCAAGTTCCATCAATCTAAGGAACAAACTTTGTTCTAGTACTGACTGCCAATGAGCCAACTCACACAAAATTTCTTCTTACATTTGCTTTCTCCCTGCTTTCTGTCGCATATGAATGAATGAACTTCTTCTTATAGTAGTTCAGAGCCTTGTGAAAATGTATTGTGTCATTCCATGGCCTTTGTAGTAGATTTTTGAAGCATGGGTTTTGACTTCACACAACCTTTTTCTGAATATCCACCCTCTGTTATTCATAGACATTGGTTGTAGGAGTTGGTTGTGATCTGAATGAACTCTGGGTAGATGATGGACAATAATGCTCAGACGATCCCTAATCAAGACCTACTACTACAACTTAGTCCAATTGTTTGTGTTGAATCTTTTGTAGTCAGTGAATCATGTCACTCTTCAACGACATCTATTACTGTCTCTATTAAGGTTTAAGTAAATGCATCTTCTTCCTAGTGATCTAATAGGTTTCTACCTGTCTTCTTAGTTGGGCTAATCATTGTGTTAAACTCCTGCATACCCCCACCCAACCTACATTCATGTTTAGACTGAGGTTGAATAGTGTTTTCTACTCAAGTCAAATAGTGTTGTCCACTCTAGGAAACTCCCCTGCTTCACCTCCACGAATGCCATTCTTTCATGAGTACATTTCGCATATTGAACTGTAATAAGTGCATGTTACATTTAGGCATATGAAGGAGTCTTATGAGGTGGGTGCCTACACTAGAATGGGACATATCTTGTGTGAAATATGTTTCAAGGACCCTATATGTATTGTTTATTATTGTCTTATGTTGCAAATTAAGCAAGAAACTGGGACTGAGTACACTTTTCTTATATTTTATAGCTAGTATCGATATATGGGTTCGGATTTTCATTTCTGTAGACAGATCTAAAGTTTCAATTGCTATCTTACATAATGTTGACAAGTATATCTAATATACCAAAAAAGGGAACTAATATCTATAATGGGCATTCTAGACATGAAAACCAACCAACCAATGGTATTCCTAATAAGATGGCATGGAAGCTAAGCTCCACATAAATGCTTAATGTATTTTTGAACTGATCTGGTTGCATGTGCATGTCATTGTTATTTTATGTTGTTCAAGACCCCCCTCCAAGCTGTAGTTTTAGTTGTGATTCATTCACATGCTACAAAGTATATGGCGACACATTGAGAATAGTGTATTAAAATGACATCACAGGGCTTTTGCACGTTTGAACTGTGTAAACCTCACATCTTGGGGTCAAAATTAGTCAACCTTGAGGAGTCTTGTATGGATTTTGAATCCTCATTTTTGGTTCATGAGTTGGCCGACCAGATGGTGATTAGCATTTGAAATACAATGCTACCTTTTCCATCTTTAATTGGGATTGATTCTAGTTTTTTTTAGAGTGTGTACCCATGCCTCCATGTTGAAAGATAGTAAGTAATAATTACTGTCTAGATCACTTAAGTTCTCTAGAGAGCTCTACGACAAGGCTGTGAGGTCAACTGGGTTGCAAGTATCCCTAATATATTTGTATAATATAGTCTATGATGTTTAGTCCATATGTGATCCATGTCTGCTCTAGTTTCTGCCACTCCCATGTTTTAAGTATTTAACATGTCTATATAGAATTGTTAGGAACCATCCAAACTTAGTATAGGATGAGTTTTTATCAATGCATGTAACCTTCTCAAGACAACTTTAAGCCATGATTCCTTCTTAGAAAATGCTCAAAGTAAATCTATTAAACTAAACTTGACGGACTGTAATGCTAGCATCCTTGATTTTATACGACATGTGTTGGTCATCCTCTTTGGCCTTGGTCATATACTTAATGGATTCTAGTATGTTTCTTGTAGGTACACATGGACTGTATTTTGAGAGATAGTAGTACTGGTCTATATTGTTAGGTATGCAAAATTTATTTTCAACAATTAAACTTTGTCTGCATAGAGATTATTATCATAGAGGTGATATGTTTGTCATCAAGAAATTCAAGTTGTTGGTTTTTATTCTTAAAGTGGCAAGGTTAATGTTTTTATATGTCAGGCCAATGTGCTATCATAACAGTTGGGCACTCTAGAAGCTCTTCAGATATAACCTCTCCCCTCAACACTATCTTAGCCAGAATATTTGCTAAGGCATTGGAAATTCTCACTCTAAAAGTGACTACACATTCCTCAAACTTCAAACTGACATCCCAAATGCTTTGAACAATAATCCTGTATCTGGCTGGACAAGACTCTCTTTGATTAGTAAACTCCAATGTAGTCCTATAGTCTGGGATAAACAAACTGAGTCATTAGTCTCAAGTTTTGGTATCAAGCTGGCCCATTATACCAATTTTTAACTCAATGGAACTAATGAGCATCTATGTTTAAGATAATTTGTTTAATTCACATGATTCCTATAATTATTGAAGAAGAACTCATAGAAGTATACTAAAGATGGTCCCTTCTCAACTTACATAGGCCCTTATACAATGAGGGACCACTTATAGAGGCCCTTATATAACCAGGTTTGTTGTGGACATTATCCTGGCATCAAAAAGTGAATCTATAGATGGTGCTCAAACCCATATGGAACCTATAGATGGTGCTTCAAAGAGGCCATACTCCAATTAACTGCTCTGATTTACATGCATGGTTCTGATCTATTTCTTCTTGTGCAGAATTATGTTGATGTCTTGATTGTGTATCTTTTGGGATTATGCTTCTGTCTAGTGAAAAGAAATGGTGAAGCCTAATCTTGGCTTGCTTCAACACACAAATAAGGTACAAGATCATATTTGACAACATTGTTCTTTTATTGTGTATGACATATAGGATGTATAGATGCAAGTAAAATGAGAAATAATTATTTTGATCAATTGGTGATCCCACATACAGAGAAATCATAGATGGTATCACCATTCTCATCACTAGTGTTGGAAATGTTTGTGATGAGCATATTGCAACAAATTTAGTTCAACAAGGTTCAATTACTTAGTGAATTGGACATGTTGTTCCTCGAGTGAAGTGGTTATAAGTCAATTGCAGCTGCTTCACATACAGAGTGTGTCTGTGCACAAGAATTATGAAATTTTGTACTTTGACTTCATATCACAAGTTTTTTTGGGGGATACCCTATTTAGCTATTGATGCTCTTCCATACTAGGAATCGTGCATCCAAGCTTATGACTTTAATCCCCAGCTTAAATGAACTTTGTTTTGGTTTTATTCATTGTTAGCTGAACATCTTCTATAACAACTCTACCTTGTTGTGCTAAATCACCACATTCAAGTTTTATTCTCTACATCTATTTTGGACTTTTGTGTTAAGATGGATTTTGGGTATTAGTTCCCTAGACGTCAGTTGGACTTTTTGTCTTGGATATTCAATTTGTTCGCTTTTCTTGGAATTGATACATTACTCTCTTGATCTATCTTCACACTCCAATGGCTTATGCCTATTTAAGAGCCAAATAATAAAATTGGTCAGTTTTGATTTCTATTGGGATGTTGTGAAATACTAAGACCCTAGAGTCTTTTATCTGGCTATTATTACCTAGTTGTCAGAGTCAGATTCAGGAAGATCTATATAGCTAACTGATTTCTTTCACTGAGCATAAGATTTGTGGAGTTTTGCTTCTTGTTGTTAAGCATGATTAGACTTGGTCAAGTTATCTAGAATATAATGCAATATTAAAGGTTTTATTGATCCCCTATCCAAGCAGGATCAACTCATTACTCTGAAGATTAAATAGCCTTGAGTTTAGCTTATAAGTCTGTCCCACATCCCTTCATATATCCTCCTTTCAACTATTTGCCATCGCGATCCCTTAGGATGTAACTAGATGCCTCCATGTTTTACTTTTTCTTTACGAGGCATCCACATGCAGTAGTAGTGATTCTTGGGTGACTTTGATGCTTCTATCTTTCATACTCGCCATTGCTTTATCAGCTTGTTCATCTCTTCTGAATATTGCTATATGTTGATGCATTTCAGTTCTTATATTGTTTAAATTTACTTGTGTGGTAATAGTGTTGTTTTGAAACAATAGCCGACACCTTTGCTGTAAGATCTTCTATGTGCCCAGAGAAAACCAAGTTGGCCACACTTTAATGGTGTACCCAATGCCTCACTTCTTTTGACACCCATTCTGTAGGTGACTGCAACTCAATCATCTTAGTTGATGCTTAATGTGGTTTTCAATTTCTATTCTTATTGAGCTTGTATCCTACCAATTAATCACACCATTGATGTTATTATATTCACTGTCTGAGTTGCTATGCTTGGTTTGCATGCATGTCTTTGTCATGTGGCTGGAGCTTATGACATCCAAGTAGCCCTTGGCTTGATATGGTTTAGTATTTTTCTATTGTCTTCTGAATCTCATCGTTCCTCTCTTTTACTGCTAGTACAAGTGATGGCCCCCATTATTGCTTGTGTCATCACCATGATCATCCCCCCTACCCGTGCTAAAATCTTTTGTTTGTAGGTCTCCGTTGGGCTGAAAAAAAAACATCTATGCCTGCAGGTTGGATTTATATGATTCTCATTCATCATGCCATACTCATCACGATGCACATTATTCCCATTTCCATGATTTTGGCTCATATTTGTCTCATGAGTACTAAGAGGTTTAGGATTAGGGTCCCTTTGAGTGACATTTTACAATAGACATCAAACAACTATGATAGTGTACTCGCCAAATTGTTCATAGAAAATTCTAATTCATAATTTACAGGCTAACCTGTAACTAAAATAAAAAAATGTTATTTTTCTCCTTTTTTTTACATTTTTTGAACCTATCTTCAACTTTTATTGCATGTTGCTGCTACTTAATTTTATTGCTTGCTACAGACTAAAGGATTGGACTCTTTCTATTTCCTGCTCTCCTTTGAATAGTCTTTTATTTGTAAACATTGAAGTAGGCCATGCTTGTTTTTAGGTTGAGTTCTTGGATCTATTTTGGTTGCCCTCTTCAGTTTTAAAGCTTGGTCTATTCAGGTTGTTATTCGTTGTTAAATGCTCCTTCTAAGGGTTTATGTGAACCCACGGTTTTTGAAGATGATTATGACATGGCTCAAACTTTCTCTTGTGAGATCCATTCCCTTTCAGAATTACTTCTTGCTGCTGAAAAATCAGCATTTCACTTGAATCACAATGTATGGTAATGATTTGAATCTCACCTCTTTGAATTTTCTTCATAAGTTGAATTTTTTTCATAGTGCTTCTCGAACACACTGGTAATGATTTGAATTTTCTTCATAGTGCTGCTCAAACACACTGGTAATGATTTGAATTTTCTTCAGAAGTTGTGTAATGGATTTTTTTTGTATTTTTGGATCTTTTGCAGTTTCAGATGGCTTCTTAAGGTGTTTTTTAATCTCATCTCCAGTAGAGTTTCGACCAATGTAGGGGCAGCTATAATCATGTTGCTTCATAGGAATTCTTGAAGGGCTTGACAAGTATTTCTGCATTTTTTTCTCGTTGCTATATGTGTAGAAATGGAGGTAAACCTTCCTTGTTATTAGTTCCTAGAAAGAAAATATCATGTCAATTTATCCCTCACCATGAACATCCTTGATATACAGGTGAACATCCTAGTGAACAGAGGCTACTAGAGAGTTTTTTATGTTGTCCAAGTACAAGGTAGATCTTGGTGAACAAAGGTTGTTGTATGTACTCCTCTTCCCAGGTATATATGTGCATGTGTCTCACTATACTGATTTATCTAGTTAGACATTGTCAATATTAGCAGTTTAAGAGGTCATGTATTAAGTTCTAATGAAGCAAACTATAACACATGCAAGTACAATGCATAACAAAAGATGTATTGATGACAAATAATATATTTGTTGATGTCAATTCTCCCTGCTCAACCCCCTTGAATTTGACTCCATATTGATAGGATATGAGTCCTAGATAACATAAATAGTTTCTAAAGATTTCTGCACTAGAATTAGAGAGTTCACGAAGACAAGGGCATGCATTCTCTGGGTTTAATTTCTTAGCATGTTATAGAGTTAATTGAAGTTGATTTTTTTTTGTTTCTCTGGGTTTAAGTCCTGTGGTTTTCTCTACTATTTTAGAATTCAAAATCTGTTAGAGTTGTGTTGATGATGCTCATGCAATTATTGTGAAGCCTGCTTGGGCTTACTATTCTACAACTTAAGAATGATCTATCTTTTGATATTAGTCTTGATTCTTCTCAGGTTACATTTTGTTCCAATATGACTTCTGCCCATAAAATCATTAGCTCTTTTATTTCTATCTGAGGCCTTCTGCTCTAGAAGATTACAATATGATTTTCTTCATCTTTTAAAGAGATGTTTAAAGAGGTTTCTCTTCTTTTCTTCTCTAGGTTCCTATAAGTATGATGCAAATTCAGTATTCAGATATTGTTTGAGATGTCAGATAACTTCTTTACCACTTTAGAAGTATGATACAACTGAAAAATGAATGAAATAATTATTCTATTCAATGACTACAATTTTGATACATATATGATGCAGGATAAAAAAGGGCCTCAATGTCAACTTACTGCTAAACAAGAATCCCTCTTTGGGTCTAGATCAAGTCTAACAAAACAGAGTACAAAGAAGATTCCTAGAACATCTATGGATGGTCCAAGTTGTAATAGAAAGATGTCACTATGACGGGCGATACTACAATCTTCAAATCAATACTTCTTCCATTCAACAAAATCAACCAACTCATCAAGGAAATCATACAACTTTGTGCAATACAAGAACCCAAGCTATCGCCAACTCATTGAACAAAAGGAGAAGACAACAACGATTCTAAAACTGGTCAAGAAAGATACATACTCTTTTTCCAAGATGCGTGTAGACCTCACCGAATTTATTAGTATATGTATATCCTTTTCTTTGTACACATTATGTAATAGGGGCAAGGTATACATCCTCCCCATGTACATTTGACGTTTCAGTACAAACAAAAGTAAGTTTGTTGGCATAAAGAGCATAACTTGGTCTAACTACTACAAATTTGTTACTAAATGAGCTTCTGGACTAATTACACAATACATGAATAATAAAACTATACATATATGTATATGTGGCACTACATATGTAGCTAGTGCATAATCCAACTACATATATATGTGTGCAGTAGATGCTGCCTTTCCCTACACATTAACTACATATAATTTGTATTAACTTCATGTTTTTGCTACATACTGACTATATATACAATTGTAGGCATACATTTAGCTATAATTATACCTATATTTAAATATGTAAGGACAATATCTAGCTACGCTTCTGGATACATATGAATTTGTAGCGAATGGATTATGTAACTACATATTTGAAAAATATAGTTAAAGGATTTAGCTATACGAGCATATACTACAATTTGTATGTGTAAAGAAATATGTAGTCAAAGCCTTTCGCTACAAAATATGGGGGTTTTGCTACAATTTTTTTATATAGTTAAAGACCTTTCTTTAGTAGTGATTGATGTGGAAAGCACACAATAAATCCACCTAAGCTTGAACCATTGCTTATCCTCCAGCACAGCCATACAAATGAAGGAATATTCAAGCTCATTCATGGATTAAATGAAATGAAGATATGTAATAAACTCAACAAACCATGTACATTAGGTTTATATTCATAGCCATCATCTCAATATAAACATCCAAGATAGAGAAGTTTTAGTTCAGCAATGGTGGTTACAAATTAAACGAAACAATCAACTAAACAACACTAAACAGGATTTGGATAATCAGGCCAAACAACTAGTGGATGTACAACACAAATTTTTTAGCTATTATGGATGTAAATGATGAAATCTTAGCTAACTTTAACAATCTCAGTTGAGCTCTCTTCTCAAAAAGATATGACAATTGATTTTTGGGATTCTGACACTCGGCTGCTAATTTAGGCTTACGCACATGTGGAGTGCTGGTTGGGGTGTAATTTTTACCCTCTTTTGATTTCATACCACCTAACCATCGTTGTCGGATCGGACTCACACTAGGTTATCATGGTATGTGGGCTGTAAGCCATATTTTATTGGGTAAAGGGAGAAAAGGATAAAAGAGATTTTTGCACAACACAAGAGAGTCAACTAGAAAGTTAAGTGAACAAGATTCCATTCATTGTTTTGCAAATTTTTCACTAAAAAATCGATCGTATATACACTAAGGGTTTGGAAAGAGTATCCCATATTCTAAATAGTGTTGTAGAGTTGATTTATTCGCTAAAATTGTAGATTGTTACATGTATTTAGCAATCAAAGATGTACATGGGGAAAATTGAGAGTTCAAGCTACAATTACAAACCAAGATCATGTACATGGGGAATTTCATTTTCCATTTGATTCATGCATGCTCTTTACTAATTCATTCATATGGCCAAAAGAAGTACAAGGGACAAGATGGTTCAAGCATATAAGGTACAAGAGTTCATTCCATCACAATAGCCTCATTTCATATTAAACTTGCCATGAGGGGAAATACAGAACATGAAACAAGATGAAATAAAAGACTGACATGACTAACAAAAGCAAATGATGAAAGAAAATGAAAACAAAAGGAAACTACATTATGGGCCAGTTGCACCCCTAAGCTTGAAATATGTAGTGTCCTCATTGCATCAATAAAACTCATGGAGGTAACAACCGGATACCTGTCATAGATAGAATCAAAAGGAGGGGCCAGCGCCCCCATGGTCTGGCGGAAAGAATTGGCTAACAAAGTCATCATCAGGAATGTCCATTGGTGTGGGTTGCGGGATAGACTTAGGCTGCTGAGGTGGCGGCAGCTGATACGGCTACAGGATGGAGTAGTATCCCTATGAAATGTGCCACGAATCCATACGGTGGACCATGTCGTGCATCACAGTATACTGTGTACCCAGCTGATCCAGGTGGTCGTCAATGTGATCAAACCACTGTTGCACATAGCCGTATAGATTCCTGACATCAAACATCAACTAAGATTACTCCTTCTATGTGCTGGTGGAGGGAGGTGGTGGAGCATAAGGGGGTTTCGTAGTATCATCGGTAGCTCTAGATGCATCAACTTCTTCATCAGTGTTCAACATGACTTTCCAATTATCCTTGTTCTCCAAAGTGATATGTTCATGATCTGGAATGTCAATGTACTGATCATCATAGAAGAATTGCCAAAACTTGGTGTCACTATTGGCAAATCTTGAGATCAACCCTACATAAAGAAGGTACTGAATGTCTACCAGGTTTCTACCTGGTGCAGCCTCAAGCCCTGTCAAATCAACATCAAGCTTCTGTGCTATCAGAGTAATCAAACCACCACACATGATGTCGCCATTGTCCCTCTTCTTCACCTTCTTAATGTCTAGGAAATGTGTAAGAATATAATAAGCAGCATTAATCAGATACTCATACATCATTCCCCATAAAATAGAGAAGATCTTGCTTTCTGACAACCCCTTGGGTTTCTTTCTTGGAAAACACTCTAGTACTAAGAAGGTGGTGCATGTATCCAAAAATAGGGTTATGGATAGTGGACGCTCTTGCTTGCTTTGCTTCATGGTGTTCCTCATCTGATATCTCAAACCAAAACTTGTTGCTGTGAAAAATAGGCGGGTAACTAATGGCCCCGTCATAATGGCACTTCAACAACTCATAGAAATGTCTAAAAGTGAGCTTAAAACCACGACCCAAAAGCCTTCTGTGCTTCAAATTAAGACACGTCGTGTCTTCTGTGCTTTCTGTAGAAAATAGCTTCCTGTCAGCACATAACTAATGATAGATATGGCAATAGAATTGTCTAAATTATTACATTCATCCATGACAAGCTTATTTACAAAACTAAAGAGTGTTCTTGACTCAAATAACTTGAAAAGAAATCTATCTTAATGTGGGTTCAACTCCTATGAGGTCCTCCATTTAGAGTCTGGAGTGAGAATCTTCAATCTATCCATCATGCATCTTGGAGGGAGCAAGAGGCTCCCTTATGAACTTCATCTCCAGAGATATATAGCTTGCAACATTGCCCATTTACTTTGAAAGCTTCATCTTTACCTTGTAACTCAACAGCTCCATATGGAAATCTCTTCAATACAAGAAAAGGACCGGACCACTTGGACTTTAGTTTTCTAGGGAATAGCTTGAATCTTGAGTTGAACAACAACACTTTGTCTCCTTCTTTGAAATCCTTCCTATGGATTCTTTTGTCATGCCAAAATTTTGTTCTTTCTTTGTAGAGCCTTGCATTTTCATATGCATCTAGCCGGAGTTCTTCCAGTTCTTGCAGCTACAATAGATGTTTTCACCAGCCTTCTTCATGTCAAAGTTTAAGAACTTGATAGCCCATAGAGCACGGTGTTCTAGCTCCAACGGAAGATGACACGATCTACCATATATCAGCTGAAATGGAGTTGTGCCTATGATGGTTTTATGAGTTGTCCGATATCCCCATAATGCATCATCTATCTTCAATGCCCAATCTTTTCTTAAGCTAGACACTGTCTTTTCTAGAATACTTTTTAGCTGCCGGTTCGAGACTTCTACTTGCCCAGAAGTTTGAGGATGGTAGGGTGTAGAGACTTTATGAGTGACTCCATACTTAGATAGAAGATTATTTAATTGCTTCTCAACAAAATGTGTGCCTCCATTAGAAATTACAGCTCTAGGAACTCCAAAATGAGGGAAAATGATTTTCTAAAATAGCTTGACTACAGATTTTGCATCTGGTGCTTGGGTTGGGATGGCCTCAACCCACTTACAGATGTACTCATAAGAAACTAGGATATATTGGTAGCCATAAGAAGATGGGAATGGTCCCATGTAATCAACTCCCCATACATCAAATACCTCAATCTCCAAGATAGAGTTAAGAGGCATGTCACTGTGTCTAGATATTCCTCCAGTCCTTTGGCATTTATCACAAGCTTTGACAAATAAATTGAAGTCTTTGAATAATGTTGGCCAATAGAAACCGGCCTGGAGAATCTTGCTACAGTCTTCTCTTCTCCAAAGTGACCTTCATAAGGAGAGGTGTGACATTCAGAAATGATAGTGGCAATCTCTTCTTCAGCAACACACCTTCGAATGAGTCCATCACTCCCATGTTTGAACAACAAGGGGTCGTCCCAATAGTAGAACTTTACATCATGGAAGAACTTCTTCTTCCATTGGTATGTCAAATTCGGGGACAACTATCCTATAGTAAGAAAATTCACAATGTATGCAAACCATGGTGCTTGTGTGGATGATAATTCATAAAGCTTCTCAATAGGCAAATGGTCCTCAGTAGGCAATAAGTCTCCAGCATATGTAGTCAACTGTGATAAAGTGGAATAATTACAATTTTGCCTCTTTATGTTCACTCATGATCTCAAATCATTTTTCTTGTCTTCATAATCATTGTTGATACTGAAATCCAAAATATGGTGACCAATGTGAATTTTATACACTTTGTAACACCTCAAATTTGATTAATTCATCACATTGTCCAAACAATCCAATTGATCCATCAAACTTCATATTTTGGTTCTCAAACGTTTTGTAGACATTCTCCACATTTTTATGAAGCTATGATCCAAATTTTAGCTCATTTAGACATTCCTACAGCTGTCTACAAATTTTTGACGATAATGTATTGAAAACCCATTCATTTTCTTTTTATTTGCCTTTTTAATTGGCTTTTCCAAGTCAGCAATTTGGGTAAAGGGTCGGGGGCAAGCCAAGACCCTTGTATCTGGCTCTTGTGGATCTAGGCCTGATCAAATGGCCATGAATCCATCTTCTACCTCCCACAATCAGTGGGGAAAAGTAAATGAAGACTGAGAGCAAGATCTCCCACCCATGACCTCCATTCGAGTTTCTAAGCAAGCCAAAATGCTCCTCTCGATATTTTGAAACCATCAAACCCTAGTTTGACTAGTTTTTGTACATGTTTGTGCTGCCAACAAGCCCCTCTTTTCTCTCCTGTCTCACTCTGGCTGCCATGGCCTTCAACCCAGGTCCCCTAACCCTAAACCTACCTCCAAATTCTATAAAAACCTCCGCATATGACTCCCCCCATCATTCTGTCGGGATCCCCCCTCTTCCGTGTTCTCACATGGCCTCAAAATGCCCCAATTTTCCTGGCCTTCCACCTGATGTAGCAGCAATGCCGCCGCACGGCTACCCTCAAGCGCCCCTGCTCCTCACGTCCTCTCCCTTTCCTCTGGCCCTCACCCAGTTCGTGGGGCCAAGGAAAGCTCAGTTGGCCTACTCACTGGCTTCCTCTCCTTCTCCTGCTCCCAAAGCCTCCCACACTGGAAAGCACTTCCACCTACCTTTGTGGCTTACACGAGGCCTGGACGAAGGAGGAGAAGTCCCCAAACTTCTTGGTTCAAGAGGAACCAGCCAGTATAGTTGAATCAACCTACTAGTGAATGAACCAATTATTAGAGGGGTGAACCAGAGGAACCAAGAATTTAACCAGTTCCTGAACCAAGTGAGCCACCTCCTCTACATGGCTCCATCTTGGCCATTCCTTGCACATCCAACAACCCTCGTTTTTTCATATTGAGGTAAATATTCTCATCTCTGCTCGAATATTCATTTAAATGGATAAACCTTGCAAAAATCGTATCTAATGCATCCTAGCTCCAAAAACTATAAGTAAATAGTTGATTTTCATCAGAAAAATCAAATGAACTCATTAAAAATACTTTTGGAACCAAATTACTTATGGATCTTAATAATATCCCTATATTGTAACTCTTTCTTATTTAGTTTATCAAATGGCTCAATAATGATATTTAATCTTTAGAAACCCCAGATTTGGACTCTGATGATTATCTTGTAAGCTATATCTAATCTAGTTGAGTCATCTACTTTGAAAATGAATCATTAGTGATCGATATGTATTTATTTGATTCAATCTTGATTATAATGAATAATGAGTAATCTTGATATTGATCTTAATCTTGCAAAACCCTTGATGTACTTTTGACCCATCAATCTGATCTTGAATTCCAATTATAATAAGTATCATGATGATGATCTAAAAATTTGATGATGACTTGGATAATGACCATATATTAGGGCTAACACATATGATCCTAGAGAACCTAGGTAAGTCATCCACACTCGAAAATACTTGACCCTTGAAATAATATTGGATATATTGAAATATTGGTTGATTATAAGTGAATGAACCAACCCTAAGGTTGACATAGGAAAAGTGTAACCGTAATCTTGAATCTTGAAACATGATCATGATCTTGACCCTTGATCCACACATTGTGATTTAGGGTCTGACTCGAAGGGTTGACCTATTGATTCGGATATTGATCTGTACTCAAAATCTTCAGTGAAAGGTACGCTATTATATAACTCCTCCTTGATTGTATTGAAGATACTTTTATGTATCTCTTGACTATATACTTGGCTACTTACTTGGATGAGCTACTGTTCCCGATGATTAGTCTTCCATTTTTCTATACTATATTATGAAAAACATGAAAACATAAATTTCATGCCCATTATGACTGCTTGTATATTGATAATGGTGATGATGTTGATAATGTTGATAATGTTGATATTGGGTGCAAGAGACCCCCTCTCATTGAGATGTGGGACTTGTACATTGGCATCCTACCTCATATGGAGAGAAGGAGCCCAGTGACTTCCCCCATCGTGTTGGGGTGATAAAGTCACACAAAAATATATAAGCATGCTTCTCGAATTACAACATAATGGGAACTCTTAATAAAAATCAAATCGTTTGAAAAACTTTTCAAATAACTTTTGGTTTTTGCAAATTGCTTGTCATACCTTTGAAATATAAGTCCTGCCATGTACACTAATTTTCTTATAAACTATTTTACTTGATTTTGATAGCATATCGTGCAATTGCATGATTGTGTCTCGATTTTCTTGATTTTAGGCAATACAAATGGAACAATGACTAAGATCACTTCCGCACTCATACACTCTGATGACACAGATATAGTGGGAAAATATCCATATTGGGTTAGTTTGTTTTTTTAAATATCAAGTTTTTGAGTTATTATTTCTTATCGTATATGCCAGTGTGTTAGATCCTATCGGGCCACTCGGGGATGGGCGCTTCAATCCCTTTACCACTGTCTAAGTAGTGAGATTGGGATTGGGGTAAGAATGGTTCCGTGACATCAATCTAGAAAGGTGATCAACAACATTATTCTCTGTCCCTTTCTTATCCCAAATTTTAAGATCAAACTCTTGTAGAAGCAGTATCCAGAGGATGAGATGAGGTTTTGCATCCTTCTTGTTAAGAAAATACTTAATGACAACATGATTTGTATACACGATTACCTTAGATCCTACCAAGTACTGTCCAAATTTGTCAAAGGTGTACACTATAGCAATCCTCTCCTTCTCGGTGGTCATATAATTGATTTGTGCTTTATCTAGGGTCTTACTTGCATAGAATATGGTATGAAGCTTCTTATTTTTTCGCTGTCCCAGAACTTCCCCTACTGCACAATCACTTGCATCACACATCAATTCAAAATGAGCATTCCAATCTGGTGGTTGAATGATTGGGGCTAAAATAAGAGCTTCCTTGAGCTTGGTGAAAGTTGTACGACAGTCATCATTGAATATGAATTCATCATCCTTAAGAACATAATGGCTTTGCAATGTTGGAGAAGTCTTTAATGAATCTTCTATAGAACCCTGCATGACCAAGGAAACTACAGATGTCCTTGACTGAAGAGGGAGTAGACATATTCTCAATAGCTTCCACCTTAGCCCTGTCAACTTCAATACCCTTGTTAGATACAACATGGCCTAATACTACATCGGATTGTACCATAAAATGGCACTTCTCCCAGTTTAGTACTAGGTTAACCTCTTTGCAGCGAGCTAAGACTAATGACAAGTTGCATAAACATTGATCAAATGAATCTCCATAAATGCTAAAATCATCCATGAAAATTTCCATTATGTTTTCAATAAAATCGGAGAAAATTGCCATCATGCATTGCTAAACATCACAGGAGCATTGCAAAGACCAAAGGGCATGCGACGATAAGCATAAGTTCCATACGTTCATGTAAAAGTGGTTTTCTTTTGGTTGGGAGGGTAGATAGAAATGTGGAAAAACCCAGAATACTCATCCAAGTAATAAAAATAAGAATGTTTTGCAAGACTTTCAAGCATCAAGTCGATAAATGGAAATGGAAAATGATCCTTGCGAGTCACTTTGTTCAAACGTTGGTAATCAATACACATACGCCAACCCTTGACTATACATGTTTGTATCAACTCATCATTATCTCCCTTGATGACAGTTGCACCCCCCTTCTTAGGTACCACATGAATGGTACTAACCCAAGGGCTATCACTTATAGGATAAATGATCCAATCATCAACCAACTTAAAATTTTCCTTTTTAACCACCTCAAGCATATTTTGATTTAAACATCTAGGTGGTTCAATGGTGGGTTTAGCATCATCATCCAT
Organism: Alisma plantago-aquatica; assembly: GCA_963693085.1. NCBI lineage: Eukaryota > Viridiplantae > Streptophyta > Magnoliopsida > Alismatales > Alismataceae > Alisma > Alisma plantago-aquatica. The sequence continues at coordinate 1,008,355,443 of OY856413.1, forward strand.
GTTTATTCTATGCATGCAAATGGAGGGATGAATGCCTTTTAAATCATCAATAGAGTAACCAATGACATCTTTGTACTAACGCAATTCAGCAAGCAATTTATTCTCTTGTTCATTAGTTAACTCATCATTTATTATGACAGGAGAAGTAGATTCGAAGTAAAGGAATGCATACCTCAGCCCTGGTGGAAGGTCTTTCAGTTCTACCTTTCTCCATGCTACATTTTCTGTCTTTGTCATCAACAAGTGGAGTGCCTTCTTCAATAGCCTCTGATTGAGCAATAGAAAATACCCCAGAATTTTTAGGTTCATTATTTGTAACTTCATCATCACAGTAGTTCAGTATCAAATTAGCAACATCATGATCTTCTTCTACAAAGGAATTAATAGAGTCCATAAAACATATTTCTTCTACACGTGAAGGTGCCTTCATGGCATCATATATAGAAAACTCCATGGCTTCTTCGCCAACTCAGAGTGTGAGTTTTGCTTCTCAGACATCAACAAGGCATCCAAAAGTTCTCAAGAAAGGTCTCCTAAAAAGAATGGGATTGGAAGGAACTTCTACCATATCTAACACAACAAAATCACAAGGAATGTAGAGTTTACCAATCTGCACTAGAACATCTTCCACGATACCTTTGGGATATTTGATGGAATGATCTGCTAGTTCAATGACCATCTTTGAAGGTTTCATATGTCCAAGATCTAGCTCTTGCCACAAGGTATACAGGATGAGACTAATACTAGCTCCAAGGTCTACAAGACCTTTGTCAAATGTGGTGTTGATAATCTTGCATGGTAGAGTAAAGGCTCCCAAGTCATCTAGCTTCTCAGGAAGTCTATTTTGAATGATAGAACTGATTCTCTAAGAAAGCATCATGGTTTCCACTTGGTCTACTTTCCTCCTCTTAGTGAGGATGTCTTTTAGAAACTTATCATATGACAACATCTCTGCTATAACTTTAGCCAGCGGAAGGTTGACATGGAGTTTGTTTAGAATGTCCATAAACTTCCTAAACTTTGAATCATCCTTCTTATTTGCAAGTCTTTGCGGAAATGGTGCATTTGCTTTAATAGAAGGTGCTACCTCAGATATACCTCTCCCTTTGTTACCCATAGGGGTGTCAAGCTTCTCTTCATCAGAAATCTCAACACTCTTCTCATTGGGTGGAGATGGTCTTTGTATTTCAGCTCCACTCCTCAAGGTGATAGCATTCACCTACTATCTTGGATTCACCTCTGGTTGGCTTGAAAGAGAACCAGATTGGGTGTTCTTTTGCTGCGTCAAGGCCTACTGGGCAATTTGATTTTCCAACATCCTTGTATGGGTGGAAATGCCATCCACTTTTGCGGAGAGTTGGGCAATTGAATCCTTCAAAAGCTTGTCATTGCCCCTGAATTCTTCATTTTGTTGCATCTGCGTGAAAATAAATTTTTCCATCATGGCCTCCAAGGAAGAACTTCAGGGTCGTTGTTGCTGTTGGTAACCCCTATTGTTGTTGAAGCCCAGCGGATTCCCATTGTTTTTCCGGTTGAAGTTTTGTTGTTGCTACAGTTGTTTTTGTCCATGTTGGAAGTTCTGGGCATTGCTTGTGTTCCGGTAGGAGAAATTAGGATGATCTCTTCATCTCAGATTGTAGGTGTTAGAATAGGGATTGTATTACTTGTTCCCCTACATCACAATGACATTGACTTGTTCTAGGCTCCCTTCATTCTCATTAGGAGAAAATCACATAGAAGAAGTATGTCCAAAATTCCCACAAGCTTCACATATCACTTCAGTTGATTGGATTTGCAATGTAGCAATATTCTCGAACTTTTATGTAAGAACATCGAGTTTAGCAGTAATTAGGTCGACGTCATCAACAATATGCTTCCGTCCTTGCTTTCTGGTTGAATAACTAGTTGTAAAAGATGATTGTGCCTTCCTATCCAACCCCCGTTGGTAGTGGTTGAGTGTTATGTATTCAATGATATCATAAGCTTCCATGTAAGACTTATTCATCAAAGCTCCATTTGCTGCGACATCTAGTGTCATATGAGTATTGTAGAACAGTCCATTATAGAATGTTTGTAGTAGCAACCAATTGGTTAACCCATGGTGAGGGAAAAGGTGTTGTAGGTCCTTAAACCCCTCCCATGTGTCATACAAGGTTTCTCCATTGGATTGAGAAAGGTTTGTGAGTTGGTTCCTTAGTTGGGTTGTTTTACTTGACAGAAAATACTTTGCAAGGAAACATTTAAAAGTTGATCCTAGCTTTTGATGGACTTCTTAAGAAGAGATAAAAGTCATGCCTTGGCTCTATCTCTCAAGGTGAAAGGGAACAACAGTAGCCTTACTCCATTGGCAGATACACCATTGATTTTGAAAGTGTTCATATACTCTAAGAATTCAGCCACATGAAGATTTGGATCTTCATTAACTGTACCCCAAAAATGGTTCTACTGGATCATCTGCATCATTGAGGGAGCAATAGAGAAATTGTTTGCTTCCATTGCAGGCAGATCAATGGCTCCACAAATGTTTGTGGAAACCGGCATGGCGAAATCCTTCAAAGGACGACCATCCTCCATGGTTGGATCTTCTTGTGCGGCTTCTTCAAAGGATGAAGAATATGGAGATGGTGGAATACCCCCTAGAAGTGGTTGTTCTACTCTTCTTGCTCTTCTTAAGCTTGATAGAGTGCACTTAGTCTTAAGGTCTAGCAACGCCGATGTTTGAATACCTCTTTGTGAGCGATGCATACAACTTGAAAAATAGCAAGAGATATTGAGAACACAACCAAAAGGTATATGAAAATTTGAAAATGGAAATGATGATCTAGTCTCAAATACTATTAGCACTTGTTACTCTAATTAGATTAACCGTAGCTCCCTGACAATGGTGCCAAAAACTTGTTGGTTATTACACTAACACATTTCAATCTTAAAAAAGATCTTTTACTCAACTAACCAATTCCCGCAAGTATATGAAAGTAGTTGTAGTCGAGATCGAACACAAGGAGATTGGTAATCAATTAAATGTAGTGCTAAAGTTCAACAATCTAGACCGTTTTAAAGGTGTGATTTGGTTGCTTAAACTAAAATTTCAGAAATAAACAAAATCGTAAAAGGATTACTAAAAAGGGTTGATTTCAAATATGGAAAGATCTTGGACTTCAGATTTCACCAACATATCATAGCATAAAATAGGAGCACAAATTTAAACATACTAAGCACTTGTTTTAAAGGATAGTTGTATGTTGCACTTCACCTCTCGGTGCAAGTACAACGATCCTAACTCAATTTAACATTCTCATGTATGAATTTCATTTTGGATCACAAACCTACTCCTCAACTCCATAATTTCCACTCTCATGGTGAAGAAGGAGTTTCCAAAAGAGTACCTTCCTACTCTCCTATCTATCTTCTTAGATCAAGCAAGAAAGCATAAAACATACACATAAAGTGGCCAGCCATACATGCAAGAAGAAAGAAACTAGTACTCATAAGGTGGAAAAATAAGCAACTTAGTATTTAGTATGAAATTATCATGTCCCTTACATGCTATGACATGGGAGCTACTCTCCCATGCCCAATAAAAAGAGCCGACTCGTCCATGATGATTTACAACAGAAAATATGTAGAATTTCAGAGTTTAACGTGGTTTAGATTAAGAAAAGCTAAGAGAACCAAAAGTGTAACCCAAGAAGAGTAGAATTCCGGCTTAGGGATGAAATTCTACTCCTACAGCTGCTCTAAACTAGACAAATTGCCCTGCTGAGAAACTTGATGGAGAGAAGAAACTCTATTGCACCTTCGGAGAAGAAAATTGGAGAAGTAGAGAAGAAGAATGGGGGTTTTTTAGCAAGAAACCACCTTCTTCCACCTCAAAATCATCCTCCTTTGCTCTAGCCTTGCTCTTGGATGAAAGAATTTTGAATTATGACCCCAAATAACCGCTCCATAGGGTGATCTTGCCTTTGAAAATGAGAGAAGTCATATTTCAAATTTGCTGAAACTGACAGAGACACATCGTGTCTTCCTTGGGACATGTCGTGTCCTGGTCTCTGATAGTTGTTCGAAGTGTAAAGCACACAGTGTATCTGAATTAAAATACATCATGTACATTACCAGAAATACATAAAGAGAGAAAAATATAGGTGTTTGTTCATAATAACTCATATAGAGATGCAACATACCTTGAGATGTGTGTCAAGTAGTCACAACCCGAAAACTAGATCCAAGTCAGGGTACTTCTTCACCTAGTATTGAATTGTATACACAAACCATTAATTAGTACGTATATTATAAACCCCAAATTACTATTATACTTGGGTTTGGATTATGAATTATATTATTTGGGTATAGGAAAATTATTCTAATTCCAACAAGTATCTTTTTGGAACTTCTAATAATCAAAGAATAAATTATGAATTTAATATTAACTCAATTCAATGAAAAATTGAATTTGGAAACTCTGGACAATTACCAAGGTAGTCCCACATATGAATGTGGTCCATATTGCATGACATGGCATATAAGAACATTTCCCTAAACCAAAGTCCTTATAGAAAATCATCAATAAAAATTATATGATGGTTTTGCCTACGAGGGCTTAATAGAAACCAAGATGAATTGGGAATAAAATTAGTAATTTTGGTGAAAGGAGGGTCTTCTACTTCCCTGGCCCTCACACCATTTCCACAGGAAGCAACATGACTGGTCTAAGTGAAATTAAGGAAACCCCATTAGGGGAATGATGTGAGGTTTTGAGTATCCAAAAATGAAGAACACATGTTGAGTAACCTTACCCTAGATGGAATTGGTCAGAGAAAAAAAATGAAGAGGGGGTCCTATAGCTTGTGTTGTAGCATGATTCTCAAGATTGTGGTGGCAATAAGTGAATACTTGGAATAAATTGAAGTGAGTTGAGTATTGTTTTGAGGTGTAGAGAACATGATGGATACACTCCCATATATATAGGTTATGAGAGTAGTTCTCAATGCAAAGAGGATTTGAGATATGGGAGACATACATTGGACAATTTGCAAATTTGAGAAGGTAGGTTTGAATTAATGCTTGTTAGGTACAAAATTACACAAGGAATTAGCAGGAGAAAAAATGTGTTATTTGGTGGATCAAAAATGAAAAAATCATTACTGAAAGACACCAAGAAAGTTGGAGGTACTATTCAGGGGCATGACTCCTACTTGAGGTCGAGTCATATTGTGTGTACTAATTCATGGCACCAAACTTAGCATAACAACCCTTTATACAATATTCAAACTTACAATCACGTCTTGTATGTCATTACTAATCAAACCATTGGGGCAGTAAGCTGTCCATTTTAAGATATTTTAGGATGGATGTTATGTGTCCACCCATACAGATTTCTTTGCTTAGGGAATAAGCAGAAAGCTTTTGTAGCATATGTCGTCCAATGTTGATTGGCATCCCATGTAAGACGGACCAGAGGATAAAGAGATCAGAAATGAGAACATTCCTGGCTTTTGTCCTTGGGAAAAGCACACTTGTGAGAATTTTGTGAAGCGTGTGCACCATCCCAGACTGAATATTTGAGGCCTTGCAGGTCTTTGCCTCATAGTTTGGGATCCCTGTCAGGGATTTCCAGAAGTTGTGTCTGTTAAATTGGGAGTTGTCTGTGCCAACCTGTTTAGCTTTCTGCGGTTGCTCTGGGTTGTCGATGAAGATATCATTTAGCAGGTTTTCCGTAATGACAACCTTGTTGCCAAAGAGATTGGTGACCAGCCTACGGTCACCTCCGTCCCTTTCTCTATCCATAATGTCCACAGATTCTTTGGTGAGATGCGTGAAGAATTCTGTAGTGGACTCAACATAAGAGATTTCAGGGATGAAGCAGAGCCTAGAGAGATTGGAGTTGTCGAGTAGGGTGAGAATTCTGTCATATATCCCCATCTTCATTAGTACGCTTGAGCAAACATACTTTGTTGGTTTCAGTGTTTTGTCGATGGATTGGAGGGTGTGGATGAATAGGTTTGTTGGTGGTGGTGGTGTAGTGGTGATGGTGGAGAAAATAGGAACAGTGATAGTGGCGGGAGTGGTGATGGCGATGGTGGTAGTGGTTTATGGAATGTATCCTGCAAGGGTTTGTTCCCTTGCAGTGGCGGGGTGGACCTGCTTCCTTGCCCGTTTCTTCATAGGTTGTTCTTTGGCAGCTTCTTGAGCCTTCCTTTTCCCTTTGGACTTTGTAGTCGGGGATTCCTCCTCGGGGGTTGGCACGTATTCTGAGCCTTCGTCACTGGAAGAAATTTCTTCTACTTCTTAATCAGGCTCCTCGGATAAACACATGTTGAGGCGGTCAATTCCATTAATGACCGCGAGCAGGTTGACTTTAGGTGGGACCGTTCCAGTCTTGTCATAGATGTCTATGACTTTTTGGAGCTTGGCTCGGTCCTCCATCAGTTGCTCCGTTGTCCAGAACGGAGCGTCAGCGGTTCCGGTGGCTTCTTTTATGGGTGATGTCATATCTGAAAAATTAGTAGAAAATCGTGTGTTAAAAGGATTTGAATTTGCAAAGATAACAAGTTTATTAAAAGAAAAAGTTACATTATGTAAGTGTTAATGTTTTTTAGGTTTTAGTGGATCCAAACGGTTTGGAGACCGTTTGGGTCCAAACGGTTTGGAGATCATTTGGGCCAAACGGTTTGGAGATCGTTTGGGTCCAAACGGTTTGGAGATCATGTGGATCCAAACGGTTTGGAGATCGTGTAGGTCCAAACGGTTTGGAGACCATTTGGGTCCAATCAGTCCCTCATCCAAACGGTTTCAAGACCATTTGGCACCAAATGGTTTGAAGACTGTTTGGGTCCAAACGGTCCCTCATCCAAATGATTTTAAGACCGTTTAGAAGAAGAAATGTCGGGAGTGCGGCGGAAGGTGGTGGAATCGATGAAAAAGGTTCGAGTGGTTCACGTGGTAGCGGCGACGACAGCAATAGCGGCGTTGGCGACAGTGAAAATGAGGTGGACGTGAAACGCCCTGGCGCGTCGGAGATGCTGGTGACTGTCATGGACTACCTTGTTGTGTGATGGTGTTGTTGATGATGACGGAACAGGCGATGATGGTAATGAGGCGAGGAACGGTGATAACGACACGTGGCGACGGTGCGGAAGTCGTAAAGGAACAGGTATCGAGGAAGCGACGTTGGTGAAGGTGGCGGAACGAACTGGGGTTGCGCGAGCAAGGGTGCGCGGGAGCAGGGAAGCTGGAGGGATGGAATAGTGCTCGTGCTCGGGTTTAGAAAACTATATATTCTAGAAGAAGAAAAAGAGAGGGGTTGGGGTTATATTTATAGGATTTGGGGGGGTGTTACAAATTCCCAAGGGCAAATGGTTTTGAGACCGTTTGGGTTTCAAATGGTTTCTAGACCGTTTGGGTTCCAAACGGTTTCGAGACCATTTGGGTTCCAAATGGTTTCAAGATCGTTTGGGATCAAACAGTTTCGAGACCGTGAGGTGAAGATTTTCTTGGATTTTATATTTTTATGTTTTTTTTGTTATTTATGTGAATTTTTATATTTTCAGATTAAAGATGATAAACGTAAATTAAACGAATAGAAGGCAAACTAAAAATTGTGATACTCAGGCCTTGGGTTGCCTCCCAAGTAGTGTCTGGGTTTTACGTCGCTGGCCTGACGGAAATCTAGGTAGGTTATGTCGATGTTGAGGGATCATGGATCTCGATAGTCTGTCTTGGTATTTTGTCTGTGGGTGTGTAGTATCTCTTCAATCTGTGGCCATTAACGGTCTGTTCGCCCCCATTATTGTCAAGGATGATGGCTGCTCTGGTGGGGTAGATGTGTTTAATTGTGAATGGGCCAGACCACTTCGTGCGGAGCTTTCTAGGAAATATTTTAAGTCTGGAATTGAAGAGGAGGACCTTATCTCTGATAGCAATGTCTTTCCTCTTGAATTGGCCATCGTGCCACATCTTGATTTTTTCTTTATAGATTCTGGCACTATGGTAGGTTGTCATTCTAAGCTCCTCAAGTTCTTGTAATTGGAGTTTTCTATATTCGCCAACACTTTTAAAATCAAAATTCAGTTGTTTAATGGCCCACCAGGCCTTATGTTCTAGCTCAACTAGAAGATGGCATGATTTCCCATATACCAGTCAGAATGGGGTTGTTCTAATCGGTGTTTTATAAGTTGTGCGGTAAGCCCAAAGGGCATTGGGAAGTTTGGTAGACCAATCGGTACGATGTCTATTGACTGTTTTCTCTAAAATTTCTTTCAGTTGTCTGTTCGAAACTTCGACTTGGCCACTAGTTTGTGGATGGTAAGGTGTGGTGACCTTATGGTTGACTCCATATTTTATTAGGAGGGCTTCGAAGCTTCTTTCCAGAAAGTGGGTCCCACTGTCTGATATGATAGTTCGGGGGATGCCGAATCTAGGGAAAATGATGTCTTTGAACATTTGGATGACTTGCTTTGAGTCGCTGGATATGATGTGTATAGCTTCTACCCATTTTGAGACATAATCCACAACGACCAATATGTAAGAAAATCCATAGGATGAGGGGAAGGGACCCATGTAGTCTATTCCCCAAACATCAAAAAGTTTGATTTCTTGCCACAAGGTGAGGGGCATTTCATTCTTTTTAGTTATACCGCCAGAAAGCTGACATTTATTGCACGATCTTACAAAATCATAGGAATCTCTTGCTATTGTTGGCCAAAAGAAACCCAATTGTAGAACTTTCAGAGCGGTCTTTTTCGAACTCATGTGTCCCCCAGTGGGGCCAGAATGACAATGCTCTAAGACATGAGTGATTTCTTCTTATGGTATGCAGCGACAGAATAGTTTGTCTGCACATAGACGAAAAATATAGGGTTCGTCCCAGTAGTATTTTTTAACATCATGGAGAAATTTCTTTTTATCGTGGTGAGAGGTGGAGGGATGGATGATTCCTGTAGCTAGATAGTTTACTATATCGGCATACCAGGGGAATCCGATGGTGATTTTCATAAGATGGTCGTCAGGGAGGGAGTCTCGGATAGGTATTTTATCATCATCCTCGACTTCAATGCGGATGAGATGATCAACAACGATGTTTTCCACTCCGCTTTTGTCTTTTATTTCAAGATCAAATTCTTGCAACATTAATACCCAGCGGATGAGTCTGGGTTTTGCGTCCTGTTTCTGAATAAGATATTTGATGGCAGAGTGGTCTGTATATACGATGACCTTTGATCCAATTAGATACGAACAAAATTTTTTGAAAGCATAGATGACGGCTAAGAATTCCTTTTCAGTAGTAGTATAATTCTTTTGCGCCTCATCTAACATCTTGGATGTGTAGTATATTACATAGGGCTTTTTGTCTATTCTCTGCCCCAACACAACCCCTATGGCATAATCGCTAGCGTCACACATTATTTCAAACGGTTGTGACCAGTCAGGTGCTCGTAGATTGGGTGTAGAGATTAAAGCATTATTTAAAGTTATGAAGTTGTGCAGGCATTCCTGGTCAAAGTTGAAATCAACATCCTTGGTCAATAGGTACGTCATAGGTTTTGCTATTTTCGAGAAGTTTTTGATAAATCTTCGGTAGAACCCGGCATGACCCAAGAAGGATCGCACTCCCCTTATGTCTTTGGGCGGTGACAACTTTGAGATGATATCAATTTTCACCTTGTCTACTTCGATTCATCTTTCGCTTACTCGATGTCCGAGGACAACACCTTCAATCGTCATAAAGTGACATTTCTCCCAATTTAGGATAAGGTTTGTTTCCTCACATATCTGTAGGACTTTACTTAGGTTGAGCAGATAGTTGTCAAAGGAATCTCCATATACTAAAAAAATCGTCCATAAACACCTCCATAATTGTTTCGGTTAGGCCCGTGAAGATAGCAATCATGCACCTTTGGAAGGTTGCGCGAGCATTGCATAGCCCGAAGGGAATCATTTTGAAGGCATATGTTATGAAAGGACAAGTAAATGTCATTTTTTCTTGGTCTTTGGGGTGAGTTGGGATTTGGTAAAACCCAAAATATCCATCAAGGTAGCAGAAATGTTTTTGGTGGGCTAGCCGTTCAAGGACTTCGTCAAGGAATGGTAAGGGAAAATGGTCTTTCCTTGTTGATTTGTTCAGTTTTCTGTAATCTATGCACATTCTCCAACTAGTAACGGTCCTTGTAGGTACTAGTTCATTCTTATCATTTAAGACAACAATGGTCCCCCCCTTTTTAGGGACCACTTGGACAGGACTAACCCACTGAGATTCAGAAATTGGATAGATGATACCCGCTTTCAAGAGTTTAAGAACTTCGAGGCAAACTACCTCTTTCAGGTTTGGGTTCAATTTTCTCTGGTGCTCCCTTAAGGGTTTGAACTCTTTTGTCATGGGTAATTTATGCATGCACAGTGTTGGGTTAATGCCTGTTAGGTCAGTCATCTTGTACCCAATTGCTTTCTTGTGCTTTCTTAATTCAGTAAGGAGTCTCTCTTCCTGATCGTCATTCAAAGAGGAGCTAATGATAACTGGACATAATTTTTCTTCATCTAGGAAGACATGTTTGAGCCCAGTTGGTAGAGTTTTCATTTCCGGGGCTTTGGGTACTTCTGTTGTCTCCAATATGGAAACCGATTTCAGTTCTTCAAAAGTGGCTTTCGGGGCTTTTTCAGCCTGTTCCAAGTACTGCAGGCATTGCTGAACTAACTCGTTGGTCAAAAATTCAGCTTCCGAATTTATTAGAGCATCCTCTAAGGCATCTGTTGGTTTTAGATTTTCTTGCTTGAGTTGAGACATTTTATCAATAGCTTCAAGCAGAAAATCCTCTTCGTGGATACTAGGGCTCTTCAGGCTGTTGAAAACCCTGAACTGAACAGTTTCTTTACCCAACCTCAATGTAATTGTGCCGACCTCGACATCAATTAATGCTCTAGCTATGGTGAGGAAAGGTCTTCCGAAAATTATCAGGTACCTTAGGTATTCTTTTATATCCATAATGATGCAATCACAAGGGACATAAGAGTCCCTCCCCACTCTTACTGGAATATCTTCAATGATTCCCAGGGGTGCAGTAATGGTGGAATCGGTGAGCTGGATGGTCATTGATGTAGGCAATAAGTCTATAAACCCCAATCTTTTGCACATGGAAAATGGCATAATTGAAATGCTGGCTCCCAAGTCAGCCAATCCCTTTTTACAAGAAGTAATCCCAATAGAGCATTGTATGCCAAAGGAGCCAGGGTCCTTTTGTTTTTTCGGCATTTTATTCAAAATGATATCAGAAGTGGTTTGGGCTAGCTTGACAGTTTCATGCTCCTCTGTCATATATTTATTTGACAGCAAGGTCTTCAGATATTTGGACCAGGATGGGATTTCAGATAAGGCATCAAAAAAAGGAATGTCAACATAAAGTTTCTTCATTGCCACTTTAAATTTCTGGAATCTAGAGTCTAGTCTAGTTTCCTTTATCCTGCCAGGATAGGGTATCCTTATCTTATGTTGTGGGACTTCTGGTTCTTTGGAACCTTGTTCCTTTCCTTTCCTCTCTTTAGCATCTTGACCTGATTCTTCTGTTGGGATGATTTCAATTACATCCCCGTCTTCTTAATTAACCGAGATAGCTTCAATGAGAGCACGACCAGACCTTGTTGTAACAACGTTTAATTGTTCTGGTCTATGTTGGTCGTGTCTTGAATTTGCTTCTGGTTGGCCAACGAAAGTGCCTACTGGAGGTTTTAGCTGAGCTGCTATCTGTGCTAACTGAGTTTCCATGGCTTTTTGCTTGGCCTGCTGGTTAGCCAGCATAGTTTACTGTGATTGCAACATTTGCCTTATCAAGGATAGTTCATCAGCCTGTTGTGGAGGGGCATTCTTTTGTTGAAACTGGGTGAGTTGTTGTTTCCCTTGAAGTGGTTGTTGTTAAGGTGCTGACAACTGAGGTTGGTGCGGCTGAGTTTATTGAAATTGTGGGTGCAAAGGAGGGTGAGTATACGGGTAGTATGCGGAGGAATTTCTTGGGTAGTTGGATCTATGGAAATTGTTTTTAATGTTCCCTTGATTTTGGTTGTAGTTGCTTTGAAATCCACGTGGTTGTCTGTTGGAGGATCCACCTTGTGTTTGATGTTGCGGGTTAGCAGTTCCCACAGGATTTCCATATTGAAAACCAGGATGATTTCTCGATTGATTTGGATTGTAGTAAGCTTGTCCTGGTATGGAATGAATGGAATTTACTTATTCTGGAAGTTGATCCTCAGGGTATTCAATGATCGGCTCATACTACGGTTGAGGTGGTTGCAAGTCCATCATTACATTGTACAGAAGACCACATGACAATGTGGGATGATCTGATGCATGACAGACCTCACAAGTTCCTATGGCTGATTTGACTTGTCGGGGGTTCTTCTTTCTGTCATACTCCCCAAATGATGCTTCTAGGGCTTGTTGTTTGTTGTCTATGGTTTTCAAGGCTTCGGCTATGGCTTTCATTTCCATAGATTCTTCAGCTTTACAAACCTTTAGAACTCCTCCAGTGGTCGCCCTCCCCCAATTGGATTGATTTTCTGCTCCAACAGTGACGATTCTCCAGGTGTGTTCGTAGTTTTGCCTCATAAAGTTTCCTCCATATGAGGAATCTAAGAACTTTTTAATTTCATCACTTACTCCTCTGTAAAAGGTTTCTAGGAGCTGATTTTGCGAGATTCCATGGTGAGGGCATTTCCTCAAAAGTTCTTTGAACCTTTCCCATGAGTCAGCCAGTGAATCTCCTGGTAGTTGAAGGAATTTGTTGATTTGTCCTATGATTTGGTAGGTTAGTGAAGGGGGGAAGAATTTCTCCAAGAACTTCTCTTCTAAAGGAGCCCAGGTGGTGATTGGCTCTCCGTCCAAAGAATTGTACTAGCTTAGTGCTCTTCCAGACAGGGTGAAATTGAAGAGTCTCAGCATAACTGCATCCATGGTTATTCCAGCTTGCGGTACCAGCCTGCAAAGGGCTTTGAACCTCTTCAAATGGTCCATGCAATCATCTCCGGTACTTCCATAGAATGAGATGCCCTGCATTATTTGGATCCATTGTGTCCTAATCTCAAAATTAGGAGTGTCGATGAGTGGTGGTTGGACTGGATGGTTGTCTTCGTAGTTCTTGGGAATGGCGTAGTCCCTTAGTTGCTTGCTTCTTACCAACAGTTGAGCAGCGGCTTTGGAAGCTTCATTTTCAACACGGATGTGGGCTTGCTCTTTAGCCCATACTTCAGCCTGAACTTGGGCACACGTGTCGGCAATGAGTTGTGCTCGCTGGGCTGCTATGGATGTGTTGACCCTTTCCATCACTAGTGCAGCTTGGCATTGATCTTCGGCCATTTGTCTGGCTCTTTGACGATTAAGTCTAATGCGGCGGTGGAAGCTTCTCTCTACCTCAGAGTCATACTCTGGATCAGGGGAGAATCCGAGATTATGCGATGGTTGCATACACGTCTTCTACCTGAGTAGAGGAAGAAACACACTTTTTAGATGATGCAGGAGATATGATGAAATCAAGAGAATATGGAGTAATGTTTAAAGAAAAAGTGTAAAACCCTAACCAACTAGCAAGATGATAAATGAAATTAAAACTTTTCGTTGTCCCCGACAACGGCGCCAATTTTTGATGGAGCTTCCACTTGCGTGGAATTGCGTGCACCACTAAAAATCCTAAAGATAGTAAATCTTTTCTTATACTAGATTAAAAAAATCCACCCACGTATGCTAGGATATGTGGAAGTCTTATTGTAGTATAGTTAAGAGTAGAATCCATAGGACAACGGTCTTGTTGAGATCAACAAGATAAAAAACGTTAGAATTTCACTTAACTCCTTAACATTTGGTATTTAGATCAAAGAGTTGGTTTGGTTGTTTAAACTAAGTGCAAGTAAAGTAAAAGCAAGAAAGTAAGCAGGAAGGTAAATTTAAGGTTGTAAACAATATCAAGGAACCACTAGGAAGTGATCGGCTTTCACCACCACTACGCATGGATCAAAACATGCAACATAGTAACATAACCTGCAATAAGAGTCTAAACAGTTAGTATCTTTGTAGATTTAGTTTCCTTTGAGAGAACTAACTATGAGACATGTGGGAATGTTGCAATGCCATCCATCCCCAAATGAATGGTCACTTGCTTTGCATCATTCCCTTCACAAAGTGTGTTCCTCGACTTATCAAGGTTGTACTTTCATACGTCAACTGATTCCATTTCATAGTATGAAAGTACGACGATGGAAGTGAGTTTTACTCCACTTATTGAAAGACACTCCTAGATACCGAAATAGATACATGGTGGCTACATGCATCAAGAACCAACATTCAATCGAGATTCGAATCTAATAGTACAAACGTAGACAATTCATACTAAAAGATAATAGGTAACAAAAGTTGGTGATCAAGCAAGAATCATTCATTAAATGGTTGATGTTGAACTAAAAAGAAAGTATATCTCTATTACAAACTTATGAATTACATTGCATGAAATGAAAACATGGGTAGCGGGGCTACTCCCCGCACCCTAGTGTATAAGACTACTCGCTCATGGAAAGGACAAGGAAGGGGGCGAGAAGAGATAGAGAGAACGTCATCTCCACGAGGGAGGGAGGAAGGTTGACCCCTTGGACAGAGAGAGCAATGATCTTCACACTTCGTAGCTTGCTTGATGATGAATCCTCCTCTTCCCACCTTCTTTTTCGATGAGAGAGAAAGTAGCTTGGAGATGGAGTATGGATCTCAGACTGGCAGCCTCGTGGCAGTGGACGAAGGATGGAATAGCTCTGGAACAATAGAGGCAGCCTTTGTACGTCTGAAAACTTGATGCTTTGTGAGGACCCTTCAGGCCTTATTTATAGGCTTTGAGTGAGACTCAAAAGGTTGACCATTTGGACTTTCTCTCGATTTGGAGACCATTTGGACTCTCTCAGTTTGGAAACCGTTTCCCTTTACTCGGTCTTGGGAACCGTTCGCCTTTATTCGGTCTCAGGACCGTGTAGCTTCATGCGGTCTTAGGACCGGTTGATCTCCATTCTGTGTCGGGACCGTTTGGCTTCATACGGTCTCAGGACCGTTTGACTTTATACGGTCTTGGGACAGTTTGGCTTCATTCGGTCTTGGGACCGTTTGGCTTCATACAACCTTGGGAACGTTTGGTGTCCATTCGGTCTTGGGACCGTTTGGAGCTTTTGTAGTTTTTTGTACTTTTCTGTAAGAGATAAAAGGGGAAAAGTTAGGCTAATGACATATTTACAAAAGAGTGGAAAATTAAAGATTGTGTCTAATTTATTTAAGAAAGAGTATTGAAAACTGAGAAAAACCGATAAGATAACATCGCAAAATGGGAGGTTATCAAGATGACACATAAGACTCTAATACTAGACACTAGTTGCATATCCAAGGTCCTGCAACTATAGTTTCTCTCACTATCTAGTCTCAACCACACAATCTCTACCTCAGTGTGTGCGACCACCTAAAAGATGTACAAACCCACAGGGTGAGACCAAATGTTCCAGCGAGAGATATAACTCTCCACAAGCAACTATTATAAGCACCGATAAGCTAAGCAAGTGGAAATCATTATTTAAAAAAATGGTCCATCAAAGCTTGTTGTTCTTTTTCTATTAATAAAAGAAGTTTTTGTACAAGAGGTTGCCGAGTATGTATAAAAGCTACAAAACAACAAGAAAATCAATAAACTTTCTAAGACTATCTTTACATGATTCCATATCATATCAAAACTTCTCTCTCTACCCTCAAAAATCCTAGTATTCCTCTCCTTCCATACTTCATGAATAAGTAGCATGGTAAAAGTTCTGGCAACCCTATCCATCATGTTGGTCAGATCGATCATCCCAACCGGAGTACTTGAAATAATCCCATTCTCTTTTGCTTTGTTCTAGAACTCTTTACTGAACTTGCACTCAAAGAGAATATGCCTGGTAGTTTCCTCATCCTCCAAGCACAGTACACATCTAGAAGCACATTGAAAGCCTCTTCTTTTAAGACAGTCAATAGTCAGCAACCCACCCCTAAAACATCTCCACACAGTGAGAATAGTCTTCATAGGAAATTTATATTTTCAAAGCCAGATGGCCCAGCTACATTTCAGATAGCTCACCCTTAGCTCACTCCATAAGTCCTTTATCTTGTTAACACTCTTCCAATTCAGCATAATCTCATCCTCTCTTCCTCCTGAGAAGGTAACTTTTTCTTTGACAAAGTTAACAACCTAATTAACATGTCTAGATTTGAACTGTAACCAGTTACCATCCTCAGAGATATAATAGTTCCCCTTGGAAAACTTCCCAACACCACAGTTGATTCAACACTTATCAGGAAGGAATTCATTCAGAAAAACCCCATTCCCTAACCAAGGATCATGCCACAGCAAGGTTTTATCACCTTTACCAACTGAAACACAAACATCATGTACAAACTTATCCCTTAGAAGAATAATCTTTTTTCAAATCCAAGTAGAGTTGGATTGGAAATTGATGCTCCACACTGAGTCCCCTTTGAGGTACCTTTCATGAACGCAACGAACCCACAAGGTGTCCTTCTTCTTTGTAACATCCCAAGTCTTCTTAGTCATACAGGCTTTAACAATATCATTAGTATGGCAGATACCCAATCCTCCTCCACTTTTCAGAACACAAATACTATCCTAGTCAATAGTGTGAACTTTATTTTCAAGAGTAGCACCCCCCATAAGAAATCCCTACACAACTTCTCTATATCCATATTCACACGAATAGGTAATGGGAATGTCGCTACCCAATATAACTGAAAAGAAGGTAAGGTAGATATGATCATCTCCACTCTCCCAGTGAAAGAGAGGAGCCTCAATTTCCATCCTTCAAGCCTAGCCATCATCTTATCTAAGATAGGAGAACATAGGCTTCTAGTAATCCTCCCTTTGAATAGAGGCAGTCCAAGATACTTTTTCAACAGATAGTCAATTTGAATACCCAAAGCATCTACCAACTTCTCCACATTAGCAACATTATTATAGAACACATAGCTCTTCTCCTTGCTAACTTCCATACCTAAAACAACACCAAAATCATTGATAATTCTGGCTATAGTAGCAATATATTTGTCATTTGCATCAGAAAAGATTACGACATCATCTGCAAACAACACATGGGACACTGAGAGCACATGAGAGACCCTAAAGACATTGAATTCATCACTCCTTTCAACTGCATTAAGCATTGATGACATCCCCTGTATGGCAATAAAAAAAGATATTGAGCTAGAGGGTCACCTTGATGAATACCCCTAGTTGGGTATAGCCTAGTCGAAGGTACCCCATTAACCAGGATTTGATAGTTAGTCATTCTGAATATCTCTTCCACCCATTCAATAAAGCAATAGGGAAAATTTATCTTAGTCATCACACAAGATAAATAACCCCAATCAATCGAGTCATATGTTTTCTTAATATACATCTTCAAACAAAACTTCAAAGAGTTACTCTTCATCATATTGTTGATCAACTCATTAACTAGAAGAGTGGCATCCATGATATTCCTATCCTTCAGAAAAGCATACTGAGCCTTGTCAATAATACTAGGGAGAATAGGACTTAGTCTATTTGCCAACACTTTAGAGATGATTTTGTAACACACAATACAAAGTGAGATTGGCCTCCAATACTTCACATCAACAACATCACTTACCTTTGAAATCAAAGTTATAAAAGACCTACTTGCTTCTTGATAACACCAAATTTTGTGACGTTTTTGCCCTTTATTCTGTTATCAAAACTACCCTTTTCTGCTATTTTCCTCTATTTTATTAGCATTTTTGCAATAATTGGCCAAGCAACGCTCTTATTCCAAATTTTCCTATCTTCTACAGAGTTTTCCTCGTTTTTGTGCAAAAAGGCCGATTCTGGCCCACAATAAGTCTAAGACCGCCTCGGCCTTCCTGACGCCCGATACAACCCAGCCCGACAGGGGCTGGGCGACACAAGAATGATCGGCGGAGAAGGGCGCCTTGCGAAAGGGACGTACCGGCCGACACACCTTCTACCCGATAGGGAGCCGAAGCCGCCCGACGACCCAGCTCGTCGAGCGACACGACCACCCACCGGCAGGCGTGCCGCCAGCCACGTGACCGATAGCCAGCGCCTCACGCCGAAGACATACCTGTATCGGCCGACCACATCCATCGACCGGCGTATAAGGGGGCTACGTGGCGTTTCCAGCACCATAACTCCTTCAACCGCCGGTATAAATAGTAGCTACAGGAAGCCGAAAAGACAGGTCGGAAAGGTCGGAGGTTGGATAGGTCGGGACGGCTAGCCAGTTCACCATTCGGACAGTTGGGGACTTGAGCGATCTGCGAGAGAAGTGCGAGAGCAACCGTATCGTGCCCCAGTGCTCGTACCGGGCGACACTAGGTGAGCTCTTCCTCATCCCGAGAGGGAGGGGATCGGTTCACCTAGGACTGTACCGGACGACACTGAGGGCCGATATCGGCCGACGTAGATACGCGACACGAGTGCCTGACAACAATGCCCGACAGTAGTATATGTGAATCCTTGGCCGACACGATACCGAAACTGATACGCTCTCCCCGTCAGTCGTGCCGCTCGAGAGGGTGTGCCGCCCAACATGAGCGTATCGGCCAGGGTCTTCGAACGATATAGTCGTCCGTCAGGCGTGCCGTCCGAGAGGTCGTGCCGCCCGACACGGCTGTACCAGGATAGGTCCCTGGACAGTATCGGGCTGGGAGTAGTAGTAGTCTGTCGCCCTTCTACATCAAGAAGGCGACACCTATCTTTAATTCTGTTATTTAAATTCTTAGCTTATGCATTGTATTAAGACCCTTATTGCTGATGGAAATAGAAATGCTAAATTGCTATTTGTTTAATGCTTAGTGCCTTATGATTAGGTAACT
Source organism: Alisma plantago-aquatica (assembly GCA_963693085.1). Taxonomy (NCBI): domain Eukaryota; kingdom Viridiplantae; phylum Streptophyta; class Magnoliopsida; order Alismatales; family Alismataceae; genus Alisma; species Alisma plantago-aquatica. Next base: position 1,008,374,344 of record OY856413.1, read on the forward strand.
ACTGTGTTGGATATCTGAACTCTAGCTTGCATGTTTTGGATCGCGTTTCGCTTAGCTACCGAATCGTCTTTCCCGTCGCAACTACTTTGAGAGTTGGGTTGTGGCTCTAGTGTTCGGTCCGATTCTGGAGTACGAGAGTGCCCGGAACGGAGTTGTTTTAGTATCATTCCACTCTAACTTGAGTCCAGCAACCTCGAGAGGGGTGTTGAAGCTTGGTTAGAGGCACCCGCTCTGAGAGGAGGGGTGCAGGGTGTTACTGCTACCGCTTATCTTTCTAAAAGTCTTATCCCTTGCATTACGCCTTAAGCTGCAGTTTACCTTTCTATTTTCTGTTGCATGAAAATTCCTAAAAACTGCTAAATGACAAAATCTTAATCTTTCTTGTAACTCCAGTTGGAGATAGTTTTCTTTGATTTAATCGTGACATCTGGTTGTTCCCTTCGGGGAACTTCAATATCTCTTTATATCCACCGGAGTGTAGAGTGTCGATTCAGAGTCGTCAACACAACCCACCTTGTCCCTGTGTTCGACCCCGTATGACTAATTCGACCCCATAAACAAAGTTGCGGGGGCCTAGAAGGATTCGGGTTATAAATACGAAGGCTCGACTACCTCAATACGCCTCCAATTTTAGGACGCGCGATTTAGGTCGGTCAACTTTCTGGCGTCGTTGCCGGGGACAAGGCAAATGGCACTATTGATGAATCTGAATCCACTAACTACACTCCCGTGCCTCAAGCTTAGAAATAGGCTTGACAGCACTTCTTTTTCTTTTTCTTTTTCTTTTACTTTAAGCATTATTCTTTACCCCAATTATAATTTTCTAAACATGATTTTTATGCGGATTTCAGGTACTCTGATCTACTAAACACCGAGACTGTCAACCATGCCTCCTCGCGTAGAGCCATCTTCTGGAAACGAAGGCCCACGAGGGAGGCCAGCTTCACCTCCACCGGAAGACAACGACCGGTATAGTGATCATGAGCGGCAAGAAGATCTAGAATCACCAGGGCATGAGGAAGAGCATCATCAGCATAGACGTCGTCAGAGACACAGGAGGAATCATGATAACCGGGAGCGACGTCGAGACGCCAGCAACAGTGACGACTCGGAGGAAGAAGAGAAAACTCTGAGAGAATTGGCTTCTACCAAGGCCAATAGATCGAGGTGCCCCGTTATCATCCCAAGGTTCAATGCTACAAACTTTGAGCTCAAGCCATCTGTGATCTCCATGATTCAAAATAAAAGCTTCAGGGGGAGTTCTAAGGGCGACAACCCTTACCATCACCTTGATGCTTTCAAAAATATCTGCGACACCATTAATATGTGAGGGGTTCCCCAAGAGGTCATTTACATCTTCTCTTTGGAGGATAAGGCTCTATCATGGTACCTTGGGCTACCCCACCAAGCGCTGAATGGATGGGGAGAACTGGCTGACGCATTTGTAAACAAGTTCTACCCCACGGAGAAGACGATGAGAAATAAGTTAAAAATCACGTCTTTCACGCAAAAGCCAAATGAAAACCTCCACGACGCCTGGGAACGATATCTGGAATATCAGAGGGACTGCCCTCACCACAATTTCAAGAAGGGTTTCCTGGTCTCCACCTTCTACAATGGGCTAACTCCCGATGAAAGGGTATCGCTGAATGCGGCAGCAGGAAGTGACTTCTTAGGGAAGAAGCCAAGCAAGTCCGAAAAGATCATTAGGAACATGGCTGAGTTGAAGGCCGATGTTGACTATGATAGATCCGATAGAGGGCAGGCGAAGAAGGAAGGGGAAGGAATCTCTCTTGAGTCCAAGGCTCTGGAAAACATAACTTCTCAGATTCAAAGGATAGCAATAGATGTGAAACAACTGAAGGATCATGGCGGGAAGGGGAAGAAGCAAGTTGAGAAAGTCATGAAATGTGTTACCTGCGGTGAAGGAGGACATGGGGTAGACAACTGCATCTACACCAAACCCGGCACCGACAACGACTCCGACTCGGAAGAAGAAAGGATCGAGAATGTATCCTACATGGGCTTCAAAAGACCAGACCACCCTGGATTTAGTTATGGCAACAAAGACGCGGCCGAGAACTTGCATCAGCTAAACACCCTGGCCAGACCCGTGCAACCTTTCGAAAAAAGGGGGGGATCAGGCCAATTCACCAAGATCAGCCAGTTCCAGCCAGCAAAAGGTAATTTCCAAGCACCAGGAAAGTACCAAGGCCCGCCCCGTGAACAGGAGAAAGGGGTGAACCAATCCGAAGTGATCGGCCAGTTGTTCGATTTTGTCAAGAAACAGGACACCGTTAATCACCAGTTAGCGCAAAGTGCGCAATCCAACTCGGGGGTTTCGAACTCGTTGCAGGTCCAGTTGGCAGATATGCAGACACATCAGTGCCAAATCGACCAGCAGCTAGCGCAGCTCGCCGAAATTATGAAGAATCCTGTAGGGAAGATCCCGTCTAACATCGAACCAGCTAAAAGATAGATCAAGATGAAGAAGTTGAAAGATGTCTAGCTGTAGACAGGAAATGCAGCGCTCCTCGGGAGGCGGCCCATGTTTTATTTTCCTAGAATAGGATGTTATTTACTTTCTTGCAAGGCAGACATTACAAACATTATAGACTGTAATAAGGCCCGAGTCAGTGCATGTGCACATGTGCTGACTCTTTTTGTTTTAAGGGCCACCGCTTTAGTTCTGCCAGGATGGGTAATACCATCTGAGGCCGGGTTTAGCCTTAGGCCAATGATGTTTTACCCGCCTGTCGCCTCTTGCTCTAAGTGGGTTTTACTTCGGAGTCTTGTCCCGAAAAATCTTGTATCGGTCGGGCGAAGTCTGGTCTAGTAACTTTACAGGCCGAATCGGGCGGCACACCAACCGACTTACAGATTGCGCCCGTCTCGGGAGGGAATGTTTTTACCGCAACATTCGGCCGCTATATATAAGGCAACAACTTTACCGTGTCGCGCTCCCGAGCTTTACCTTTTTCAGCTACCGTATCGCGCAGTACTTTTCTTGCCCTCCGCTCCCGTGTCGCGTAGAGACCTCTTTCGATCCCGTGACGCGCAGTACCTTAAGGAAAACAAAGGTATCGCGCGACAGCCCTATCGCCCGAGCATACCCGATACGGACCTTTATCGCGTACGATGTATCGGGCGAGGATTTTACGATTGATTTTCTTGTTGCCCGACACTGTTATCGCGCAACACGCTTCTCTCGTGCCTGCCCGATACATCTGTGTCGGGCGGCGACCGTATCGTCCGTTTATTCTCGTACCGGGCAGTGCTCTTTCAAGACCCTGCCGGGCGCTCAGCTTTGTTTGGCCGTATCGCCCGACACGGTTGTATCGGGCAAGCTTCACCTGATCTTGTCTTGAAGCCCGGTACCGTGGTATCGGGGTGCCTTTCCCCTTATTAATTTTTTTTGTTGATAACAAAATAGCATTTATTTGATTGATGATAGGGATGGCACACACAAAGATAACCGTTAGACTCGTTGGCGAGCAAGGCAGGAGAGTCGTCACCGAACCAGAGGCATAGGTGGCCACTATCGGGCAGAAGCGCTCGAACCCTAAAGCAGCTGGACCCTCAACATCTGGAAAGAGGGTGAGGACAGAAGAAGCGGCCACTCCAGCTGCAGCACCTGCTCCAACAACAGAACCCTTGGAGCACACGCCAGGAAGGTTCGTTCCAAGAGATGAAGAGCACGGACGCCGGTATGCTGAGCTAGGAGCCAAGCTCTACAGGCCTAGCAGGTTCGGCCACCAGTCATCCTTCATGCAGTTGGGCATCTTCGGGAGATTGGAGGACGTACTTGTTGTAGCCAGTCTGAGGCAAATCTGCTTCAGCCTATCCGCCTCCTACACCGAGCTCACAAGGGAGTTCATGGCGTCCCTTCACCGAGTAGAGAATACACCTGTAGAAGCCAGAATGTATGGCGGAGCAGACAGACTCCAGGGGCGGCTTTACAATGCAGAGCACGTCATTTCGGAAAAGCTGCTCAACCGGATTTTCTCCTCCAGCGAAGAGGAGAGAAGGAGACTAGATAACAGTGCAAGGATCACCGAAGGAGACGAGTTCAACCCCGTAGAAATCTAGGAAAAGCTAACCGGGGAGTCATCTTTCAAACCCGGGAGCAAGGTGGCGGCAGTGCACTCGTGCTTCTGGAGGATAATACACAAGCTGGTGGCGTGCCTCCTCTTCAGCAAGAACGAGTCCAGCAACATTTACTCCGAGGAACTCCACGTCATGTGGCACATGATGGAGGGCCGGACTATCAACCTGGGGCGCTTCTTGCTAAACAGGCTGCACCCAATAAAGGATGCCACCAAGGAATATTGCATGGGTGGCATCGTGAACCTAATCGCAGTGGGGTTGGGGTACCCGCGTGAGCCGCGCAGCCTCTCAAGAATGAGAGGGGACGAGTTGATCGACCTCAAGTACCTCATGAGGTCGGGTATAATAAAGAAGGATGGGCGGAGTTACTTCTACAAGTTCGCAAGGACGAAGATCCTTCTCCCGCTTCCTCGTTGCGCCGCCTACGACGCAGAAAAGCTAGTCTTCACCACGGCAGAGATCGAGGCTGTGGCAGCAGGCGCAAGCTGCGCTCCACCCCCAAGAAGCCAAGAGTGGGGAATCACCAGAGGGCCCATCCCGTTGGGTACTCGGCAGGACGTATCTTCAACAGCTCCTGCCGAGCGGCTCATTGCCTCGGAGCCACCAACGACAGACACGACAACAAGGCCAGTGGTGGCAAGAGAAGAACCGGAGATCGTGGAGGTCGCCGAGACAAGGACTGGAACTGCAGCGAGAGAGACGGCTGCAGTCCCCGTAGTTTCTACTGCGCCCTTAAGGGCAACTGATGAATTACAACCGGATGTCAGCGATGAGGTATTCGCCGATATCCTACAAAAGGAGATCGAAAGAGCACAGGTGACGCTGACACCACCGCCAAAGTCACCTGTTGCAGTTGTTGAGGAGATCGTCGACAGCGTCGATATAGGGTAGCATCCGTCCCCCACAACACGGTCTCCTCCGATACAACAAGAGGGCGGGGCAGCACCGACACCTCGCCCAGAAGCATCAGCCGCGCGGACAATAGAAGTAGGTTCTGCCTCGTCAGGCAGACCTTCGTGCGGCAGGAGCATTTCGAGGTCAAGGGGGAGACAAGTGGAAAACCCTCCTTCGCTCGGAATGATGCTAGGACAAGAACTCGATTTCTTGCGGGAGGTAACAAAAAACCATTCTACTACATTTCTTTCCCTAACCCACAAGTTTTCGTTTTTCGAACAGAGGCTGGATAGGCAGGAACGGGAGCTGCTGGCTTTAGCCAGCCTACCTGGCCGGCTAGAGGCAGTGAATGCCACGCTTCAACAAGTACTGCAGTGCTTTAGCGAGATCGAGGGGAGGCTGAACAGGGAGGGCGACCATCCACGCCCAAGGCAGCCGAGAAGATCGCCGTCGCCTCCTGGTCCAGGCTCTCAATCCTCGTCATCAAGAGCGTCGTCAGGATCGTCATCATCCACCTCCTCCTCCGGCAGATCGTCATCAGCAACCGGAGGAAATTCTTCACAAGGGCAAGGCTATGAAGCTCCTTCCAGACAAGAAAGCCCTTTTGACCTGAATGAGGCCGCTCCCTCAGCCCCCTTTGACGAAGCTGAAGATAACAACGAAGATATCAGCGTCGGGGAAGGCTCTTCTGACGAATCCGAGGGAGAAGGGGGGGGGACATATGCACCGCAAATGAAAGACACCTCCCCAGAGGAAGGAGTTCAAAGGCCGACATCACCGATTTCTCCGCACCGACAGAGATACCTTCTTTCGAAATGGTTGACTTTGACAGAAGGGTCATAGGATATCTAACGATCAGAGACCAGAAACTGCTCAACATGGTCCTAAGATCGCAAGCCGATGAGGAAGAGGTACTCTGGAGCGACGGTTATTTCTCGGTGCAGCAGGGAGCTCTGAGAAACATCTTCCGCGCCAAAGCCGTCGTAGGGAAGAGTTTGTTCAGAGTACTACAAGGGGCCATTTTAGAAAGCGCCGACCTGAAGAAAGGCCAACATACAGTTTACGCCGCCACCCCGACCCTAGCAAGGAGACTAATGATGGGGTTGTACAATTCTACGCAGGTAGAAAGTATGTTGGATTACATTAAAATGCACAATCCGAAACTGGTGCTGGCCCCTTACAAACACAGAAACAACTGGTTCATGTGCATTGCCGACCTCCGAAATCATCATGTCCAACTGCATTGTTGCTGCAGCAAAGAGGTCCCGCACACAGGAAGTACGTTCCTACTCCCAAAGGACGTAAAGCTAAGACTGCTGCCGCTACGTCTCCACCGGGTCATCAAGTACGGAGTCCAGCGCCACAGCGGCATCTGGAATTTCTACTCACTGAGGGACTTCCCAGTCCAAGAAGAGGAGGGAAGTGGAAATAGCACATTCATAGTCCTCAGAGCCATGGAGATGATACATATCTTCGGATACTTCAAGCAACTCCAGAATAATAACTTCTACAATCTCAGAAGCAAATATGCATTGCTGCTGATAAAGGACAAGCGCTACTTCCGAGACGCGGGGATAACAGAAGAGCTGCTGGATGGTGAACAAGAAGAAGAGTCATCTCAACACAGCAGCTCTCCTGAAAAAGAAGTAGAAGCAGAGACGAACGTTTGTGGGGCAGGCAAACAGATAAACATCTTGCGGCAAGTTTTCGGACATGACGAACATGCCTCGCCCCAGAACCTGGAGGAGTCAATCCACAACTTCGACCGTTTCTCATGCGCTACCCTCACGCAAAAACAGGTCAACGAAATCCACATGAAGTTGGCTGACTCCAACCCTGCAGACATAGCTTACTTGGTAGGCGATGTCATAGTCCCGATTGACGACTTAAGGGACATGGTAAAAGAGGGAGGGTGTCTGGCGTTATCTGTGGCAGTCGCCTACATCCAGATACTATGAAACAAATCTGAATACGCATACATAGCAGATCCAATGCTGTTCAACGACATTTGCTTAGCCGATGAACAAGGGGCAAAGGAAGCCTTCCTAGCAGAATTGGAATGCAGAGTCCCGGATACCATTCTCCTTCCAATCCTGCACAACAACCACTAGACGCTCTTAACGGTGTACACCCAACAACGAGCAGGGATTTTCTACAACAGCTCGGACAGCAATAAAGACCATCCAGTGCCTTGTACATCGACAGCGCTGACATCTCTCGAACGATTAGTACGAAAGTACTATATCGATATAGCAGCGCTAATACAACCATTCCTAGGAATGCAAGCAAGAAGCTGGCATGAACTCCAGTTCTGCCACCGCAGCCCGCAGCAAATTCAACTATCCAACGACTGCGGCATCTTCGTCCTGGAATGGATGGCAAACGAGGCAACGCCTGATCAGCTCCTCCACATCGACTATCACAGCAAAAGAGGAGAATATGTGTGGGAGCTCTTAGCTAGCCCAGGCGCGCTGATCATCTAACCCTCACTGATTAACATTTCCTTACCTCATCTACTTCACAACTCTGGGACAGAGTGTGGAGTAAGTTTGGGGGGTACCATGTACCAGTGAGGGAGGTACAAAAATCCTCTGATCTCTCTGACTTAAATTCCTTATTCTTTTGTTCTTTGTCTTAAATTCCTTATTCTTTTGTTCTTTATCCTTTTGTTCTTTCCTATATCATGTGTACATATATATGTTTATACCAAAATTTTGAAAATTTTGAAAATTTTGCTTATTTTGTTCCCTATGCATATGTACAAAGTTGCTGTAATAATAATAAAAACCTGTTATGACTTCTTGCAAAGTTTACTTTCTGTATATTTTAACGAGTTACAAGTTCTGTCATATCTTTCTGATAATGTTGTCTCAAACAAACAAAAGATTGTGCCTTGCCATCCAAAAATTTTCGAAAAATAATAATCTCGCAAACAGCTAAGAGACGAGTATGGAGAAGGAAAAAGCTGCCCAAACAGCAGATATCTCTTTTGTTTTCCCTTACCCAGCAAAAATCCCAAAAAGAGAAAGAAGCCTTATGAGTGTGAATAAAAGTATGAGAGTTGTGCCCAATAAGAGAAAAGAAAAAAAATATATACACACTTGTTTTCCAAAAGTACTCGTCTTTAGGCATGGTAGATCCGGGGCAGTGGTACGTAGGATGTGAAATCACTGCTCTAAAGCCAACTGGCTTGGACTGCAGGGACCACTTGACCGTTAACGGACCCTTACCTGGATGGACTGATGGGAAACAAGAAGAAAAACCCAAAAAGCCTTAGCCTACCCTATACACAACTTTCTGCCCTTAAAATAAAGCTATTTGGTGTGGAAGCTAACTTCGGAATCATACACCAAAGTCTCGCTGAAGCTGTGGAGAAGAAAATTTTTACTTAAATAATAAGGCAAGTAGGGCAAGGTCTTTTGCTCGCTTTAAGATAGCATTACCTCCAAGACATCGCAAATCTTGTGCTACCCTTTAGCCTTAAAGTTTTGCTGTGCAAGAAGAAGCAACACAAAAATTTAGTTTAAATATTGATTGAGGACAATCAAAAAGCTAAGTTTGGGGGAGTTGATAACACCAAATTTTGTGACGTTTTTGCCCTTTATTCTGTTATCAAAACTACCCTTTTCTGCTATTTTCCTCTATTTTATTAGCATTTTCGCAATAATTGGCCAAGCAACGCTCTTATTCCAAATTTTCCTATCTTCTACAGAGTTTTCCTCGTTTTTGTGCAAAAAGGCCGATTCCGGCCCACAATAAGTCTAAGACCGCCTCGGCCTTCCTGACGCCCGATACAACCCAGCCCGACAGGGGCTGGGCGACACAAGAATGATCGGCGGAGAAGGGCGCCTTGCGAAAGGGACGTACCGGCCGACACACCTTCTACCCGACAGGGAGCTGAAGCTGCCCGACGACCCAGCTCGTCGAGCGACACGACCACCCACTGGCAGGCGTGCCGCCAGCCACGTGACCGATAGCCAGTGCCTCGCGCCGAAGACATACCTGTATCGGCCGACTACATCCATCGACCGGCGTATAAGGGGGCTACGTGGCGTTTCCAGCACCATAACTCCTTCAACCGCCGGTATAAATAGTAGCTACAGGAAGCCGAAAAGACAGGTCGGAAAGGTCGGAGGTTGGATAGGTCGGGACGGCTAGCCAGTTCACCGTTCGGACAGTTGGGGACTTGAGCGATCTGCGAGAGAAGTGCGAGAGCAACCGTATCGTGCCCCAGTGCTCGTACCGGGCGACACTAGGTGAGCTCTTCCTCATCCCGAGAGGGAGGGATCGGTTCACCTAGGACTGTACCGGACGACACTGAGGGCCGATATCGGCCGACGTAGATACGCGACACGAGTGTCTGACAACAATGCCCGACAGTAGTATATGTGAATCCTTGGCCGACACGATACCAAAACCGATACGCTCTCCCCGTCAGTCGTGCCTCTCGAGAGGGTGTGCCGCCCGACATGAGCGTATCGGCCAGGGTCTTCGAACGATATAGTCGTCCGTCAGGCGTGCCGTCCGAGAGGTCGTGCCGCCCGACACGGCTGTACCGGGATAGGTCCCTGGACGGTATCGGGCTGGGAGTAGTAGTAGTCTGTCGCCCTTCTACATCAAGAAGGCGACACCTATCTTTAATTCTGTTATTTAAATTCTTAGCTTATGCATTGTATTAAGACCCTTATTGCTGATGGAAATAGAAATGCTAAATTGCTATTTGTTTAATGCTTAGTGCCTTATGATTGGGTAACTACTGTGTTGGATATCTGAACTCTAGCTTGCATGTTTTGGATCGCGTTTCGCTTAGCTACCGAATCGTCTTTCCCGTCGCAACTACTTCGAGAGTTGGGTTGTGGCTCTAGTATTCGGTCCGATTCTGGAGTACGAGAGTGCCCGGAACGGAGTTGTTTTAGTATCATTCCACTCTAACTTGAGTCCAGCAACCTCGAGAGGGGTGTTGAAGCTTGGTTAGAGGCACCCGCTCTGAGAGGAGGGGTGCAGGGTGTTACTGCTACCGCTTATCTTTCTAAAAGTCTTATCCCTTGCATTACGCCTTAATCTGCAGTTTACCTTTCTATTTTCTGTTGCATGAAAATTCTTAAAAACTGCTAAATGACAAAATCTTAATCTTTCTTGTAACTCCAGTTGGAGATAGTTTTCTTTGATTTAATCGTGACATCTGGTTGTTCCCTTCGGGGAACTTCAATATCTCTTTATATCCACTGGAGTGTAGAGTGTCGATTCAGAGTCGTCAACACAACCCACCTTGTCCCTATGTTCGACCCCGTATGACTACTTCGACCCCGTAAACAAAGTTGCGGGGGCCTAGAAGGATTCGGGTTATAAATACGAAGGCTCGACTACCTCAATACGCCTCCAATTTTAGGACGCGCGATTTAGGCCGGTCACTTCTTTCAGCAATTTACCACTAACAAAGAAGTTCTTAACAACTTTAATGACATCCTCCCTTATGATGACCCAACACTTCTTATAAAAAAGGTAGTTAAACCCATACGGGCCAGGAGACTTATCAAAATTGGCCTTTTCAATCACATCATCAATATCCTTATCAGTGACAAAAGCACAAAGACTAGCAAAGTGAACAGTAGACAGACTAGGAAAATCCAAGGAAACCTCATCGACATTCAATATGTAGTCCTTCTTCTTAAACAAACTGTTGTAAAAGGAGTTGATATGATCATATATTTTATCCTCATCAAGACAAATCTGGTTGTCAATCTGCGTTCCCCAAATAGTATTCCTTATCCTTCTAGTTTTTAGAGTAGCATAGAAAGACTTAGAATTTCTTTCACCTAACTTTAAACCATTAAATCCTGGATTTCTGTCTTAAGAGAGATTCCTCAGCCTCATAAGCCAGACAAGCTTCTTTTCTTTTCTCTATAACCTTATCCACAAGCTCCAGGTTATGTGGATTTTCATCCAACATATTATAGAGAATGGTGAACTCAACCTCCAACTTTTTCCTATTATCAGGGATATTTCCAACAACATTTTTATTCCATTCGATCAATGCTTTCCTCACATTATCCATCTTCCTACATAAACGGAACATTGGATTACTAGTAGCTTCAATCAACCATGCCCTCTGTACCACATCCATGAATCCAGGATGGTTGACTCAAGAATTGATAAAATGAAAGGGTGTCTTCCTCTTATACTTTATATCATCCACATGTGTAAACAACATCTTATTATCACTGTGTATTGAGCTTACATTGACCCCCCAAGTTCTTAGAAAGTCACTTAAGAATTCACTATTAAGGAACCCTCTATCAATTTTTGACATCGCCAACTTCTCTCCTTTCTGTCTATTATCCCATGTGTATTTAGATCCATTGAAATCCAACTCAACCAATCCACACTTATTAACAAACTCATTAAATTCCTTCATAGAGTTATAAGAGGAGTCAACTCTTCCAAACCTATCAGCTGCAAAGCATATAGCATTAAAATCCCCAACAATAAGAACAAGATGACCACCAACCAGACTCATAGCTCTACTCAACTCTGACCATACACATACCTTTTGTAGTCTGGATTATGACCATAAATAGACACCAGAACAAAGTTGCTAATGGCCTCGCAAATAGCCCTATGACACCTACGCTTATTAAGGCCTCGAACGTTCCAGGATAATATGTTAAGGTCATTAACCATTTTGAGTGTTTTCTACTGGAGCCATGCCAGCATCAGTAACAGTTGGCTCATTCTCCCCTCCATCCATAAACTCCAAAATTCTAAAGCTATTCAGGGATACTGGTATGCCTACAACTTTATGTTGAGGTACCTTTGATATATTCCTTGGAGGAGATCGTTGTTTCCTTCTTCTTTCACTCCAATTAGATGGAGAATGAGTTCGAGCTCCCACCACACTCAGAGCATTAGTTAGATTCTCAGGCTGCATATCATTCCCTTCTACCATAGGTACACTATTATCATTACCTTCAGACCCACTCCCTTCTTTCTGACTAGAAATTGATTTGGGCCTTTCATCATTCACCTGCAGCTCAACTGGGGGACAATCATAGAACAGATCACCCTCAGTACTAGTTTTCTCCACCTAGACCATCTTGGCCTTCCCTTTCTTATCCTCAGCACTCTGACAGTCACCCTGCCCATGCCCAAAAGTACCACACACCTTGCAGCATGCACGGTACCACTCTTACTCCACTCTAACCACATTCTTCACTCCGCCATCACTCTGTAGGTAAGGTAGACGACGCATGTATAAGTATTTGAATTCTTTCATGCTACATATCCTTGGTAAGAGAATTCAGCCTCAGTGGCTCACCCAGATAGCTACCAATCATGTTGAAGACCTCTTCATCCCACAACTCCAGTGGGAGATCGAAAAAAATCACCCATATAGGCACTTTTGTTAGCTTCACCTTCTCTAGAGGTTCACCTCTCTACCACTTTTTTAAGATCAGCGACTTCCCCACTACAAACCACAGCCCATTCTCCAGATCAACCTTCATCTCATTTGGATCTGAAAATCTAATCACAAAGAAGTCGTTTCCCCTTGACAGAATCTCCATATTCCCCTTTATCTTCCATATTGCTGTGAGATGCATGTTCGATGTCGGCCAGTGTGGTTTCAGCCCAATCACATATCTAGCAATGGCATTCTCCCACTTGGACATATTTCTCTCCACGATAGCCTTCGAGTATTTGATAGCACCATCAACAATCTCAACTGAACACTGCTTCAGTACTGTTCCATTCGATTCCTTCTGAGCACAGAACAGATCCACCCATGACCTTGTCTCCTTCACAACTGGGATTCCATTCCTTCCTTTCCCTCCACCTTGAGAAGCTCTCGCCACAGGTTGCCGAGAAGGACCGTCCCTCCAGATCTGCACATCCGTAGTAGGAGGATCACCAGAGTCGCTCCTCTTCTCACCTCCTTGGTCGCCAGAGCATAGCGTAGCCATTTGGTACCTTTAAAATCATTATTATCAAGATGAGAAGATTCAATTAAATGATAATATTGAAAAACTATATGTGGTTAGACAATTTAGGCATCTAAAGCTGAACAATACAACATCTTATAACTTTAAAAGGAATATGAGAACATGTATAACAACTGATTTCTCTTACCCCATTATAATCCAAGAAATCAGTACAAGAACTAAGGCAGAAGGGTCATCCAATGTCAATCGTATTTGATCCTAAGTATCAATGCTACATGGTTGTATTACATTTTTTAATTTTTTTTGAGGATTTGAGTTGTATCACTCAAATCTAGTCGACCAATGCGAAGTCAAAATTAGTGTTGTATACAAGATCAATGGAAGAGTCAGAATCCATGATCTCACCAACACCTCTCGGTCGGTACAAGAGAAACACCAGAGAGACATAATAGTCAACTGCAACAACGACATATATTCAAGTTGATTAACATCTAGCCCGCCTTGATACATGGCACGACGCTAGAGAACTGGCTCACGCATGGCCGTTCTAAAAAGAGGCATCAAATGTAGTTATATTGCTGCTTATAACATATCACAAAAGGAGAACATCCCACGCATGGCCGTCTCAACTGATAACTAGGCATGACATAGTCATCCTATCCAACTTGTAATTTCAGACGGAAGGAGATACTCGACTTGCACCCCCACATATTTACTTTGAGTTTCCCATAGGAATGACTCCTTTCACCACCCAACAAATTTTGACACTGGAATGGATCTATGGCATGGAGCATCTACATGATTAGGATTTCACTTGATTAGTTAAGCCAATTGAGTGTCTTTTAGCATCAATCAAGTTACAATGTATATACATAAACAAACTCTACAAAGATAAGGGTATGTTGGCAACTCTAAAAGATATAAAACACATGAAGTATACTCTTATCACATTATCCCTTAATACCACTGCCATTCAAGGCAATTAACATTATCACAACACTAGGGAATATCAATCCCTTATCTCATGACTAGAGGATAATACTTCACGCTAGGCATTGAGCCTTCACCAGGTCATAAGACCCATGTCACATCATTATTTATTTTAACATGCCTTAAAAGGCTCACAACATCACTCTGTGACATATCAAACCCACCATAGAATTCACTAGCTATGACATTCATTTCACCTGTAGAGTTAGGGTTACACAAATAGGAGAGAAAAAACATCATCTCATGCTATTTAATGAACCAATACTCAACAAGTACCATGCACTTGAGATTAGGGTTAGGGTTTCTCGTATAGCCGATTAGAGTTTCAATACAATGATCACCAATAACCCTAGATACAATATCTCCCACTTTCTTGAACACATTAGGGTTTCATCATTGTTATCTTAAACATGTAAACATCATCATGTAATAGTAGTATGTAGCGATCATTCATCATCACTCATGTGTGTAGCGATCACCATGCATATTTTGTATGTAGCAACCATCTCACATATATGTTATGACCTTAAAAAAACCACATGTAATGACCGTCACCACTACGAGTGTAACAACCTCTCCTGATACAAGCATCAAAGTAAAACAAAAGTTATGACCGCAACACAACCTTGGTCATGTGTAGCATTTGTAACACATCCAAGAACTTCGACCGTAGTGCACCAACCAAAGCAAACAAGCGTTGCAACTAGCATAACACAAGTGTATCGACCGCTAGAAAAGGTATCATCTGTGTGTAGCGACCCACTATACACCTCCCTCCATGCCTTATCCAAAAAGAAACCAAGTACATGATGCGATCGAAGAAGACACATAATGTAGCAACCAACCAAATCCATAACGGCGATGTGATCAAAATGGTGCAAGTGTTGTGAACCGCTACACACCATCATGTGTTGCAACCAAACTATCAAAAAGGGGATAACAACCAAGGTGATTGGGGTTAGCTATGTATCACCAACACTTCACTTAGCACACCTAACCAACACAAACAAGGTGTATAGACTACAAAAAGAACCAATAGGGTAGCGACCCAAAACATCATATCTAAAGGCACCGATCAAACCATCTCATAGACAAAAGCTAGGGTTTGTTGTGCCCATAACAGCCTATCAAACCACTTGTAGAAACCATATCATCAAGGCAAGTATAGTGATCATTAAGGTCAAACTACCTCAACAAAACATAATCACTCTCAAAATAGGGATGAACCATGGTCAAAACATGTTGTGATTATCAAGAAAACCAAGCGTCAACAGTTGAAAACTCCATACAAGAATGATGTCAAAACCTTAAAAACAAGTGTCTCCAAGATGAACTTTAAATACCAAGATAATAGAAAGAATACCAAGCTTCAAACTCATGTAATCAGATATCCAAACCACAAAACTCATATGATGATCAAATCATAGCAAGGTGATAGAGCCCAAGATCATATTGCATGTGTGAATCAACAACTCCTCCATCTCATAATCGGGTACATGAAATTTGGGTTTGGGAGAGAGAGTAATCCATATACTAATACTAAAAAATCATAAGCCTAGATCATAAGAGCATCATATAGCATCTTAATGTCACATTTTAGATATGAAATCAGTAGCATGCAAGCAATATTATGGTGCAAATAATAGAAGAGGGAAAAGTTATATAACCCGCCTTATGTTGAAGATCAAGCTCTAAGATCACAATCTCCAAGAGAGAAGGAGAAATAAGCTACAACTTGGATCAACACCTTGGCCACAATATCACCTCAATAAGAGAAGAAAACTGCAAGGTTAAAGAAGATATCAAGAAAAGGAAAACTCGAACCCTAGGCTGATTGAGAGGGAAGGAAGAATAAAGAGAGGAAAGATCCATCCCACTTAGGTACCACCATGGTCAAGCCATAGTCTCCAACCTTTATGAAGAGAAGTTTCCCTCAAGATAGCCACCACGGTCAATCCATAGTCTCATGACCAAGAAAGGAGAGAAAGGTGTGGTAGAGAGCCAAAAGAAAATGTGACCAAGGATATATAACAACTTACTAAGAAGGAAGATCACCAAGGATCACCACAAGGAAGATGATCAAGCTCAAGATCACCATATACAAGGTTGATCGGCCAAAGAAGCTCTAAGATCAGCCCTCTTTTGCTCCACAAAGCTCCAAGGATGAACACAAGAGAGAAGGGAAAGATTAGAGCCAAAAAGGATACTTGCATGTGAAGGAGAGGGTGGTTATATACACAAGGTAGGAGGGAAGTAAGGGGTTATGAGGTGTAAACACAAGAGAGGACACTTGTCCACCAAGGAAATAACCATGCAACCACTTAACACATTCATGAATCAATGGGTTCTACTATCTAGGAAGGGTAGCAACCACCTAGGTCAGCTACAACCCTTGTTGCAGTTGCAACACATCATGGTACCATGTAGCGACCGCTACACTAGGTCAGCATGAACAACATGGTCGAAGCACTCCACTAGAGGACAAACCCTACCGACCAAACCTCAACTAGCACACCAAGTCAAAGAAAATACACCTAGTGTAAGTGTTCCGGTCAGAACACTCATCCAAGAGTGGTGTTGCAGTTACAACACACACAAACCCTAGCAAGGTTGACACACATCAACAAGGCAAACCCTAGAAACCCTAATCTCACCATGTGATGTCACATCATCAGCCATGGTCCAAGCAAGGCGTCCCTATGCATATATATATATATATATATATATATATATATATATATATATATATATATATATATATATATATATATATATATCGTGATGCCATGATGTAGAGGGAACACTCTACATGTAACAAACTGCAAGATAACCCTCAATCCTGGGTAAATTGCAATTTGGTCCAAAACAAGGGTAAATTGCCCAAACATCATCCAAACATGACCAAATTGAAAACATAAGCTTGTCATTTGTTATAAAATCATCTCAAAAGATTAGATTAAGGTTCTAAGAATCTAATCAAGTAAAGAATACATGATTAGCCCAAAAAGCTAGGTCAGGGGTCTTACACCTGAGCCCCCGCACGTGTGTGTGTGTGTTTTGGGCACCATACCCACCATGGAGGTGAGCATAGTCTCCCCTAGGATCCTTTGGACACTAGGGTCACATGTGATCCTACATATGAGGACCACAAAAGTTCTAGGAGTGATCAATGTGGGATAAAACTCTTCCACATTTGCACTAGACATAAAATTACATTTCATCCATGTACTAGATGCACTACATTGGGATTAACCTAAAAGATGGCTAATAGCAATATATCTAACATTTTCATTAGGTTCGTGATCAGGTCATTATGGGAGAATAACATGCATTCTATGTATAATAAAGCATGGTTTTTTCTAAGTATCATAATCTTCTTTTTCAAAAAATGGGCAACCTAGTTTGAGTTTTCTAACTCGGTCTTGTCCTATTTGATCTTATATTTTTTATCAGGATGATAAAATTGATATCTAACATGTTAATCAATGTGTACAATATCTACTAACATCAAAATAAAGTCCAACAAAATAAAATTTTATTACAAGTTCAATAAAATAGAAGAACATCCACTACTACAAGTTCCTATAGCATGAAACAAATAATTATTTTACTTGGTGCACGTTCATATTTTAGGCTTATACATCAAATTTCGTTACAACTTTGACTCCATACTCATGAGAAACACATACCACATAGTTTGGGTAAATATTATCCATGTGTGGCATCGCAAAGTCACAAGTCTTCATGCACATCCCTACATAAAGAGAGACACATAAAGATATATTGCATTTCTTTCATCAAATGATGGCATACATCTTGTACACGATTTTCTTTATTTCACCTTGAGAAGTAGCATAAAGACTCTAAATTTAATTATATTTAGTGAGAAGGCTATAATACCATCAATGAGAAAATCAAAATGACTCGCTTATAGAGATATATTTCGTACATTAATTAATGAAAAGTTACTCAAAATAAGTTGCATTCAATATTAATAATATTTACAACTAGAGACATTTTCATGTACTATGTGTAATGATAATATTTTAAAAATAAGATATAATTGTCACCTGAATGAGAAACAACTGATGTTGTCATACAAGAGTGGGTTTCAGATCCAGAATGAAAATAAAAATCAACTCAGTAGAATAGATTGATTATAACTCTAAAAATATCCAGAAAAGATTTGAAGAACTTAGAAATAGGTATAATAGTTGAGAGTGTCATAATATTAGAGATTACAAAGTAGCAAAAAGTTGGAACTCAATTGGATTGAGTGACGAGGAACTGAAGAAGAATGACTTATAATTATTTTTATCTTAATGCGTCAACTAGTTTGGAATATTCAAGTCACGTCAACTATGAAAACGGTTGTCACTCAAGCCAACAACAACTACAGAATGGCTATGTCGCGGCACATAATTGTTATTGAATGTTCAAAAATGAGTGATGCATTCAATGTTACATCATTGATTAGCAATGTGGCATAAAGGTCGGGGTGTGTATCAGTGTACACTGCCTATGTCGGCGCAGAACTATTGTTGGCGGCCCCTTCATTGCTCATTTTATACATCACTTTTCCTTCTTCCTTCTTTCTCTGCTGCTCTACTTTTTTATTGTTCTTGCTACTATACTTTTGTGTTTTTTGTGTCCGTCTTACTCGTGTTGATCGTCATTATTCTCTATTCTCTTAGTAGGAATTTTGTCTTAATCTTGTTGTTAGGTGGTTGTATGACAGAAATTACCTATTGTCTTGTGTGTATGCTCTTTTATTAATACGTATTCAAGTAGAAGGTATTTCTCATAAAAAATTGTGTTAGAGAATGATGTAGAGGAAGAATTTGTGCATCATTGACATCATCAAATGTTAATATAAGCTTTTGTGGTGTGTTGTATATGTTGTTGACTTTTACGTAGTTTGTTAATTTATATAACTTCTCCATAATGAAATTGGTCTTTACCTTCAAAAAAAAACATCATCGGTTAACCATCTGGCTGAATGCGCCAACACTCATTCACTGCCCAGAAAGACCGTCTTAGTTGCGAGTGTGGATTCACTACTCCCAATTAAAGCTCAAAGCATGCAACTTCGTACGTAATGTATTGACGTGTGTATTACAAAGGGTTAAATTTTGGGCATGCCTATCACGCGCAGTCATGTGTGCCCAAAACCGGATGGCAAACCCACCTCCCCTACCTGCTACAACTGGTCCCCACTATGACGTTGTGAGCACTGATTGGTGAGTTTCTGAAGATTATGTAATAGACAAATAAATTTGTTTCGCTTATAACTTTTGAATTGTGATGAATTTTTTTAACAAAACAAAAATCATTGTATTCGTTATGAAAAATACAATCCAACAAGACTAATGTTGACATTTTTTTAGAAATAAAATACAAAAGTGATATATAGATGTGATGTGATGAAAGAAAATTTTGTTTTGTTTATAATTTTTAAACTTTGATTAATTTTTGAATAAAATAAAAAATAATTGTTTGATGCCAAAAAGTTAAGAAATCCACGGATGAAATGGAGCCCAATAGTTAATTGACACCCAAAGCTGCTTCATTGACGCCTAGAAATGGTTCGTTGACATCCAAAGTATAAAAATGATGCTCAAGTAAATATTATATGTGCTAAATCACATCTAAGGTAATTCACAATAACAAACAATATAACGACGTCCAAATAGGTTTGTTTGACACCTAAGAACAACTTAATGATGCCCCAAATATGGTTGTACATATTAAATAGGGTGTAAGGGTACTTCACACCCAACAACAACTTGATGACGCCTAAAAATGACTAATTGACACGTAAAGATGGTTAATTGACGCCCAGAAATGATTCATTGACGCCCAATAGTATAAATATTGTACGTGCTAAATCACACTTAAGGTAATTCACAATAAAAAATAATGTAATGTGGCCCAAATAGGTTTGTTTGACACCCAAAACAACTTCAAAGCGCCCAAATATGGTTGTACGCATTAAATAGGATGTAAAGGTATTTCACACCAAATACCAAATTAATGGCACCCAGAAATGACTAATTGACACATAAAGATAGTTAATTGACATCCAAAAATGATTCATTGACACCTAGTAGTATAAAAATGGCGCTCAAATAAGATATTGACAACTAAAAACAATGTTGACAACTAAAAACGATGTAACGGTGTACAAATAGGTTTGTTTGACACCTAAAATAACTTAATGACACCCAAATATGGTTGTACATATTAAATAGGGTATAAGAGTATTTCACACTCAATAAAAACTTAATGACGTCCAACAATGGCTAATTGACACCCAAAAATAGTTAATCGACACCCATGACACCCAGAAGTATAAAAATGACACCCAAATAAGGTATTGACAACTAAAAATAACATAACGGTGCACAAATAGGTTTGTTTGACACTCAAGAATTTTTAGCAATTTTTGGGCACTATTTAGCCATTTTAGGCGCTATTTAGTCATTTTTAGGCGTTTTCAACTATTTGTGGGCATTTCATCATTTTTGGTACTTTTTATCATTTTGGGGGGTGCTATATAGTCATCTTTAGGTGTCTTAAGCTATTTTTAGGTGCATACTCACTAATTTCAAACACTTAATTTTTGGACACATATTTATCAGTTTTTGGATGCTTTTTAATGATAAATACATGCCTAATTATCGTGAATACATACATAGTTTCTTCATGTCCTCCATTTACTTCTTTTACTTCCCATCTCTCATTACTTCTCTCACTTCCCTCATCTTCCCCCACCACTTTTCTCCTCACTTCTCTAATCTTGCATCATCACTTCCCTCCTCTTTTTTTACCTCTTTCCTCAAAAGTATATCAACATCACTCTTGTTTGAATGTATTTTTTATCACAAATTTAATGG
This sequence comes from Alisma plantago-aquatica, assembly GCA_963693085.1. NCBI lineage: Eukaryota > Viridiplantae > Streptophyta > Magnoliopsida > Alismatales > Alismataceae > Alisma > Alisma plantago-aquatica. The sequence goes on from OY856413.1 coordinate 1,008,395,168, forward strand.
TTTTTATTTCGCTCAAAATTCATCCCGGTTTAGAAATTATAGACATAACAATTTTCTATCTCATCACATCACCTATTCATATCATTTTTATTTTTTTATCAAAAATATATCAACATTAGTCTTATTGGAATGCATTTTTCATAGTGAATTTAATGTTTTTGTTTCGTCAAAAAATTCATCACAGTTCAAAAGTTATAAGTAAAATAAATTTATTTATCCATTACACAACTTTTACCAACCCATCCAATTAAAGTCTACTCCCAAATCAGCTTCTCATCCAACAAAAGCACCCAACCGGCCGCGCTTGAGGTGCGCTTGACACACGTTGCGTGTGCTAGAAATATTTTCGTATTACAAACAGTTCAATATGTGGGCCCTTTTCGTTCATTTGATCTTTGCGCATTACCACTGTTACATTTGTTAAGTTATTTTATTGTACCAGAAAAAGGAAATAACTTTGGGAAAAAACCTATATATCACGCTTCTATAAAAATAATTATCAATATAACACTCTTTACAAACTAAGTCTCAAAATAAAATACTTTGTATGAAATCCGCCACTCAAATTTAACGATTTTATATCTAGGGCCACCAAATTTGACGTTTTAATTTTCAAAATAAAAAAGTAAAAAAAAATAAAAACGCCACATTGTGTGGCACTTTCAATTGATTGTCAAATTGAGATCCAGTTGAACGTGCAACACAAAGTGGCGCTTATGCCTTTTTTGGAATTTTTTATTATTTAAATAATGAACACGTCAAATATGGTCGCGCTTGTTGACCAGATGTACATAAAATGCCAAAAAATGTGTTTTTTAATCTAAGTGTGCTATTTTGTGAAATATTTTACGAGTTATATATCAGTAATTTTTTTCATAAAAGTGTGCTAAATTTTTTGGATACTACGAACTTCTCTTCTCCTGAATGTTCAAGCGTCAGTCGACACATGGGCATTAAAAAGATTATTGAAAATACAGTTTGAGACAATTGTAGACATATTACAAAATATATTCGGATCTATCGCAATTTACAATAGTTGTCACTTTTAATATGATTATAATGAAATAGAAGGAAGACATGTAACAAATTCGCTGCCAACTCTTTTGGATAGCAAAAACAATCCTCCAAAATACTACACCCATAGATATAGAAGTCATAACATTAGTATCCATTTTTTTTAGAAGCTCCACTCCGGTGTTAAGACAAGATAGTGTACACGTCGTCGGTAAAATATATCATATTCATCTAAATTGCATTCAAAATTATTCATTATAGGCCATAGTTCTGTAAACCTTTATGGTTAATAACTACTAATGAGCATGGAGTCCAGTTTCATACCATGTACAAACATATGGTTAAATGAGTCGGGTCTACATCAGATAATGTTCAACCAGACGTACCGCATCATTGTGTCCACTGTACAAAGTTATTTCCCTTTTCTGGTATAATAAAATAACTCAACAAATGATTACTTGCAAGGCATTAAGGCGTAGAGACCCCGGTCCTGACGGGTAAATACATAGGTTGGCACAGGGCAGACGGTTCCCGTCTCATATCAGTGCTGTCTGTGCACATAATGTGCTCTCGGTTTTAACGGGAGCAGCAAATCCGCACCCCTTAGTAGCAAAACATTTGATGCACATGCACGAATGAATACGCGAATAGTTGCGATTTCATTTAGAAAATGTGCTACCATGAATTAATATTAGGCGGGTGCTAGTTCAGTAATTATCTATAAAAAATGCTGTTTCTCTCTAATTTATTGAATGACTGGCCTACCATGAAAGCCCGATCTACAAAATTATAAGGGAGAGAAAGGAAGATGAACTCAAGACCACAAACTTCTTAGTGATGTGGCAATCACTCCCACATTCTCTCCGTTTTAGCAGGCTTAAGTGAAGAAAGAGAAAATAGAAAAAAAGGGGGGTCTTTTGAGCCAAGGAGCAGACGACTTTATGGTTTTGTTCTTGCTATTGTGAAGCTCTCTTTTCCACACGCTGTTAGATAGCTAACGAGGAGGATAACATGGGTAATAAACAGATACAAAGAGAAAACATGACAGAGAGCGCCGTGGATCAAGAATGTTATCTCCTATGAATGTATCTTCTGCAGAATTGATCTATCATCATCATGCAAGAACAAAGTTTCGGCCGGTGTACTGGTGATACGGGCTTGGGATCCAGCTTGTAAAGTATCTAAGTTTTGTGTGGGCTTTCAAGATCAAGCGCAATGGTACACACTCTTCTATATCTCTTATACAAGTATATGCTACCTGACGGTGCATAACTTTCTTTACATTTGTCTTGGTCGTGGTATTAACAAGAAAAGACGATTGTTTCCCTTTGTTGGTATTTTGGCGTGAATGAACTCAAACACCAACTCGTATTATTTGTAATCAAATATTTTGGAAAAGAAGATTTCGTTAGGACTTCAGTGCACATTTACGCCCAAGAAATCAAGACATCAAAATAAATCATGTGTTTCATGCTCTATTCCCTTATTTATATGATGCATCTATACGCATAATCAAATCCTAAACATTGATATAGGTGTTGGCAATGTACGGTCAATTTGGTGCAATTTATAAGCTCCTTATTTTTGCGATTCTTTTTTAATCTTCTTGGCCACAACAAATGTTTAAGACAAAACTTACATTGGAGTTACGGTTAACTAAAGCCAATCATAGAAAAAATGAACATGTTAAAAAATCACAGTAGTTGTGTGCATAGTAGACAGAATTGCATGGAGGATGATTGTGTAACAAGGTAAAGTTATGATGATTAACTTACTCACTAAACTTAGGTTTATGTCACTTTTTTCAATTATTTTGAGTGAGTGGTACTAGTATAGTAGTTGATTATATCTTTTACAAACTACATGAAACACTAAAAGATCGTTATTTATGATCCTTCATATGCATATACATACATATTCTAGAGGTAATTAGACAATCTAGTTGTCAACATGTTTACTTTATAGGTTACGAATATGATTTTATATTAAGTTAGATAAGCTAGTTAAATAGGCACAACTCAAAAATATAGTATATCCAACCTTGAAGTAGTTTGTGTATAGGCTATAGTTTTGACCGATGTTATCAAACAACCCACAAATTTACCACTAGTTTGGTATGTGGTGAGGGAAAAAAGACAATGGGAGTCAAAATAATGAAGGAGATATGATCATATGATAAGAAATTACCTTATTATTTATAATATTTATTTAGTATATAAAAACGAAAAGCTGGAACAAGTTAACATATGTAGAAAGTACGTTTAATGCATCACCATTATCTTTTTTCTCTTATGGATACAAAGTAGAGAAAACTATGCATTAATTACTTTCATATCATTCTCTTCCCATTAAATTTTACATAAAAACAAAAATGTATCAATTTCTCTTTGAATATACAAAACATCTTTCAATCCAACTCTGATCGAGCAGATTTACTTATTGAGCTTAGTACACGCAAAAAATATTGTAATGTATTATAAATGCCATTACCGGGGAAACAACTTATGACACTTCACTTTATAATATGTAACCATAATGGACAGCCATGCCGTCATAAACAACCCATCAAACGCATTAGTTTACATAATATGCAAAATTTTAATACAAAAGTCATAATACCTCATTATTCTAACACGATTCACTTTAACGAAGTATACAATCACCCCTAAAATTTTATCACATAATATACAGATTTGTTCCATTTAAACATGCTTTAAGATAGTATATATAATCAATTATCATATCATAAGTAAAATATATATCATACTTAAAATTGTTTAATCCTATATCTACTAATCTAGCAAGTAGTTTGGACTTTGACCAAACTTTGAATATGGGAGAGGGGTTACTCCTATCACTATCATTCAAATATGATAAATCTTGAAATAAATTTAAAACATGTTAAAACTCACCACGCTGTTATAATAAATAATTTATTAGAGATATTTGTTTAAGAAGTCATATCAAGGTATAAGTGACCATGATTCTGTGCACAAACACGCCTTAACGTGATTTTTAATATAGATATCATCAAACAGCATAAAAATTCACATATATTATGACTACACATGCGGCCCTTTTTATGACTTCGCCACGACATGAAGTGTACACATTCAAAGAAATCGTGTCCAACATGTATAATGGAATTTGAAAATAATTGTGGCCCGTTAATGACTCAACAACCTTTCTATAATTTGACATGTATATTTGAGATATAATGTCATTTATTCAACAACCTTTTTATAATCAATTGAACATTGTAAGTATTCTACTAATTAGATTATTGAAGTATATTAAATCGTAATGATTGAATAATATTTATAATTATACAAGAGATGAGAAAGATGAGCTAAACACCAAAAACTACATAGAAATGTGGCCAACTCTTCCACTTTCTCTCTGATCTAGAAAAGAGAGAAGAGGCCAAGAAAGGAGGTGGTGGTTTGAAACTACGAAATGGTCTAATTTTTTTCCTTACCGAAATAGTTATGTCCCAACTCGTACACTTTTCTGGAGAGCTATACAGGTAGAGAAAATGAGCCAAAGAAAGATTGGAGGAGAAACATGAAATATGGTGTGATGTGCCAAAATTGTTTTTTCCGATGGCAATTTTTTTATCTGAATCAATTTTCTTCATGCAAGAATAAAAGGTAGAAGTGGTCACTGCACTAGTGATGCAAAATTTTATACAAAATGCTCACCGAATAACTTCTCAACTTTGAAAGCTTTTGTGGGATTCCAAGATCAAACATAATGATATTCATTTTTCTCATTCTTATGTAGAAATATACCACACAACATGTATAACATCTGATTGTGCTCTTGTTTCATATATATACTACTACAATATTCGTCATGTTGTTTTCTTAGTATTTGGTGTAACGGAACTCACAATCCTTGAATTATACACAAAGGTAAATTTCTAGAAAAACTTTAGTTCAAACATGGTAGAAGACAAAAATAAAAAAGTTACACCATCGTAAGAATATCAACTGATTTATGATTTTTTTTCCACAAAAAACTCTTCATGCATTCTTGATATACATGAAGGGATCAACAACTGCATCCATACTTACCTTCGATTCATTGTTTCTTCTTATTCATCCTTAATCTTTTTTAGAGGATATGCAACTTTAAGAAATAAATTTTTGACTTTGGTGAATAACTTTCTATTTAAAAAGTTGATGACAAACTTATGATCACATTTTAAAACTATTTTATTAACATACTAAATTAAGAATAATCATAGTGTATCTTGAAAGTGAAAGCTAGTTGTCGGTGATCATATAATAGAAAAACAATATTTATCAAAATTCAAGCCATTCTTAATCTTTTATCATTTTTTCTTTCTTTTCTATTGAGTTGCAAATCGTATGATCTACTAAATTCAATATAACATCAACATGTAGACTAGTTCTTTCTACGTAGATAGTGAATAAGTGCATAAGAGAAACAAAATATCAAATATTTTGTCTAGGTAACATTGCATAATCATACAATACATGTGTCTCATGTCTGGTTAGGTTTAGTAATGCATCAAATATAAGTCAAGCATCTACAATATATGAAGGGGTAAGAAGAATTTAGTTGATAATTAATTAACTAAATGGTTAATTCCATTTGGTTAATTTGATTTGGACAATTTGGTTAATTTGATTATTAATTTTGGTTAATCAGTTGAACAATTAATTTGTTAGAAAAAGTTGTTTTGATTTGGTTAATCAAATAACCATAAAAATTCATAGAATTTTTTATATGTATATACCTATAAGGTTGTACTTTTTTTCCAGTTAAACTTCTATTTATATACTAGTCAAGTTTTTATGAACTATACAAAGTGATATTTATATGCAATACATCTAGGACATTCAATCTTCAAAATTAAACGAGTACTTGAAATGATACTTACAAGATTGTTATTTAATTAACCAAACTAATTGACTGAATTAACCATTATCTAAATAATTGTAGCTGAATTAACTGACTTTACTTCAATTAGGTTGATGGTTATATTCTGAAACTACAAATAAACTGATTAAACGAACTGAGTTAACTACTAACCAAAAGATTAACCAAATATTCACCCCTAAATATAAATAAATTTTGACATGTGTTACACATTATTTGTGACTTAGTGTAATCCTAATGAATAAAATTGATCTGGATTTTAGCATCTTGAATAAAATAATTTCCTTTCTATTTTTTGACACAAATTAAAATCCAATTCATTTGACACTCATAATGTTTATTTCCAAAGTTTTTAAATTCAATGGGTGATTTTTGGTTGTATTTTTACTTATGGTGTGTTTTTAATAATGTTCTAGTAATTCTAGGTAATCATTGAAGTCAATGCAAATATCTAGAAGTTTGTACGGAAGAAAATGATGATATTACGTACTTAAAGTACACTAATTTAAAATTTTCACCAAACTCGACAACATTTCATTTATTTTGATGAAAAAAGTTGTGTACAATCTATAATAACCAATATTGCTTTCACTTACTATTGAATGTAAATCAAAAGTGTATCACTTATAGATTGTTAACATTTTAATTTGTTGACATTTATTGTTACAACCTAATACCTATTGTAATAACAAATAAAAGTAGTATAAATTATGTGCAAGCTTTTTATGATTGTGAACAAACAATACTTTATAATGATTGCACATGTTGTGAGCTTAATTATTTTGTGTATATTTATTAAACAATCAAAATTGCAGTGTAATTAAACTACACATTAGTTTTAAATATTTTGTTTCATATTTATATATAGGTACGTTGTTCAACAATTATGATAAATTTTTATCTTATGAACATTCATTAATACAAAAACCAATTCCTTTGTTTCGATAGAAAGGAATAAACCAACAACTTAAGTTGCATGGCTTCCATATTAATTTAAACTTCATTTCCAAACTTACAATACATAACTCAACTAGATTTAAGCTCACATTTAAATACTATTATAATATTATAAGAAGTTCTAATTTTATCTATATAAAAGTACATTTTCTTAACCATAAAAATAAACATATTTGACTTATAGAATTACGTCTCCACTCTCCTAGCCTTTTATTTATCTATTTATGGTAACCTGAAGTGTCACTCTTTCTTTCTCATCATTTCATTACTATTCTCAGTCAAGCATGATTTATTAATAACTAATTTCCTAATTTTCTCCCTTACTCTCTCTCTCTCTCTCTCTCAAATTATCCCTCACAAATTTTTAAATCTAATAGATATAAATATCAAACAAATGTATCATATAATACAATGACCCATCAAACTCTCCAAGAATTTATCTCTCTCTCATTTTTATTTTGAATATAATAACATTCCATATGAATCTATACACAAACATTTCTCGATGACCCAAAAGTCTCTCTATATTTGTATCGCTTCAATTACCTCAAGTACTTGTTTAATAATCAACAATACTTTAACATAAAAGAATCAATTATTTTATCATTTTATCATCGCTACTTGTTTGAAAATCTCTTCCTCTCCAATAAATTATCTATACCTACCCGTTGAGTATGTAATTCTTTCATAACCTCTGCATTTCTTTAAAAAAAGTATAAATCCTATGTAGGGACCTCTCTTTTATCCGCATAAAGGCCAACTATTAGAAGAAAAAAAACCTAGTCACAAACTGTGACTAAGAAAAAGGATATCATTTTCTCGACAGACATCATTAACACAGTATATATACGAGAAACATATATAAATGTTTTTAGTTCCTTTTGATAAAATTTTATAAACCAATTTCACATCAAGGACAACATATCCAATTATCAAAAATCTTATTCAAATCCATTAAAATTAGAAAAAAAAATCTTACTACTTATGTGAAGTTTGGTTTACATCAGTTACATGTATATAAAAGCACAAAATCAGTATCCTATTATTCCCAAGAAAGAAAGAGCCTATGGACATTCTAGACTAATTATTCAATTTACATCTTCTTTTTCATGACCCCTCTAATGGATGTCATCATACCTAAACCTAGTGAAATAGTCTCATGAGACTCGTAAAGTGCCCTAGTGAGTGGGTACCTCCCACTCAAACTAAGTACGTGCATCACCATAAATTAATTATATTGAACTTAAAGTACACTAGCATATTTTGAAAAGTGTCAGATAATTCTAGCATTTAGCACATCTATTTTATGATAATAATCTAACCAATAAGTAAGCTACAAATGTATAATTAAGAGCATATCTATTAATAGCTCAATAGATGTTAACTACTTTAGAATAAAAATCCTATTACAGAAGTAACAAGTCAAAATCTAAACAATTAAAATCAAGACATAACACATCTTAATGGCACTCCACAAGTCATACCATGATCATATCTAAGCTAAAGTCTACATAAGACATGTCTACCAAGAATAACTATTCAAATGTCAACTAAATCTAAATTATAATGGGAGTTTATATTAAATGTCAACATAAACCAAATTTCAACGTTTGAGATCCAATTCCATACTAGACATATATACGACAACATATTAATTTTATAAAAGGATATGAATTTTCACAACAAGAAAAATATTCAACGACAGTGTATTTATCAACTAAAAATAAAAGAAATGTAAGAGACATTCGATACATATTTTACATTGTTTGTCATCTTCTTTTCATTTGTCCTAAAATTAGTTGGCTCATACCTCACAAAATAGAAGTCATCACACCTGATTCTCATGTCAACAACTAACCTTCATTATCTTAGGGTTTAGTTGTCCATCCTAAGATATCAACAATAGACACATGTCCTCTATATTATTGCCTAAAGAGACTCATGTCCTCATCTCTGGTACAAGATATAGGAGCAAATAGTACACAATATCATATATCAATGAATTTCTCATGTTTTATAGTTTTCATATCATCAGAGTCTATTCCTCATGGATATAGACTTTCACATCATAGGATTTAGGGATATAATCATATCATATGAACAACTCCTAATTGTCGATGGTCTAACCTTTAAGATCTCAATCTACACATCAAAAATCTTTCTCAAGTTCTCTGATTACTACAAGGAGATTCTTTTTATTTCTCCAATGTGGACCTCATGGGAAACTTACAGTATTTAGGACACATAACTAGATGTATCATCATTTTAATTATTACTTAATCCTCTTACTCATCTTAAAGATAATTAAAATCATCATTTATCAAGTGTGTGTATTCTCACGGGACTAGAATCACATAAATAAGACAATGATTAAATAAGAAGCACAATAATCTATAATTTGCAACATATCCATTTATTTCTATTTCCACATCATTTTATATCAATCATTATCAATGGGCTATCAGATGGAGACATAATCTCATTATCCAACATTTACTCTAAATAATGTTTCTCAAATATAATCAATGCATGTCAATTCAGTCCTAACATATTTCTTATCAGTTCATTCCATAACATTTATCATAAAATACTCATAGAGACCTTTAAAGCCACAACAAAATGACCAAATAAACCTATGACATTATTCATTATGCTCAGAAAGGGTTCAATATGCACCATATACTTATTCCATCCGTTTCGGTAGATATAATAGAATCTCAATGCATAAACATGCATAACCACACTTTTTTTGGTCGGTAAAAAACTCTGTTACTAAATTTTGATGCCAAAACTTTGGGTACAAGAGAACTTACGCCCCTATCAGAACCAAGGTGAGTAAACACCCCAACAACAAAAGAAATAAAAATTGAGACAGACTAATCTGCTAAGACAGACCTAATAACTAGAAAGAGGGAAAAAAACCCAACCCTGCTAGAACAAGCAGACACCTGAAGATACACAAAGAAAACTATTCTAAGCTACACAAGCCAACACTGGCATTTGGCTCAATCACTGAAAGTGTGATGACATGAGCAGTCAAATAGTAACTTCAGAACCACTGGAAACCACAAGAATAGAAGAGCTGGCAGCTCGGCCCCCTCTTCAGCCCAACCCCTCATGATGCACAGAATACATCGAGGCATGACGTCGAGCACCTTAAAGGTGTTCCAATTAAGCTATAGCAGAGTAACCGAGATGCAGTACATGGTCCTTCCATTAGCTGACCGTCGATAACTATCCTTGAGTTAGACACCTACCTTTCCTCCACTGGCATTAGAATCATTCCTTGAAAGTGTGGGATCCAAGTAGGTATCCAACCCCTCTCCATTAGTCGACAACCAACTTATTAATGGGATCCTGCACGGTCCAGCCTCACGCAGCAGGGGGGGGATTTAAGGAGAGGAAGAAGAGCAATCTGCCCCGCTTTGAACCCAACCCCACATAAGCCACATGTTTGCACAGTGGCCCCTTCTCAAATACCTAGAGGGCATTCGAACTCATGGCTCCTCCAAACTGTAGCAAGACACAACCGAGATGCAAAGGAGAAACAGCAGGATCCTTCCATGAGTTGGTCGTCAATTAATGTCCTTGAACTGAGCACTGCCTATATATCTTCCACTGGCGTTTGAATCAATCCCTGAAGATGTGAATTCTAGGTAGATGTCCAGCTCCTCTTCATCAATTGACAACCACCAGATTGCTGGACCCTGCGTATCTCTACTGCACCAAGGAGACGAAATAAAAGCTCTAGCTCAAGATACGAGTATCCAAGTGAAGCTTTGGTTAACTACAGCAAAGCAACGAACACTTTGAAGGTGTTTCTACACACAATAGCAGAGGGCACGAAAGGAGAAGAAGAAGACCTGCCCCCCCTAAAACCAAAACCACACAAAACTCCTGTAATACACAGAAGCCCCTCGCACAAACGGCCTAGGGACCTTGCATCAGTTGGGGAAGAAGCCAACTGGGGAGGCGTCGCCGCCAGGCCCATCAGGAAAATGGGGTCATCGCTGGGCGGACCAGAGAGAAGTCCCTAGCCACCTACAGAGAACCCCATCACCTCCAATCTACCAGGGGACCAGTTTCTCTATCCAATCAAGCCGATGAGACGCCTACATCCTGGGATCAGGATCCTCGACCGCAGGATGAGCAGGTGCTAGAGGAGTAGATGGTGCGTAGACCACCTATCTTCACCAGTGCAGAGCAGCTGCACAAGAGCCACAATACGACCAGGAATGGTTCCTCTCTCTCCATCACTCTTGAATGGAGAAGATTCGACAAGGTCGACGCCAATCCATCAGCCTATTGGGGCTCATGGCGCATCCGTCTGCTTCGAACTAGGGCGAGCAAGGAGGGCTCTCAACAGATCGACTGAGGGCATCGACTCCAATGGAACTCCAAGGAGAGCACAACAACCTTCAGATCTAGCTAACCGTCACTGAGTCCAGGGGGAGGGAAGCTCCTAGGAGACGCTCCCCTCCCCCCAGCGGCGGCCGCCGGGGAGAGCCCTAGATAGAAGGCGGAGCGGAGCCCTAGAGAGAAGGAAGAGCTCTTGGTCTCAAACTTGTTGAAAACCAACATGCATACCACACTTCATACTCCAATTTTATTATTTATCATTCTTCAGTTAGAATCTCTATTCAATATTAACTCATTTGAAATCCATCATAATAGATCATACTCAGACTAAAACTATTTTAGCATGCAATTACAGTCTAAGAATATTATTGGTCAATTCACATTTTGAACTTCATCTTGGAAACTATATTTTTATGTATTCCTTAATCCCTCATTTGAGACACTTATTCATTATTATCACATAGCTCATCATATTAAGGTTAGAGTTAGATTCTTAGATCCACCAAGATAACTACTTTGTTTTCACCATTTTTGGTTTGATACTCTTAACTTCTTTCAATTCATGCTCATTACATTAATGGAATCAATCATACTTAATTTATTTATGTATAGTTCTTCTCTTTCATTGAAATTCAACATAGTTAAAATTTAGTGTGTTTCTTTGAATTTAGGCCAACTCTCATGTAACTAAAATAAATATATCATAGATCTCATTGTACTCATTTCACTAATTTATCCATAACTACCACCACAACTTAGTTGATTCTTTTCCATTTCTTTTCTTGCATTTAGATGATTGTACCATGTCATTTGACTTAAAATCATATTTTAGCAACTAAATAAATCCTTATATTCCTTATAAAACTTCTCACTTTAGGAAAACATGATAAATTATGGTTACTTCTTCTTACTCCTTAATTTTGGTTCATCTTCTCAATGCATACTTATGTGGCTTATTGAGAAGACTTACATTCATGTGGCCTTTACTTATTATTTCCTTAAATATTGTGATAATCGATGCATTTGAATTAGATTGAAGCCAAAACTGAGAATTATCGATTGAAGTAATAACACCTACAATTGAGCATTTTCTTCACATTTACAAGATTATATACAAGTTCAACTTCATCTCTCATACTCATCTTAATACTAAATTTCTTAATTTTGTAGAAGTCAAATTACTTCGATACATCATAAGAACCTTATTATTTACTAACCTCATTATGGTGTATATGGGTTTATATTCACAACACATGGATACTCTAAATTCCATTTCCACACAATTCATCCATCAATTTTAAGTATGTAGCAATTCCTATCAATCCCTTAATATTATCCTAGGTAGGGAATATCCACATTTAGTTAATCCATTAATATTATCCTAGGTAGGGAATATCCACATTCAAACCCTCATATGGATCCTCATGTACACACCATATGTAACTGCAAAACAAATTGAAAAATACAATTGAGGAACTCATTCTATTAAGTTCAAATATAATTATATACATGTCAACTCAATTTCAAGCATATCATTCATTAGTATGATTTTAAAAAATGTGACACACAGTAAGGTAGTTTTTGGACCATCAATTCCTTTTTTTTTAATATACATAGATTATGAGATGAGCACATACAAGTTATTAAGAGTAAATTTATATCAATAGTATTCAATTTTCCAAGTTTATTCCCAATTGATTATCTGTCTGCATATAGTACAATTATCAATTTTAGTAATTCTTATTCAGATAGAGTTAGGATCTCAACATGATTACAAAACTTAATAGGGATACAAAACACTCACCTTAGATGCAAAACACCTAAAAGTGTAGGCGAAGAATTGAACTCATTAAATCCATATCAAACTTTGAGCAATTTGTCCCTTTCTTATTTCTTGTGAGTAATGAACCTAGAAATGGAGATTGGGAAGAAAGAAAGAGAAGAGGGTGGCTTAGTATCTATTTAGTTTAAATTAAATGAGGGATGGAATTTATAATAGGAGATAAGATTCATCATGAGAAGCTATTTAAAGAAGTTAAACTCACTCACTTTCATCACTCTCCTGAAGAGAAAATCCTAAATCAACTTCTGCACCTCCCTCCTCACTCAAATCCTAATTATGTATCTCTCTCTAAGATTCATTTCTCTAGAATGAATCTCTATATAGAAATAGTGTTAGGTTACTCATATAGAGCTACTATGATGCTTAAGACAAATACAAGATAGCCTCACATTATATTTCCTTTTATTTCAGCAAGATTTTCTATCATAAAACTTTACTAAAACCATTATTATTCAATTAGCAAAATATATCCAAAAATTATGACATTCAATATGTTATCTAAAATGATGTTTAAAGATATAGTTAAAATCTAATCTCATTCATAATTACAAATAAATGATTAAAAATCAATCACTAAAATGTAATACTACAGTCTGCAACATGGCCGATCCTAATTTTCAACTGACTACGGTTATCATACATAAATCCTATTTACTCAAATAAAAGCATATTTTATAATGTCTCATGAATGTTTAATGTACCATAACAGACCGCCATCATTTATCCAACTTAATCTAGGAACAATCTAGTAAAGAATGTAATCATACAAGTAAACCCCGGTTAACTGGCTAAAATGAAAATGAGTCATTACATCCTCATTGACTGATCATCATAAACTAGCAATAATTATATATATATATATATATTAATTTATGATATATAAAAATGAATATACTTATGTTTTATAAGACTGTTTATAAAACCAAACATCTATCCATATGTATTATAATATAGTTAAATCACATACTACAATATCATAAAAATATGTTTGGTTAAGTTTTTACATCACCGAAAAGTGCATGTTTTACTAATTTAATAGATAGTCACTATGATTCATATTTTCATACTAGTCTATGTTATCAAATATAAATATATTAGACTATCAAAATAATTTCTAATTTACAAAAAAATCACCAAAGATACCTACATGTGTTAAAATCTTATAAGACAACCATATACATGTTGGCAAGTTAACTATAATCATATATAAACAACAATTTAAGTTGTTTAATCATATTCACACTTACAAATGGATTACCTTGGAGTTTGTGTATCAATATTGAATAATGAACCTAAGATGTTAAACTATTAAATGGTGTACCAACCTCTATATGAGTTCTAAGAAATAATTCAAATTCAAAGTAACTCATCGTGTTATGAATCAACTAATACCATAAGGCATCTTTTTTGGTATGAAGACACATCACGAAATAAATTTATCCTATGATTATGACACATACATTCATATGGTTGAATTTTGTAAATGTAAATATTTATATGTTTATTTGTAATTATTAGTGTTTTTCCATCATATATATAATACACACATATATGATTTAGATATACAATATGCATAAAAATATGGAAAATTTAAGGTTTATTGGTATATATAATTCTTAGTGGATTATCCATTTTTAAAGTATCATGGTGTGACGAGTATCATGGTGTGACGAATTTATACCTATGAAATGCCAATGAGGGATAGCCTAATGGTTATATCCTATTTTTCCCGATGAAGTGGTGATTACTTGCAATTGGTTCTAAAAGCTTGTATATTCTAGGATTATTTCTATAGCTTGCTTTATAATAGGATCCAAATATACCAAGCATGCATTAATATAAACTTGATGTGTGTGGATTTGAGCTAATAGCTCAACTATTGCACATACGTAATGTGATGCATTAAGTCACATATGATTGACTATAGCCTATGTTGACTTCCAAAAGAATCTTTTCTAGTTCATAGAAAACACAAAATTACAAGTTTTTTTAATTAATAATGATTAAAAAAAGGTGACAAACGAGGTTAAAAGTGATGCCACAATATCAAATCGTGATTTTATGTGGTCTTGATCTTTCTCACTAGTCTAAAAGACTGGAGCCAAGAAATAGAAGAAAATAAAAAGGCCACAATTTCAGCCAATGAAACAATGAATGTTTAGTTTGGTCTTGCATGTGATGATACTCTTATTTCATATTTTGTTAGAATGATAAAATGATGAAAGAAAGCAAAATAGGAGAAAAGCGAAAGAGAGAAACACGACCACTATGCAATGGATAGAATTCAGATGGACTTCTTGATAGGAATTAATGCACCAATGATGTTGGCTTTAATTGAAAAATGCTCATGGATGAGAAAGTAAATTCCAAAAATATATGAATTTTATTTGAGCTTCTAGGTTAAAATATAATGATAACATATTCTTCTATATTTCTTATTATAAAATTGGTTACATGGTGAAAACAATTTTGTGTTTTGATTAATTTTAGAGTGGATGAAAAAATGCATGTTCATGTTAATTTATTAAAATTCTGTCAATGGACCCAAACATAGGCTTGAATAGTTGATTTTTCTTGATTTTCTTTTTTTTGAGACTTACATCAACTTATAGGTTTAGAAGATCGAGAAGCCATACACTTGTCAATATGTATCCTCACCTATTGTTGAAATTATTTATCAAGTGCTTAATCAGTACTCGCTTGTATTAACGCTCACTTTTGCTTCCTAGTTTCTTCTCATTCTTAAATTATACCTAACAAATGAAAAATGTAACAATAATTATAGATTTTATTTCAAGAACGTATATGCTGTGATTGTAATGTTTGAATCAACCATTTTTTGTCGTGCTATGCTTTAAAATATAACTGTGTCACATATAATTGATTATCGATTGTTTCTTTATATTTTTTGTGTATGTAATTGGAATGAACAATAAATCAACATGTCAAATAGTCCTTGTATCTAGACCAAAAGGTGGAAATAAACTCAATAAGCTCAAATGCAAAATATGAGTTAATCCATCATTTAGGGCAAGTTATACCAGGTGGCATATTATATACAACTCAAAATGTGTAAAATTACACTCTGAATGGGTGATCAATATGCGGTAAGTATGATATTTGGGTTCTATTATCGAACAGGAGGGTGATGTTTAAGATAATATTTTTCATACGATCACATCACCATATTTAAAGTGGAGGAGTGCAACCATGGCGCAACCACATGGTCATCTAGGAGGCAGATGCCCTGCCCAAATTTTTGACTACATACAACTAATAGAAATTTTTTCAGAGTTCTATATAAAATTAACTATTGTGCCCTACCTAATATGTCCAACTTAAGTTCTACATTAGCGGTGCCCCGTAGCTCAATTTTTTTGGCTCTACCACTGAGTGTAACTGGGATACCGTGTGACTAAAAGATCACTCTTAGATGCCCTACCCAGATTTATGACTACATATAACTAAATAGAAGTTTTCTCAGAGTTTTATACAAAATTAACTATTGTGCCCTACCTAATATGTCCAACTTAAGTTCTATATTAGCGGTGCCCCCTAGCTCAATTTTTTTTGACTTTGCCACTGAGTGCAACTGGGATACCATGTGACTAGAAGATCACTCTTAGACATCAAAATAAATTTTATAGAATAACTATACGGTTAACCATAAGTGTATGTTGGGCAATGAAGAAATAAGATCTCAACAAGATAAATGCGGACCAAATGCGTGCATTGAGATTGGATGTGTGGAAATACCTAAAATAATATCATTTGAGGAATGATTATATTGGGAATAAAGTGTTGGGGGCGGGGATTAAGCATCGATGACAAGTGGCTTAATGACCGTCTAAGATGGTATGAACATGTATAACACAGAACAACAAATACACTTATCCTAAGCAAGGTGGTTATTGAGTCAAGCACCATTCAAAGAAACAAAGACCAACTTAAATTAATTTTAGAAGAGCTGACAAACAAAGATTTACTCTTTCATCTTGACAGGCTATGAACCATAACATACTAGCTTGGAAAAAAAAGATCCATGTAGTCAGCCGCAACATGGTTTGATAAAGTGACTTATAACTAAGCATCTATGTAGAGAACCACAACACGTTTAGGGTTGAGGTATAATCTTGTAGTTATCCAATCTATATATAAACAACTCCCTTTTTTTAATTAATATCAAACAACCATAATTGAATAATCACAATCCCAAAGCTATTCTTTATGTTCTTGGAGCACTATGACTGTATTTGAAGCCAAGACCATTTAGATGGAAGAATTAATCTGCTCCTTACGCAAGAAACCTCTTAACTAAGTCACCCGTTACCCCCTTAAACCACGCTTGAATTTGTTTTAGCTGATCTGAAGCATAATACAATCAAGTAAAAACTAGTAAAGAGACGTTCCTTTAGCAATCAACAATATAAAAGTTTTAACTTGTATCGGACTACAGTTTATCCACAAGAAACTTTTTTTTTTAACTTGTCACACACGGAAAACAACTAGTCAAAAGTTCTATTTGGAAACGTTCTTGACTACACAATCATCATAATCAAGGTGCAACGTTGTGGAATTTCAGAATTTACTTGTGGACAGACATGTAGTCAAGGCGGTCCCTTGAGAGTTTGCTTACCCTGCATGTTTTAATATTTAAAAACCATTACTATCCACAAGTTGAACATAATTCTATTTAGTCAAGAGCCAATGCATAACCGTCTTGAAACAATTTCTAAATTAACAGACAATTAATAAATTTGCTATTGTATTTTATACACTCCTAAGACAGTTGGTCAGTAACATGTATTACATATACTGGATACTTAATTCATAACTTCATACTACACCACATCATATTACAAACTGATTGAGCGGGCAATTAAAATCGAGAAATGCCAGTTTAAGCACCAATTTGCATTTCCATTTCGCCTATCGTCTCCTGCTCCCCATACCGTACTGCATTCCGCTATAGGGGGCAAAATGTGGGGCTGGTTGACAGTCGGCAGTGTGCGTCGTACTTCGAGTCACTGTGAGAGGAGAAGCTTTAAAAGTTTAAATCATGTGGAGGTTTTTACCGAGGAATTGGGTTGTGCCTCCATTATTGCCATGCTAATCAAATGACAAGAAGCTTGTTGTCACGATACTCCTCGAATCGGCTGGGCAGCTGGAATAGCTCCTTTTTTTTTGGGTCCTCGAATAGCTCCTTTCTAAAGTAGCAATCAGGTCAAGAGTTGACTAAGTTTTATTTAGTATCATTCCTGGCTAACACTTTTTCGTTAGACCTTCAACTTAAATAAATTAAATCTTGTAGTTGAAATCTGCGACCTTACATGAGTCGTGAATATTTTTGAAACCATCAGGTCTGACCTGTAAATTCATAGAAAAATCTAGTAAAAAAGAAATTATTTTTATAATCCTTATAGATTATAAAATATAACTATTAGTTTTGAAAATGTCATTACAAAAGCATATAAATAACTAATATAATTTGTATAAAATTCTAAACCTAACTTTATACAAATATTACCATAATAAAAAATGAGATTTGTATGTTTGTATAACGAGAAAAAATAATGTACAACAAATACGAGAGTAAAAGTGTCATAAATGAGTGTATACGTAGTTTGATAGGCTATTGTGCAGGTTAAGCTTTACGGTTTTAATTTTATTTACAAAATATAATTGTGAATTTTGGATCAATTGAGTCATTTCAGGTCTTAAGACTAAACCCAAACCTAAACAAAACTAATTTTAAGATTTTCAAATTATAGGGTTAAATTGGGCTCAGATTTAAAAACCTTAGATCTTACCCGCTTCAACAATTTGAATACATGTCCATCACATTGAATCCGATTGTGCCAATCTTACTCTTTTGTTATCAATAATCAAAAGGCACATGCTAAACACGTGTTATATAATTCAATTATGTAGATAAAAGAGAGCAATCAACTAATTTTTATGAGTCTCTCTAATTAGTAGCATACCATTAGTAAAATTATGTGTTTTCTTTTTTATGTGTGCGCGGTTGATTATTATTTGCCACTGACTCCTTTCATTTGTAGCATGTCATTGTTGCAACTATCACAATCGCCTTTGCTCCAAAAATATTATGTAACTAATATGCACTATAATTTATATGCAACTCATTAAAAGATAATGAATCAATTAATTAACAGTATACTCCCTCCAACTTAGAATATTAATGATAAATATATAATAAATAGTTTATAGAATTTTTAAAAGAGAACGTTGAATATCAATATTATCTCTACTCTAAAAAAAGGTGTATGCAAGTAAGCACACAAACATGTTAGAATAATAAAATAATGTTGATAAAAGAGAACAAGTGACTAACTTTTATAAGACTATACCTAATTAATAGCACGCCATTAGCAAAATTATAACTGTTTTCCTTCTTAAGTATGTTCAATGACGACTAATTTCCTGATGACTCCTTTCAATTTATAGCATGTGCTATAACTATCACAACTATGTTAGCTCTAAAATATTATGTAACCAATATACACTATAATTTACATAAATCTCATTAAAAGACAATAACTCAATTAATCACCATTGACTCCCTCTAATATAGATTCTATCATTGGTAAATTTATATATATTTTCCTTCTTAGACATGTGTCCATTGATGAATAATATATAATAAATCTCTTATATACAATTTGAAAAAGGAACGTTGAATATAAAAATTATCTCTATTTTGCAAATGTTGTATGCAAGTAAGCACACAAATGCATTATAGTAATTAGATTATGTCGACAAAAGAGATCAATCGACTGACTTTAATAACATATTCTAATTAGTATCATGTCATTAGTAGAATTATATGTGTTTCCCTTCTTAATTATGTATGTTTGACTCCTTCCAGTTTGTAGCATATGATTATGGTAACTATCACAAATGTTTTTGCTCAAAAAATGTATGTAACCAATATACACTATAATTTATAGAAAACTCACTAAAAGATAATAACTTGATTAATCATCATTTGACTCCCTCCAATTCAGAGTATGTCATTAGTAAAATTACACATATTTTCCTTCTAAGACATGTGTCTATTGACAATTAATATAATATAAATAGTGTATAACAATTTTTATTAAAAGAGAACGTTGAATATCAAAATTATCCTTGTTCTAAAAAAATTACATGCAAGTAAGCACACAAACATATTAGACCGCTCATTGATAGACAAACTATTGAAATATGTAAACAAACTACTAAAATATATAGTCTGACTGCTGAAACAGTGAAATACCTAGAGTGATAAAATGAACAAGAACATGAATCCTTAGAACTTAGATAAACATAAACTAATATGATCGTGTCAATTAAATAAAGATGTGTTATGAAAATAACATATCTATAACCTGTGACTGCGCAAGGGGGGCAAGCAGGGGCACGTGCCCCCTCCAATTTTCAAAAATTTTAAACATATATATGTGTATATATTTAACATGGTGTCAAAGTTAATAATTAATTGTATATGTTATCTGCTCCACATACTCATTAACCTATTTTCGAAGTATATAAATTATTTTTCATTAATAATATCATTGCCAATATGATTTTAAATAAAGATTACAATTATAATATATTAAAAAAAGATAAATTTTATAAAAATCAATGACTTTTTTTTATTTTTAAAAATATATCTCAATGTTTCATAATTAACAAATCATATTTTTTATTAAACATATTAACAACTATATCAAAAATACATATGTTAATGTCAATAGGATAACTATTACTTGATACACATTTTGTGATGACTAAATAAGAAACTGATATCTATAATTAATAGTATATTTTATGAAATGTCAATATTTTTTATCATGTAAAAATAATTAAGTGTATAATAAATATAACAAGTACATAGTTGTATGGGTAGTGAGCAAACAAAAATTGATATCTATAATTAATTGTATACTTTATCAAATAATAAATACTTTATATAATATATAAATAATTAAGTATGTAACATATATAACAAGTACATAGGTAAAGAGAAAATAAAAATCGATATCTATAATAAATAATATACTCCATCAGATAACACAGTGTTATATTATGTATAAATAACAAAATGTATAACAAATATAGTAACTAAAAAGTTCTATCGGTGTATTTTTTTTTTGGATCTACATGGGCCGAAGCCCACCCCCTCTCCAAACAGGTGCCAAAGCCCGGATGACCCAAGAGGTTGGTAAATACAACTGACCCGAGCGGGGAATCGAACCAGCAACCCTTCATGAGGGGCGCACTGGCTTGACTGCCCGGGCTACGCTGGCCGGGTTATCGGTGTATATTTTACATGTGCATATGATGTATGTTAATTCTTTTCTATTATGAGTGTAATTATACTAGGAAAGGTACCGTAAAATGAAATATGATGATTTCTTAGTTGTACATGGCGTCAGATAAATTTATTAATAATATTTTTAAAATATATGTACTATTTTGAATTTTAATACATCAATAAACACTTGTTCAAATAATGTAGCTCCATGTATGTTAGGAAATTAACTCTTAAAATTATACTTCTATTTGCAAGTTATATGCAAATATTGTTTCTTTAAATACAAATATTATTTTATCATATTATCGAAAATAACAGATTTTGATATTTCTTTTATTTCCAATACAATATAGAAATAAAAATCCTTATAACTTAGTGAATAATAAATTGTCGTAATATTTATTGGTATATTAGGTAAATTTAATGAATAGGTTTAACACCATGATAAGTATTTTAATTTAGCTATAAATTACTATAGTATTGTTTTCTTGATTTATATATAATAATAGTACTTTTCAGGTGGTATTAATTATATACTCAATTTTCTTAACTTTATGTTATTTTTTAATTATTTGGCTTGCAGACTCATCAGATAGAAAATTACTTGTGTGATCTTAAAAATAAATAATAATCCACATAATTAATATTGAACACTAAATTTATGTGGTTTTTTTGAAACTACCTATATTTATGAAGAATGAATTTAGTGCAATAGTTGGTCTTATAAAAAAAATTAAATATTTTCATTATTAGTGGTTGCCATTTCAAACTCATCTTAAATGTAAAAACAAATTTTAAATTTATGTCAATGTTATAATATACATAATCCTACGCAATAATAGATATACATAGAAGATTATTTTAATTAGATCAAAAATTAAGAACTCTACCAAGTAATGAGTTATATCTTCAATCTCTTTTTCATTTATGTAAGATCCATTTATTTTCCTCTCTAATTCCAAAAAAATAGGTCAATAACATGTCTTTCAGACATGTCGACACTCAATATCAATGTCACATGAATACTTAACATTATTTTTATGTGTGCCACCTTCACCCGGGGCTGGCTTCGCCACTGTCTATAACCTTATAAATAAAAGTCTACTAGCTTTTCAACCTACTCGGTTACTTGCTTATTCTCTTTTTCTTTATTTTTCTATTTTCTTGCCGCTTTCACGTGAATTAACTGGCTGACTGCTTTTCCTCCCGTATATAATAAAAGGTGCGAGGCATTATACCATGATGGAGCTTTTAGAGGATTAGTATAGAGAAAATTGCAGGTCGTGTTGTCACATACTGGAGATTATACACACGCACCTTGGTAGCATACCGGCCACCTCATATATGATCTCCTACGACCAACTAATATGTATCTATTTAGCCCTCTCCACATCCAGCAAGACTATATTTCTTTAAATGAGTTTACATTTTCTGATTTCCCGACCCTCCACATGACAATAACTCTTATAATCTTTGCGTAATCTTAAAGTTTGTTGATTTCATGTCTGCAAACATTTTCAAAGATATATGTTAGTACTCATTTTATCAACATGTTTATTTGTTTCCAATAATGTATGAGTTATGTTTGCATATTTTAGTAGCACATCAACGCATTTTACCAACCTATATATACACTTCAACGTTTGTCAGTCAACTTAGTCCCATGATGTTCGTGGAAGGGTGGACATCTAGTAGTTGATCGCTTGTTCTCTTTTAGCAGGTAATATCCAAATTATTATTAATTTTAACATATTAGTGATCATGAGACACATGTTCACAAACATGAGCATGGATAATTTGGTAATGAATCACTATAATTTGGAAGACATCTGACATTAATCAAGTTGTTCTCTTTTATTAAATTAAATTGTATATAAATTAGTATGAGTAATATATATATATATATATATATATATATATATATATTCTTTTAAACCGAGGTAATTTCTATAATGACATGTAAATGTTAGAAGGAGTCAACTTGTAACCAAACGAGTATTTGTGTTTTATATTTTTATGTAAATTATTATAAATACTAATTATATATTAATTATCACAGACTCATGTCTAAGAAGGATAACATGTGTAATATTTAATAAGGACACATCACTATTTAGAAGGAGTCAACTGACAATTAATTAAGTTATATTTTAATTAGTTGTATCACCCACATAGAGACAATATTTACTTATTAAATAATTTAATTGTGTAGTCTCTTTCTAGTCTTCTTCTATATCCTTATAATAAGAGGAAGTTTGAGCTACTTCTCTTGCAACTGCTTCATGTTTTTTTTACTTTTATTGTATTGTTTTGTAGCTACTTTTGTGGTTCTATGTTTTCAAATTTTTTTTGCTTTTTCAACGGATAAACTCAAACTTTTTGATATCAAAGTTGGCGAGTATCTATCTTATTTATAGTTGTGATTTCTTACTGTCAGATTTAGTTTATTTGCTTACTTTTTGTGTATATATCTTTTTCTACAACCAATAAGGGTAAGCT
Source organism: Alisma plantago-aquatica (assembly GCA_963693085.1). Lineage (NCBI taxonomy): Eukaryota > Viridiplantae > Streptophyta > Magnoliopsida > Alismatales > Alismataceae > Alisma > Alisma plantago-aquatica. The sequence goes on from OY856413.1 coordinate 1,008,419,068, forward strand.
GGCAAATAAGATCAGGGGTAAATATGGGTATAACATGTTAGCTACAGTAGATAAGTTGCATAATTATGATAGAATTAATGCATACTCACACTGTTAACATTCTTTCTTAGCTTTCATTTTCAATAGAAGATCATCTGCGAAACTACTTAGTTTCTTCATCTTCATGGTACTCATCTGCCAAGTCTCTTTTTTCATTTATTGCTGGACTGATTTGCACTTTTATGTTCATTTGCTCAAAGCACATCGTTCTCCTATGTTTACATTGTTGGCAATTATATTGTGGGTCTTGGATGGGACAAATTTTTATAGTATACAACATATTACAAAACGTGTTTGGCTTATTATATAACCACTTTTACTTACGGGTCAGCGGAATACCTACCTGGGACACACTCTCTTATGATGAAAAATGGTCATTTGCTTGGAAAATATTTGTATTGGGAAGATGTATGGGATAGGATAGTGAAGGTTTAATAGAGCCCTAGAGACAAATGACTGCCATTCTTTTCCAATTGTAAATGAGACCATGACATCTGTACATGAGGTGATGGTGCCTCCAAATGTGAAATGTGTTCCATGTTGATTTCAAAAGTCATACAATTGTTTCTTATATTTGTTTCACAATTCAATACCTAATATTTTTCTTATAGTTAAATACAATTCTGAGCATTAAGTTGCTTATAAATAATTATGCAAACAAACAAATAATAGGAGCCAAAATTCTGTACCTAGAAAAAATGAAGTCCTACTTATATATTTCTTTTACTAGATAATTGTAACCCGATATCAATAGAAGCATTTGCTTGCTATAAATTATGATTCTCAACAATACTCATGACAACGCTCTAATCGAATACACCCACCCCATTGTCCATGACTTTCACACATTCAATGCTATTACACATCATCTAGGAATACATTCCGTGAGACATTAAAATATTTTTCTTTTGTTTGCAACTAACATACCATCATCTATTAGGAAAATGTATTTTTTTAGTAAATGCAACTTAAACTACTATTTCCAATCAATATGAGCCATGACATATGATTTTCAATAACTACAACAAGAAGACTATCATCGATTACATTATACACTACTCCCACAATATTATTATAAAGAATCCAATGCTAAATTTTAGTGACCACAATTTGCATTTTTTTCTTCAAAGTATACAACTTGGAATTTTTTTTCTTACTTGACTTAAATCATACCTGGTGCATCTTATAGCTTCAGTTACAGAATGGTACTGAAACAACATACACTACCTTCATTGTAAAATACATAGATTTTTTCTCTATCAACATGAAATATAAATGACCCTCGGAAAATATAAATGAACCTCAACCATGTAGGGGTCGTTTGGTTGCAACAGTTGATGACGGGATTGTAGTTGGATACGGTATTCTAATTACTGATCTTTGTCGGTATGTCGTTTGGGTGTTTAATGCAGTAGTTGTTGATCGCCGATATTTGTGGAGTGGTATTTGGATAATGGTGCAATGCAGCAGTCCAAATCACGCCAGTAACGACGTAATTCACAAAGACCGCGCGGAACCGATGACTCGGGGGCCCCCGCCCCACCTTCCCCTCCGTCTCTTCTCTCTCCACGACGTTCTGTTCCTCCTCCTCCCCCCAGCGCGCGCCGCTCAGTCGCACCTTCTGTTCTTCCTTCCTCTCCTCCTCTCCTCCCCCACCGCCGTCGGACCCTCCATCTTCCTTTCCTCGTCTCTTCTCTCCGCCGCCTCCAGATCTCCTCCTCCTCCACCCTCCATCTCTTCCTTTGTCCTCCCTTCCTCCGACGCTCCCTCCTTATTCTACCACTCTCTTCCTCTGATCTGTAGCATCTGTGTTGTTCTCGGAATCGTATAAATACATGCGATCTTATTTTCTGCAACCCAAACAAAAGAATTTCAAATAAAGGGATTCAGATTTAATGCAGTTGGAATCCCAAAACTTATAACTGCAACATTAGTGCTGAATGCTCCATCTAAACGGCCCCGTAGTGTTTTCGAAATGCATGCTTTCACATATTGGTGTAAGCTTTGTGATTTTTTTTGCATAGGAACGATTTGATCTCATTCCGGAATGGCAAATTCAAGTTACAAGAATGCATCTTATCATACATTACTAATAAAAAATATATCAATACTTTGTTTAACTAAATTTTTTGAAAGTTTATGAAGGAGAGAGAATCAAGTATTGTGTCGCATTGACAATGTGTTGTGTACATATTAAAAGTACACTTTTACTAAAAGATGTTTCAATTCACAATGTGTGATGGATGACATGAATGTATACATAAATGTCAGAGTATTTAAATAGTGTTTTGTGTAAATATGAAGAGTATAGTTTCAATCATATACTTTAGATTCTATGGTGTGTGATGTAAAAAAAAATCATTGCATGAAAATCACTTACATATATTGTCAATATATCAATGTATATGCTTATTTATCTCAAAAATATAATCTTATTAATCAATTGAGTATCACGTGCTTGAGACGTGCCATCTTGCTAGTATAGTAAAAGGGAGTAGCTCAAGTAACTCAAAAGCATCCTGACTCCCTTTTGTTATCTATACTACTATAAAAAGAGGGAGTTTTTTCAATTAATTACAAACATATGCCATTCTAACCTCCTCAACCAATCAGAACACATGATTTCAAAATGCTATCTTCTCCTTTACTCTCTCTCCTCTCACAATTTTTCACACCTTTTCTACTATTTTTATTTCTTTTTCGATAACTATTCCCACCCTCTCAACCCACGCTCTCCGGACTCCCTCTTCCGTAACCACTCTGGCCCTCTCCGATAACCACTCCAACAAAATTGGTTTTACTCGCTCTGTGACGACGAAACCGTGTTCAACCTGTCCGTCTACACCTCCGCCCTCTCCTGTGTACTCAAGATTTCCAAGCCAATGCTCGAATGTTGCTAGAAGATCGTCTCCCGCAGTCCCACGACCACCTCTGTGGCTAGGTGGACATTGTGGTAGTGACCGACGCCAGGTTTCTTGCCACGGTCATTGACGCAGTCTACAGATGCCCTGATCTCAGCGATGAAGTTGTAATCATGTCCACGTCACTCCGGATCTATGAGGACTGTCTGTTGCAACAAACAATCTCTACCTCGACAGCAAGAATGCCGTCAACCAGACGACCACCAAGGCCTCCCTTATCCTGACACTGGCTACCGTGTTCCTCGACATGGAGGGGGGGTCATCCACTGTCTCCGTCCATCACATATCGTAGCTGACTCATGGAGCCTAAGGTGACAGGTGAGAAGCCTGTATGACCTGTGAATCTCAACACGATTCAATCCGTGCAGGGCGGATACTCCGTTAGGGAAGGGGAATCATGGGCGTTGGAGTCCACTGTTGTTGAAACCACCAACCCTACGAACTGGGAGATCAACACGTACATGATGGCATTAGAAGGGAAGAAAGGAGAAAGGGGTGAAGGCTTGGAGGTCCAGATTAGCAACTAGCTCAGGCGTGATGCTTTTTTGGTGTTCATGACACTGTGCAAGCTCTCAATAAAGTCACCTCCTATGGAAGCAATGGTTGATCATGCACAGATGAAGAAGATCATTGCACTGGAGCTACTTAAGATTGGAGCTACTTAAGATTCTGTTAGAAAATGTTGGACCAGTGTTTAGGACAAGTGGTAGGTACTTAGTTCATCATCTAATCATGATTCTGTATATAGTATATCATGGTCTAATACTCATGCTGTTATCTTAAACTTTGATTTTGTTACCAATGATATCCAATCATTTTCTTTTTCTGAGTTGCCCACTTCGCGTGATAACTATTAACCAACTGCTCAACTAAGTTAAAACGTCAAATTACTAATTTGTTTCCTTTCTACGGAAACCATTACATAGGATCAATTATAGAGTTCAAAACAAAAACGTGTATCAGACATATCTGGAGTCATGGATTTTCAATTAGAACGAAAAAAACTTATGCTATAGCTATTTGAATTTCGTGGTCCATCATATCCTCACGCTAGCCTAATGGAAGTAGGAAGTCTAAATTTTGTAAGACGAATGTGTGTGATACAATGATTAACCAAACAATTCTATAATTAATAAAGCTGTCATGAAGAACATAGAAGATAAAACTACTAGTAGGAAGTATGGAGTTTGTAAGATGAATGTGTGTGATATTGTGATTAATCAGACAATTTTATCACAAATAAAGTTGTAATGAAGAACTTAGAAGATGAAACTATCAATACTTACACATCGAGGCAGAGGCTTGACGGAGGATACTATGTTAGAGAAAAAGTGGGTATCAAATATCTACCTATTGTACATTGACCGGTATATGCATGTGTGAGGGGTAGAAACATAAATGGGATGCTGATATTTAGAGAAATACATCAGATTCCAAATTGAAGTAATGTGATGGAACAAATGAAATGAGATTCGATAGAGTGTCGCTAGAAAAAACATGAGTAAGTTAAAACGTAATAAAAAAATGGAGTGACCAAAAGTGATTTACCTTTATTTGGGAACATATCTAGACAATGAGGTCAGACTCAAAATAGATGATGCTTACTAATTTAATACAACCAAATTTATGATAATTAAGGTTCCATCTCACACAAAATTGTTACTAATAACTTTTATATTTCATGTGAACGTGTTTATTCTTTTAATTAATACAAATACAACGTCATATTCTTAGTGTAAAAAAATTCTTCATATTTTTTCTTTAATAAATATCCATAAGATTTTATACCATCTACAAATTATCAATAATATAATTTTTTTTTCTAATTATGTTTTTACGTGTGTGGCACATGTGTGTTGACTAGTAGGTATATATATAGAGGCTACTTCAACCCGAGAATCGACTCGGACCGGGCCAATCCATCCCGATTCCCGGCTCCCCGCTACCCGTCTCCTCGTTTTCCGTTTCCCGCTCTTCTTCTCCTTCCCTTTCTCCCACCAGGTCAGCAGGGCAAGACTCCGGCCAACATCCAGGTTAGGCATTCAGCTCGGCTGAACCCTATCAAATTGGTGTCGGAGCGGCGACCTCTCTCACCGCTTCCGGAAAACATCGCGGGCGACTGGAGGACATGAGATCCTGGAGGGTTCCGCAGCGAACGACCTATAGCAGCAGTGGACCGACAACGATGGACGGGAGCTCCACAGAACCGCGGAAACATGTAGCGGATAATTTGCAACGCTCCGCAAATTCTGTATGTTCTGGTCTGAAATGATGAAACAAGTGCGGCATCTGGCTGGTCGGCAATGGAGAATGGAGCGGCTCGAAGCTACTAGCCCGAGCCTGTGATCGGGATTGGTAATTGCTGTCGCTGATGGATTCTACAATCGTATGGTCTATTCAAGTGCTATACCTACATGCAATGGCTCATAAGACCTTGCAGACTGGTTGAGCTGTGCTACAGTCCGACGAATCGACTATGCGCACAATTGGTTCGTATCTGCGAGGGGACATGGTCAGACCTTCTGCTATGCAGAAGCGGTCTGCGAAAGAGCACGAAAACAGTCATATGGCGGTTAGGGAGTATCAGAAGTTTGAGCAGTTGATGAGCACCCGAAGGAGGACTCAACCAGATGTTAAGGCTGACTGACAGGCTATGACAGTCTGGTTGATTTGTATAATGAGGCCACGGCAGCAGAGTAGAAGTTTATTCTACACTGGAAGGAGTTACAGCTCGCAGTAAGTAAAGGCAGACATGAAGTCTCAACGCCCAGGACGGTTGAATATACAGGAGGTCCTGGTCCACCAGTTATGACGCCGCTCTGTAGATTTAAAAGAGATGGTAGGAGCAAAATGTTGTTAATATTGGTTATCGTCGTTCATGCAACAACGACAGGTGCAAAAAAATTAAAAGTGCAGGCAGATCCAAAATAAGAATGGAAGAACAAACAAAGTAGGAGAATAGAAAACAAAAGTTAGATTCGCAAACCAGATCGTTCGTTGAGAAACGAACGTGTTACTTAAAGAAATCAGTGCCCGGCAATCGTCGCGGATAGGCACCGTTCTCCCAGACGCGATCCGGCACGAACCTGGAACTCGCACGTCTCGCTCGCGCTCGACGTAGATGCGTCGCACTGCTACCAGTGCAGCACAGCAACCGCAAGTACCACCGCCTGACAGTTGCGTCTTGAGGACAGGAAGGAGGAGTCGCACTTTGCTCAGGAGGACAACTCCACAAAGCAACTCCGGGACGAAGCTCTCGCACTCAGGTTTAGGGCTCACAAAACACACGACGGCAGAAGACTGTTTTCGGTGTGTTTTAACCCTAATGACCGGGTGTGTATATATAGCCACGCACGTCCCTAATCCTATTCCCAGTAAGACGTCCTAATCCTATTCCCAGTAAGACGCAACACTCGGTTGCTCTTGTACACAATACAGAAGAAACACTTTCTAATTAGGATTAAGAAATCCGAATAAGAAAGCAACAATTAATTACACGAGTAATTAATTACTTAGTCGTATTCTAGTGCAAAAAGAAGACGGAAGACGGAAGACATTCTCCACAATCCAAAATCCACAATCCACAATCCACAAGCCACAAGCCCAAGCCCGAGCCCGGCTCGGCCAGGCGAGGCGAGGCGTGGCGTGGCGCGCGTGCGTGCGTGCGTTGTGATGTGACAATCCCACCCACTAAGGAGGTGAGCATACCTCCTTCCAGGGGCGGAACTACGGGGGAGGCTGCCGGGGCTTTAGCCCCCCTCCCCCCAAAAAACTAATACAAATAGTTATCTTTTTAGTATTAAGTATAGCTTAAAGTATAAATAAATACATTAACTACATATAAATTTATAAGAATGGGACTAACTGGAGTGGTATATAGTTTGGTTTTTAAAGCGAATGATGCATGTTCCATTCTCAATGGGGACACCATTTTTGGCTCAGCCCCCCCTCTATGCTAAAATGTACACATATGATTTCAGCCCCCTGAGTGTAATTTTCTGGTTCCGCCACTGCCTCCTTCCTAGGACTCCTTTGGACACTAGTGCCCCATGTGATCCTACATATGAGACCACAAAAGTTCTAGGTGTGAGCAATATGGGATAAAACTTCTTTGCCATTTGCACTAGAAACAACACAACATTCTCACATGTACTTGCTGCGCTACATTGGGCTTAACCCATGCTAAATAAATGCTTTGCTACAGTAACGACACTACAGTAATTACTTGCTACAGTAATTACGTGTTGCTACAGTAACATCAAAAGTCATTTATCTAACAATCCCCCACAAAGTCCAATGTGTAGTGTGCTCTACCATTCAGTCCTCCATACTGTGCTTTCAGCAGATACCTTTCGGTTTGAATCTACCTGAGTTATCCAACTGTGACTCCTGTAGGAATTAGGTGAACAAAAGTCTTGAACCTGAACCTTGGGTACAAGAGTATAGGTTGGTAACAACACAATAAAGACATGGTAATAAAGAAAAAACAATGCATTAAGGCCATGCATACAAAATTTTATATCATGATTGATAACAGAGAACAACCCAATTCTCCTGTTGCGGCCTACACAACATCAATCACTTAGCTGGAGTCTCCAAGGATGTACTGCTAACATCCTGTCCTAAGACTTGACACCATTAAGAGACTACTCTCTTACTAACTTGCAGTCATGACACTAACAGGTTTCCAGGAGATAGACACACAGATGCTAGAAGCATCAAACAAGAATACATAGTGTCATCCGATTTACCCGAAAGCTTGTTATTACCACATTGAACCCAATTTGTGGGATCTCCACTCTTTTGGGTTGGGTTGCTACTGCCTGCAAATCTATAGGGGTTTCAGTCCCATCCCCAACCTAGATTTTTCCACTAAAGCCAAGGTAAGACCTTTAGTGAAAGGATCAGCTGTATTATCTTTGGTACCGACGTAGTCCACAGCCACGACCCCATTAGACACTAACTCCCTTACAGATTTCAATCTGACTTGGATGTGTCTACGCTGTTTTTGATTGTACTTGGAACTCTTTATCTTAGCAATAGTTGTAGTGCTGTCACAGTGAACTGAAATTGCAGGAAGCGACTTCATTACCATAGGTAAACTAGACATAAGTCCATGTAGCCATTCAGCTTCCATTCCAGATTCATCTAAAGCACACAACTCTGCTTCAAAAGTGGACCGAGACAACATGGTCTGTTTCTTAGACCTCCAGGAAACAACTCCTCCTCCCAACAGGAATACATATCCTGAGACACCATTACTCCCAGAATTCACGGCAATCCAGCTTGCATCACTATATCCTTCGACTACGGAAGGATGTTTACCATAATGCAGCCCAAGGGAACGTGTTCCCTTGATATACCTCAGAACTCTGTTAAGAGCTTCCCAATGGGTCTTGTCGGGACAACTGGTGTATCTTGTTCACGGCAAACACAATGTCTGGACGTGTACAGTTCATAAGATACATCAAACTTCCGATAATATGAGAGTATCGTAATTGAGACACTGGAACCCCAGTCTCATTCTTGAACAAGGGTTTGGATGAATCATATGGAGTCTTAACAGGTTTACGTGATGTGTACGCAAACCTCTCTAGTATCTTCTCAACATAGTGAGACTGAGAGAGAGTTATACCATCAGTAGACCTTATGATTTTAAGCCCTAAAATCACATCAGCGACACCCATATCTTTCATCTCAAACTTGCTACACAAGAATGACTTTGTCTCTTTTACTACTTTCATATCGGAACCAAAAAGCAGAATATCATCGACGTATAAGCATAACAAAATGAATCCATTATCGACAATCTTGCAGTAGAGACACTTATCAAATTCATTAGAAATAAAGCCAAACGATGATATCACAGAATCAAACTTCTCATGCCATTGCTTAGGGGCTTGTTTCAAGCCATATAATGACTTAACAAGTTTACACACTTTGGACTCATTCCCACGACCCACAAATCCCTGAGGTTGTTCCATATATATCTTTTCTTGAAGATCACCGTGTAAGAACGCAGTCTTCACATCCATCTGATGAATATAGAGATTATAAATGGAAGCCAATGCTATAAGCACTCAGATTGTGGTCATACGAGAAACAGGTGAATAGGTATCAAAATAATCTATTCCTTCCCTTTGTGTGTAACCCTTAGCAACTAACCTAGCCTTATACTTATTGATTGTCCCGTCTGCATTAAGTTTCTTCTTAAAAATCCATTTGCAACCAACTGCAGAACAACCAGGAGGCAAATCCACCAATTCCCAAGTTCCATTCGAGAGAATTGATTGGATTTCATCATTAACGACTTCTTTCCAAAACTTAGCTTCTGGAGATTCCATAGCTTGTTTGAAAGTAACAGGATCATCCTCAACATTGTAAGTAAGAAACTCACTTCCAAAGTCTTTGGATGTCCTAGGCCGTTTACTTCTCCTTGGTTCAACTATTTCTTCAGAATCATCAGATTCAGAAATAGCATGTTCTGAGTCACCCCCCACATTTGTTATCCTTTCCACGTGCTCGAGAATGGAACCTGTGGTAAATGAATCTTCTTGAGAAACTTCATTGGGCACACCAGTTTTCATAGGAAACACATCCTCAAAGAATGTTACATCACGTAATTCCACAATTGTATTGACCTCAATGCCAGAGATATCTGATTTTACAATCAGGAATCTATAAGCATAACTTCTTGTCTCTACATAACCTAAGAATATGGCATCAACCGTTTTCGGTCCTAATTTCTTCCTTTTGTGTTCAGGGACAAGTACCTTTGCAAGGCACCCCCACACTCGAAGATATTTAAGACTCGGTTTCCTTCCTCTCCACAACTCAAACGGACTACTCTCTGAATGTTTATGGGGAACTCTATTCAGAATATGGCAAGCCGTATTCAAAGTTTCCCCCCACATAAAGTTGGGTAATCCAGATGTTTGGAGTAAGGTATTTACCAAATCTATTAAGGTTCGGTTTTTACGTTCAGCTATTCCATTTGATTGTGGTGAATAAGGAGCAGTTACCTCATGAACTATACCATGTAATTGGCAAAATTCCAAAAACAAATTCGAGGTATACTCTCCTCCCCTATCAGACCTTAATCGCTTAAGTACTTTACCGGTTTGAGTTTCAGCTTCTTTCTTATAAATTTGAAATTTATCTAATGCCTCATCTTTACTTCTAAGTAAAAAGACATAACAGTATCTACTCGCATCGTCAATAAAAGTTATAAAATAACGCTTTTGATCCCTTGTAGCAACTCCATTAAATTCACAGATATCTGTATGAACTAAATCCAAAATTTCCGAATTCCTATTCACAGAATGAAAAGGCTTCCTAGGCAATTTAGCTTGTACACAGATTTCACATTTATTGTTGCTAATTTCAGATTTAGGGATCAAATCTAGATTCATCATACGCTTCATTGAGGCAACATTAACATGTCCCAAACGTGAATGCCATACATCGAATGAAACAAGATTCATGCAAACAGAACTATAATCATTCAAATTTAAAACAGAATTTGAAACAGGTTCAACATGAATCTTAAACAAGTTCTCCACATCACATAAGTACCCCTTTCCGAAAAACAAAGAATCACGAAGGCGTGTAATAATAGCCTTATTACATTTACAGTCTACTCTATAACCTTCTCTAACTAATATGACGCCACTAAGGATATTGCGTCGAATGGTTGGAACATGTCTGACCCTGTTAAGAGTCAAAACCTTCCCCGAAGGGAACTTCAAGTCCACCCGTCCTTCGCCTTTGACTTTTGCAGAGCTGGAATCGCCCAAAGTCACGGACCGACCTCGAGAGGCCTGATAAGACACAAACAGGGATTTATCAGCACACACATGTACATTAGCCCCAGTGTCAATTATCCAATAAAGTGGTTCAAATATAGAAAGAATTTCAGGTTCAATAGACACGTACCCATCATTGAGGTTCAAGGATGCAGTCATCATGTTGACCACAGCCTCCTCAGTTGCAGATGCGGTAGCTTTCTTTGCCTTCTTAGTAGGACAATCCTTGATCCAGTGGCCAACATGTCCACAAGTCCAACAAGGTTTGTTCTTCGGTTTCTTTTGGATCTTTGCCTTGGGTTTATGTGCATTCTTAGATTTCTTATCTTTGGTGTTTTTTGTAGAAGTAAGATTAACAATTGGATTAGCATCAGTAGGCACCTTGACCCCTTTCTCCTTTAAGTGTTCTTCTTGTATATTAATATCCATCATTAATTCATCCATGGTATGTGTCCCTTTGCGATGCTTCAGAGACATACCAAACGACTCCCATGACTTAGGGAATTTTTCTATGATAGACATAACAACAAATTTCTCAGGCAACACCATCTTGGCATCTGAGAGTTCATGAACTAGGAGTTGTAGATCGTGTGTTTGATCAGAAATTGACTTACCCTCAACCATCTGAAACTTAAGAAATTTAGACACAGTATTTTTCAACACCCTGATTTTCAGTGCTAAAATTCTTAATTAACAATTCCCATAAAACCTTGGACGTAGTGACTGGCGGCTTTGAGTAAGAATCATACAGTTTGTTATTTAAACCAAACAGAATCAAACCGCGGCACGTTTTATCACCCTTCTTCCAATTAGCAATAATGTTTGCATTATCAGGAATTGTTTCATCAGACACAGGTTCAGTTTCAATTAAATACTGATCATAACCCGCAATATTAAGCCAAATTTCCATACGACTCTGCCAACGGGCAAAGTTTGTACCAGTAAATTTTTCAGGCATATTAGTTGTATCAATCTTACATCCCGAACCACCCTGACCGGCCATAGTTAATTAACGACAGATAATGATTTCTTTAAGACTGTTGTTAATATTGGTTATCGTCGTTCATGCAACAACGACAGGTGCAAAAAAATTAACAGTGCAGGCAGATCCAAAATAAGAATCGAAGAACAAACAAAGTAGGAGAATAGAAAACAAAAGTTAGATTCGCAAACCAGATTGTTCGTTGAGAAACGAACGTGTTACTTAAAGAAATCAGTGCCCGACAATCGTCGTGGATAGGCACCATTCTCCCAGACGCGATCCGGCACGAACCTGGAACTCGCACGTCTCGCTCGCGCTCGACGTAGATGCGTCGCACTGCTACCAGTGCAGCACAGCAACTGCAGGTACCACCGCCTGACAGTTGCGTCTTGAGGACAGGAAGGAGGAGTCGCACTTTGCTCAGGAGGACAACTCCACAAAGCAACTCCGGGACGAAGCTCTCGCACTCAGGTTTAGGGCTCACAAAACACACGGCGGCAGAAGACTGTTTTCGATGTGTTTAACCCTAATGACCGAGTGTGTATATATAGCCATGCACGTCCCTAATCCTATTCCCAGTAAGACGCAACACTCGGTTGCTCTTGTACACAATACGGAATAAACCGTAAAAGAGAAATACTTTCTAATTAGGATTAAGAAATCCGAATAAGAAAGAAACAATTAATTACACGAGTAATTAATTACTTAGTCGTATTCTAGTGCAAAAAGAAGATGGAAGACGGAAGACATTCTCCACAATCCACAATCCACAAGCCACAAACCCAAGCCCGAGCCCGGCCCGGCCAGGCCAGGCCAGGCGAGGCAAGGCGTGGCGTGGCGCGCACGCGTTCGTGCGTGCGTTGTGATGTGGCAATCCCACCCACCAAGAAGGTGAGCATACCTCCTTCCTAGGACTCCTTTGGACACTAGTGCCCCATGTGATCCTACATATGAGGACCACAAAAGTTCTAGGTGTGAGTAATATGGGATAAAACTTCTTTGCCATTTGCACTAGAAACAACACAACATTCTCACATGTACTTGCTGCACTACATTGGGCTTAACCCATGCTAAATAAATGCTTTGCTACAGTAACGACACTACATTAATTACTTGCTACAGTAATTACGTGTTGCTACAGTAACAGCAAAAGTCATTTATCTAACAACAAATAGATACAAGGTACTGTTGTTAATATTTGTTATTGTCGTTCATGGAACAGCGACAACAGGTGCAATGTAATTAACAATTCAGGTAGATCCAAAATAAGAAACGAAGTTCAAACAAAGCAGGAGAACAGAAAACAGAAGTTAGATTCGCAAACCTGATCGTTCATTGAGAAACGAACATGTTACTTAAAGCCACAAGCCTAAGCCCGAGCTGAGCCCGGCCCGGCCCGGCCAGGCCAGGCGTGGCGCGCGCATGCGTGCGTGCGTTGTGATGTGGCAATCCCACCCACCAAGGAGGTGAGCATACCTCCCTCCTAGGACTCCTTTGAACACTAGTGCCCCATGTGATCCTACATATGAGGACCACAAAAGTTCTAGGAGTGAACAATATGGGATAAAACTTCTTTGCCATTTGCACTAGAAACAACACAACATTCTCACAAGTACTTGCTGCACTACATTGGGCTTAACCCATGCTAAATAAATGATTTGCTACAGTAACGACGCTACAGTAATTACGTGCTACAGTAATTACGTGACGCTACAGTAACAATAATCATCATTTATCTAACAATCCCCCACAAAGTCCAATGTGTAGTGTATTCTACCATTCAGTCCTCCATACTGTGCTTTCAGCAGATACCTTTCGGTTTGAATCTACCTGAGTTATCCAACTGTGACCCCGGTAGGAACTAGGTGAACAAAAGTCTTGAACCTGAACCTTGGGTACAAGAGTATAGGTTGGTAACAACACAATAAAGACATGGTAGTAAAGAAAAACAATGCATTAAGGCCATGCATACAAAACTTTATATCATGATTGATAACAGAGAACAACCCAATTCTCCTGTTGCGGCCTACACAACATCAATCACTTAGCTGGAGTCTCCAAGGATGTACTGCTAACATCCTGTCCTAAGACTTGACACCATTAAGAGACTACTCTCTTACTAACTTGCAGTCATGACACTAACAGGTTTCCAGGAGATAGACACATATAAAGTGGAAAGGTGGTGTTTATTCAGTGAGTAAAAATGTTTACAGGGTACTCTCTTATATAGCTACAGAGAGTAAGACATATATACACGCAGGCAATATGGGACTAATACAAAGGAAAATAACACAGTAGAAAACAGAAAATAACACAATATTTCTATACTCCCCCTCAAGCTGGAGTGTAGATGTCGAATAAGCCCAGCTTGTCAATCAGAGTCTGGAAGCGAGTTTTAGATAGAATTTTAGTGAAGATGTCTGCAAGCTGCTTCTCAGTACTGAGATATGGAGTGCAGATGTGTCCAGATAGGACTTTCTCCCGAACAAAATGGCAGTCAACGTCAATATGCTTGGTTCTTTCATGGAAGGTGGGGTTGCTCGCAATGAAAATAGACGCCTTATTGTCGCAGAACATAGGAATAGGGCTAGAAAAAGTGATATCAAATTCATTCAGAAGGCTACGGACCCACAAGAGCTCACATGCAGTACGAGCCATAGCTCTATATTCTGCCTCTGCACTTGACCGGGCAACAACTGTCTGTTTTTTTCTGCGCCAAGTAACCAAATTTCCTCCCACAAAAGTACAATATCCAGAAGTAGATTTTCTGTCAGATCGACTGCCTGCATAGTCAGAATCAGAAAAACCAGATAAATTGCAGTGGCCATGTTTTTTGTACAGAAGACCTTTCCCTGGAGAGCTTTTCAGATAGCGTAAGATATGACAGATAGCATCCCAGTGGCATTGCCGGGGTTTATCAAGATACCGACTTATGAATCCTACAGTAGCTGCCAGGTCAGCCCTAGTGACAGTCAAATATATAAGCTTGCCAACCAGTCTCCTGAACTGGTGGTGATCAACATAAGGAGGGGAAGTATCATCATCCCAATTCATATTGGGATCCAGAGGAGTGTTGGCTGGCTTGCAACCCAGCATACCAGTCTCTTACAAGAGATCAAGAACATATTTTCTTTGTGACAAGCATAGTCCTGCAGAAGATCTAGCAACCTCAATACCTAGAAAATATCGTAGTTTTCCTAGGTCCTTGGTGATGAAGTGTTGTGCTAAATACTGTTTGGTTGCCTGTATCCCTGCACTGTCACTTCCAGATAAGACAATATCATCAACATATACAATAAGTATGACAAGTCCTGCTGCAGTTTTATGAATAAAAATAGAATGATCAGATTGAGAACGCCGAAAGCCAAAGGTAATCAAGATCTGACTAAGCTTGTGAAACCATGCCCGTGGACTTTGTTTCAGACCATAGATTGCCTTTCTGAGTTTGCATATTTTAGAAGCAGACTCCCCCTGAGCAACAAAACCCGGAGGTTGCTCCATGTAGACCTCCTCCTGCAGATCCCCATAGAGAAAAGCATTCTTGACATCAAGTTGATACAAAGGCCAGTCTTTATTCACAGCAACAGATATCAGAATTCGAACAGAATTTAAGCGGGCAACTGGAGAAAATGTTTCAAAATAATCAACCCCATATGTTTGAGTATATCCTTTTGCAACTAATCTGGCCTTCAGGCGTTCAATGGTATCGTCCGGTTGATATTTAATAGTAAAAATCCAGCGGCATCCAACAGTTTGGCATGAGGAAGGACGATCAACCATATCCCAAGTCTGTTGATCACAAAGTGCATGCATTTCTTGCTCCATAGCATGTTTCCAGGCAAGATGACAGAGTGCCTCTGTGGCTGATTTAGGAATTGTCACAGCAGACAAAGCAGTAGTAAAACAAGCAAAGCTACCACAGAGATTGTCAGACGAACAGAAATTACTGATAGGATGCTAAGTACAGGAGCGAACGTCTTTCCGTAGACTGATAGGAATATCCAGGTCAGAAAATACCTCAATAGAAGGTGGATCAACCGTAGACGCAGGAGTTGGTTCGGCCGGGGCTTCAGAAGTAGTATTCTTTGACCTGCGTAGATAGACTTGCAAAGGGCGTTCTTGAGGCACATTATGAGCAGGAGGTTCTTCAACAACTAACGGTAATGGTGTGGGAGCCATAATGTCATCCGACAATTGTTCACCAGAAGTAGAAAAATAAGGCATATGTTCAAAAAAGGTCACATCCGCACTAACCAACCACTGTTTTTTTACAGGATCAAAACAGCGGTAACCTTTCTGAGTACGGGAGTATCCCAAAAACACACATTTGACTGAGCGAGCATCAAGCTTAGTGAGGCCAGGACGAAGGTTTTTTACAAAACAAGTACTCTCAAAAATGCGAGGAGGTAGAGAGAATAAGGGTTTATCAGGAAACAAAATAGTATATGGGACCTGATTTTTCAGAACAGAAGAAGGCATGCGATTGATAAGATAGCATGCTGTAGAGACAACTTCAGGCCAGAAATGTTGGGGTACTTTATAGTGTAGGAGAAGGGTGCGAGCAACCTCTAGAAGATGGCGGTTTTTGCGTTCAGCAACACCATTTTGTTGAGGAGTGTAAGGGCAAGAAGTCTGATGTATGGTGCCACGGTCAGCACAAAAAGATGTAACAGAGTGTTGCATGAATTCCAGAGCATTGTCAGTATGAAAAATTTTAATGGGGCGATTAAATTGTGTTTGAATTTCAGCAAAGAAGGTGCGAATAGTATCTAACACAGTATCCCGACCTTTAAGCAAAAACAACCAAGTGGTGCGAGAATAATCATCGATAAAGGTCATAAAATATTTCACACCAGACAAACTTGAGACAGAGCATGGTCCCCAAATATCAACATGAACCAAATCAAAGATTTCTTTAGAGGCAATAATGTTCTTAGCTGGAAAAACAGATCGAGTTTGTTTGCCCAAAAGACAAGTTTCATAGGAAAAAGTTTTCACAGATAAAGTAGGAAATAAATGTTTTAGTTTGGCAGCACATGGATGACCCAGGCGAAAGTGCCACTGTAATCTTGTCACTGAAGTAGAAAGCAGAGCTGCAGCAGAAGGGGGTCCATCCAAGTAATATAGCCCGTCTGGTCCTTCACGGCCCGAACCAATCCTCGTCTTCGTGCAAAGATCCTTCAAAACACAGCCAGAAGGATCAAATTTAATAGAGCACTGGAGTTGTTTAATCATCTTACTGACGGACAATAAATTAACAGGAAATTTTGGAATATATAAAACAGATTTCAAGTGCAATTTTGGTGATAGCGGGACCGTGCCAGTGCCATGGACAACAGTTTTGGAACCATTCACAACAATAACAGAAGTTATAGGAACAGTTTTATGGAGACTTGAAAACAAGTGAAGGTCACCAGCCATATGAGTGGAAGCACCGAAATCAATGCACCACTGTTTGTTACCAGATGATGGAGAGGCTAGCATGGCAGAGGGTCCGGAAGTAGACGATGATGGCATCTGCGCAAGACGTTCCTGGAACATCTTGTCGAACTCTGAACGTAACCAGTCGGTGTTTGCTGGAGCAGTAGGTGGGTCAGCAGCAACATCTGCGGCAGCCTGGTTAGCCCAAGCCGGCTTGCCGTGTTTAATCCAACAACGATCTTCATTATGATTGTCCCGGCCACACCAGTTGCAATAACGAGGGCCGGGAGGAGCACCACGTCCAGAAGAGCCGCGGCCTCCTGAGGGAGGAGGACGACCACCACGGCCACGACCGCGACCACGGCCAGAATCAGCAGAGCGAGCAATAAGCGCAGGATGCTCAACAACAGAAGTAGGAGTCATGGATGGCAGACGCTGGACTCTTTTTAGAACATCCCGGAGAGTCGGTAGTGGGTCGCTGGAGAGAATATGGTCAACCACACCAGAGAAGGAGGCAGGGAGTGCAGCCAAGAACTGTACCAGTTACAGTTCATTGCGTTGTTTCTGAGCAACTTTGATGTCTGCCGTCAAAGGGTGGTAGAGTTCAAACTCATTCCACAGTGCCGAGCATTGGTTGTAGAAGTCATCAATAGA
Source organism: Alisma plantago-aquatica (assembly GCA_963693085.1). Classification (NCBI taxonomy): domain Eukaryota; kingdom Viridiplantae; phylum Streptophyta; class Magnoliopsida; order Alismatales; family Alismataceae; genus Alisma; species Alisma plantago-aquatica. The sequence goes on from OY856413.1 coordinate 1,008,436,890, forward strand.
AGTGTCAGCGGAGAACTCCTTTTTCGCCAAAGTTTTGAAGATTTCAAAAACGCGCTTTGGATTCTCCTGATGTGAATAAACATGGGATAGTTGATCCCACATAGCCTTCGCATCATGAAGGCAGAGAAGTGATTGGCTAATACGAGGCTCGGTACTGTTGAGGATCCAAGACATGACGCCAGAATCATCCTTGGACCATTGCGCATAACTCTGTCTGACTTTGTCATCCGAATCAGCCGTAGGAGCAGCAGGAGGTTCAACCGTAAGATGATGATATCGGCCTTGTGCTTTGACATATAGCACAAAGGACGCCGACCAGAGATGGTAGTTGGAGCCACCGTTGAGCTTCATTGTGGTAACGCACAGAGACCGGGGAGGCTCAGGAAACACCATGGCAGAGGCGGGCGGCGTAAAAGCAGATTAGAGCAGAAACCCACACAGGGCAGATAGCAGTAGTAGAGATCTGACGTGTCAGATCAGAAGACCCGTACCGGGCAGAGAATGCATAGAGAAACCTACGCCGTCATGAGGGAAGCTCAACGTTCCACCATGAGGCGCAGGCGGAAAGAACGAAGAGACGGAGAGACTCTCAACTTAACCAGCCAATGGGTGTCCGAATGTAGATCCGACGAGCACCCAAACGTAGAGCGAAAGGAGAGGTAAAAACCAGTGACCGCCGGCCGGAAGCGAAGGAACCCGAAGAAGAGAGAGGGCTTTGAGGCGGTAGTTTGCGGAGGAGAGGAGGTGGCTACGGGAGGTGTTTGCCGGGAAGGGAGGGTGGGCGGAGGCAGGAGGCAGGGGGGTGGGCGGCGGCGCTGGGGTGGAGGGGCGGCGCTGTGGGGGGGGGTTGGCGGCGGGTAGAGAGAAGGAGGGGAGGGCGGCGCCTGGGGAAGGTGGTGGTGGGCTGCGGTGGAGGGGGGGCGACGGCGGGGGAGGGGCTTACGTCATGGGTGGGCTGATGAGTGGGAAAAATAACCTGCTCTTGATACCATATAAAGTGGAAAGGTGTTGTTTATTCAGTGAGTAAAAAGGTTTACAGGGTACTCTCTTATATAGCTACAGAGAGTAAGACATATATACAAGCAGGCAATATGGGACTAATAAAAAGGAAAATAACACAGTAGAAAATAGAAAATAACACAGTATTTCTATAACACACAGATGCTAGAAGCATCAAACAAGAATACATAGTGTCATCCGATTTACCCGACAACTTGTTATTACCACATTGAACCCAATTTGTGGGATCTCCACTCTTTTGGGTTGGGTTGCTATTGCCTGCAAATCGATAGGGGTTTCAGTCCCATCCCCAACCTGGATTTTTTCACTAAAGCCAAGGTAAGACCTTTAGTGAAAGGATCAACTGTATTATCTTTGGTACCGACGTAGTCCACAGCCACGACCCCATTAGACACTAACTCCCTTACAGATTTCAATCTGACTTGGATGTGTCTACGCTGTTTTTGATTGTACTTGGAACTCTTTATCTTAGCAATAGTTGTAGTGCTGTCACAGTGAACTGAAATTGTAGGAAGCGGCTTCATTACCATATATAAACTAGACATAAGTCCATGTAGCCATTCAGCTTCCAATCCAGTTTCATCTAAAGCACACAACTCTGCTTCAAAAGTGGACCGAGACAATATGGTCTGTTTCTTAGACCTCCAGGAAACAACTCATCCTCCCAACAGGAATACATATCCTGAGACACCATTACTCCCAGAATTCACGGCAATCCAGCTTGTATCACTATATCCTTCGACTACGGAAGGATGTTTACTATAATGCAGCCCAAGGGAACGTGTTCCCTTGATATACCTCAGAACTCTGTCAAGAGCTTCCCAATGGGTCTTGTCGGGACAACTGGTGTATCTACTTAACTTGTTCACGACAAACACAATGTCTGGACGTGTACAGTTCATAAGATACATCAAACTTCTGATAATCTGAGAGTATCGTAATTGAGACACTGGAACCCCAGTCTCATTCTTGAACAAGGGTTTGGATGAATCATATGGAGTCTTAACAGGTTTACGTGATGTGTACCCAAACCTCTCCAGTATCTTCTCAACATAGTGAGACTGAGAGAGAGTTATACCATCAGTAGACCTTATGATTTTAAGCCCTAAAATCACATCAGCGACACCCATATCCTTCATCTCAAACTTGCTACACAAGAACGACTTTGTCTCATTTACTACTTTCATATCGGAACCAAAAAGCAGGATATCATCGACGTATAAGCATAACAAAATGAATCCATTATTGACAATCTTGCAGTAGAGACACTTATCAAATTCATTAGAAATAAAGCCAAACGATGATATCACAAAATCAAACTTCTCATGCCATTGCTTAGGGGCTTGTTTCAAGCCATATAATGACTTAACAAGTTTACACACTTTGGACTCATTCCCATGACCCACAAATCCCTCAGGTTGTTCCATATATATCTCTTCTTGAAGATCACCGTGTAAGAACGCGGTCTTCACGTCCATCTGATGGATATAGAGATTATAAATGGAAGTCAATGCTATAAGCACTCAGATTGTGGTCATACGAGAAACAGGTGAATAGGTATCAAAATAATCTATTCCTTCCCTTTGTGTGTAACCCTTAGCAACTTACCTAGCCTTATACTTATTAATTGTCCCGTCTGCGTTAAGTTTCTTCTTAAAAATCCATTTGCAACCAACTGCAGAACAACCAGGAGGCAAATCCACCAATTCCCAAGTTCCATTTGAGAGAATTGATTGAATTTCATCATTAACGACTTCTTTCCAAAACTTAGCTTCTGGAGATTCCATAGCTTGTTTGAAAGTAACAGGATCATCCTCAACATTGTAAGTGAGAAACTCACTTCCAAAGTCCTTGGATGTCCTAGGCCGTTTACTTCTCCTTGGTTCAACTATTTCTTCAGAATCATCTGATTCAGAAATAGCTTGTTCTGAGTCGCCCCCACATTTGTCATCCTTTCCACGTGCTCGGGAATGGAACCTGTGGTAAATGAATCTTCTTGAGAAACTTCATTGAGCACACCAATTTTCATAGGAAACACATCCTCAAAGAATGTTGCATCACGTAATTCCACAATTGTATTGACCTCAATGCCAGAGATATCTGATTTTACAATCAGGAATCTGTAAGCATAGCTTGTCTCTACATAACCCAAGAATATGGCATCAACCGTTTTCGGTCCTAATTTCTTCCTTTTGTGTTCAGGGACAAGTACCTTTGCAAGGCACCCCCACACTCGAAGATATTTAAGACTCGGTTTCCTTCCTCTCCACAACTCAAACGGACTACTTTCTGAATGTTTATGGGGAACTCGATTCAGAATATGGCAAGCCGTATTCAAAGCTTCCCCCCACATAAAGTTGGGTAATCCAGATGTTTGGAGTAAGGTATTTACCATATCTATTAAGGTTCGTTTTTTACGTTCAGCTATCCCATTTGATTGTGGTGAATAAGGATCAATTACCTCATGAACTATACCGTGCAATTGGCAAAATTCCAAAAACAAGTTCGAGGTATACTCTCCTCCCCTATCAGACCTTAATCGCTTAAGTACTTTACTGGTTTGAGTTTCGGCTTCTTTCTTATAAATTTGAAATTTATCTAATGCCCCATCTTTACTTCTAAGTAAAAAGACATAACAATATCTACTCGCATCGTCAATAAAAGTTATAAAATAACGTTTTTGATCCCTCGTAGCAACACCATTAAATTCACAGATATCTGTATGAACTAAATCCAAAATTTCCGAATTCCTATTCACAGAATGAAAAGGCTTCCTAGGCAATTTAGCTTGTACACAGATTTCACATTTATTGTTGCTAATTTCAGATTTAGGGATCAAATTTAGATTCATCATACGCTTCATTGAGGCAACATTAACATGTCCCAAACGTGAATGCCATACATCGAATGAAACAAGATTCATGCAAACAGAACTATAACCATTCAAATTTAAAATGGAATTTGAAACAGGTTCAACATGAATCTTAAACAAGTTCTCCACATCACATAAGTACCCCTTGCCAAAAAACAAAGAATCACGAAGGCGTGTAATAATAGCCTTATTACATTTACAGTCTACTCTATAACCTTCTCTAACTAATATAACGCCACTAAGGATATTGCGTCGAATGGTTGGAACATGTCTGACCCTGTTAAGAGTCAAAACCTTCCCCGAAGGGAACTTCAAGTCCACCCGTCCTTCGCCTTTGACTTCTGCAGAGCTGGAATCGCCCAAAGTCACGGATCGACCTCGAGAGGCCTGATAAGACACAAACAGGGATTTATCAGCACACACATGTACATTAGCCCCAGTGTCAATTATCCAATAAAGTGGTTCAAAAATAGAAAGGATTTCAGGTTTAATAGACACGTACCCATTATTGAGGTTCAAGGATGTAGTCATCATGTTGACCACAACCTCCTCAGTTGCAAATGCGGTAGCTTTCTTTGCCTTCTTAGTAGGACAATCCTTGATCCAGTGGCCAACCTGTCCACAAGTCCAACAAGGTTTGTTCTTCGGTTTCTTTTGGATCTTTGCCTTGGATTTATGTGCATTCTTAGATTTCTTATCTTTGGTGTTTTTCGTAGAAGTAAGATTAACAGTTGGATTTGCATCAGTAGGCACCTTGACCCCTTTCTCCTTTAAGTGTTCTTCTTGTATATTAATATCCATCATTAATTAATCCATGGTGTGTGTCCCTTTGCGATGCTTTAGAGACATACCAAACGACTCCCATGACTTAGGGAATTTTTCTATGATAGACATAACAACAAATTTCTCAGGCAACACCATCTTGGCATCTGAGAGTTCATGAACTAGGAGTTGTAGATCGTGTGTTTGATCAGAAATTGACTTACCCTCAACCATCTGAAACTTAAGAAATTTAGACACACAGTATTTTTCAACACCCTGATTTTCAGTGCTAAAATTCTTAATTAACAATTCCCATAAAACCTTGGACGTAGTGACAAGCGGCTTTGAGTAAGAATCATACAGTTTGTTATTTAAACCAAACAGAATCATACCGCGGCACGTTTTATCACCCTTCTTCCAATTAGCAATAATGTTTGCATTATCAGGAATTGTTTCATCAGATACAGGTTCAGTTTCAACTAAATACTGATCATAACCCACAATATTCAGCCAAATTTCCATACGACTCTGCCAACGGGCAAAGACGCAAACACTCGGTTGCTCTTGTACACAATACGGAATAATCCGCAAAAGAGAAACACTTTCTAATTAGGATTAAGAAATCCGAATAAGAAAGCAACAATTAATTACACGAGTAATTAATTACTTAGTCATATTCTAGTGCAAAAAGAAGACGGAAGACATTCTCCACAAGACACAAGCCCGAGCCCGAGCCCGGCCCGGCGAGGCGTGGCGTGGCGCGCGCGCGTGTGTGCGTGCGTTGTGATGTGGCAATCCCACCCACCAAGGAGGTGAACATACCTCCCTCCTAGGACTCCTTTGGACACTAGTGCCCCATGTGATCCTACATATGAGGACCACAAAAGTTCTAGGATTGAGCAATATGGGATAAAACTTCTTTGCCATTTGCACTAGAAACAACACAACATTCTCACAAGTACTTGCTGCACTACATTGGGCTTAACCCATGCTAAATAAATGATTTGCTACAGTAACGCCACTACAGTAATTACGTGCTACAGTAATTACGTAATGCTACAGTAACAGTAATCATCATTTATCTAACATGTACTTTCATCTTCGGGAGATCCATGCTAGAAACGGAATTAGAAGGGGAAATCCCTGCCCTGTTAATAATCTATTTACATTTAGAAATGAATCCACTGAAATTTCGAATGACAGGTACTATTGGGAGGCTTAAAGGAGCTATATCTGCGGATCCAGGGGCTACTCACACTTTCATTTACCTCCATTAGTAGTACAAGAATTTGGATTGAGAAAAAGATGCATCCTAAAACATGGAGGTTGTAGTCGGAAGGGTAAGATATTATCATATAAGAGCAATGTTTTCAGAACCGAACCGATGGTCGGACCGGCGTTGACTTGAACTTTATTGAGTCGGGTTCAACCGGAGTGGTTGAACCGGTTGGACCGAAAATGATGTCAACATGACATAAAAAAAAATTGAACCGGAAAAACCGAACCGGTCACCACAGTATAAGGCAATTAGCGGTCGCATCGGTCGAACCGGTCAAATCGGTCACACTATATATACATATATACTTGTGTATATTCATACATATATATATATCATATATGTATGTATATTATATATATAAATATATATATATATATATATATATATATATATATATATATGTGTGTGTGTGTGTGTGTGTGTGTGTGTGTGTGTATGTATGTATCCATATATGTATATGTATGTGTGTATACATATATACATGTATATATATATTATATGTGGGATTAAGAGAGAAATATTTCTCCCCCCTCTCCCATGCCTGTGGCGGAGGCTGAACGCCCGAGAGGGTGGTAAATCAAGGCGGCAACTGGGATTCGAACCCGGGTCCCTTCATGAGGAGACACCGTGCTTGATCACTTGAGCCACTTCTTGTCGGCATATATATATATATTATATATATACATATATGTATGTATATATGTATCCATAAATGTGTATATATACATACATATATGAATATATGTATGTATATACAAATATATATGCCGACAATAAGTGACTCAAGTGGTCAAACACGATGTCCCCTAAAAAGGGGACCCAGGTTCAAATCCCAGTTGCCGCCTTGATTTACCACCCTCCCGGGCGTTCGGCCTCCGCCACGGGCGTGGGGGAGGGAGAAATCTTTCTCTCTTAATCCCATATATATGTATATGCACACACACACACACACACACACATATATATATATGTATATATATATGTACGTATGTATTATGTATGTATATATACATATATATATATATATATATATATATAATCAGGCTAGAATATATATGTATATATATATATATGTATATATATATGCGTTCATTCGTTGCCCGCGCGGGTAGCCTGGATTTTCGCTACCCGGCAGCCAAAAAAGTAACTCTCCTGGCCAAAAAAGTAACTCTGTTGTCAAAAAAGTAACTATGGTGATCAGAAAGTAACTACACGAATAAAAGAGTAACTCTGTACAAAATATACAGCAGATATATATAAGGACGGGTTTTTTGATTTTGGAGGGGCAAATGATATTATTTTTGGCTAAAACTTTTTGGAGAGCTAGAAAAAACAGTCCACTACAATTGCGATTTTTTTTTTGAAAAAAAGTGTTCGAAAGGGTGAGAGGGTAATAAAGATGGGCCATATATATACATATATATATGTATATACATATATTATGTATGTATATATATATATGTATGTAAACCATTGATCTTCACTGTCATACTATAACTAGGCTACAGACAAATTTTGAGCCCATTTGGATGAGTGTAAGTCACTCACCTAAGGGCAACAAAATCGACATGCGAAACTAATTTGAAATGCATAATTTTTGCGGTCTTTATAACATGACCTATAAATGTCCAAATGTGCTCAAATTTTGCGTATGAGCTATTCACAAGATGTTTAAGAAGATCAAAGGATTAAATTTAAAAAAAAATATTGCATCATGAAAAACTACTTGAGTGTATTATATATATATATATATATATATATATATATATAGAGAGAGAGAGAGTCAGGCTAGAATACACTCGAGTGTATCCGGAGCGGAATACACTCAAGTAGGTTTTCATGATGCAATATTCTTTTTGAAAATCTAATCCGTTGATCTTCTTAAACATCTCGTGAACAACTCATACGCAAAATTTGAGCACATTTGGATATGTATAGCTCATTTTATGAAGACCGCAAAAATTATGCATTTCAAATTAGTTTCGCGCGTCGATTTTGTTGCCCTTGGATGAGTTACTTACACTCATCCAAATGGGCTCAAAATTTGTATGTAGCCTAGTGATAGTATGACGGTGAAGATCAACGGTTTACATTTTGCAAAAAATAGTCTTGATATGCAAACACACTTGAGTGTATTCGTGCGATCCGTACACTCGAGTGTATTCTAGCCTGACTCTCTCTCTCTCTCTCTATATATATATATATATATATAAATATATGTGGGTAACTAACTTTAGTTACCCGTGGATCTATTTTGTAATAGAAAGGTACCTGTTTGTAATGAGACAGACAACGTTTGTAATGAGATGACCAAATTTGTAATACAAACACTCGTTTTGTATTACACCGTAAACTGTTGTTATAAATATCATTTTTACTATAACCAGACATGTAATACAAAAAGAATGTTTGTATTACAAATTTAGTCATCTCGTTAAAAAAAATGTCTGTCTCATTACAAATATGCATCTCCCTATTACAAAACGGATGCACGGGTAACTAAGGTTAGTTACCCATGCCGGTAGCGAATGAATGGCCATATATACATATATATGTATTCCTACTTCTATGTATATTCATATATACTTACATATATGTATTCTACCTTCTATTTTCTTCTTCTATTTGAACCACTAGTTCGATCCGGTTTAGTCTGGTCAACTGGTCGGACCAGTTGAACCGGAAAAAAATATAACCCATTTTTTAGACTTTTGGACCAGTCCGCCACCGGTTTTCGGTTGGATCGGTTGGACCGGCCGGTCTGGTTCGGTTTTCAAATACCGGATAAGAGTATTCGAGGATGATGTATAGAAGAGAGGTTTCCGCACAAATGAGGGCCACTAGAAATTTGTGGTCATGCCCTTTGGTTTCGCCCACGATGTTGACGACCTTGCACCACTTGATGAATTAAGTTTTCTGGGCTATGCTAAGGCGGTTTGTCTTGATCTTTTTTGATGATATATTGGTTTACAACTGTTCAAGGACATAAGCTGCACTTTTGCAATTCAAGAATACAATTTGAGGGCATGTAGTATCCTTGAAGGGTGTTAGAATAGAGAAAGGGAAGGCTAATGATATATTGTAGTGGCTAAAACCAAAGGCAATGAAACATTTGAAGGCATTTCTCTAATTAGCTGGATATTCTCGAGAGTTCATTAGAAATATTGCATAATTGTAGTCCCATCGACACAGTTATCACGAAAGTTAGCAATTCTAGAGTTTGCACTGCCATTTGTAGTTGAAACTGATACATCTGCAAATGGGATTGGTGAAATATTGTCCCATAAGCAACCGTCAGTTGCTTTTTATATTTTGCATGGAGGGGCAGACAACTTGCATTATCCACATATGAGAGGAGTTCCCAGCCATTCTAGAGTGTGAAGCGATGGTGGCCATACTTGGACAACAATTTATAATCCACGTGGCAGCTTACGGTTTGTCCTACTGACTCAAGAGAGGTGGCTGAGAAAGCTACTTGTATACAACTTCCAAGTCATTGACAGCTGCTGCCTTCTCCTCCTATAATGATGAATTCTTTTTTCAAGGACTGGCAATTGTAACTTCAGATAGGTTGGAAAATGTTGTCTGTGAGCAAGTCACTCGAGTAGAGTTGTCGAAATGGCGATAGGCATGGAAAGAGGAGAAGATGAGCAAGTGCTACGATTGTCTCTGGTCTGTTTTTTCATCTCGGCCTGCTGCCGAAGACACTAGCCCTTCACATGGGAATGAGGGTGTTATAATACTTCTTTAAGGGGGCTATTTTTATAACTGGATGAGTACTGAGATGTGCTGAGAAGGAATAGCTTCTTCCTGTAGTCATAGATTCAACCAAAATTGCTAAATAAGACAACATTGATTTGGTCCAAGCCTATCTGGAAATTTGATTCTGGTTGTGCTTCTTGTCTTCCCTTTTCCAATTTCCCTCTCCTCTTCTCTTTCCCTTCCTCTCTCTCACCATCAGGTTGGCAGGGCAAGCATTCCACCAACCTCCAGGTTAGGCGTTCAACTCGACTAAACCTTATTACATGTCGTCAGTGTGCACTCAACATCAAATATCCTTGCTTTTCCATCTTAATAGTTCATGCTAGAAACCAAACACCTGAAACTCCAGACAAGACTATAATGTTTGTGATCTTATGAGGCAGCGAGGAGCTTATTCTCTAGGCTTACATGCAAAAAGTCATCATCATCATCAAGCCTCAGTCCCATCCATGATGGGGTTGGCTACATGGATCCTCCTTTTCCAATCAGTTTTGTTATAGGTCATACTCTGATCAAGATGTAAAGATTCAAAACCTCTCTTTATAAGCTCTTCCCAAGTTAATTTAGGCCTGCCTGAGCTGCCTCTGCTTCTTTTGACTGTGCTTGACTCAATAACCTTGCTTCGAATAGGTATATTTGTCGGTTTGCGCTGCACATGGCCAGACCATCATAAACAACTTCCACACAACTTGTCCTCGATGCTCACCAACCCCAGTTTGTTCCTGATATAGTCATTCCTCAAACAATCTTTTTTTGTCTTCCCACACATCCATCTCAGTATAGACATTTCGGCCACATTCATCTTGTTGAGACCTTGTTTCTTTACTACCCAACATTCACTCCCATATAGCTGGTTTGTCGTATAGTTGTTCTATAAAACTTGCTTTTAGATGTGAGAGGGACTCCAATTGCACTTCTCCACTTCAACCATCCTGCTGTGATCCTGTGACAAAAATCATTTTGAACCTCACCCTTCCTTTAACAGAACTTAAATAACAAAACTTATCACATATTGGTACATCCATATGTGGTTTTTATAACCCCTATATCCTACCACTGTAATAAGGGAAGTGACCACTGGAATTCACTTTCAACCCTTTGTTTGATGAGGTATTGAGCTGTTGTACCATGCCTTTACAGACATTTTCCTTGCAGACACAATAGACCCATATAACACTTTTTGTACTTGTAACTTAATAAAATATTTTCTTGGTCGATTTGAAGTTTGCCCTCTGAGGGTTCATTTATCAAATTTCTCCTCTGTGAAGTGCAATCATTCTTTTTTTTTCCAATCATGTAAAAAAATCAAGGAGAGAGGTGGATATTAATCATATTTTGAAACATTTTTAGAAAACTTACATATGCAATAATTCTTTCTAAGTGGTTTCTTTACTATGCATTATGGTTTAAAAGAATATAATCCTTAGTAGTAGAATTTGCTAGCATCTCTGTCTCCTATATGTGCAGAAAGAGTTCAGAATATCCTTATCCTGTGTTATAGCCACAATTTTTATGAGGTCATAATTTTGTTAAGACGAATTTTATATCTTGCTATTTATATGGCATCAACTTCTTGAGTTGGTATGGTACATGTGTCGAAGGAGTAATGCTTATGTAACTTTGCAGGCTTCTTCACCAAATATTATTGTTGGTTCCCATGTTTGGATTGAGGATCCAATATTGGCTTGGATAGATGGCCAAGTTTCTAAGATAAAGGGGAAAGAAGCTGAAATCCAAATAACTAATGGAAAGACGGTATGCAAACTAATCGAGATACCAGATATTTCAACCATATTGCTAGTTAGCAAGAATGCTTTTTGTTTGGCTCAACAATTTTTGTTTTCTTTTCACGTTTGTTCAATCCAAGAAATTTAGCTTTCTTAGTACTTCAATAACATAAGAGTTTGAGATCAGATAATTTGAAATTAAAGAATGAGTTGTTTCAAAATGCTGCAATTTTAAACTTTCTTAATTGATGGTTTCTCAATTCTCATACATATATGCTGAGTTGAATCTTGTTCCCATGCCCTTTATATATAGCCTCGTACTTATGTGGTCTATTATGTTGGCTATGCCCAAGTTGATTTAATATTGATATTTTCCTATGATAATTTGGAAAATGGAGATTTGACATTAAGTAGGATGGATAGAATTGCAGAGTCTATTAAAATACCCCCCAGCTATGGCAGCATCTAATCTATTTCAAAGCATAGTTGAAGGTCAATTTCATAATTATACCAAAGCTTTATTTATTGGGAAGTGACGTGTCAAATTCAGATCACATGGCGATTTTTTTTTTTAAATTATGGAATGACAAACCTGTAAGTGAAACATTTGGTGATTATCTTGACACTTTTTTCAAGGTAAATGCAAATTTGTCAAACATATACCCGAAAGATGTGGAAGCTCCTGCGGGTGGTGTCGATGACATGACAAAACTCTCTTATTTACATGAGCCAGGGGTTCTGCAGAATTTGTCCAGCAGATATGAACTAAATGAAATTTATGTAAGTTTGTTGGTCTAGTGTTTGTTGCCATAACCATGCATGACTAGTAACTTTGAGTCAACATGTTTGCAGACTTATACTGGAAATATACTTATTGCTATAAATCCCTTTCAAAGACTGCCTCATCTTTATGATGCTCATATGATGGAACAATATAAAGGAGCACCACTTGGAGAACTTAGTCCTCATGTTTTTGCTGTTGCAGATGTTGCATATAGGTGATTGTTCTATCCTTCAGTTATTATTAGTACATCGGTTAGTAGGGGATGTAGAGCTAGTGTAACTAATTCATCTCTAAGTGATAGTAAGAAAGATATCAAACAGGATTAAGGTTCTTAGCTAGTAGCTATTTATATTGTTATTTTGTCAATATATTACTCAGCATGTGAACATGTATTTTGTTTGAGAGACAGGGCTATGATTAAGGAGGGGAAAAGCAATTCTATTCTTGTAAGTGGGGAAAGTGGAGCCGGGAAAACAGAAACTACAAAGATGATCATGCGATATCTTGCATATTTGGGTGGCCGTGCTGCTACTGAAGGAAGGACAGTTGAACAACAAGTGTTGGAAGTAAGATATGGAATTTGAATTGTCCTGAAAAATCTCTCTATTCAAATAGTTTGGATCTTCCAAGAAATGTTTGGGAATTTGCAAACTTATTCGATAAATGATGAATATCCCATTTTGACAGTATTGTGTTTGCTTCTGTGGATACAGTCAAACCCTGTCTTGGAGGCATTTGGAAATGCCAAAACTGTCAGGAACAATAATTCTAGGTAAGCCAAAGTCTGTAATGGTTCTTATATATCAAATGCATCTTATATCGTGGTTGTCTAGGTGATAAGGTATCTATCTTGGCCTATTTCGGGTGCTTAGGCACCACTTTCTTGTTAATGCTACGTACTGTATACTTAATTTATGCATCTAAGGTGTTTCATAGATTAGCCCTATACCCTAACATATCAAGCAGGAATGAAGTGCAAGCCCAACAATGCATCAAACTATATACACTTGTCAAATATGAGAGAAAAATGGTATAAAGAGAATGAATTCACTCCCCAAAGATATTATCACATGTACTTCAAGGCGCTTGCATTTTAGATTTCCCCTTGGGTTCGTAGGGTGCTTAAGCCTAGGAGGACACCTTGACATCCATGTATTATATCTTAGTTGAAATTTTGTATTCTAAATGCAGAAATAATTTTAATTGATAATCCTTGAAAATTTTATTAATGCAGTCGTTTTGGCAAATTTGTTGAGATCCAGTTTGACAAGCAAGGTAGGATATCAGGGGCAGCGATCAGAACATACCTTTTGGAAAGATCTCGTGTTTGTCAGATATCTGATCCTGAGCGCAACTATCATTGCTTTTATCTTCTTTGTGCTGCTCCTCAAGAGGTAAACAAGTTTCCTTGTTTTATTTCTCAATATATGATCCTATTTATGTCCTTTTGCATGATGGTATATTGAAATGTTACTGGCTTGATAGGATATTGAGAAGTACAAACTGGGTAACCCAAAGTCTTTTCACTATCTCAATCAATCAAAATGTTATGAATTGGTTGGTATAAATGATGCACGTGATTATCTAGCTACTAGAAGGGCCATGGATATTGTTGGGATAAGTGCAGAAGAGCAGGTATAGCAATTTAAATTCTGCGTGTTATTCGCTGACCATTTTAGTAAAACCGCAAGTAACTCGAAATCTGTGTTTTGAAGGAAGCCATATTCAGGGTTGTAGCTTCTATTCTTCATCTTGGAAATATTGAGTTTGCTAAAGGAACAGAAATTGATTCTTCAGTGCCAAAAGACGATAAAGCTAAATTTCATCTTAATATGACATCTGAGCTTCTTATGTAAGCTTTATCTTTTTTCCTCTGTGCTCTCATGGGATGTCTTGTGACTCATCCCATTCATTGGTGTCAGGTGTGATCCTAAGAAGCTTGAAGATGCCCTCTGTAAACGTGTTATGATAACACCAGAAGAGGTAATCCAAAGAACCCTAGACCCTCTTGGTGCAATAGTTAGCAGGGACGGTTTAGCAAAAACAATCTACAGTCGCCTGTTTGATTGGTAATTCGTTGTTATCAGACCGAAAAATTTACAAACGTTTCTTCAAAATGGATTGTAGCTTTGCCCACTAGTGAACTATTCCTTCGTTTTGGTTGAATTTAAATGCAGGCTGGTTGATAAAATTAATGTCTCAATCGGGCAAGATATGTCATCAAAATCAATAATTGGAGTTCTTGATATATATGGCTTTGAAAGCTTCAAGACAAATAGGTTGGTGTCATAAATAAAATCGATGCATTTATGTATACATGTCAATGATGATTTGGGCTACATCCTCACTCAATTTCTTACTCTTCTAGTTTCGAGCAGTTCTGTATAAATTACACCAATGAGAAGTTACAACAACATTTCAACCAGGTTCACACATATAACTGTCTACTAGTCAACCTCATCCAATCATCATTGCAAAACGTTACATCACTTTTATTTACATTGTATTCAGCATGTATTTAAAATGGAGCAAGAAGAATATACTAAAGAAGCTATTGACTGGAGCTACATTGAATTTGTTGATAACCAAGATGTACTGGATCTGATTGAGAAGGTTTGTCATTCTTGTCTGGCTCAGAGTTTATGTAAATCTGATGTTAATTTAACAAAGATATTTTAACTTTTAATGATTCGCTTATTCGATGTAATTTTCTTCAGCTCTTGCTTTCTAAATCTGGTTTTCTCCTTCATCTTTTGATTTATGAAAAAGGTTTCTCTCTAGGAAGCAGCCTTATTCATTTTTATTTGAATTAGTATCATTATTTGTATATAGAATTTTGCATTCAAACTTTGATAAAGAATGACAAAGCTTCACTCTATTTTCAGCTTACTTAAGAGTCATATGGAAAGATAGAAATTCTAATATATTTTCAGGGTCATATAAATCTTTTATATAATAGAAAAAAGAAGTTTAAATCAAATCCGTTAACTGAGTAGGTCTGGTTATAGCTCATAAGTTATTTGCAGTGGTGGGTTATGAAGTTATGTAAAGAAGTAATCAATAGAAACATGTTATGGGGTGATAAAAAATGCTTGCTGTGCTGGGGTTGCTAAAAATTGCTCTCTTATTTGCTTAATATAGTACATCCTTCTTCATATGCCAATGAATGTAACGTCTCTTCTTTGAGAATCAGAACAAGAGGAGATGGATGTGTCTTGGTCTTTTATGGCGGTGTAACCTTTATACAGCTACTGTTATGTGACATTTTTTCCAGTGGGGGATCCACCTTGAAGTAGAACTCTGTTGAACTTTGGTCTCTTCTTTGGTTCTTTCTCCAATATATGATTTTTGCTAAAAGCTTCTTTATTGCGTCAATTTCTCTTACATGTTAGGCGCAAGGATCTTTTGTAAAACGAACAAGTAACTTTTTTTTTTTGTAAAAAAATCATCGACAAGGTCAAGATTTACATAGTTGTGGGTTTTTGAGCTACTTTTTACTTTTTCTTATTACATCAACTAAAAGAGTTATGCAGATGCTTCCTATTATTTTTCGGGGAATAGTTGTAATGGTTTGAATACATCAAAAGTACTGAACATGATACAATTCCAAATTTATAGTTTATTGCTTCACTTCATCGAATATCTTCAGATAGGCGATACATCTGTTTGCTTGCTTGGCCCTACATTTTACCACCTTTATCGTACTACCTCAACTTAACCCCGTATACCAATTCAAATCTCAGTGTAAACTTTATAATTTGATACCTGATGGTATACTATTTCTTCATAAAATATGTTCGGAAATGGAATATATGCATCAAAAGTGACACTTCTAAATCTTTGTTCATTTTATGCACAATAGAGGTACAAAATACCATATTCTAAGCTGAGATGCTTTGCATGTACATTAGTATCCATTTTTCTGAAGTATTATAAGGAAATTCTATTTGCTTCTGTAGAAACCTGGCGGTATCATAGCACTTCTTGATGAAGCATGGTATGCATCTTCCCCTCAAATATGTTTGAATTATTATATGTCATCAAGTTTCTTCTTCTGAACTCTTAAGTTTTTTTTTCCCAGTATGTTTCCCAAGTCAACACATGAAACTTTTTCCCAAAAGCTTTATCAAACATTCAAAGTGCATAAGCGCTTCAGTAAGCCCAAGTTGTCACGGACTGACTTTACTGTTGCTCATTATGCTGGAGATGTAAGATATACCGTATAACTTAAAATCCAATATCCAATTTACTTATCCTTTTTTCATATGAAACTGTGATTGCGTTGCTCTAGATATGCATCTGGATCAGAACTTAATAGTTCCTATGCTTATATCTTTCTTCCTACTTTAGGTTTCGTACCAGTCTGATCAATTTCTTGATAAGAATAAAGATTATGTGGTGCCTGAACACCAGGATTTGTTAAGTGCTTCTAGATGTTCTTTTGTTTCGGGACTTTTTCCTCCCATGCCTATTGAGACAGCCAAATCATCCAAGTTTTCCTCCATAGGTTCAAGATTTAAGGTAAAATATTTTAGTATATTCTATTTAAATGCCATCGTCAAACTTGTGTTTAATCAAGTGTTTTCTAAATATTGAAGCTGCAATTACAATCTTTGATGGAGACGTTGAATTCAACCGAGCCCCACTATATTAGATGTGTGAAACCAAACAATGTTCTAAAACATTCTGTATTTGAGAACGTCAATGTCATGCAACAACTCCGATGCGGTGTGAGTATTGAATTCTGGCACTTAATATGCTGAGGCTTTGTCTCTGTTCAAGTTCACATTTAAATTTTAACACTTAGTAAGCATTTTTATGTAGGGTGTCCTTGAAGCTATACGAATAAGTTGTGCAGGATATCCTACACGTCGAACCTTCTTTGAGTTCTTAAATCGTTTTGGACTTCTTGCTCCAGAAATTTTAGATGGACAGTATGTAAAGTCCTTCATTCATTTGCAGTTTGCTAGCATTTCTTCACGTTTTCTCCTTATTTTAACATCTTCATATTGCAATAGCTTTGACGAGAAAGTCGCTTGCACAAAAATTTTGGAGAAGAAGGGCCTAGCTGGTTTTCAGGTAAAGAAAGTTTCAATTGTCAAATATTTGTCATTCAACATTTCTCATGATATTATCTACAGATTGCCAGGAAAGGTTTTTCTAGTCCATCGTAACAAATGTCGCCACTGTGTTCCTTCATTCCTAGTTATTTTACCTTAGTAAAAAAGTTCTCTATGCTGACCCCAACATAGTTGGGACTGAGGCTTAGATGATGATGATGATGATGAGTAAAAAAGTTCTCTATCTTCTAACGATTCAGATAATCAATAACAAATAGAATATTAGGTAGGTTTAACTGCTTGCTATCAAAGCTTCATGTCATTTCTCTTGTCCATCAGACAAGAACTAGTAACATGTCAGAACTTACAGAAAACAAAAAGAGTGATCTTGAATTATGGGTTTTGTTTATTTGTTTCCTAAACCATATATGCCATTCCACATTGACCAGATGGCTATCCTTCATTTAGATTTATGTAAAAATAAGTTTACTCAAATACACAGTTTTCCTACGCTTTTAATCTACATGTATCAGCAGATAGGGAGGACGAAGGTGTTCCTAAGAGCTGGTCAGATGGCTGAATTAGATGCACACCGGGCTCAAGTTCTTAGTGGAGCAGCAAAAGCTATCCAACGTAAAATGCGGACATATATTGCTAGAAAACATTTTATTGCTTTGCGAGAGGCTTCCGTTATACTGCAGTCAACATGTAGAGGTTTCTTTCTACAACTTGTCTCTAATTCACGTATCCAAAAGAAACCTTATTATATTTTACAATCCTTTATTATTTTGTTTGCTATAACATGATTTATTTTAGGAAGACTTGCTTGCAACCTTTATGAACATTTAAAAAGAAAGGTTGCTGCTATAAAAATTCAAAAGAATCTGCGCCGACTTACTTCAAAGAAAGCTTATAGAAGATTACAGATTGCAGCTCTTTGCTTACAAGCTGGTTTAAGGGCAATGGCTGCTTACAACCTATATAGATTCAGAAAAAAAACCAAAGCTGCAACTACCGTCCAGGTATCTTATAGGTCTTTAATTTCCACTTCAGTTTAATTATGTATGTTATCATATAGACTCTCTTTTCTTGCAATCACAGACAATGTGGTGTCGTCATAAAGCTATGATTTATTATAAGAAGCTAAAGAGGGCCACGATTGTTGCACAAACTCGTTGGAGAGGAAGAGTTGCAAGGAGAGAGCTTCGCAAACTCAAAATGGTATTATCATTTTCTCACTGGAAAAGTATTTTGTTATTAATAGTTTATACATGTAGAACTATTGATCGTGTTCAGCCACAATATCATAAAACATTCTGTAGCTTCGGCAAATTCTTGTGGAACTTCATTTTCAATGCCTATTGTTTCATCAAATGTTATTCTATATCCATCAACGTCAATGGGCTCCCTGCCTCGTCCTTCACCAATAGAACTGTGACTTTCTTCTGTTAAATGCGTAAACATGCGGTGATTGAATAGATTTTCTAAGGCTACCGAGTCTCGTCTTTCACTCTACCTCCACATGCACCTTCCCTAAATACATTGGTGAGTGCTTCTAAGTTAGGGAATCTTTCCCATGCCTACCACAATGTGTCTTACCTATGATAGTGCTTATGTTTTGCTTCTTACGGATGCTTATTCCTCTAGTTATAGTGCATCTTGCCAATGACTCTTCTACATTTACTCACCACACTTCTTCCCGATAACTACCATCTCAAGGCATGACTGGCGGCAAGACTCCTTAGACCAATGTTCAAAATTTTTGTATGGATGAATATCAGGTACCAGACACCTCAGACTTGGTAAGGCGTTTCTAGAAATTTCGATGGTGTTTTGACAAAATTTTGACATTTCAACAAAATTAGGGGTTTTTCAATATAAAAGGGGCCATTTCATCTCTGTTCCCGGCGTAACACAACAGAAAGAAAGTTATGTTGCCATGTCTACTGCTTTTACTGTGACTCCTTGGACTTTTTAGGGGAAACCATTTCATTCCCATTTTGGCCAAACACAACAAAAAGAAAAGTTATGTTCGAGAAAGGGGGTTCCATGTCTGCTGCTTTTACTATGCGACTCCTTGGGCTTTTCAGGGGAAATCTAAAATATCTTTCTTTTCTTCCTAGCCTAATTCGACCCCTCTCCTATTTCTCCAGATTCTATAAGATTTATAAAGAAAATATTCAAAAGTGGGTGTGGGAGTTGAATCTATGTCTATGATGAGCCACTACCTTTTATTTATGAGGTCACATGATTTGTAATGATAATGCGCAAAATTAGCAAGACCACTAAAATTTTATGCATGTATGTTGTTATCAATCACACCCTAACTATATTGTTGCCTCCTCTAGTCTCTAGCTATAAGAGCACACGACCGAGAACAATGCTCAAGGACTAGTAGGCATATAAGGAACACACATTTATGTTTGTACGTAACGTAACAAACATAAGCCAAAATATTGATAGAATTATTCAACTCATGTATAACCAACAAGGTGGACACAACCATCATATCTCTCAAAGCTTCAACTAGGTACATAAATCATAATTGTCTCCAACTTCCTCTGTACTCACATACCATCACTTCTTATGTACTAGTCCCATTGTCCTTCCTAGAGAACCTACCATCCTAGACCATATTATGTTTTCATAAATTTGTATCTTCAAGTCTATATATTGTTCTTGCAAACTAAAATGACTTAATTCATTTGTTTCAACATTCATTTTGGAATTGAAATCCCCATCAGTTCAACTTCCTTCACTCACACATGAGGATACCTCCTCCCCCATCCGATATGAAATATTATTGCATAAATAAGTAAATCTACACTTGAAGATCGAATTAGTAATATTTTGTAAATTAATTCATTCATTTTGTCATGAAAAACTAGGAATACATTTGTCGATATTTTTGTTTTATGCTACAAATATTTCTACACGACATTGAAATTTGACATTCCTTTCCTTGCCTTAAACCATCATGTACAAATACAATGCTCCTAACTCCTTCAAAATAACTGGAGATAATGACTTTGTTTGGATGAATTCAATCTATACATTTCTTGAATCTAGAGACAAGTTGAAGTTCATTGAGAAGCTGGCCAGGACAACCCCAAGTGGAAATGGGGGAACAACCAAGTCAAAAATTGGTTATGGAACGGTATGAAGCCCTCTGT
The DNA here is from genome assembly GCA_963693085.1 of Alisma plantago-aquatica. Taxonomy (NCBI): domain Eukaryota; kingdom Viridiplantae; phylum Streptophyta; class Magnoliopsida; order Alismatales; family Alismataceae; genus Alisma; species Alisma plantago-aquatica. Next base: position 1,008,457,329 of record OY856413.1, read on the forward strand.
CAGTTCTAATATATGTTCCATAATATGCTAAGGACTTGTGGGATGCCTCCTTCCGCCACTTCACTCAAGAATAGAACATGATGTGTATCTACGAGATTTGGGATAAGCTGTTTGTTGAACATTAGGGGAATGAATATGTGGATAACTATAATGATGTAATTGTTGTTTTTTCATAACACCACAACTTCTTCAAGCGTGTTGCCTTTGATGAACAAAAAAAAAGGTCTAGCCTCATCACCACAAATCTCCTCAATGGTCTGCATCTTTAACAAGCCCCTGTTCACAATGTTATCTTGGCAACTGATCATGTGTGTCTACATTTTCAACTCAACTACTTCACTAGAACTAGAACTCGTCATGGTTGTTGTTGACCATGGACGAGGACATGAACGTGCCCTCATATTGAAATGTACCTTCTACAACAAACTTGGTCGCCTTGAGGAGAAGTGCTACCAGAGCATGGATATCCCTTTGGATGCGTCCGTCGAGCAAATGCAACTCATATTCCTCAAACTGCAGACAACTCACAAACCGCCATCTCTTTTGCCAAATGCGAGCAACTTTTGCAGGCGTCTCAAAACCCTACATTATCTGGTGACTCTGTAACTTCTCATCTTGTTGCAACATCTTCTCACATCTAAACTTCAACCAAGGTAATGTTGGGGCCTCCATGATTACCTCCACTTTTTCCTGGGTAGTTGACTTCGAGGCCACACAACACATGACTAGTTTAAACACCTTTCTGCCCTCAAATCAGTATTCCCAATTTCTTTGTCGCTCTCGCCGATGGATCCGTTGAAATGGTTTAACTTTGTAACGACGTGAATCTTTCACCAAGCATCAACTTTAGTCTGATCACTATATCCCAAATTTCCCTTTAACTGAATGTGTGCTGCTAAAGTTGATGCTTTTATACGTTACATGACCTTTGTTAGTCATCGCTTCGTATTGCAAGATTCCTAGAGTTTGAAGACGATTAATTTGGGTTCTAGAGTTGGTGACATGTACTACTTTGGTGATGGCAATCCACATTCTACTCTTCTTTCGTGTTCACCTCTTCACCTTCACCAACTCTACGAGCACCCATCTTTGGGGAAACTCAGACCGCTTGGGCCATTTTTATCTAGAAAAAAAGACTTAGATGCAAGTTTTGTCAACTAGGGAAGTGCCTTCAAATTTCTTTTCCAAACCTTTTTTATGTTGGACAAAGATATTTGATCTTGTTTATTATGACATTAATGGTCCTTTTTGAACCAATTTTTTATGACGGATCTTGATATTTTGGACTTTTTTGATAAAAATTTTAGAATGTCATAGTTACATTAGTTAAAATCTCATGATGAAATGTCTGGTATATTTCAATATTTGCATAAACTGATTAAAACCCAGTTTAATACATCCATTACAAGTCTTTTGCACCGGCAATGCCTTAGAATATATCTCTAGATCTATAACGAACTTTTTTCTTGACATTGGGATGACGCATCAAAGATATGCTCACAGTCCACAACAAAATGGAGTTGATGAGCGGACCATTTGTTGTTCATCGTCCAAGCTCTTCTCTGTCAAGCTCCAATGCCTAAATGCTATTGATCTAAAGCCATCCTCACAATTTGCTGCCTAGACCTATAAAAATGCTTCAAAATATGTTGGAACCCACAGGTCGACATGTTTAAGTTGGGTTTGGGTGACGATATTTGCTACCTAAAGAGATATGTTATTTCTGTACTCTACTCTACTTATGTTTTATCCCATATTGCTTAGCTTTGCTTATTGTCTTATTCTCTTGTCCTATAAAAGAGAAGGCATTATAAACACTTTTACTAACTTAATACAATTCCACTCATTATTCTATATGGTATCAAGAGCGGTTCGATTCTCCTGTCCCTTCCCACCCTAAGTGCCCCATGCCCTAGCCTCCGCCCCCCTCTTCTCCTTCCAACTGCCGCCGCCGCACTGCCCTCCTCCCTTTCCCTCTCCACCTCATCACCCCTCCTTCTCCACCCTGTCACCCTGCCCTCCTTTTCCTCTCTCCCTTTCCCACCACTGCCCCCTCACCTCCCCACCCCCACCCCCTGTAGGCGTTGCCGCCACCCCCCATCCCTACCCCTGCCCCTCACCTCTTCCACCCATCCACCACCACCTCCACCAACTCTTCCCCACTTCTAACCACACCATAATCCCCACCATCTAGCCTCCTTCGAATTCCGTTCTCCTCTTCCGAACTTCTTCACGTCTCGGGGTAGTTCTTCAAAATAGCACGTTGACCGTCTAAAAGGATCTCCTACTGCTTACTGCCTATGCCTCATGGTGGAGTACTGATTCTCTCCATGACGACATAGGTTCTTCTACCAACTTCTCTGCCTCGTAGAGGGTTTTCTACGATCTGATGCCTCAGATCCACTGCAGTCCTCTTCTGCCCCATAGCAGGTTTTCTTTGGATCTGTTGATCCTGACCCTATTCTGATTGCTGCTCCTACTTCTGCGTTCTGCTTTGTCTGTGCTCCAAATCTCTGTGTCATGTCATTACTGAGCCTCCCCGTTCTCTGTGTCACCACAGTGAAACTTGATGGCTCCAACTATCACCTCTAGTCGTCATCCTTCATTCTGTATGTAAAAGCGTAAGGTCGCTACTCCCATATCACAACTGACCCTCTACCTACTCCTGATGCCTCGACGGATTAAAAATCTAAGCAAACTTATGCAAAATAGAGTAAAGATGACTCGGGTGTTATGTCTTGGATAGTTAATAGCACCGAGCCACGGATCAGTCAGTCCTTACTCTGCCTTCATGATGCCAAGACTATGTGGGATCAACTGTCTCATGTCTACTCCCATCACCAAAATCCCAAGAAAGTCTTTGAGATTTTCAAGAACCTGTCCAAGAAGGAATTTTCTTCTGACACCTCTGTTGAAGATTACTATAACCAATGCTCTTCCTTCTGGAACAAATACAAAGTCTATCACTCGTAATCTGCTGACATCAAGGAAACCCAGAGACAACGCAATGAAGTGCAACTTGTCCAGTTTCTTACTAGTCTCTCGTCCTCATTTTCTGGAGTTGTCGACCAGATTCTGTTCAGTGATCCCCTACCTACTCTTCGAGATGTACTTAAACATGTTCAACATTGACCATCTGTGACTTCTGTCCCTGCTGTTGAGCACCATGCTCTTGCTGTACGCACTGTTGATTATAGCCATGGCCGTGGCTGTGGTTGTGGACGTGGCCGTAGTGGTCGGCCTCCTACTATAGCGGGCCGCACTTCTTCTACTGCACCAAATAGGGGCCAGCCGTTGCCCCCCCGTTTCTGCAATTTCTGTGGATGACACAATCATAATGAAGACCGATGATGGATCAAACATGGCAAGCGTTCCTGGGCTAACTAGGTCACTGCAAACGCCCTTGATGACTCTTTCACTTCTGATCAACCCCCAGCTATACCCAGCTACACCCTCAACTGCTTGGCTCCTATCCGAGTTCGAGAAACTCTTTCAGGAACGCATGTCTCAGATCCCGTCTACGTCAGAGGCCAACTCATCTGCCCTGCTCGTTGCTCCATCTTCCGGTAACAATACATGATGTATTGACTCTGGTGCTTCAGTCCATATGGCCGGTAACATTAATTTATTTTCTGCTCTTACTAAATCCACTCAGCTTCCTCTGGTTATGGTAGCTGATGGATCTCAAACAGGTTCATGGCATTGGGACAGTTGCATTATCTCGCAACATGCATCTGAAATCTATCTTATATATTCCAGTATTTCCTGTTAACCTACTTTCTGTTAGTAAAACTATGAAGAGCCTTTAGTTCTCAATTAAATTTCATCCTTCTGGTTGTGTTTTGAAGGATCTCCGTACGAAGACAAGGATTGGTTCGGGCCATGAGGGACCGGATGGGCTCTACTAGGATGGACCGATATCAGTGACTTATCTGCTTTTCGACATCTATGACTATGATTCAGTGGCATTACCGACTTGGCCATCCATCTGCTTCGAAGTTGAAACATTTATTTTCTTGCTTTAGATAAGTCTTTTTCTTGTGAATCTTGCCAATTTGGCAAACAAACTCGATTTGTGTTTCCTACTAAGAATGATATTGCCTCTAAATGCATTTTTGATATTGTTCATGCGAATATATGGGGCTTGTGAAAAATTAAGATTGGATTGAATGCAATGGGATGTATACAAGACTAGACGCCCTCTCCTTTATATAGGAGAGGGGAGACACCCTAAGACTTAGGACGCAAGTAATCTAAATGGGCTGAAATTCAAAAGCCCAATAACTAATTAACCTATTAACTAAATAGGCTAATATAGACTCTCTAACACTCCCCCTCACGCTGGAGCATGGGTATAACACATGTCCAAAGCTTGGAGGCTACAAGACTCGATAAAACGATAAAAGAAATGATAAATGAAAGATAAAAGACACTCCCCCTCAAGCTGGAGCATGGGTGAAACACATGTCCAAAGCTTGGAGGTTACAAGACTCGATAAAATGATAAAAGAAATGATAAATGAAAGATAAAAGATAAATATCAGTCCCCATACAAAAATTGATATTCCCCCTTAATTAATACTCCCCCTGAACCATGTGGTGACAATGCCTCTCTTCTTTGAAATTGTATTCTGCAGGCTGGAGATCCTCGAGCTTTGATGAAGGTCTTTTGGAGTGCATCTGGAATGAAGAACATCTAAAATGGGACCTGAATACTATAGCAATAATTCGCCACTTGGAGCAGACGATCCTCAACACCATCACTACGTCATATTCGTTGGATTACGCACTTAATGCGGCACGAACGCGAATGCCCAATGTCGATGTAGCAGTAGCGGAATCTTCGAATTGTCTGAGAAGACGTGCATAACGTGGCACGAACACGAATGAGCGATATGCTGGTGATACGATGTAGGTACCATTACTCTGACGCATGAACCTTGAGGGCTTGACGGGAAAGGAGATCATCCATCAAGGAAAGTCCCAAATAGATCAGCGGAAGGAGATGCCGTAAGAATAGATGCAGCTCGGAGAAGACGTGATGAAGCAGCTCGGTGAAGATATCTCTGGATGAACTATCAACCTTACAGATGTAGACTTAGCAGGCTTGCCGAGCTTCTGAAATCTGAAGAAGCACCCTTCTATCTCATGTAAATGCAACTGGAGAAGACCATCAACACCTGACGTACATAACGCGGCACGAATGCGGATAGCTCGGTGTTGATGTTGAATGAAGATCCTTCATTGCTGTTTGGAAGTAGAGAACGGATGTGTCTGAAGAAGCTCCATGAAGATAATATCCTGGAAGATATATAGCCTGAATACATATATCATCTCTTCTCATACTCTCTCTCTCATACATATTCTCTCACTCTATCTCTCTCTTCTCATCTCTTTCTCTCCTCTCTATCCCCCCGAACACCAAATACGACGAGAGTGAGTATTTGGTGTGGAGAAATGAACATATGACCCCCCCCACCACCACTGTAGAAAGGGATACACATGATATTGGTGGATGGGAAAGGAATTGGTGGATTCGAGAGGATTTTGTGATATGGAGATCTGTAATATGTGGAGAATGAAACCGATAACCGAAGAGAATGTGCTAAATTGGCCAATGTAAGATTCAAATAGAAAAATAAATGGATCTAATCCCGACCCGAAAAGGGTCCGAGGGTGCGGGGGCGGAGCCCCGTGAAAACATCCGATTAGGCTTAAAACTGGATCCGATTAGCCAAGGCCAGATCCGATTAAGGATCTGAATATCAACAGACATCTGGTATATGGGGGAAGCAATAGGTTTGTTTGGTAGCGGTGGAGAGTGATGGGTGACCGTGCTTCAGCCAAGGATAGGCAAAAACGTTGGGGCAACAACGACGAGATGGAGAGCAACAGTGGAGCAGCAACCAGGGGTATGGATGATGACGATGACTGAATGGTGTGATCGACGGATGGGAATATGGTTGCTGGATGATATGGCAGCAACACAACAGCAGGACAAATGACGATGATTGTGTCGCTCGGCTAATGTAGCACTTGGCCGCAACGAAAGAGATGATACTGGTCTCCTACACGGCTCCGGAGATATTGCATGCCATCAGGCTGCATGCGGAGTCAAGTGCATAGCCTCTCCTTATGAGACGACGAAGGCTGGAGCTGAGGACATTAGGGCAATGCAGCGGTAGATGGCTGATGCATAATGCGAGTGCGATGGCGTCGATGGATGCGGATGGCGGTTGCTTCTGGGCGGCGCGACGACGGCGATGGTTGCTCCTACTTTTGTGGTCGGCCGCAACACTCTTACTGGCTGGTTGTCGTCGGCTTGCTGTATGGATTCAGCGGCGGATGGAGATCTTTGCTGGGCGCTGCTTGCTGCTGGCCGCAGTAGTTGCTGCTATTGCTGGTCGACTGATGTCTTGGCCGACTGTGGCTGCGGTTACGGTTTGTAACCGGTAACGGCTTGACGATGGCTGTTGATTGCATCGGGATGGAGATAGCCGGCGTACGGAAAGAAAAATTAAATCTTTAAGAAAGAGAAGGAGAAGCCATGGAGGCCGGGATGTGCCTGGCGGGCGGGCGACCGGCCTAAGCCATGGCTACAACGACCGCCACCCGCAGGCGGAGGCGGAGCCTCTCGGTTTCTCTCTCGGAGAAAGGGGCGATGGCTAGGGTTGTATGTGCGCCGAAGACAGGGAAGGGAGGACGACTGCTAGGTTTTTTTGCAGGAGTGAACGCGCTCTGTTCACTCTGACGCACTGTTCACGCCGGAGATACTGTTCACGCAACGTACTATTCACCGTCGGAGTTACTGTTCACCGCCAGAGTTACTGTTTAGGGCTCTGATACCATGTGAAAAATAAGATTGGATTGAATGCAATGGGATGAATACAAGACTGGACGCCCTCTCCTTTATATAGGAGAGGGGAGACGCCCTAAGACTTAGGACGCAAGTAATCTAAATGGGCTGAAATACAAAAGCCCAATAACTAATTAACCTATTAACTAAATAGGCTAATATAGACTCTCTAGTAGGGCTCGTGTTCTATTACTAGTCATTCTGGAGTTAAATATTTTATGACTTTAATTGGCGACTATTCTCGCACTACATGGTTATTTTTATTGAAAGATCGCAACACTATTCTGGACACTATCACCACCATTTTTTTCTTCTGAAATTCAAACTCAATTCAACAAACCCATTATAGTTTTCCCACCGGTAATGCTCTTGAGTTCATGCAAAAATCTGTCACCTATTTTTTCTCATCCCATGGGACAATCCATCAAACTTCTTGCCCCTATACCCCACAACAAAATGGGGTTGCTGAACGCAAAAATTGTCATCTTTTAGAGGTTTCTCGCACTATTCTCCTTCATTATCATGTTCATCAACGTTTCTGGCCTGAGACAGCTTCTATGGCTTGCTATCTTATCAACCACATGCCGTCCTCTGTTTTGCAAAATCAGATTCCATATAAAATCCTCTTTCCTGATGCGCAACTCTTTTCTGTCCCGCCGCGCATCTTTGGGTTCACTTACTTTGTCAAAAACCTTAGCCCAGGGATGACAAAACTTGACCCTCGCTCCACCAAATGTATTTTTTGGGGGTTATTCCGGAACCCAAAAAAGGTATCGATGCTATGATCCCATTATGCGACAATGGTACATAAGTGCAGCTGTAGTATTCTTTGAACATCTGCCTTTATACTCTGATAAAGGGGTTTCCTCATCTAGTGACATTTTGGCACCAACTCCGTTACCTGACATTGTGGATATTGATCCACCTTCTGAGCTGACACTTGAAGAACGATCGTTGCACGTCTATAAAAGAACCAAGTCAACTATCCCCTCCATGGCCCCGCAACATCCAGTTCCTCCTTCAACGGATGATCACAACACAACCCATGTACATTCTGACTTACACCTACCTATTAGTCTTCGGAAAGGTGTCCGCTCTTATACTAGACATCTGATTAGTCATTTCTATTCATCGTCTAATCTAGGATCCAGTTTTGCATGCTTTTCTGCTACTATCTCTGCTTTGACCATTCTGAAAAATGCTAAAGAAGTACTTCTAATTCCTGCATGGAGACAAGCAATGGAAGTTGAAATGCATGCACTCTCTAATCGCAAAACTTGATATCTTGTTGATCACCCTTCTACCTGTCCCACAGTTGGTTGCTGTTGGATCTTCACTATCAAATATCAACCTGATGGCACTATTGAACGATTGAAAGCACACATGGTAGCAAAAGGATACACACAAACTTAGGGTGTGGACTATTTTGAGACCTTCTCTCCAGTCGTGAGGGTCAACTCTGTTCGTGTTCTCATTTCCGTTGTTGTAAGCAAAGATTGGTCGCTATTTCAGCTGGAAATCAAGAGCTCTTTTCTCTATGGAGACTTGTAGGAAGAAGTTTACATGGAGCAACCACCTGGCTTTGTTGCTCAGGAGGAGTATTCCTCACATGTTTGCAAGCTTAGGAAAGCTATCTATGGCCTGAAACAAAGCCCTCACGCCTGGTTTGACAAGATGAGTTAGATTCTTATAAAATTTGACTTTCGTTGATCTCATTCAGATCACTCTGTATTTATCGGGAAAACTATAGGTGGTCTAGTCATTATTATTGTCTATGTTGACGACAATCTACTATCTGGCAGTGATACCTTGGGCATTCAAGCTACGAAAGCATATCTAGAACAACACTTTGTCACCAAGGATCTCGACAAACTGAGATATTTTTTGGGTATTGAAGTATCCAGATCATCTGTAGGATTATATCTCTCTCAACGAAAATATGTTCTGGATCTCTTGCAGGAAACATGTATGCTTTGCTGCAAGCCAGCCAACGCTCCTCTAGACCCAAATACTGATTGGGATATTGAATCTTCCCCATCTTACGCTAATCACCACCAATTTAGATGATTGATTGGTAAGCTCATTTACCTTACTGTCACAATAGCTGATCTGACTGTTGTTGTAGGGTTGGTAAGCAGATACCTAGATAAACCTAGACAGTGTCACTAGGAAGATGTCTGTCACATTCTGAGATATCTCAAAAGCTCTCCAGGAAAAGGTCTATTATACAAGAAACATGGCCGTTGCAGTCTTTTTGGTTTGTCTGATTCTAATTATGTAGGGAGTAGATGTGATCGAAAATCTACATCCGAATACTGCACCTTTGTTGGTGGCAACCTAGTTACATGGGGTAGTAAAAAACATACCATGGTAGCTGGGTCAAGTGTAGAGGCAAAAATATTGAGCCATGGCTCACACTGCATGTGAACTTCTGTGGGTGCAAAGTCTTCTCAAAGAATTTGATATATCCGATTCTAGTCCGATTCCGATGTTCTGTGACAACAAGGCTTCTATCTTTATTCCGAGCAACCTTACCTTTCATGAGCGGACAAAGCATATAGAGGTTGATTGCCACTTTGTTCGGGAGTCTGTTCTTTCTGGCCGCATATGTACCCCACATCTCAGTACTAAAAACCAAGTGGCAGACATCTTCACCAAACTTCTACCTAAAGCTCGTTTTAAGGCTCTATTGGACAAGCTGGGCATGTTCGACATCTATGCTCCAGCTTGTGGGGGAGTAAAGAGATATGTTATTTTTGTACTCTACTCGTGTTTTATCCAATATTGCTTAGCTTTTGTTATTGTTTTATTCTCTTATCCTATAAAAGAGAAGGCATTGTAAACACTTTTACTAACTTAATGCAATTCCACTCATTATTCTATACCACCTGCTTAAAATCACTCAAACCCATACCCAACCATTTAGTTAGCAGATTTGCAAGTGACTCGCAGATAGAGTTAATCTATTATTATAAATATACATGTATACCTATTAAGGAATGGATGATAAACTACTGAATGATAAGTTGAACTTTGAAGAAATGCATTGGGATCTAATGGATTTATGATTAGTAGAAGCAAACTGAATATATGCATTGCAATTTTAGCCAATCTAGATTGTGAATGGTGGGTCAAGTTGGATGGAATGGAACTGCCAATATGTGATAAATTTTGTTACTTGGGTTCTATTATTGAAAGAAAGGGTGAGGTTCAAGATGATGTTTGTCATAGGATCACAACAGAATCATTGAACGGAGGAGTGCAACTGGCGTGGTACGTGACCAAAAGGTCACTCTCAGATTAAAAAGCAAGTTTTATAGAACAACTATATGACAATAAAGAAACAAGGTCTCAACAAGATGAATATGGCCGAAATGAATAGGCTGAGATGGATGTGTAGGAAGACAAGAAAAGATTGTTTGAGGAATGACTATATCAGGAGCAAAGTGGAGGTGGTGAGCATTGAGGACAAGTTGCATTAAGGCCGTCTAAGATGGTATGGACATTTGCAACGCAGACTGACAAATGCACATATTCAAAGCAAGGTTATAGTGTCAAGAACAATCAAAAGAAGCAGAGGCAGACCTAAATTAATTTAGGAAGAGCTTATAAAGAGAGATTTTGAACCTTTACATCTTGATCAGAGTATGACCCATTATAGAGCTGATTGGAAAAGAAGGATCCATGTAGCCGACTACAACATGGTTGGGATTGAGGCTTAGATGATGATGATATATATACCTATTAAGGAATGCTGCCAATTTAGAAAAAGCTAATCTTTTACATTTAAAATGCAGAAATTGTATTTTCTGTATTTTATGTGCAATAGACGACAAGTACTTGCAATACGAAAAATACTAGGAATGTATCTATTTAATTAAAAAAAACTAAGTGTTGCTTTTGTGGTGTTTGAATTATAGAAGTTATATTATTTTCCTATTTTACATTTAAAGGCAACAACTAGCTACTACCTTTTTTCTATGAATTTCATGGAGAAACGAGTCATCAACTAATCCATTTGTTTGATATCAAACATGTAGTTGGTTGTTTTCTTTATATTACATTTGACATTAAAAATGTAGTACCAAATTTGTTTTTATTTTTAGTAATAATAAAAGAAGAAACTAGCAACTTCTTTTTTATTTGACATATTTTATATGGGCACCCGCGGGTCGAGCCACAACCCAAATGGCCAGATTTGGTTGTGCTTTTGTTCCACCCATTTAAAACTGAGCACACTAGTGAGATCCACAATTACTCAACCCAAATCTATCCCACCCACCTATTTTAACATCTCTACTACTACCTCATCATTCGTCAAATGTAATTTTTTTTGAACAAAATTCCATTTTTCTTTGTCTTCCCCAAAGATAATTTTTAATTTTCCTCTTCGAATTTTTGGTTGTTCTGCCTTAGTTCACAACTCTGATCCTAAGGCAGTAAAACCGATCTACGCTTGATTATCACTGTTTTCCTTCACTATTCTACCTTTCAAAAAAGATTTTAAATGTTATAGTCCAAGCAACTAATGTATGGATAACTTCGCAGATGTTACTTTCCATGAACATGATGCCCAAAAATAGGGATGATGTATCCGTAAAAGAGGGGGAAAATCTTCTGGATCTCCACCATAGCAATATAGGGATGATGTATCCGCAATATTAGCAGAAAAGGGAAACTTTATCCAAGATTTTGAATAGGATCTCAAAGGTGACGTCATGGATTAGATCGATGACGGAGTTGATAATGGCGATGTAGATCTGTAATGATGGCGGCTAATAGCATAGCGACGACTCCATTAGCAAGCAATATTGACGGAGGTATGGCGGCCCTTGTAGATCTGGTACCAACAACTTCAAAGTGGCTTTTTTGTTGTTGAAGATGGAGACGGCTCATGGAGATAGCTCCAAGAAAAAGAGTGATGGAAAATCCATGCGGGCAGCCAAGCAACGCCTAGCGCTGCCCGCAAGGGGAGCCATTTCTCCTTTGCGCTGTCCCTCTCTCTCTTAGGATTGGGGGTGGCACATGAAAACTTGCTCTGATACATTGTGGAAAACAGATATGATTGGGAAATCCCCTAACATATAGTGGTCTTTCTCTTATTGATAGAATACAACCCTCCTTTCTTATATACAGGATAAGGGGGGAAGCATACAGACACAAGACAAACCCTAGTGGGCCAAGACACAACTAGGCCCATATTACAAATCGACTAAAATAGCTTAAGTAAATAGACTAAAACAACTTAAGTAAATAGACTCCCCAACATTGTTAAATGTACTTCAACACTACTCAGCATGACCTCGAATAAGGGTTTTTGTACAATAGTGATTGGGTGTATTGTGACACATGTAAATTATTGTGACATAAATGAAAATTTTCCCTCGTATTGGAGTGATATCATGGCCACTTGATAAGTGAGACGATAAATTGCTTGGCCATGCTCATGTGAGTCAGTGTTTGGTAGTGAGCTCACATGTATCTCAAAAGTCTATTCTGGATCAAGAAACACAGTTTGAACATTAAGAGGATGAGGATTACATACATTGGATTCAATCTGGATATTAGAGAAAAAGATTATACAATCATGTTAACACGGATCATACACAGATTGAAGTTCTTCTCCAACTTATCCAGTTTCTTAGGTGACAACTCATTGCTTATGAACTCGTAATACAATTACATATTTCACCGTCAACGTAATATGGAACCTATATCATCACACACATAGGATGCACATGGAAAATGAGTGTAGCAGTGGATGCCACAAAGCAACGTGCAATGTGCCTTGCGTGAGGGTTCATGACCCCTCACCCTTTTATTAATAGAAACATGGAGAAATTACATAGAGGTCCAACAATATATAGAAATTACAAATGTTAGTGTTACAGAGTCTGTTTTATTATGCTATTAGTAACTTTGATATATGGGCCTAAGTGTTTTGGCACATTAGGGTTGGTCTTATGTCTGCACGCTTCCCTGTCCTCCTATATATAGGAGCAGGGTTTCTCTTACCTAATACAACAACTAGCCGTCTTTTATTCTCTAAGATGGTGTCAGAGCAGCTACCGGTTGTACACCGCCCTACGTGAGAGAGAGAGAGAGAGAAGGAGGAGCGCCTCCTTGCGGGCGGCCGCCGCCCTTGGCGGTGCTTGGCTGCCTGCAGGGAATTCCTTCCTAGTTCCCTGCCTTCTTCCTTGTTCCTCTACTCTCTTACTACTGGCCACCGCCCCTTTTGATCATCTTCTGCTCCACGCTGCTCGTTGTTTGTCCCTTTGTCGCTGCTACTCTGTGCGCCGCCGCTACCGCTGCGCCCCGCTGACTCGCCTACTACTCTACCCATTGCCACCCCCGACCTCTGTTGCATCTCCACTTCTTGCTGCCAAGGCACACCGCCATCCAGTACTGCCTGACAGCCTCCGCTGCCCATGACCGCCGTAGCTGTTGCTGCCTTCTGCTGCTTGCCTTGCAAAGGCTATCCTGACCACTACTCACGGTTGCCTTGCTGCAGCCTGTGGTCCTCCGTGCTGCTATTGCCTGCTGCTAAGTCGTCATGTCGCTGCAACACTCGTCATTGTCACCATCTTACTGTTGCAACTGTTGCCTACCACCACCAATCACCTGCCTTTGTTACTATCGCGCCTACGCTCACCTCCACGCCACCTTACATTGTCGTATCTTGTTACCTGCCCCGCCGCATGTTGCTACCCTTTCGTCTGCGCTCCAGTGCCGCCTGCTACTCCTAGACGAGCCGCCACCGGCTTGTTGCTGCTGTCCACCGCCGCCTACCGCCTCTAATTGTGCCACCAAACAGCCCAAATTTTTTATGCCCCTCAATATTTCTACTGCCCCCCCATATACATTCTACATGTGCTAATCGAATCCAATTTTAGCCTTATCGGATTTTTTTGGGGACTCCGCCCCCGCACCCCCAGATTTGTTGCCCTACGGGCTAAACAAATCCCCTTTTTGGGTTGGGGAGATCCATTTATTTTCCTATCCGGATCTGCCTAATCGGGTCATTTTGCACCATTACTCACATTATCTACTACCTCCACATATTTTTGCCTACACCAAACCTTGCCTCTACCATTGTTTTTTGACTCTGCACGCCAACCACTCTTTGACTCCTTCGTGCTTGGCGTGAGGGGGAGAATAGAGGATGAAGTGTAGAGAGAAGAGATGAGATGGAGGAGAGATGAAGAAAAGAAGATTTGTATTATGCTGCTTCATGCCACATTTACTGCTGATATATGAATTCTTCTGCTACTATGTGATGCTTTCTGCTGATATTATTGCTTATTCGTCATTTACCTCGACTTTTGTTATGCAATTACATACTGGGACGTCATTCTTGCTACTTGTGCTATGATTAGCACATTTTTCTTACTGATATGTACTTTTGCACCTCCTGTTGTTCGTGCTTTATTTGCACGTTGACTTTCTTCTGTGGACCAACACTCTCTGGACTCTTCGACCAGCACTCTCTGGACTTTGACGTCTGTTGCTACTGTGATGGATATTCTATGAAGAGGAAAGATGATGAAGCCTTTTGTTGCTGACTTTACATAGGGCTTAGTCTACTAGAGTTATTTATAGCTTGCTACTCTGCCAACTGGTCTTCTATCTGCCTACGTCGACTTTTGCTGCTGTGCACCAACACTCTCTGGCATGTCCGTGTTTTGACACATGGACTCTCTACTTGACCGTGCCTTGTTTGCACGTCGATTTTCTACTTCTGTGTTGCCAACACTCTCTGGCTCATCCATGCTCTGTTTGCACATTGACCTCTACTACTGTGATCCCACACTTTCTGGACTCTGCTGGGACGTTAGCTACTGAGATGAAGACCATGACACTCTACTACTACTTCTGCTCCAGATGATCGAGAAGCTTCTATGACCTGCTTGCTTGGAATATCTACATGAGGGGGAGTTTCTGAGTGTTTGAGTGCTTTAATGAAATATTGAGGGGGAGAAAAATTATGTATGGGCTTGGTTTATCTTTTTTGTTCTGTTTCTTTATTTTCTAGTTTGACTCTCTGTTTGCAAGTTGATATGGGATTCTCCCGACTTCAGCTTGAGGGGGAATGTTAGAGAGTCTATTTTATTATGCTATTAGTAGCTTTGTTTTATGGGCCTAAGTGTTTTGGCACATTAGGGTTGGTCTTATGTCTGTACGCTTCCCTTTCCTCCTATATATAGGAGCAGAGTTTCTCTTATCTAATACAACAACTAGCCGTCTTTTATTCTCTAAGAAATAGAATATAAAGAGATATATTCACACTCCCCCTCAAGCTGGAGCGTACACATCGTGTATGCCCAGCTTGTTGCAAAAGTTTTGAAATGTTGCTGGACTCAATGGCTTTGTGAGAACATCTGCAAGTTGATCTTTGGATTTGACGTGCGGAGTCACAACAATGTCATTCTTGATCTGATCTCTAATGAAGTGGCAGTCAACCAAGGAAGAAGATACCGACGATATCGTCGGTATACCGCTCGGTATACCGATATCGACCCAACCTGGCATCGGTTTAAGCATTTCTATCGCTGCTCCCGCAAATTTCGGTAAACCGGTGGGTTTACCGGTAAAACCGACCGGTTTTCGGCGGTAAGGAGGGGGTTCAGTGTAAAATGTCCCACTTATTGGCGATATCGGCGGTATACCGCCCCGGTATGCCGGCATTTGCGAGCGCGTTGCTGCTGCTGCTGTTGGAGTGAAAGAAAAACACATTTGGGGTGATTTTCTTCGTTGGAGCTCAAATCAGCTGTAATCAAGGTATGTTTTCTTGATTTCTTGCATTCTTCATCATTTCCAACCCATCTCCTATCTATTTCCATCTATTTTCACCATAAAATCTCTCCAAAAATCTCTAAATACACCCAAATCTTAGATCTACTTCAAAAAACTTAGGATTAATGCTATTTAACATTAGATCTATGAATATTATATGTAGATCTACTAATGTATAACTAGATCTACTACTTTTAATTAGTATTATCATATAATTTCACTAATTAATATTAAATTCGTAATAATACAATAAGTACTAGAAATAGTAGGTATCTAACTTAGGTTTAGTAGAAGAAGTTGTACCAAATAGCAATGTGAACAAATACAAACAAAAATATAGTAAAAATATTTATATTTTTCGTTTTTTTTATTTATTTAAAATGCTGAAAATAAAAAAAAAACATTTTTTTTGTTTTTTTTTTTGATTTTTCTACAGAAATGTATGCGTTAGTGTTATGTAAGATGGAAGATCTGAAGTTTTAGTAGCACAATCCATAAACGCATGTTTACACACTTATGCAATAATATTCAACTTACAACAAACATATAACAACATAGTAAATTACTAAGTACTAACTCACATCAGATGCAATCCTGGACTTATCGACGCCTAAATGAACAAATTAAATCATGAAATTTTACAGGCGTGGTCTCAACACCTAGATGCAACGTTTTATGCAATAAAATTCTATATTGGGTATGTTGGGGGGGGGTCAATCATGTGGGAGGTAAGGAATCAATCCTGTTTTTTTGAGATTTCGATGAAGGATTTCGATGACAAAATATAAGAATTAAGATCTGAAATTTTAGTAGCACAATCCATAAACGCATGTTTACACACTTATGCAATAATATTCAACTTACAACAAACATATAACAACATAGTAAATTACTAAGTACTAACTCACATCAGTTGTATGTTGAGTGGCGCGCCGGCTGCTGATAAGGATATTGTTGTTCTACATATTGCTCCCATGTCAATGTTGTCACTATCATCAGACTTAGATTTAGAACCAACAATATCCTTATCAGCAATATGTAGAACAACAATATCCTTATCAGCAGCCGGCGCGCCACTCAGCATACAACTGATGTGAGTTAGTACTTAGTAATTTACTATGTTGTTATATGTTTGTTGTAAGTTGAATATTATTGCATAAGTGTGTAAACATGCGTTTATGGATTGTGCTACTAAAATTTCAGATCTTAATTCTTATATTTTGTCATCGAAATCCTTCATCGAAATCTCAAAAAAACAGGATTGATTCCTTACCTCCCACATGATTGACCCCCTCCCCCCCAACATACCCAATATAGAATTTTATTGCATAAAACGTTGCATCTAGGTGTTGAGACCACGCCTGTAAAATTTCATGATTTAATTCGTTCATTTAGGCGTCGATAAGTCCAGGATTGCATCTGTCGATATTTTCGTCGGTATACCTGTAAATATCTATTTCCACGCCGTCGATAAGTTGTCGGTATCGGCATTTAATTCCTTGCAGTCAACCTCTATATACTTAGTGCGTTCAAGGAAGACTGGATTCTTGGCAATGTAGATAGCAACCTGATTGTCAGATCTGAGCTCTATGGGAGACGAAATAGGAATCTTTAACTCAGAAAGCATAGATTGTACCCACTGCAACTCGCAACAGGCATGAGCCATTGCTCGATACCCAGCTTCTGTGCTTGATCTAGTCACAACATTCTGCTTTTTGCTTTTCCAGGTGATAAGGTGATTTTCTAGAAACGTGCAATACCCAGAAGTAGACCTCCTGTCATTCAAATTACCATCCCAGTCTGCATCTACATAACCAATAAGAACAAGAGTAGACACAAGAGTCTTGGGTCTATAGTAGGTGATCCCCTTACGGCCTTACCGGGTGCACCCTTCAGATATCTCAAAATACGACAGACTGCAATCTAGTGTGATTGTCGTGGTGAGCTCATATGTCGACTCACCACTCCTATAACAAAAGAAATGTCAGGGCGAGTAACTGTCAGATATATCAGTTTACCAACAATTTTCCTGTAGTATCCTGGATTTGGATAATCAGTATCATCAGTCATCTCCTTCACATGATAGTCCATAGGAGTAGACACCAACTTGGTTCACTCATGCCAATTTCCTGTAGTAAATCCAACATGTATTTCCTCTGAGACAAATTAGTACCTGTATGAGATCTAAGTACTTCAATGCCCAGAATATATCTCATCTTGCCCAGATCCTTTGTATGAAAGTGCCCCTGTAATCCTTCCTTTACACGTGATATGCATGTAGAATCACTGCCAGTGATAACTATATCATCAACATATACAACAATAATGATGGATCTAGCAGAAGAGCTAGAATAAAATGAGTGATCAGTTACAAAATGAGAGAAGCCCATCTTGAGTACAATATCACTGAATTTATCAAACCAAGCTCTAGGAGATTGTTTCAATCCATAGATGGCTTTCTTCAATCTACACACCTTCTGACACTCCCCTTGAGCAACAAAACCAGGAGGTTGCTCCATGTACACCTCTTCCTGTAGATCACCATGGAGAAAGACATTCTTCACATCAAGTTGAAATAGAAGCCAGTCAAAAGTAGTAGCTAGAGACATAAGAATCCACACTGAATTCAGACGAGCCACTGGTGAAAAGGTCTCAAAGAAATCAACTCCATATGTCTGAATGTAACCCTTTACCACCAGTCTAGCCTTCAACCTCTCAACTTAACCATCCGGATTATGTTTTACTGTGAATACCCATCTGCAACCCATAACATTTTTACCTGAAGGTAAGTCAATAAGTTCCCATGTGTTGTTTTGTAGAAGAGAAAATATTTCCATATGCATTGTCTGTTTCCAGCCAATATCTTTCATAGAATCAAGGTGATTTCTTGGAATTACCACAGAATCAATCCCAAGAGCAAATGATTGAGCCTACTTAGATAATTTCGACAAACAACACACATTTGCAACAGGATTTGAATAGAACAGGAACGAGTACCTTGCGAACAACAATGGGAACAACAAGGTTAGATGGTTCTTCAGAAATCTCTTGAGTAGAGGAAGATGGGGAAGGCTCAGAGACCGGAGTCGCTACTTCCTCTGGATCCTGTCTGCCTCGTCTGGTGTAAACATGCAGATATTGTTGAATTAAAGTATCACCTCCTGGCTGCTCTTCCTGAATTACAGTATAGTCAGGAATGATAGGTGGCACTCTCTCACTGATGTCTGATGGTGACACTCTCACTTTCACACAATTGCTCCCCCTTACTAGGAACACTAGAGAAGTATGGTTTTGATTCATGGAAAGTTACATCCCTAGATAAAAACATATGATGGAGACTAGGACAATAGTACTTATATCCTTTGCTAGTGTTGGAGTACCCAAGAAAGAGAGTCCTAATAGACCTAGGGGATAACTTATCTGCCTTAGGATCAAAATTGTAGACAAATGACGTACAACCAAACACTCTGAGAGGAACAAGGAAAAGTTGATCCTTGGGACGTAAGACAGAGAACGAAGTACGTCCTTGAAGCACGGAAGAGGGTTGCCTGTTCATAAGGGAACATGCAGTAAGCAAAGCATCAGACCAAAACCTCTTAGGAACATTGGATTGAAACATAATGGTCTTGGTAATATCAAGAAGGTGACGATTTTTCCTCTCAGCTACCCCATTTTGTTGAGGGGAGTGAAGATAAGGCGTACGGTGAATCCTCCCAATGGAGCTACAAAAATCTGCCATAGTACTTTGAACATATTCCAAGACATTATCAGATTGAAGAATTTTAATATTGCAATCAAATTGAACTTTTATTTCTTGATGAAAATGCTTGACAATGGATAACACAGACTCTCTACTTTTCAACAAATAAATCCATGTCATGCGAGAAAAATCATCCATAAAGGAAATAAAATAGCGAAAACCATTATAGCTATTGGTCTTTACAGGACCCCAAACGCCACTGTGGACTAACTCAAAGGGACAAGAAGCCCATTTATTGACACAACTGAGATAAAACATTCTATGATGTTTTCCCAGTTGACAGGACTGACACTCTAATGAAGACATTTGGGATAACTCAGGTTCTAACTTTCTCAAGCTCTCCAACAAAGGATGTCCATATCTGTAGTGCCACGGCAAGGGAGAACCGCTCAAAAGGATAGCTGGAGATGGAGCAGATACTTGGCGAGGTAGACTGTCACCATGGAAGAGGTAGAGATCACCTTTCCTAGGCCCCCCACCAATCGTCCTCATACTCTTGAGATCTTGTATACAAAGCAAGAAGGCCGAAATGTCACTGTATAGTTCACAATATCAATTAATTTTGCAACAGAGAGAAGATTAAAAGGATATGCAGGCACAGTAAACAGATTTAAGATCAATTTTAGAAGTCAGAGAAATAGATCCACTTGCTAACACTCTCCTCACTGAACCATCTTCCATGGTCACAGATTTGTGAGGAATATGTGAGTTAATGGAAAGAAGTAGTCTCCTCATACCAGTCATATGTTGTGACGCTCCAGAATCAACCACCTATGAAGAAGTTGAACTAGAAGCCAGTAAAGAGGTAGTCTGATTACCAATGGTTGATGCCAGATTTGCTGAGGAAGATCCCACACTTAGATGTTGTGTAGCCAAAATAAAGCTATCATATTCTTCCTTTGTGAGTGTGATGCCAGAAGAACCAGAACTTGATGCAGACGGCTCAGAAGACTCAGCAGTACTAGCATAGTTTGCTGCCCCCACAGGTGGTGCGGTAGGTCTACCATGCTGCTTCCAACATTTCTCAACAATGTGTCCAGGTTTGTTACAGAAGGTGCACTTAGACGTGCTCCACGTCCTCAGTCCATACCTGTACGACCTCCTCTAACTGCAGCGGTTACAGATGCATGAGAATCTCTAGAAGGCGAGATTGTGGTAGGATCAAGTGGTTCAAAATTTGATTGTAAGATCCTTGAGTAGGCTTCTTCTAGGATGGAAAGTTTGTCAGAGGTGAGGATGACACTGCGGGCTGAACTGCATCAAGAACTCAGGTCAGATAGGAACTTTGCTGTAATCAAGTCATCTTTGTCTTTGACTTGTTCTTGGACATTCACTGGATGATAGAAGCTTAGCTCTTGAGCAATTACTTGGATCACTCCAAAATATTCTTCTAAAGGCTTGTCTCCCTGTCGTTCTGCAAAGAGGAATCATAAATCATAAACTGACAAAGGACATTCTTTTCTTGGGAGTAATGCTTCTATACTGCATCCCATATGTCTTTGGCAGTAGTATAGAACATGAAGCTAGCAACAATACATGTTCCATGCTCCCACATAGCCATGTCTTCACCAGACTATTATGACGCTTCCATTCAACATAGCCTTTGTCAGCAGAAGCAGGAGGATCAGAATCAACATGCTTTGCCTTACCTCGGGATTCTAACACTGTATGGACAACATTCATCCACAAGAGATAATTCTTCTCGTTCAGCTTGATGGAGGGGATACGTGGCATCTTGTTGTAGATGGTAGACGCCTTAGTGTCCTCCATGATTCAACGGAGAGATACACGTCACAGAAAGGGTTGAGGGTGACAGAGAGATACACGTCACGAAAGGATTGAGTAACGGGGATGTTAATATATCTTTACTTTGTGTTTATTTCATATTTCATATTACTGCTGTACCTACATGTAATTTTCCCTTTACTATAAATAGAGAGGAGAACCCTATTGGGTCTCTCACGTTGCCAGTGTGCAACAACGCTCCATTCGTCTCTTCCGCTTACATGGTATCAAGAGCAGGTTAGCGCTCCGCCCAGCGCCGCCCCTCCCTCCCACCCGTTCTCCTTCGGCGCCGCCCCTCCCTCCCGCCCCTCTCTTCTCCCTCCTAGCCGGCCGCCGCCGGTCCCTTCTAGCCGCCGGCCGCCGCCGCCCGCAGCAGCGGCTGCTCCTTGCCGCCGGCGCGCGGCAGGAGCGCAGGAGCCTCCCTGCGGCGCTGCTGCTAGCCGCCTAAGGGAGGGTTCCCACCGCCCGTCCATCGCCGCTGGACTTTGGTAGTCCATCTCATGTTGTCGTAGGTCCAGCCGCAAAGATCTAAAGGCTCCGTCTACGTCTCCGGTAACTTTTTCAGCACCTTTCGGTCCCTTTTCGGACACCGACCCTGCTGCTTGGGGATCTCCGGTTGATCCAGCGGCCTTCTAAAGCCCTACCCGGAGGTCTCGTCTCTTCCACAGTGCTTTCCTAATCACATCTCCTTCATGTGTGATTAGGAACCTCTCACTTGAAGGCTGTCGATGCGTCAGTAACACATCCTCTTTCCAGTTCTGTTGTGACGTGTATCTCTCCGTCACGGGACGCGTATCTGTCCGTCCACTCAGCCTTCTTTGTGACGTGTATCACTCCGTCACACATATCCCAGTTACATCATGGAGAACAAGACCTATTATGAGGTCTCGCCTATTCCTATCAAGCTCAATGGGAAGAACTTTTTGCTATGGATGAATGCGGTTCATACTGTCTTGGAATCGCGCGATCGGGCAAAGTTTGTTGATTTTGCACCTCTCACTAGCACTGACAAAGACTATGCCGAGTGGAAACGTCTTGACAGCCTAGTGAAGACTTGGCTTTGGGGTAGCATGGAACCTTCTATTGCTTCTAGGTTCATGTTCTACTCCACTGCTAAGGAGATTTGGGATGCCGTTAAGCAGCACTATGCTCAAGAGAAGAATGCTCTTCGCCAGTTTATGATCTATGATCGTCTGTTTGCAGAGAAACAAGGTGATAGATCACTTGAAGAGTATTTCGGTGTGATTCAAGCTATCTCCCAGGAGTTGAGCTACTATCATCCAGTGAGAGTTGCTGAGCAGATTAAAGATAGAGATGATCTTGTCACTGCTAAATTTCTATCTGGCCTTAGCTCCTCATTTGGTTCAGCAAGAAGTGTGATACTTGCGTCCGATAAATTGTCGAGCCTTGCAGAAGCTTTCTCTAGGATTCAACAGTCCACCTTTGAGTCAGTTGATCCTACTCCTGTTGTTCCTTCTGGAGATTCTCATGCCTCCATTGCTGCAGCAGTTCGCGGAGGACGACCTGCACCTACACCAGCTGACAGACCTGGCTTGGGCAGAGGACGTGGGACTCGTCCTCGATGCACTTTCTGTGACAGACCTGGACATACTGTCGAGAAATGCTGGAAGAAACATGGGCGACCTGCCGCCCCACCTGTTGGAGCTGCCAATTGTGCTACTTCAGACTCTACTACTGCGAGCTCGAGTTCCTCTGGCATCACACCTACTCAGGAGGAGTATGACAGGTTTATTCAGGCAACTCAACATTGGAGTATGGGCGCCTCATCTGCTTCTACAGCAAACCTTGCATCTACAGCGGGTAATCAGGCTACATCTTTTATGGCTTCTGGATCCGCAACTCCCTGGGTGGTTGACTCTGGTGCCTCCCAGCACATGACTGGTACGAGGCGATTGCTCCGCACACTTGACTCATATATTCCTCACCCATCTGTTACTTTGGCAGATGGTTCTGTGAGGAAGGTGGTAGCTAGTGGTTCTGTGTCCCTTACACCAGATATTGATTTGAAATCTGTTCATTTTGTACCTGAATTTCCATTCAATTTGCTTTCTGTTGCCAAGTTGATTGACACTGTAAAATGCACAGTAACATTCGGGCCCTCTTGTTTTGTTTTACAGGATCTCAAGAGTTTGAAGATGATTGGTGGGGGGCCTAGGAAAGGTGATCTCTACCTCTTTCCTGGTGATTATCTACCTCGCCATCCACCTCCTGCTCCAGTTTCCTCCGCCATGCTGAGTGGTTCCCCCTTGCTGTGGCATTGCAGATATGGACATCCTTCCTTAGAAAGCTTGAAGAAGTTGGAACCAGATCTAAATCATGTGTCCTCTCTAGAGTGTCAGTCCTGTCAGTTGGGCAAACATCATCGGTTATCATATCCTGTTCGTGTCAATAATCGGGCTTCTAGTCCGTTTGAGTTAGTCCATAGTGATGTATGGGGTCCTGTTAAAAACCAGAGTTATAATGGTTTTAGCTATTTCATTTCCTTTGTGGACGATTACTCTCGCATGACATGGATTTATCTTTTAAAAAGTCGTGAATCTGTGCTTTCCATTATCAAACATTTTCATAAACAAATTCAGGTTCAATTTAACCGCAATATCAAAATTTTTCAATCTGATAATGCCCTTGAGTATGTTCAGAAAGCGATGAATGAGTTTTGCAGTTCGGTTGGTATGATTCATCACACCTCTTGCCCTCACACTCCTATGCAGAATGGCGTTGCTGCGAGAAAGAATCGCCATCTTTTGGATATCACTAGGTCTATCATGTTTGAATCCAATGTGCCTAAACGTTTCTGGTCTGAAGCTCTTCTCACTGCCTGTTTTTTGATTAATCGGCAACCCTCTTCTGTTTTGCATGGACGCACTCCCTTCTCTGTCTTACGCCCTATGGATAAACCGTTTCATGTTCCGCTTTGGGTTTTTGGTTGTACATCCTTCGTTCATAACTTTGATCGCAAACAAGACAAACTCTCTCCTAGGTCCTTGAAAACCTTATTTCTTGGTTACTCTGGTACGAGTAAAGGTTACAAGTGTTATTGCCCGAGTTTGCGTCGTATGTTTGTTTCTAAGGATGTCACCTTTCATGAAACCAGTCCAAATTTTACAAATTCTATGAGCAAGGGGGAGCAATTGAGTGAGGGAGTGCCACCCGCAATTCCAAGTGAGGGAGTGCCACCTATCATTGTTGAGGACATACCGCATGATCCACCTACCATTCAACCCTATCACCAGGTTTATCACAGGCGAGGTAGACAGGATCCAGATGAGGTAGCGGCACAAGTCCATGAGCCTCCTTCGCCATCTTCTACTCAAGAGATTTCTGCAGAGGCTTCTGACCTTGATCTTCCTATTGCTGTCCGGAAAGGTATACGTTCATGTACTATTAGACATCCCATATCAAATGTATGTTATTTGTCGCACTTATCTACACAGGCTCGTGCATTTGCTGTTGGGATGGACTCTATTAAGATACCAAGAAACCACTTCGAGGCTCTGAAAGACAGTGGGTGGCAGCAGGCAATGCAGGTGGAAATCTCTGCTCTGATTGACAATGGCACATGGGATCTTGTTACTTTACCTGCGGGAAAGAAAGTTGTGGGCTGTAGATGGGTCTTTACAGTCAAACACAACCCTGATGGATCAATTGAGCGGTTGAAGGCCAGATTGGTAGCAAAAGGCTACACACAGACATATGGAGTGGACTTCTTTGAGACTTTTTCTCCAGTTGCTCGTCTCAATTCTGTGCGGATCCTTATATCTCTAGCTACTACCTTTGATTGGCCTCTTTTCCAGCTAGATGTCAAGAACGCCTTTCTTCATGGAGATCTTCAAGAAGAGGTGTACATGGAGCAACCACCAGGTTTTGTTGCTCAGGGGAGTGTCAGCAAGTCTGCAAATTGAAGAAGGCTATCTATGGGTTAAAGCAATCTCCTCGATCTTGGTTTGACAAGTTCAGTGCTGTTGTTTTATAGATGGGCTTCTCTCGTTCCATGACTGATCACTCTCTATTTTATTCAAATTCTTCTGGTGGGTCCATCATTATTGCTGTCTATGTTGATGATATTGTGATTACTGGCAGCGATTCTACAGGCATATCACGTGTGAAGGAAGGACTACAACAACACTTTCACACGAAGGACCTGGGGAAGCTGAGATACTTTCTCGGGATTGAGGTTCTTAGATCCCATGCAGGTATAAATCTCTCCCAGAGGAAGTATGTGCTTGACTTGCTATAGGAAACGGGTATGACTGACTCTAAGCCCGTATCCACTCCTATGGATTATCACATCAAGGAGGTGGACGATGATACTGCATATTCAGATCCAGGTCATTACAGGAGAATAGTTGGGAAGTTGATTTACCTAACTGTCACAAGACCTGATATTTCTTTTGATGTTGGAGTAGTAAGTCAACATATGTGCACACCACGACAGTCACATTGGACAGCTGTATGCAAGATTCTGAGATATCTGAAAAGTGCTCCTGGAAAGGGGATCACTTATTATAAACCAAAGAGTCCTCTATCTTCTTTGACTCTCATAGGTTATGCAGATGCAGATTGGGCTGGTAATCAAGTTGATAGAAGATCCACATCTGACTACTGCACCTTTCTTGGTGATCATCTGATTACTTGGAAAAGCAAGAAACAACAAGTGGTAGCACGGTCTAGTACTGAGGCTGAGTACCGTGCTATGGCACATGCATGCTGTGAACTACAATGGATCAAATCTGTCTTATTTGAGCTGAAGATTTTGATTCAAACTCCCATGATTCTCAAGTGTGACAATCAATCTACTATACATATTGCCAGGAATCCTGTCTTCCATGAGCGCACAAAGCATATAGAAGTTGACTGTCATTTCATCAGAGATCAGATAAAGAATGGCAATGTTGTGACGCCATATGTCAAGTCTGAAGATCAACTAGCTGATATCTTGACAAAGCCATTAGGTCCAGCAGTGTTCCAGAATTTATGCGGCAAGCTGGGCATCCACAATGTGTACACTCCAGCTTGAGGGGGAGTGTTAATATATCTTTACTTTGTGTTTATTTCATATTTCATATTACTGCTGTACCTACATGTAATTTTCCCTTTACTATAAATAGAGAGGAGAACCCTATTGGGTCTCTCACGTTGCCAGTGTGCAACAACGCTCCATTCGTCTCTTCCGCTTACAGGGGAGATACACGTCCCGTCAAAAAATTAGTTGCATGTCTAACGCATCCACAACCCCCAAACAAAAATTTCCTAATCACACATGGAGGAGATGTGATTAGGAATTTCCTACGTACATGCGAACCCTCCGGTATAAGCTTCAATACACCATTGCCTTTAGAATCGATCGGAGGAAGGAGCTGTTGGCGGCGGCGGCGCCCGCCCTTGGCCGACGACTGCTGCTACCGCAGCTTCTAGCCGACTACTTGCTGCCAGGGTAGGCACCGGCCTGCTGGCCTAGGTGGCCAGCGGCGGTGTGGAGGAGGACAAGAGAGGAGAGAGAAGGAGAGGGGGGCGGCGGCTTGGAGGAACCCTAGGAGCAGCCTTGCTCTGATACCATGTAAAAGTGGATGTCACAAAGCAACGTACAATGCGGTTTGCGTGAGGGTTCATGACCCCTCACCCTTTTATTAATAGAAACATGGAGAAATTACATAGAGGTTCAACAATATATAGAAATTAGGAATAATAGAATATAAAGAGATATATTAACAATGAGTATAGTCGTGAATATATTAAAAATGTTCCAAGTTACATTGATTACTAAAAGGTTTAGGTAATCAATTAGAACAAGGACTTCCTAGAACCTTGGACGGTTGGCTAGAAGGTCTAGTCGATCGACTGGATGTCAGATGGTCGACTCATGTGATGAGCTGATCAACTGACTAAATATTAGGTTTACTAAAATCCTAGACGATGGACTGGTCTCTCCAGCCGATCGACTGAACAACAACCAGTTGAAGAGTGTGATTAGTCAATCGAATGCTTAATAATATGGTTTCTAGAACATTCTAATCGGCCCACACGATTGACTAGACCAACCAGTCAATTGACTGGCAAATCCGCAAGCGGCTGTGGAAATTCAACTTGTGGCTTTTTGTTTCTTAAGTTTTATATGTAAGAGTGTCTATTTACTTAAGTGTTTAGTCTTTTACTTAAGTTGCTTTTAGTCTATTTGTAATATGGGCCCAAGTCTGTCCTTGGCCCATTAGGGTTTGGTCTATGTTTGTATGCTTCCTCCTTTCTCCTATTTATAGGAAAGGGTGGCTGCCACTTTTCTATCAAGTAATAACAGAAAACCTACACGTAAGGGGCTTTTCCCCATCATATCTTATTCCCCATGGTATCAGAGCAGCCGATCTTGAGCCGCCCCTAACCCTAAGAGAGATAGAGAGTACAAAGGAGAGTTGCCTTCCCTTGCGAGAGGCCGCCGCTGGGTATGGCTAGGCTGCCCGCAAGGATCATCCTATCCTTGCCTCTTGTTTGAGCCGTCTCCATCTTCATCATCAACAACAACAATCATCCTATGAAGTTGCTGGATCCAGATCTAAAAGGGCCGCCATGCCTCCGTCGACCTTTCTTGCTAATGAAGCCGCCACTATCCTATTCACCACCATCCATGTTGCCGCCGCCTTGCATGCAGCCTCCATGTATGCTGTCGCCGCTCATCCATGCATCCACCCATGCGAGATCTAATCCTAAATCAAGGAAAAGATCTCATTGTTTCTGCTAATATTGAGGATCCATCATCCTCTACTGCTTTGGTGGTGATCCGGAAGGATTCCCCCCACTTTTGCTGCTATTTCAGGGCCTTTTTCTACTGCTATTTGCCGCCGACACGACGTGTCACTTCTAGACACGACGTGCAGGCGGCATTCTGCTTCTTCAGGACTGCGTTCGCCGGTTTTAGACACGGCGAGTCACTTTCAGACACGGCGTGTCGCTTTCAGACATGTCGTGTCATCTTTTTAACACGGCGTGTCACATGCTTCTGCCCCGAGCTTCTGTCAATTGACACGACGTGTCTTTTAACGACACGGCGTGTCGCCGGCTTCTGCTGGCGCTGACTGCTGCTATTGTCTACCAAACAAGACGTGTCTCTTCACCGACACGGCGTGTCGCCTGCTACTGCTGCTTCCTGTGTCAACTAATACGGCGTGTCGCTCAACGACATGGCGTGTCCGCTGCTACTGGTTGCTACATCTTGGCGTGCTACAATGATTTTATCATATGGTGGAGGTATCTATACATGGCGTGTTCTTTCTTTCTCTTACCAGCAATAATTATCTTCCCATTTTCAACATTTTTATAATTTTGTTTACACCCCCCGGTCTTCCAAGCCTACATAATCTTCTGCCTACCTCCTCAATACTTGTTCCACCCCTATTTTTGTATCTATTCATCCTACTGAGTAACATTCCGGTGGTGTATCTTCTCTTTCTACTGAATTTTACATTCCAGTAGTCTTTCTTTTGTTCTTCTTGTGCTAATCAGATACATTTTGTGCTACATATTTGTGCTAATCGGATCCATTTTGTAGCCTAATTGGATTTTTGCAGGGACTCGCCCCCGCACCCCCGAATATGTTGTCCTACGGGCTAATCAAATCCCCTTTTCGGGTCGGAGAGAGCTCCATTTAATTTTCTACCTGAATCTACCTAATCGGGTCATTTTGCACCTTGACTCGCATTTTCGATTACTTCCTCCACATATTTTCCTATACAACCCTTGCCCCTCTACCATTGCTTTTGACTCTCCACTCCAACCACTCTCTTGATTCTTTTCGTGGTTGGTGTGAGGGGGAGAATAGAGGATGAAGAGTAGAGGGAAGAGAACAGATGGAGGAGAGATGAAGGAAGAGAATTTAGTATGTTGCTACATGCATCTTCATTCCACTTGTTACTATTAATATATATGGATCCTTCTGCTGCTATATGGTGTTCCTTTTGCTTCTATATGGATTCTTCTTTTGTTATGTGGACTGTTCATGATTGTGTTGCTTCTATGTGGAGCTTACTGCTGCTATTATTGGTTATTCATCATCTACCTTGTTTGCTGCTATGAGGTTACATATTGGGGCGTCATTGTTGCTACTTGTGCTATGATTAGCACATTTTACCTGTTGCTTTGTGCTTTTGCACTATCTTCTGTCCGTGCTTTATTTTTGCACGTTGACTTTCTATTGTGATCCAGCACTCTCTGGACTTTGTGGACCAACACTCTCTGGACTTTGACGCCCACTACTGTGATGGATATTTTATGAAGAGGGAAGATGATGAAGACTTTTGTTGTGACTTTACATGGAGCTTCGTCTACATTGCATATTGGAGCTATGTATTTGCCTGCTATTTTGTACACTAGTTTGCTATCCGCCTACGTCGTCGATCTTTGCTTCTGTCTGCCAACACTCTCTGGCTTTTCCGTGCTTTGTGCATGTTGACTCTCTGTTCGTTCGTGCTTTGTTTGCACGTTGACTGTTGCTGCTTCTTGTGACCTAGCACTCTTTAGGTCTTGTGATCCAGTACTCTGTGTCTATGGCTACTACAACGAATGTGATGAAGACTTGGTACTTATCCGCTATTCGTTCTTTTTGCTCCAGATGCCACTATGTGGTACTAATCTGCTATTCGTTCTTTTTGCTCTAGATGCCACTATGGCGATCAAGAATCCTCCATGCCTGCCAAGATATCTGCTGCTATGGAGCATCTACTTGAGGGGGAGTCTTTGAGTGCTTGAGGAGAAATTTTTGTATAGGTTTGGTTATCTTTTTATTATGTTTAGTCTGTCTGTCTCTTTGCAAGCTGACTTGGGATTCTCCCAAGCTCCAGCTTGAGGGGGAGTATTAGAGTGTCTATTTACTTAAGTATTTAGTCTTTTACTTAAGTTGCTTTTAGTCTGTTTGTAATATGGGCCCAAGTCTGTCCTTGGCCCATTAGGGTTTGGTCTATGTTTGTATGCTTCCTCCCTTCTCCTATTTATAGGAAAGGGTGGCTGCCACTTTTCTATCAAGCAATAACAGAAAACCTACAGGTAAGGGGATTTTCCCCATCATATCTTATTCCCCATCTCTTCTCCATCTCTCATGTAGCAGCATACTAAATTCTCTTCCTTCATCTTTCCTCCATCTCTCATGTAGCAGAATACTAAATTCTCTTCCTTCATCTCTCCTCCATCTCTTCTCTTCCCTCTACTCTTCATCCTCTATTATATGGAAACCCTATTATCTTCCTCCCCTATTTAAAGGGGCATGACTGCTCCTTCCTGCCTGCTCAAGCAACACAATGTGGAGTTCCCGTCTTCTGCGTAGATTGCAACAAGATGCAGACCAAGCGACTGCATTAGGAGAACATCATCAATCACCGTTTGTGCACCGCCGTAAAAGACACACACCACCATGAGAGGATGTCGTCGGATCTACTCCACACCAAGGTATACTTTGCAGCCTCTTTTCAAATACATCGTTGTTGATGAGACCTGCTCGTGGATGAAATTTTTTTTGCTTCTGTTGCCCCTGTTGCTATCCATAATACCCAACAATATTTGTCATAATGAAGAAGTCCAATGGCTTGGATTTTCCAAAATGATAGCTTTGCTATGTAAACACCATGATCTATACACTCTAGTGTTTCATAGCCTCTCTCTCTCTCTCTCTCTCTCTCTCTCTCTCTCTCTCATTATGTGTGTGTGTGTGACTGTGTGTGTGTTATTAGGGGGTATGATGAGAAAAGAATTATATGCAAGTGATGAGCCTTTTAAGTGGCTTACAGCTAGTAGAGTGGCATGCTCTTTTGAAGTAGCATCCTGTGGTTTTGTTTCATCCGCTTGCAGTCTATCTTCTTCCTTTGGTCCTACTTAGTCTTTTCATTTAAAGTCTTTTCATTTAAGACTTATGAGTCCTGTAAGTTGTTCGCTGCAGCTTACTGCCCCGCGGTATCCTAGTATTTCAGTCCAGTCATTGATTCTATTTAAGTCGGTCTCTTCATTTTCTAGTCACTCCAGCCCATATCCTTTTATTTATACACCACCCAACAAGTTCCAAAATAGCTGCTTCTCACACATGATGCACTTCCCTTTTCATTCTTTTTAAGCCATGCTCAGAAGCAGTTGTCCTATTCATTCTCTCACCGTCTCACACCACTTTATTCCTCGCAACCCTCTATATTTTCCATTCAGTGAGGCAATCATTTCTCGATTTTTCCTACTGACTTGTCCTTTTCATACATGTGACCTAAGAGTTCATCTTTTCATCAACCCAACTGCTACTTCTATTCATGTTTCTTTCATGCCCCAACATGAGGGAGGGCGGGGAGGAGGGGGGATCTTTGGGAGTCATCTATTTATAGCTTACCATAATATCTAATAAGGGCCTACACTAGCTGTAGAGTATATACTGGTTGAGTGGACTTGTGTCTTGTACACCGTATATTGCCCCTTCTGTCTTCTAAAAAATAATTTAAACAATGTGAGGATCCACACAAATAAGAATCTTAATGAAAAAACTGATATATATTTGTCTTTAGGTTGTCGTGCTTTGGATAGTTTGCCATATAAACAATTGAGTGTATCTAATGACCACAACACTTCAGTTATCTATCACCCTACTCTGTCGCAGCTTCTACCGAGTCAGCTGGAAATGTTTATATATGACCCGAAAGGACAAAACTAAAATGATGTGGCCTAAAGATTATGCATATTTTTCTTTACATGAATTTGCATTTTTTGTAGGAATATCTTGGTATAATTATGGTAATTTCTTCAGGAAGCAAGGGAAACTGGTGCGCTTAAAGAAGCAAAGGATAAACTCGAGAAAAATGTCGAGGACCTCACTTGGCGTTTGCAATTGGAGAAACGAATGAGGGTACTTGATTTGACTAAATCCATTTATTTACTCAAACATATCACATCTATAAGGTGAGACCTGCTGAAAAGGAATACTAATAGAATGGAATTAATTATGCTAATGTCACGTATGTAAGTTTCATTTTGTAAATGAAAGTATATGGGCTGTAGCTCTTTGTAATTTTCATACATCTTGTTATAATTGAAAGACAATATACTTTTGCAGACTGACTTGGAGGAAGCAAAAGGGCAAGAAATAGCAAAACTGCAAAGCTGTTTACAGGCTTTGCAAAGTAAGCTTGATGATGCAAATGCAGTGATAATCAAGGAAAGAGAAGCTGCAATAAAAGCAATTAAAGAAGCACCTCCAATAATCAAAGAAAAAGAAGTCCTTGTTGAAGATACGGAAAAGATTAACAAACTTTCAAAAGAGATTCAGGCGCTTAAGGTATCAATGACTAATATATTAGATCAATATCAACTTCACATGTTCCCCTGTCTCAGAGTTTATCATTTATAACACGTTGAGCTCCTTAAGTTCAATATCAAGTCAGTAAAATTACCGTGACCATATTGAGCTCTATACTAACATTTGTAGTGCAGTATCCTAAAGTAGCACCTGTGATGTGTATTTCACTGATAGTCTATGCATAGAATTATATTTTACTTAGTTTTACCCCATCCATGTGCTCCTAACTGACTATTGACGTATATTAATTTAAAATTGGCTTTTGCACAGGAATCTTTGGAATCAAAAACACAAAAGATGAATGACTTGGAAAGGACATATATTGAAGAGAAAACAATAAGTGGTGAGAGGCAGAAAAAATTAGAGGAAACTGAAGGGAAAGTGATTCATCTTCAAGATTCCGTGAACAGGTATTTGTTTTTAGATCTGGCATTGCTAAAATCACATTACACATTTCATTATATAGTAAACCTCTATTTGTCATGATAATAACACAAGTCTAAAAAACCATCACCACATGTGTATTTCATACAGTGCAATCACTCTCTTGTTTTATTTACCATTGCTTATTTGGATCTTATACCAACAAGACATCTTCATAGGTCAAATATTGTTGAGTCACTGTTACGAAAGAAACAATAAGTTGAAAATACTGCTGAAAATAGATCTTCTCTGAAGAAGGGAGATGGACGAATTGAGAAAAAATCTTATCAAGGGGATGATGATGGTGTATATGTTGTTGATGTCTGTAACCTCTATGGTTACTTTTGGAAGTTGTATGTCTTTTTGTGACTTTGCTAATATGTTTTGCCACTTTGAAGGGAAGGTGAACTATAGGAGGATGCTTCTCATTGGATCAAAAAGAGTGAAGGGTGAAATGGAGTGAGAGTGGAATATTATGTGATGATAAAATCTCACTTAAATTGAAAGGTAAGATTTATAGAAGGACTACAGATCCAACCATATTGTTGGCTAGTGAATGTTGGGCGGTGAAGAAGGTATTCACAAGTCGAGCGTGGTAAGAGAGATGTGCAGGAAGAGAAGGAAAGATCACATCAGAACTGACTGCATAAGCAATAGTGGAGTGACAAGTATTGATGAAATATACAAGAGGGACACCATAGATGGTTTTCCTTATACACTGGAGGCCAGCAAGTGCACTGTCTCAAACTAATGTGACTGAGCCTAATAGTGTTAAATGATGAAGAGGAAGTCCTAAAATACTGGGGAAGAGATAGTATCATAGTAAGGAGGGATCTGACTTCAATATATCTCAATGTGACCCATAATAGAGCTGGAAAATATGGTACATGCAGCCTACCACAACATGATTGGAACCGAGGCTTACATGATGACACTAGGGTGATGATTTGGATCGGATGTTATTTTTTGCTTGACATTATTGGATGAACCGACAAAATTTGGCTGATTTTTTGCCTTACCGGTGTTATCTTAAAGACCCCCCCTCATTAGTGGATTCTTAAAAGGCATGGTACTAGAACTATTCATGCTTGTTTGGTTTGAATTGATGTAATAACGGTGCAATATTGACTACAAGATCATGCTTATGTTGATGGAAAGTGGAATGTGATATGCTTTCGAAGAGGGGTATGCATTTACTATGTGTGGCATGCAAATGCAGGATATTTGCGATTCTTTATTAAATTAATTATATAAACAAGGAATTATTTTATAAAACTAAGAGTTTAATTTGTATAACCAGTGTTGTAAAAGCCGGCCCAGGATGCCGCTTAAGCACCCAAAGGCCCCGTCTGCTTAATTTGGGAAGTAAGCGCGGCCGTTTTTTCCCGCCTAGACCGCTTAATGGGGCCACTTTTGCTGCTTAGCCCGTTTTATGGGCTGCTTTTGGATGTTTCTTGCTTTCATCTCTGTTTGGTTGAGAACATCTAAATATGCATAGTTTGTAGTTTCTACTTCATACGCATAGTACATATAAAAGTGTATATAGATAACAAGTAATGATCATATATTCATTTATGACTACTATCATGAGCTGTTTACACTTGTATACTTACAAAACTTTTTAGTTAGTATTTATATTGCTAGTTTTCTTACAACTGGTATCTAGAAATAATTAACTGTTATGTGCAACCTAATTAGTGTTATGAACTTGTATACTTACGGTACTATTTAGTTAGTATTTATATAGCCAATTTTCGTTTATATTTAATTGTTTATCATAATTTGATAAAATAAACTTCTGTAATCCATATAATTACTGTTATATACAATATACTTACTGTTATGCACACTATACTTAATGTTAAATGCTTACTTTATACAGATACAACTAATAGTTGATATTATTAGCCATAACTATATATATAATTATTTAGCATGGTTACAATATACTGCTGTATATTCTATTAACATGAGTCGGTTCTATGATTATGGAGAATGGGGGGAGGCATATATTGTATGTAGTCCATAGTTAATCAATTTATGTAAGCAATTATACATAAATATATTATATATTATATATATAACAGTGTCCGTTTAAGCGTCTGGTCTCAATGTCCCCTCAGCACACCTCTTGTTTTGCGATCTTTAAAAAAATGTGTACAACTAAAAAACTTATGTTATTGTGAGATGAGCACAATCCTTGGGGTATAAATTGAGAGGAAATAAACACGAAAATGATGTGAGTACAATCATTTTCAAAAGACAGAATGTAGAAAAACAAATTAAATCAATCATGTTCAAAACATATTGTTTTATATATTCTATAAATGGAACCCCACATCTTTCACCACAATGGAAAAAATAATGGGATGAAATGAAGTAGTTGTACACAAAAGAGGAGAATTGCCTTCACCTATACAACATCATATATAGACGCTTTCCGAGAAACAAGGTGATCGCCCCTTTGAAGCTTACCACGACTCCATGAAAGTCCTGGAAAAATGACTCAATTTCTTCTCCCCTACTACATCAACCAATGTCACCAAGGAGCACAAATCCATCTCGGGGAGGTTTTTGAATGGCCTCCATCCACATTATACTGATATCTGACAACTGCTCCTGGGGGGAACAAAGCTACTCTCCATGGATCAAACATACGCGAGATTCTCTCAGACCGACACACCACAATCCCACCTCACCCACACTGAGTGTTTTGAAGCTCATGGAGCTGTAGTCATGGCTGCACAAGTCCATAGATGTGGAATGGGGTAACGCCCATATGTACCTACGACAACAAGTTTGGCCACTACATTAAAGATGTGTGTCATACTAAGCATGGCTACCCTCCACAATATTGTCGGGATCTTGGTCGAGGCACTTCTCACTTTGGCCCAAACTCCATTTGATGTGGCAACTACTCCTTGTTTATCAATGAGGGGTTTCTCTCGTATCTCCCTCACTACTGAAGAATACATGCATCTCCTCTAGACATCACAACAAGTCAAACACTCTTCTATGCATGCTTGGCACAATTTGAATGGAAAATTAATGACTCCTTGCTTTTTCAACAGACACCCCTTACTCAGTCCACCAACCTAGCAGGTTCCCATCAATGTAATATTGCGTCCTCCATACTTGGCACAATTTGTTTGGAAGATTGGTGACTCCTTGGTTTTTCAACAGACAACCCCATCCTCAGTCCACCTAGAAGGTTCCTATCAAGGGTAAACATTGTGTCCCTCATGTTTGCAACACATTCAATTGGATTTTGGATTTTGTCTCTACCAACATATGACGAGTATGAAACTTTTACTTACCACCTAAGATCCTATAATACTCACTCCTCTATCACTTTGGCAGATGGATCCATAAAAACTGTTGAAAATGCAGCTCCGTCCTCTACTAGAAAACTATCCTTTCTCCATTATGATCCCAAATTCCCTTATAATATGCTTTTTGTTGATAAGCTGGTAGACACTTTCACTATTATATAACTTTTAGTCCTAATGTTTTTTCTCGTAGGATCTGAGTATGATGGTGTTTGGACGGGGAGCTCACAATGGTGATCTCTACAACTTCTCTACACCTCTTTCACCTTAAACACCACAATTGTGGTCACCACTAGAACAACATCTTCAGTATGACATTGGCACGCTTCCTTGGTAAAATTAAAAGGTTTGGACTTTGTAATCTTCAGTATCTTCCTTTCCTATCTTTTGTGTGAGGCATGTCAATCGCGGAAACACCATTGTGTATTGTTTCTTGCTTGTACCACAAAACAATATGTCAAAACCTTTTTATTTGACTCCTTTCAATTAGGTAAACACCATCATATGACATTTCTTGCTCGTACTACAAAATAATCTATATAACCTTTTGATTTAATTTATAGCAATGTTTGTAGCATATTCCACAAAACTAGTACAATGCCTATAAGTATTTTTAGATGTTTGTTGATCTCTCGAGTGACATGCTAAACTTTTGTTAGAGAGTATATATTAGTCTATTTAGTTAATAGGTTAATTAGTTAGTGGGCCTTTAGCGTCTCAGCCCGTTTAGATTACTTGTGTCTCAAGTCTTTGGGTTTCTCCCTTGCTCCTATATATAGGACAGGGTTGTACGTCTTTTATTCATTGAATCAAATTCAATACATTCATAATTGTTTCTCACATGGTATCAGAGCGTGTTCCGTCTTAGGGAACCCTAACCTAGCCGCCGCCCCCCTTCCCTCTTCTCTCCGGCGCACACACAATAACAACAGCCGCCGCCGCCTCTCTCTTGTAGAGAGAGCGACCAAGGGGGAGCGCCTCTGCCTGCAGGCGGCTACCACCATCTCCATGGCTTAGGATGACCTCCCGCTAGGCATATTCCAGCCTCCATGGCTTCTCCTTCTATTTCTTAAAGATTTGATTTTATTTCCTTACGCCGACGCTATCCTTCCCGGCCATCTCCTATTTATCTGTCATCATCCGGCAGTATCAACCACCATCATCAAGCCGTCGTCGACAACAATCAACGTATCGAACAGCAAGCAGCCGCCAGCCGCCAGCCGCCCAACAAATATCTCTATCCACCATCAACATCCAACAACAACAATAACTCCCGCTACCTCCACATCACTCTAGCCAGCCAACAACCACCGCCGCACGTATCCAGCAGCAAGCAGCCGCCGACTGCATCCATCGACGCCGCCGTGTCAGTACTACCCACTAGGTGTCGGTACTACTGACGCCCCCAATAAGTTGCGGTTGCTGTGACTTTATCGATACTACCGAGATGATGGTCAGTACTACCAAAATTTTCATATTGATTTCTGATCCATCTCTGTGATGTGGTCGGTAGTATCGACTCTGGTGGTTGCTACTACTGAGATTTCTCACTATAATCCCCAGCCGCAACCGCCGCCAATCCCAGGAGCAGAAATCAACACCATCACAATCACAACCATCGCCTCTATCACTGCATTGCCCTGACGTCCTCAGCACCAGCCTTCGCCGCCTCATATGGAGAGGTTCCACACTTGACTTCGCATGCAGTCTCATGGCATGCAATATCTCTGGAGCCGTGCAGGAGACCGATATCATCTCCTTCGTCGCTGCCAAGTGCTACATCCCCTGAGCGACATAATCCAGCCATCTGTCTCCATTGGCCGTCATCCTTGTTGTTGCCAAGTTCTATTGCTGCTGCCTTGATCCGCAAGCTACTGCTCTTCATCACTCCACCATATTCAACCATTCTTTTACCCGCAATTGTTCTATCTTTTCCCAAGTTACTGACGTCCTCCAAAATTTCATGGTCATTTTTTTTTTGTTTTGTGTCGGGATTAGATCCATTTATTTTTCCTACTCGGATCTTACATTGACCCTTTTAGCTTCTTCTCTCCAGTTATCGATTTCCAAACTCCACATACTGCACTTCTCAATTTCACAAATTCCTCTCAATTCTACCAATTCCTTTCCCACCCTTCCACCCATCATGTGTGTATCCCCTTTTCCACGTGCGGGGGGTCCTATATCCATTTCTCTACACCATGTACTCACTCTTATCGAATTTGGTGTGCGGGGGGGGGATAGAGAGGAAAGGAAGAGTATGAGAAGAGAGAGCATGAGTGAGAGTATGAGAGAGATGAGAGTGATGATATATATATTCCAGACTACTATCTTCATGGAGTTGTGCATTGTTTAACATACTTGTTCTTCACTTTCAGACTGTATTATCACTGTTGCTGCATTCTTGAGAGACAGATGGGTGCTTCTCCAGACATCAGAAGCTCATCAATTTCTATCTTGCCAAATCTACATCTGTAAGGTTGACTCATCCATATTTATCTTCACTGAGTTGCCTTCATCACGCCTTCTCTGAGATGCATCCATTGTTTTAGCATCACCTTCAGCTGATCTACTTGGGACTTTCCTTGATGGATGATCTCCTTTCCCATCAAGCCCCCAAGGTTCACACGCCACAATTATGATACCTGCATCGTATCATCAGCACATCGTCCGTTCGTGTTCGTGCCATGTTATGTACATTTATCAGACGATTTGAAGATCCCTCTATTGCTACATCATCATTGTGTATGCATGCTCGTGCTGCGTTAAGTACGTATTCCAGTGAAGATGCATAGTCGTGGTAGTGGTGATTGTCTGCTTCAAAGTGGTGAATTACTGCTCTACTGTTGTATTCAAGTTCTATCTATTAGATGTTCTTCATTCTAGATGCACTCCAATAGACCTTCTTCAAAGCTTGAGGATTTCCAGCCTGCAGAATACAAGTCAAGGAGAGAGGCGTCGTCATCATATGATTTAGGGGGAGTATTATTTAAAGGGGAGTATCAATCTTTTGTATGGGGAGTGATATTTATCTTTCTTTCATTTATCATTTCTTCGAGTCCTGTAACTCCAAGCTTGAACATGTGTTTCACCCATGATCCAGCTTGAGGGGGAGCGTTAGAGAGTATACGTTAGCCTATTTAGTTAATTGGTTAGTTAGTTAGTGGGCCTTTAGTGTCTCAGCCTGTTTAGATTACTTGTGTTCCAAGTCTCAGGGTTTCTCCCTTGCTCCTATATATAGGACAGGGCTATACGTCTTTCATTCATCGAATCAATTCAACACATTCATTATTATTTCTCACACTTTTCATAAAATGATCCGGGTTCAATTGATGTCTTCTATCAAACTTCTCCGAGCCGATTATGATCTGAATATATTCAACATACTATTTTCTTGTTTTGTGGTGATGTGGATATGATTCATTAACGATCTTGTGCTCAAACCCCTCAACAAAATTGAATAAAAGGATGTAAAATTTGCCATCTTCTCAATACTACTCACTTGGCCATTTATGTAGTTTATGCAAAAACATCTGGTTTGAGGCTATTTTATAGCATGTTTTCTAATTAATCATTGATTGTCGTATTCCCTTAAGTAAAGTATCCTTTCTTTGTTCTTCATCCTCATAAAAACCCCTTCTATCTCAGGTTTTCGGGTGTGCCGCCTTTATGCAGAACTTTGATATGAAGGCCGACAAGCTTTTGCTGCGAGAGATAAAAATCGCTTTTGGGTCACTCTGAAATTGAGAAAGGCTACAAGTGACTCAATCTAGTTGTTGGACGCATGTATGTTTATGATGATGTAACCTTTTCACAACGACGATTCTTCATACTATTCCATCACCCCCACCTCCACCAGCTCATTTCTATCCCAAAGTGTATCACTGGGGAAAGGAAGTTGATACTCAAAAAACTACTAGTCGCCATGATCTACTCAAACACAGTTTGACAGACCCATTAAACATCACAAATTTATCTGTTCTTGCACAATTAGGCATCCAATGTCAAATGCATGCTATTTTTTCAATTTTTCTTAGTCTGCCTAAGCCTTTTCCACTGCCTTAAACGCTACATATTTCCAAGCCTCATGAGGATGCCCTTCAACACAATGGGCGGACAAAGGTGGATGAGATGAAGTCATCACGGGAAAACCATCCCACTACGAGAATATTGTTGGTTGTCACATGGTCTTTTTAATTAAGTGCCACTCTGGTGTGGTCATGGATTGACTAAAGACATGACTGGTTGCCAAAGGCTACACCCAGACATTTGATGTTGATTTCTTTGAGACAATCTCCGTGTATCATCTGGAATGCCTCTTTCTGTATTCTAATATCTCTTATTCTTCACATGGATTGGCCTCTAATTCAGCTTGATATCAAGAATGCTTTTCTTCACGACGATCTGATTTAAGAGAACCTCGTGGCTTAATTGTTGAGGGGGGTATCCTACCAAAGTTTATCACCTTCAACCCTCTCTCTATGGACTGCAACAATCTCCGCATGCCTAGTTTAACAAGTTCAGTATGGTTCCTGAACATCAAGGATTCAACATATATGCAACGATCATTCTCTATTATCCTCTCAATCTTTTCGGGGTCACATTTTGCTTGGTGTATATGTTGGCGATATTGTAATCACAGTATGAGATACACATGGAATCTCAGACTTTTAAGAAGCCCTCCAATCCCATTTTTGTACCTAATATTTGGTAAATCTTTGGTAATATCTAGGCATATAAGTAGTATAATCCATGTCTGGAATCAATCTCTTTTAAGGGTGATACATACTAGATCTAATGCAAGA
Source organism: Alisma plantago-aquatica (assembly GCA_963693085.1). NCBI lineage: Eukaryota > Viridiplantae > Streptophyta > Magnoliopsida > Alismatales > Alismataceae > Alisma > Alisma plantago-aquatica. The sequence continues at coordinate 1,008,498,405 of OY856413.1, forward strand.
AACATGAATGGCCAATGTTAAGCTAGTTTTGCTCCTATGGACTATCGCACAAAGCCTCAAAATGAGTGGGAGATATATCCTAATCCGGAGTAATGCCGACATATTATCTGGAAAATAGATCTCTCAGATTCCCTAATATCTCCTATGTTGTGGGTGTAGTCAGTTAAAACCTGAGCTCTCCTCTTCAAGCTCATTAGAGCTGCATACCACGTATCTTGAGGTTTCTGAAAAGCACTATAAGATGAGGTCTATCTATGAAAGGCCTCAAGGACTACGATATACAGATGCAAATCGAGCATGAGATTTCTAGGATAGACATTTGATTTTTACATCAATCTTCTTAATTTACTAGGTAAACAACATGTTGCATTAATAAGCAAGTGCATTCTGTTGTGGCTAGATCAAGCACAAAGGATGATTATAGGGTTATGAATCGTGTGCTATGATCTTCAATGGGTTCAGTCCAAACTCTCTTGAGTTTGGGATTCTGGTCTAGATCCCAGCTACACTTTATTGTGACAATCAGGCAACCATTCATATTGCCAATACTATTGTTCCATAGGTACATGAACCACATCAAGGTGGATTCTCACTTTGTTACATGATCTTTTGAAAGCACAGTAGGCCATGACACCATATATGAAGAATGGAGATCACATAGTTGATATATTCAGAAAGCCACCACCTCCGGCTCTATTTCTACATATGAGTACCAAGTTGGGACTGTAAAATGTGCACTCTCTTGCTTGACGGGGAGTGTTCACATATTCATTGTATATTCATATTGAGCCCATGCCCACTTATGTAATCTCTCTTTTCTATATACTTAAATGAGGATTTGTTGATCACTTAGGTATTATGCTAACTCCTTACGCTCCTATATACAACTCCTATGTAGGAGACATGTGCGATGTCCTTTCACAAATGGAAATTGTTACATTATATATTTCCTGTTTTACATAGCCTGTTATTTTTTTTGTTATTTCTCTTTTATATATGGACCTCTCTGTAATTCTTTCCGTATTATATATATGAGGGTGCACACATTGTGCAATCTTGAGCTTTCTGAAAACCCTGACTCCTGGCTCGGTGTGCCGCTAGTGCTTGAGCAACATCACCAAATTTTTAGGTTGTTCGCACAACAGGCGCACTGCCGGGTGGCCGTCTTCTACGGGACCACTGAGCCGCCTGTAGATCTGGACTAGTTTCGTCTTCAGGGGGAGATCGGAGAGTTGTTCGTCTGAGGAACAACTTTCAGTTCGTGTTCGTCTGTGCCTGCCTGCCCGTGTAGGCTTCGGCCTCCGGGTTTCCTGCTACGCTTAGGTGTAGTTCATATGTGAGAGGTCCGTGGTAATTTTGTGCCTGCTTCTGCCTGCCTGACGGCATAGTCCGTCTCCTGACTGTGCCTACTTGCTTGTGCCTGTCTTCCTGCCTGCCCTCATGGCGTCTTCTGGAGATGACATCTGGAGAGACTGCGCCGTCAAGTTACCACTGTTAAACTTGACGGGCGCAATTACCAGCTTTGGGTGTGCTCCTTTGTGATATATGCCAAATCACAAGGAAAGTACTCTCATCTGATTCGCATTGGTCCGCCTCAGCCTGCAGAGAATGCAGATGCAAAGGACGTCAAAGCTTTTGATGATTGGGTCCGTGACGACTCGACTGTGATGACATGGATTCTCAACAACGCCGTTGAGAAGATCAGTGTCACTTTACTTCGGCTGCCTACGGTGAAGCAGATGTGGGAACAGCTTGCCGGTACCTACTCTCACAGTCAGAATCCCAAGGTCTTCGACATAACCAAGCAACTGGGGCGACTCCAATTCACGTGATCTGACATCTCAGACTACTTCTCCACCTTCACTGGCCTGTGGGGTGAGTTGGAGACTTATCACCCGCTGTCTACTGATCTGGCGACTATGCAGAAACAGCGGGCGGAACTATAGCTGATACAGTTTCTGAGTGGCTTGCCAGAGTCCTATACTGGTGTTGTGGATCAGATCTTGGCGAGTGATCCGCTCCCTACTCTGTAGGGTGCCTACCAGCGTCTCCAGCGCCTTTCTCTATCGACACCGCCTCCTCATACTGAGACTGGAGATTCGACTGCCCTGGCTGCTTCGGCCGGGTGTGGTCGTGGTCGTGGTCGTGGCCGTTCCACTGATGGCCGTCCTCCCCTGGGTACAGGACGGGGCCGTGGACCTGGTGCTGGACGAGGAGCCCCTTCGGCTGCCCCATCTTCTGTTGCTGCGCGTCCTCAGCAAGGACAACGCGTGTGTACCTTCTGTGGCCGGTCTAACCATATTGAAGAAATGTGTTGGGAAAAGTATGGTAAACCGACTTGGGCCAATGCTGCTGTAGATTCATCGTCTACTGCTTCTGAGGGTGTTACTCCGACGCCTGAGTCAGAGACTGCGGGAGCGACCGCAGACTACATTTGTGCTGAGGTGGAACGCCTCCTTCTTGAGCGTGCTGGCTCTTCGACTGTTGCTTCTACTAGTGGAGCAAATGCTGCATAATCTAGTTATGACACTACATTCCTGAGTTCCTCCTCACCTTCTACTTCTGGTAATACAAAATGGGTGATAGATTCTGGTGCCTCTGCACATATATCTGGCAATAGATCTCTGTTTAAAACTCTATCTAAACCTGCCTGTAACTCTTCTGTTAAGCTTGCTGATGGCTCAAAGTCTTCGGTCTTTGGAGTTGGTGATATTGTTTCTTAGTTTTGGCTCAAGTCTTCCTTATATGTGCCTAGATTTCCTCTGAACTTATTATCAGTCAACAAAATTTTACGAAGTTCGAACTGTAGCCTGACATTTGTGCCTGGTTCATCTGTTTTTCAGGACCTTCGCACGAGGACGAAGATTGATGGGGGGTATGAAGGTACTGATGGACTATATTACTTGGACCAGTTACCGAGATCAGAAAAAGTTGTTGGGGTATCTGCTTTATCGGCTTTTGTTTCTGCACTGCAGTGGCACTACAGGCTGGGACATCCATTGTCAGAGAAGCTGCGTCATTTAGTTTCGGATATTGGCAGTTGTAATTTTCAGTGTGAATCGTGTCAGCTGGGAAAACAAACTCGTACCGTGTATCCTAGACGTAGTACTGTGAGCAGTAAAAACATTTTTGATTTAGTTCACTCTGATGTATGGGGTCCATGCCATGTACCGAGTTTGTCTGGTTACAAGCATTTCATTCTATTTATTGATGACTTTTGTAGGACTACTTGGTTGTTTCTATTAAAAAGTAGGCCCGAAGTGCTGTCTACTATCAAGTACTTTTTTGCTGAAATAAAAACGTAGTTTGGTTTGCCTGTTAAAGTTTTCTGCACCGATAATGCTTTAGAACTTTGTTAAGCAAGAAGTGGCAATTTTCTGTAAATCTGTTGGTACGCTCCACCAGACTTCATGTTCCTATACCCCACAACAAAATGGTGTCGCTGAGCCGAAAAATAGACACTTATTAGAAGTTACCAGGACTATCATGATGCATTCTCATGTGCCCCGCTCCTATTGGCCTGAGGCTATTCTGACTACGTGTTTTCTGATTAATAGGATGCCATCGTCTGTTATTGGAAATAAGATTCCTATACAGGTTCTACAACCTAAAACTTCTTTGTTTGATGTGCCTCCTAGAATTTTTGGGTAAACCTCTGCTTTGTCAGATTACTTGGACCCACTTCTGATAAGTTGTCTCCTCAAGCTGCTAAATGTATTTTTCTGGGCTATTCTAGAACTCAAAAGGGTTACAGCCTTACAGGTGTTATAATCCCAGTACCAGGAAATGGTTTACTAGTAGTGATGTTGTCTTTTTTGAAGATACACCGTATTATTCTTCAGCAGGAGATAGTTTGTAGACAGAAATTCTTGCCTCTCCTTTTCCTGTTATTTCTGACTGTGTGCCTGACATTACTGACACTGTGACTGCTGAAAATCAAGATCCTCCACTTATTGTTTATCAGCGCAGGAATAGAGCACCTTCTACACAAGTACCCCCCCAAGATAATCAATCTTCTCCTCCAGAAGGTTCTGCTGCACCTGAGGTACACTCTGACCTTGACATACCTATTGCACTCAGAAAGGGTACTTGTTCCTGCACTTCTCATAGCATTGCTCAGTTTGTATCTACTACTCATCTGAATACTCAATCTAGCAATTTTGTATATGCTTTATCTGTTGTGGCTGTACCTAAGAATGTTCAGGATACATTGAACAATACTGCTTGGACATCTGCTATGAAAGAAGAAATCATTGCTCTTACTGACAGAGACACTTGGGAGCTGGTGGATCCACCTCCTCAGTGTAAGCCTGTGGGCTCAAGGTGGGTATATGTCGTAAAATATCAATCTGATGGTACGGTTGAGAGGTTGAAAGCACGGTTAGTTGCAAAGGGCTATACTCAGACATATGGCATTGATTACTTTGAGACTTTTTCTCCTGTTGCTCGCCTTAACTCTGTCAGGATTCTCCTATCTGTTGCTGTGAATCTGAACTGGCCTCTTCTGCAGCTTGATGTGAAAAATGCTTTTATGTATGGTGACTTGCAGGAAGAGGTGTATATGGAGCAACCTCCTGGGTTTGTTGCTCAGGGGGAGTCTCACAAAGTATGCAGGCTTAAGAAGTCTATCTATGGGATCAAGCAGAGTCCTCGTGCTTGGTTTGATAAGTTGAGCAGGATCATGATTGCTTTTGGTTTTTTGAGGTCACATGTTGACCACTCTGTGTTCACAAAAAAGACTTCAACATGTATTACTGTTCTGATTGTATATGTTGATGACATTATTATTTCTGATAGCGACTCTCTTGGTATTCAGGCTACCAAAGATCATCTGGGCAAGCACTTTGCTACAAAAGATTTGGGCAGGCTTCAGTATTTTCTTGGCATAGAGGTCTCTAGAAACTCTAATGCCCCGGTGCTTTCTCAGAGAAAGTATATTCTTGATATTTTGCAGGAGACTGGTATGCTTGGAGCAAGACCTGCGGATGCTCCTCTTGATCCCAATGTGAATTGGGATGATGATTCCTCTTCTGTGTTTGCTGATCATAAAAAATTCAGGAGGTTGATTGGTAAATTGATTTATTTGACTGTTACTCGCCCTGATATTGCTACTGCAGTGGTTCTTCTTAGCAGGTACTTTGACAAACCTAAACAGTGTCACTGGGATGCTGTATGTCAAGTTCTGAGATACTTAAAAAAGTCGCCTGGCAAGGGACTTCATTATAAAAAGAATGGGCACTGTGTTTTTGAAGGGTATTCTGATTCTGATTATCCAGGCAACAAAGTTGATAGAAAATCTACCTCCGGTTACTGTACGTTTGTAGGAGGCAATCTTATTACCTGGAGGAGCAAGAAACAGAATGTCGTTGCCAGATCTAGTGCTGAAGCTGAGTACAGGGCCATGGCCCATACTGCCTATGAGTTACTGTGGGTGCATTCTCTTCTGAAAGAGTTTGGGATTGAGTCTTCTTCGGCCATTCCTATGCATTGTGATAACAAAGTTGCCATCTTCATTGCAAATAATCCTGTCTATCATGAGCGCACCAAACACATTGAAGTTGACTGCCACTTCATCAGAGAATCTATTCTTGCTGGCAAGATATGCACTCCATTCACGAGATTAGAAGATCAAGTTGCTGATATCTTCACCAAGCTGCTGGCGAAGAGACAGTTCTGCACACTGATGGACAAGTTGGGCATGATTGACATCTATGCTCCAACTTGAGGGGGAGTGTTAGATTATATATTTCCTGTTTTACATAGCCTGTTATTTGTTTTGTTATTTCTCTTTTATATATGGACCTCTCTGTAATTCTTTCAGTATTATATATATGAGGGTGCACACATTGTGCAATCTTGAGCTTTCTGAAAACCCCGACTCTGTCACAGAAATTATAATCAAATCTCATAACACATCGACGTACCTAGGAGAGGCTGTTTGTTGAGAATAGGTTGCACACAAGTTTTGTAAAAGAACGAGAATTTTTTTTGGGTGTCAAAACACTGGGGGGGGTCTCGTTTTTAAGGCTTGCATCAAATGGGCCTCTTATCTGCCTAGATGGTTGCATAATCACCCTAGCAAACATACCACTAATTAGCTCTGTGTGGTGCAGTCTGGTTTGAACTTCCACATGCGCTGCTTTTCAGAATCTAGAGAATAAGAATCTGATGGTGATGTCAAGCACTTTTCCCTAAAAGAGAATTATGGCATGTATAACACATGAATTGTTGAGAGTTATTAGTTAGTGGATCTATTTTGTATGTAGGCCTAAAGTGTTAAACCATTAGGGTTTAAGTCTAAGTGTATAATTGTCCCATCCTATGCATAGGAGTGTTTCATTGCCTCCTACTCACTTTCTAACATTGTATTATAAATTTTGTTCTAGGGTCCCAAACCCTAGCATGCAAAATTGAAAGGGGAATGCCTCCACCCATGGGTAGCCGCTGCTTGGAGCCGTAGGTCATGGTGGCTATTCCTAAATTATTCTTTCCCAAACTCTACTTGTTTTACCTTGTGGGACAAACAATGCCTCTGTTTCTCTTGCAGAACATGCCCCAACCAACACACGCTAGTGCTCCTTTTGCCAAATGTTGCTATGAGCCTCCTACTCTAGTCATGACTTCCATGTTCACTCTTGCTTGATGTTACTTTGTTTTCGCTTCTGCATGAGGCATGTTGCATCTATGTTGGTCATACTGGGTTCGAATCACACTGAGAGGCCTACTAGAGATCAGAATTTTTTTGGAGGGTAGAACGCGAGGAATTTAAGAATTACACATGTTGGTTTTCCATCTCTTATATTTTCCCCATTTATTATTAATTCAACATCACCATTTATATCTTGCTCTTGTTTTGTCTTTTGTTTTCTGTCCAACCACTCTGATAATTATTTATTAAAATAACTTGTTTTTCAAGATAACAAACACAAAAAAATCCAAGATGCATAAATAATAAACTTTTGAAGTTGCATAGTCAAACGAAGTCTACATGAGAAAAATAATCATGTAGAAAATGGCCAGGTTGACTACTTGTTGTTGCTCATGCAATGTTGCAAATTGTAACTACCATGACTTGTCTGCTATTATGATGTAGCACTCTTTAAATTTTTCTACTCGTCTGCCAACACTCTATAGATTTCTTGATGACTTTAGCAACAAAAAATGATATCTATTGTGCCAATTGCCAACATGTTGTTTTCTAGTGCTATGTAGATCTTCAGTTTGATTGAAGCTTGCCTGTTACCTATTCTCTGATGCTGAAGTTATTTGCTCAAGGGGGATTGTTTCAAAGATAGTTCATAATTGCATAAAAAGGGTCAACTAAGTAGTGGCTATGGTGTGGCCTTCAACCCTCTCCTGTTTACCCCTTCCAGGCATTCTCAAAGTGGGCTGGAGGCAGGCGATCAAGTATTCATAGAATCAATGGCTACTAAGTTGAAGCAATAGCTAGAGTAGGTGTGTCGTCTTTGCCCAGTTGATTTGTCCTATCCATCCTTAAGAAAGAAGAAGAATAACCGCTAAGCAAGAATTAACCTTGTCGGAGACAGATAGTATACCTTCTTCGATCTCACAAGAAAGGAATTCGGGTAGTAGTAGGCAAGTTTAGAAATTGGAATGATAGCCCTTTCTCTAACTAGTACTCTAATTGAGATTTTCAGGGCTATTACGAGGTGTGAAGCGAAGCAAGGGACATCGGTATTCTTTTGTTTAATCCACTTCCTTTATGATAGAATCATAGAGCATGCTGAAAGGATAAGAAAAATGTCTTTTTTGGACAGCAAATCAAATGAGCAAGCATCAGGCTCATTACACTATCCTCCATTTTCTTCCATTGTTTTGCTTCAATGACGGATTCAATGTGAAAAGGGGACTATCACATTCAGTCAGGGGAGTGACTAAACTCTTGAGTGCTTGTTTGCAAAGTTGAGGGGGATCGACTCTACTTTTTATGGATGAGAATATATTTCCCTTTATATTTTGAGTCTATATGTTTTGTTTGTCTCCATCATTTCAAGATGGCATGTCATTCTCCCATACTCTAGTTTGAGGGGGAGTGTTGAGAGTTAACTAATTAGTGGGTCGGTTTTGTATGTGGGCCTGATTATGATGTCCCATTAGGGTTTGAGTCTAAGTCTATAGTTGTCCCCATGATACTAAACATCCTCGACGTCTAGCGATAAATCCTTGATGTTACATAGGTCTACGCCTGTCGATGTTCGATGTCGATGTCGAAACCTAGTAAACTCATGCATGTCGAAGTCGACACGAAGATCACATCTTGCATATTTGCATGTGACTGCGTTTTCTACGTATCACATATGTAAACTTGTATGGATGGCTAATTTGGCTATATATAAACATATACTTTGTTTTTAAGCTAGAGATTGGATGATATATATCAATTTTCTTCATGAAATCACTATTTTTAGCTTATCATTTGTCAAAGATTCGTTGAAATTTAGTTGTAAAATCCTCAAAAGTTTCCACACACTTCCAGTTCCACACCTATCGAAGTCGACTCGAAGTCAATGTCCTGTTCCATGGTTGTCCCCCTCTCCCGTGTATATGAGCAGAGTTTCATCAGCAAAATCTGTCTCTCTTCCTCCTGATTTCTTTCGAATAGGAACCTCTAGGTCAAAGTTGCTATTAACTCGATTGGTTTTAGGTATCCTTATGATGGGTGTTTGCGACGATCAAGTCTATTAAAGAAATCTTATAGTGTATGAGCATATCGAGGGTGACTATCATCACACTTATGATGTTGTTAGGCAAATAAGTAGGGATGGAAAAATCATCCATTGCATCCTAACCAAACCGATCGTCCACTCAACCGAACTACTCCAAGTGGATAACCATGCGTATCGGAGAGAGATGGATCGATTGTCCATTTCCTTTGGATATTTGGTGCAGATGATAGCATATAAACCACACCCGTCCATGCTTTACTTTTTCAACACAATCCAATCTCGTCCTTCCATAGTGGGATGCCATGCATTCCCATGCAGCAACAGTGGACATTCCAGTGATCAGTGTTCTATTTTGAGTCTCTGTCCCCGAGCAATCTGTCCAGCAACTAGAGCTACAAGCTGTATTTGTCTCCTACATGCGATGAAGCTGAGTGATTTCAAAACAGCCTTGGTTCCGGCGACGATGTTCAGGAGCCATGACCCTACCTTCTACTTGCATGTAAGACGATTGTAGTGATTGTCACCAGTGACAGCATGTATATCGGAGCAGCTTCAACACATTGATCCCCAACGGCGGCGGACTGATGTCGTCCCGGTGGACGACGCTCAGTTCATGTTGATCCCCAACGGCGGCGGGCTTGACGCTGAGGCAATGTAACTTTTCCGCCCACAGATTTGAACGTCGACGAGGTTATCTGGTCTTGTTCCAGCTCTGAGGCCAGGCCCTTCTCCTGCCAGCGAACCAGATATGGGGACGGCCGCGGCACCTCCGGCAGTGGCTGGTCTCGAGGCACCTGTTGGCCATGCATTTTTGGCCAGCCATGGTGCAATGGTGGTGGTTGCTAAGATGGCTACAGAAGAGGAGGCGGTGGCAGTTTTGACGGAGGCAGAATTCTTTATTATAGCCACGAGGCAATATCACTTGTATTGGTGGTGGTGCTGGTGTAGACGAAGGTACCAGAGGCCGATGGAAGAAGTAATATTGGAGGAAGATCGAGTTGCGGGAGGAGGTAGATGAGACATCCAGTGAAAGCTAGAGATGGTGGATGGTCACTGGATTCTACGCCGCGGAAAATTTTCTTCTTTTTTTTTCTCCAGCTCGCTGGCGGCAAACTTTTATACACAGAAATAAGTCAGAGCGAATGAAAACCATATATTCATGGTTATCCTAACTTAGATATCCATGCCGCCAACAAACCGATGGTAGAATATCCAGCTAATATCCAAATATATGGATCAGACTGGTTGGTGGACGATGGACACGGATAACCGCAGATTGCCATCCCTGCAAATAAGTGCTTAACTTACGTGTGTCTAGAGAAAAAAAATAGATAGTTAATACGTTGATTTAAGATTTTGTAATATTCAGATATTTTGGGGTCTGACTGACATTTCTTCCTCATTTGAAAAGTGTTCTATAATATTTTCTGTTTCTTAGCATGGTGGTATTTCCTTTTTAATGTTTCTCTTAAAAGTTCGATATTATATTTGATTGTTACTTTGCCTAGATAGAGTAGGAATATCTTTCTACTATATCGTACGCTTGTGCTATATTCAACTTCCAAGTGAAATTCATAGCCAACAATGACAAAAACAGGGATTTGTTGGTATAGAAAATCTAGTGAACCCAGAGGTTTTCAACATAACACAACTTTCTGGAAGATACATACCAGATTTTGTATAGGCTATGATAGGAATTATCGTGGCCCATCCTTGGCATTCTAGGCTAGCTTCTATTAGACCTCAGAATTCTCCCTACATCTTAGATCAGTTTTAAATTTTCAATAAAAACTCTATTTCAATTAATAACAAATTCATCTTCTTTATTAGAAACATTTCAAGATTTCATCATGTGCCGTTTACCAACCAATATTTCTCTATAACAGTTAGATACATTATTACATGTTGGAGTAGAAAGTAGTTATATTAATGTTTGCAATGCGCATATTAGAAACATTTATTCATTCATCTATTCCTACTTTTTGTTTATCCACTATTTGTTGCTAATGTACGCAAAAAATATACAGGCTCGAAGAGAAGCTTGTAAATTTAGAATCAGAAAATCAAGTTTTTCGCCAACAGGCTGTATCAATGGCTCCCAATAAGTTTCTCTCTGGCCGCTCTAAATCCATTTTGCAGGTGAAATTTTATCAATTATCAATATAGTGGTTTTGGATGACCTTTTTCGTTCTATACTTGCATTTACGCTTTTTACTTATTTTCTGCTTTGACAGAGAAATACAGATAGTACTCATCTTATGGGTCTTGAGTCAAGAGTCATCTCGGTATGTTGCACAAAAAGTGATTTGATGAATCAATGATTTTTTTATGAAATGTATGTAAATACAGGAGTCTCATGGAACTTCCAACCAAAGAGAGCATGGTGAAGTTGAGGACAAACCACAACGATCACTTAATGAAAGGCAACAGGTAAAAGTTCAATCCTTTCTGTAGGTCTCTTAGGTATAGATTATCACTCTTTTGAATTTCTACCTACAGGAGAACCAAGAATTGCTTCTAAGATGCATCGGACAACCCCTAGGATTTTCAGCTTCCCGTCCGATAGGTGCATGCATCATATACAAGTGCCTCCTCCATTGGAGATCATTTGAAGTTGAACGCACTAGTATTTTTGATCGCATAATTCAGACTATAGGCCATGCCATTGAGGTTTGAAAATTGGGTCTTGCAGCAGATGCTATTCCACTAATATACAATTTGAATTCTAAAAATGCCATAATTTTACTCTCAGAAGACACAAGACAATAATGACGTTTTGGCCTATTGGCTATCCAATACCTCCATTTTGTTGTTCCTACTTCAAAGAACGTTAAAAGCAAGTGGCGCAGTAGGAGTGTCGCCTCAGCGCCGCCGTTCATCATCAGGCACTCTATTTGGAAGGGGAACTCAAGTATCATCTTTATGCCTACTTTTTAATATTTCTATGCGGAAGCAGTTATGTTATCCCATCTATGGCATGAAATGCTTTAGAAGTGTTGTTACTTATCTCATGATTTTTAATTTAGAGTTTCAGGGGAGCCCCACCTGCTGTTAACATGTCATTTTCTAATGGGACTTTAGATGGTAATTTGGAAATTTGCCAAGTGGAAGCCAGATATCCTGCTTTACTATTCAAGCAGCAACTTGCTGCTTACGTGGAGAAAATCTATGGAATGATCCGTGACAACTTGAAAAAGGAAATATCTCCTTTGCTTGGATTATGTATCCAGGTAGTAAACGGTGGTTTATAATATCAGCATGAAAATTAGGCTGTCATTACATCACTGTTCTTTTTCATGCTACTGGAACTCAGCATCTGTTTTTCCACGGTCACCCAATTGAATGGCCAATTTCATATTGTATTGTTAGGTTTTATAGCATATACTAAATTTCATACCATTGGCCAATGTAGGCACCAAGATCGTCAAGGGCAAGTTTGATGAAAGGATCGACCCGCTCATTGGCAAGTGTTGCTGCACAACAAATTCTAAATGCCCACTGGCAAGGAATTGTTAAAAGCTTAGGAATCTTTTTGAACACTCTGAAGGCAAACCATGTAAGGATACTTCAGGAGAGCTTTCGTCTACTTTCTTAGGGTTCCACATTGCTGCATTTTATATCTGTTGTTTATCTAAATGTTTGACATATGTACTTCACATAGATTATATATCTAGATGTTGGACACATATGTACTTCACATAAATTATATGTTTCAAATCCTTAGACTTGTAACTAAAGAAGAACCAAGTAATGAAACACTCTTGTCTTTCAGGTGCCCCCTTTTTTGGTGAGAAAAGTATTCACACAAATTTTTTCTTTCATCAATGTACAATTATTTAACAGGTATATGTTTCATTCATGTTTGCATAAATGTCTTGTATTGCTGAATTATTTTTCCCAACTTAAATTTCCTCTTTGGTTGTAGCCTTCTGTTAAGGCGTGAATGTTGTTCATTTAGCAATGGTGAATATGTCAAAGCAGGATTAACTGAACTAGAACTCTGGACGTGTAAAGCAACTGAAAAGGTATATTTCTCTGCTACGAGCTTTATGTTTTCTATCATAAGCCTCTTCTTTCTAGTACAAAGAGTTTGTCGGGGAGGAGTGGTTCAGGTGGTTCGGCACGGTGTCCCCTCATGAAGGGATTCGGGTTTGAAACCCAGTAGCCACCTTCGAAATGGTACCCGTCGTGTAGGCCGACCAACTGTGCGCTTTAAGCGGTTCCCGGGTGTGCGGGGCGCGCCCAAGGCCCGAGTATTTTTTGCTCTCTGGGGGGGGTCACAAAGTGGCCTGTCTACAGGAATGGTTCTCTCGATAATAAACAAAAAGTACAAAGAGTTTATTCTAAACTCCATGGAATTATCAACATCTGTACTAAATATAAATTTAAGTTTAAGTAGCATTTTGGTAGTGTTAGGGATATGCCACCACCTTGTTAATATATTTCATATTTATTCTATTTTGTAATTTCTATATCTTGCTGGACCTTTATGTAAATTATCCAGTTTCTCTTATTAATAAAAAGGGAGAAGGCCTATGGCCTCTCTCAACGCTGCATTGCACATTGCATTGCGGCACCACATTTCACATGTTATCATAGCAAGGTTCCTAACCTAACCCTACTCAGCCGTCACAACCCAACGCCGTCGCCGGTCGACCGGTCGCCAGCCTTCCCCGGCGGTGAACAGTAACTCCGACGGTGAACAGTACGTGCGTGAACATTACGACTGAGTGAACAGTAATTCCTGCATGAACAGAGCACGTCGCCAGCCTTCCCCGGCCGCAGCGCCGCCGCCCAAAGCGGGCGGAGCAGCCGTCTCCCGGGCCAAACGTCGTAGCCGCCGTCCCCCCTTCTCTTCTATCTCCGGATCATCAGGTCCTTCAGTTGATCCAACGGATTTCTAAATCCCAAACCGAAGGGTCCGTCGGTACGTAAGAAATTCCTAATCACATCTCCTTCATGTGTGATTAGGAAAATTTCAGTTGGGGGCTGTGGATGCGTCAGATACGCATCTGATCTTGTGACGTGGCGTGTATCTCCCTGTCACCCATATCTTCTTGTGACGTGTATCAATCTGCCACTCTTCTTCTCGTCAAATCATGGAGGACACCAAGGCATCTACCATCTACAGTGAGATGTCTCCTATCCCCTCCATCAAGCTGAACGGAAAAAATGATCTCTTATGGATGAATGTTGTCCATACTATATTGGAGTCACGCGACAAGGCAAGACACGTTGATTCTGATCCTCTTGCACTTACTGACAAAGGCTATGCTGAATGGAAGCGTCATAACAGTCTGGTGAAGACCTGGTTGTGGGGGAGCATGGAACCTGGGATTGCCTCGAGGTTCATGTTAATATATGTGTTGTTATTTCTGTTCTGTTATTTTACATTATATATGGACCTCTCTGTAATTGTTACATTAATATAAATATAAGGGTGCACACATTGTGCAACCCTAAGCTCTCCAAATCCTGTTCACTTTCTCATGGTACCAGAGCAGGACTGATCCAGCCGCTGCTTCTTTCCCCTCCCTCCCTCTCCTTCACCGACGCCCCCCGCCTCTTCCAGCCGCCGGCCCGCCGCTGCCGGCTCCTGCGCGGGGCCCCGCAGCCGCCAACAGGCCGTGCGCCGCTAGCAGCCACCGGGCGGCAGCCACCGTACAATGTAGCGCGGACTGCTGTCGGCACCGCAGCGGCAGGCGCACACGCCAGTGGCCACGCTGCTGCCGGGTACCACCGCCGCCGGGGCCGCTAGCCTCCGGGGCTGTTAGCCGCGTCGCCGATCCATCCGGGGGTCAGTGGTTTGATTTTGGACTGAGGGACAGCCTTGTCACTATTCGTTCTGCCTGCCCGTTTAGGCCGTCGAGACATCGGGTTTCCTGCTGCGCTCCGGCGTAGCCCGTATGTGAGAGGTTTCATCTTTTGGTAGATCTGTGCCTACTGCTGCCTACTTGACGACGTAGGCAGTCTACTGCCTGTTCGTGTCTGTGTACCTGTGCTTCCGGGACTCTGCTTTCTGCTTCCTAATGGCGTCCTCCGGTGATGATGTGCGCCGTCAAGTTACGACTGTGAAACTTGATGGGTGCAATTACCATTACTGGGTATGTTCCATGGTGATTTACAAAAAATCCCAGGGAAAATACTCACATCTGACGCGTGTCGCTCCGGTACAACCGACTGCGAATGCTGACTCCAAAGATGTGAAGGCCTACGATGACTGGGTCAAGGATGAATCAACTGTGATGACATGGATTCTCAACAACAATGAGCCGAGAATCACTGTCACCTTGCTACGTTTGCCTAAGGCGAAGGAGATGTGGGATCTGCTCGCCAATACCTATTCACATAGCTAGAACCCCAAGAAGGTGTTTGACATCACCAAGCAGCTTGGTCGTCTTCACTTCACGGGGTCGGATATTGCAGACTACTTCTCTGCCTTTACTGGACTGTGGGGGGAGCTGGAGACCTACCACCCACTATCCACTGATCTAGCCACCATGCAGCGTCAGCGTCAAGAGCTGCAGTTGGTCCAGTTTCTGTGCGGTTTACCAGAGTCCTACGCTGGTGTTGTTGACCAGATACTTGCTAGTGACCCGCTTCTGTCGCTGCAGAGTGCCTATCAGAGACTTCAACGCCTGCCTTCTTCCTCATCTGCACTGCCCACTGACTCTGGAGACTCCACTACTCTTGCTGCCATGTCTGGTCATGGCCGTGGCCGGTCTTCTGACATCCGTCCCCCTCTTGGTGCAGGACGGGGGCGAGCTTCTTCTGGACGTGGAGCTCCTGCTGCTGCGTCTTCTACTGTTGTACGTCCTCAGACAGGACAACGTTTTTGCACTTTCTGTGTCCGGTCGAACCATATAGAGGAAAAATACTGGGAAAAGTATGGTAAACCGACGTGGGCCAATGCAGCCACTGATACTCCTGCTGCTTCTGAGGTAGCTACCCAGCCTACTGAGTCTGAAACCTCGGGTACTGCTACAGCTGACTATATTCGCGCTGAGGTGGAGCGCCTGCTGCTTGAGCGTATTGGCTCATCTTCTACTACTACGACCAGTGGAGCCCATGCTGCGACTGACTCTGGTTGTGACACTGCCTTCCTTTATACTCCATCCTCTAGTGCTGGTAATACAAAATGGGTTATAGATTCGGGCGCATCTTCTCATATTTCTGGGAATCGATCTTTATTTAGAAACCTATCTAGACCTGTTACTAATTACTCAATTATGCTTGTTGATGGCTCCAAGTCTACTGTTTATGGAGTTGGAGACATTGTTTCTGAGTTTCTTCTGAAATCTGCTTTATATGTATCTCGTTTTCCGCTAAATTTATTATCTGTTAGCAAGATACTGCGGAGCCTGAGTTGTAGCCTGACATTTATACTTGGTTGGTGTGTTTTTCAGGACCTTCACACGAGGATGAAGATTGGTGGGGGGCATGAAGGATCTGATGGCTTATTTTATCTGGATGATCTGCCAAAAGTGGACAAGTTTGTTGTGGCTTTTTCTTTATCTTCCTCAGTTTCAGCATTACAGTGGCACTACAGACTTGGCACCCATCCTCTGAGAAACTGTGACATATTGTATCTGGGGTTGGCACATAAAGGTTTCAGTGCGAGTCATGTCAGTTAGGGAAACAGACTAGGGCTGTTTATCCTAAACGTTCTCAGATTAGTAGTAAAAATATTTTTGATCTTGTTCATGTTGATGTATGGGGTCCATGTCATGTGCCGAGTCTGTCTGGAAACAAAAAAATTATATTGTTTATTGATGATTTTTCTCGGGCCACTTGGTTGTTTCTGATGAAAAGTAGGTCTGAAGTGTTATCCACTATTAAATTCTTTTTTGCTGAGGTGAAAACACAATATGTTATGCCTGTTAAAGTTTTTCGTACTGATAATGCACTTGAATTTGTTCAAAAAGATGTCCCATTGTTTTGTAAATCTGTTGGCACTACACATCCGACTTCCTGTGCATATACACCACAACAAAATGGAGTAGTTGAGAGGAAGAATAGACACTTGTTAGAGGTTGCTAGAACTATTATGATGCATTCTCATGTACCTAGACTATTATGGCCTGAAGCGATTTTGACTGCTTGTTTTTTGATAAATTGGATGCCTTCTTCTGTGATTGGATATAAAGTACATGTACAAGTTCTGCAACCTCACACACCTTCATTTTCTGTACCTCGGATTTTTGGCTGTACTTGTTTTGTGAGATTGCTTGGTCCTACTTATGATAAACTATCTCCACGTGCTGAGAAATGTATTTTCTTGGGATATTCTCGTACACAGAAAGGATATGGATGTTATAGCCCTACTGCAAAGAAATGGTTTAACAACAGTGATGTTGTCTTTTTTGAGGATACACCCTACTACTCTACTAAAGGAGATAGTCTGCAGTCTGATATCATTGCTTCTCCACTGCCTATTACTACTGATTGCAAGGAAGAAAATGTCCGATTTCGACGCCGTTTCGGTAGCCACAGAAACAGAAATTTCGATGGAAATTTCGACAGATGCATTCCTGGCGTTTTGATGAACAAATGGTCGAATTATTTAGCGAAATTTTACCAGAACAAACTACTAGTGTAGATCTACTCAAATATGCAATAATATTTCATATTGGATATGTGAGGGGGTGGGGCTCCTCATGTGTGAGAGAAGGAAGCTGAACAATTTCGATGGCCATTTCGATGGAGATTTTGAGGTCAATTGAATGGCGAAATAAATGAATAGTCATCATAGTTTGCAAGCACAATATATAGGCTTAAAGACACAAATTTATGGAAACATAGCATGATCTAGGATGGTAGGACCTCTCAGTAGGATGACAGGATGTAGTACATAAACAATGTCGCGGTGGTATGTGAGTACTGAGGTTTATGCATCTAGTTGAACCATGATGGTTGTCATCCTCCTTGTTAATTATACCTACATATTGGCTCATGTTTTTTTTTGTTTTATAC
The DNA here is from genome assembly GCA_963693085.1 of Alisma plantago-aquatica. Taxonomy (NCBI): domain Eukaryota; kingdom Viridiplantae; phylum Streptophyta; class Magnoliopsida; order Alismatales; family Alismataceae; genus Alisma; species Alisma plantago-aquatica. Next base: position 1,008,516,065 of record OY856413.1, read on the forward strand.
AAGCATAGATATGTCTCACAGTTAATCTCCATATGCTTACAAGTGATAAAATACATATTAATGGATTAACTCAAGCTTTGTTCATCGTCGTGTGCTTTTGTAGCGAGAGCCTATAGGAGGCAACCATGTAGTTAGAGATATGATTGATAATGGCATACATACAAAATATCTCGATAGTCATGCTAATTTTGCGCACTATAACATAAATCATGTGACCTCAAAAATGAAAGTTAGTGCGTCATCATAGTCATAGATATCACTCCCACACACATTTTTAAATATTTCCTTTGTAGATCTTTATAGAAGTGAGAGAAATAGGAGAGAGAGGTAGAATTAGGTTAGGAAGAGAAGAAACATAACTTAGATTGCCCCTAACAGGCCCAAGGAATCACATAGTAAAATCTGCAGACATCGTACCCCATTTCTCGAAATAATAGATGTATTTTTCGAAATTTCGTCGAAATGCGGACCAAATGGGCTTTTTTTCATTGAAATTTACCTAATTTCGTCGAAATTCGAAATAATTGTCGAAATTTAAATTTTTTCTGGCGAAATTCCCTACGTACAGACATGTAAGGCCATTTCTATGTCCGATCGTTGGCGGCATCGAAATAATTAGCGAAATTTCGCCAATTTCGACGAAATTTTGAACATTGACTGATTGTGTTTCTGATACTTCTGATAGATCGACTCCTGAGCATACGACACCTCCTATTATTGTTTATCAGCGCAGGAACAGAACTCCACCTAAACAAGAACCCCCCAATCTACACCAATCTTCTCCTCCAGAAGGTTCTGCCACACCTGAGGTAATTTTTGATCTTGATGTACCTACTGCTCTTAGAAAGGGTACTCGTTCCTGCACTTCTCACAATATTTCTAACCATGTATCTACTGCATATCTGAGTGTCCATGCTAGCAATTTTGTTTCTACTTTATCTTCCGTTACTATTCCGGAAAATATTCATGATGCCTTACAAAGTACAGCTTGGACTTCTGCTATGAAGGAGGAGATGCTTGCACTTGCTGATAGACACACTTGGGAGTTGGTGGATCCACCTCCTCAGTGTAAGCCTGTAGGTTGCAGATGGGTATATGTTGTGAAATATCAACCTGATGGTACTTTAGTACGTCTGAAGGCGTGCTTGGTTGCTAAAGGGTATACACAGACTTATGATATTGATTACTTTGAAACTTTTTCTCCTGTTGCCCGCCTTAATTCAATCAGAGTTTTACTTTTTGTTGCTATTAATCTGGATTGGCCTCTGCTGCAATTAGATGTTAAAAATGCCTTCTTGTATGGTGATCTGCAAGAGAAAGTCTATATGGAGCAACCCCCTGGGTTTGTTGCTCAGGGGGAGTCACATAAAGTCTGCAGGCTGAAGAAATCTATTTATGGGCTCAAACAAAGTCCTCGTGGCTGGTTTGATAAATTGAGCAAAATTCTGATTGTGTTTGCTTTTCTGAGATCTCAGGTGGATCATTCTGTCTTTACTAAGAAGACCTCTACTAGCATTGTGATTCTGATTGTCTATGTGGATGATATTATTCTTTCTGGCAGTGACTATTGCTATTCAGGCCACTAAAGCCTATCTCTGCAAGCACTTTGCTACTAAAGACTTGGGTAAACTGCAGTATTTTCTGGGCATAGAGGTATCTAGAACTTCTAATGCTCTTGTGTTATCTCAGAGGAAATATGTTCTAGATCTTCTACAGGAGACTAGAATGCTTGGAGCTAGACCTGCTGACACTCCTCTAGACCCCAATGTCAATTGGGATGATGGTTCTTCTCCACTCTTTGGTGATAATAGAAAATACATGAGATTGATTGGTAAAATGATATATCTGACTGTGGTTAGAGCTGACATATCTACTGATGTGGACCTTCTTAGCAGGTACCTAGATAAACCCAGATAGTGCCACTAGGATGCGCTATGTCATATTCTGCGATATCTAAAAAAGTCTCCTGGCAACGGACTTCATTACAGGAAAAATGACTTCGGTGTTGAGGCTTCTTCTGCTATACCCATGCACTGCGATAATAAAACTGCTATTTTTATGGCCAACAATCCTATCTATCATGAGCGCACCAAGCATATTGAGGTCGATTGTCATTTCGTTCGGGAGTCTATTCTTACTGGCAAGATATGCACGCCTTTTACTTGCTCTGAAGACCAGGTTGTGGATATCTTCACCAAGCTGCTAGCTAAGGAGCATTTCTGCACTCTTGTGGACAAGTGGGGCATGATTGACATCTATGCTCCTACTTGAGGGGAAGTGTTAATATGTGTTGTTATTTTACATTATATCTGAACCTCTCTGTAATTGTTACATTAATATAAATATAAGGGTGCACAGATTGTGCAACCCTAAGCTCTCCAAATCCTGTTCACTTTCTCAGTTCATATTCTACACTACCGCCAAATAGATCTGGGATGCAGTGAAGAAACATTATTCTCAAGAGAAGAATGCGTTTCGTCAGTTCATGATATATGATCGCCTGTTTGCAGAACGACAGGGAGACAGACCTTTAGAAGAATACTTTGGAGTGATTCAAGGTATTGCACAAGAGTTGAGTTTCTACCATCCAGTAACTGTCCAGGAGCAAGTCAAAGACAGAGATGACTTGATTACAGCAAAATTCTTGTCTGATCTGAATTCTTCGTGCAGTTCAGCCCGCAGTGTTATCTTAGCTTCTGATAAACTTCCCAGATTGGAAGAGGCCTATTCAAGGATTTTACAGGCAAATTTTGAACATGTTGATCCTACCGTAGTCTCATATCAGGGAGATTCTCATGCTTCTGTAGCTGCTGCAGTAAAAGGAGGACAGACAGGTATGGGCCGAGGACGTAGAACTCGCCCTAAGTGCACTTTCTGTGACAAATCTGGACACACAGTTGAGAAATGCTGGAAGAAGCATGGTCGACCTGCTACACCACCTGTGGGAGCAGCAAACTATGACTGGTATGAGGAGACTTCTTCATTCCATTGACTCACATATTCCTTACAAATCTGTAACAATAGCAGATGGTTCAGTGAGGAGAGTGTTAGCCAATGGATCTGTTTCTCTGACTCCTGGAATTGATCTTAAATCCGTACATTATGTGCCTGCTTTTCCTTTTAATCTTCTGTTTGTTGCTAAGTTGATTGATACTGTGAAATGTACAGTAACTTTTGGACCTTCTTGTTTTGTATTACAGGATCTCAAGAGTATGAGGACGATTGGTGGGGGGGCCTAGGAAAGGTGATCTTTACCTCTTCCACGGTGACAATCTGCCTCGCCAAGTGTCTGCTCCTGCTCCGGCTGTCCTGTTGAGTGGCTCTCCCTTACTATGGCACTACAGTTATGGACATCCTTCATTAGAGAGCCTGAGAAAGTTAGAAGCAGAATTGTCTCAAGTATCGTCTCTAGAGTGTCAGTCCTGTCAACTGGGGAAACATCATAGAATGTCTTATTCCGATCGTGTCAATAAACGGGTGTCATGTCCTTTTGAGTTGGTCCATAGTGATGTTTGGGGTCCTGTAAAAGACCATAGTTATAATGGTTTTCGTTATTTTATCTCTTTTGTGGATGACTTCTCGCGTATGACTTGGATTTATTTGTTGAAAAGTCGAGAGTTTGTGCTATCTATTGTCAAACATTTTCATCAAGAGATAAAAGTTCAATTTGATTGCAATATTGAAGTTTTTTAATCTGATAATGCCTTGGAGTATGTTCAAAATGCTATGGCTGATTTTTGTAGTTCAGTTGGGATGATACATCGTACATACTGTCCTCTCACCCCTCAGCAGAATGGGGTAGCAGAGAGGAAAAATCGTTATCTCCTTGATATTACCAGGACAATCATGTTTCAATCTAATGTTCCTAAGCGTTTTTGGTCTGACGCCCTTCTTACTGCTTGTTTTCTTATCAACAGGAAACCTTCTTCTGTGCTTCAAGGACGTACTCCTTTCTCTGTCCTACGTCCCAAAGATCAACCTTTCCTTGTTCCTCTTAGAGTGTTTGGTTGTACTTCTTTTATCCACAATTTTGATCCTAAGGTTGATAAGTTATCTCCTAGGTAAATTAGGACTCTCTTTCTTGGGTACTCCAACACTAGCAAAGGGTACAAGTGTTATTGTCCAAGTCTTCGTCGCATGTTTGTGTCTAGAGATGTGACTTTTCATGAATCCACTCCATATTTCTCTAGTGTTCCTAGTAAGGGGGAGCAATTATGTGAGAGAGTTCCACCATCAGATGCTAATGAGAGGGTGCCAACACCACATCAGAGTGAGAGAGTGCCACCTATCATTCCTGACTATACTATAATTCAGGAAGAGCAACCGGCGGATGGTCCACCAATTCTGCAATATTCACATGTTTATAGCATACGAGGCAGACAAGATCCAGAGGAGGTAGCGACTCTAGTCTTTGAGCCCTCCCCATCCTCCTCTACTCAAGGGATTCCTAAAGAACCATCTGACCTTGATGTTCCTATTGCTGTTCGCAAAGGTGCCCGTTCCTGTACTATTCGGCATCCTATTACAAATGTGTGTTGTTTGTCCAAGTTATCTCAGCAGGCTCGCTCATTTGCTCTTGGGATTGATTCTGTGGTCATTCTAAGAAATCATCTTGATGCTATGAAGGATATTGGCTGGAAACAGGCTATGCATGTTGAAATGTCTGCTCCGTTATAGAACAACACCTGGGAACTTGTTGACTTACCTCCAGATAAAATGTTGTGGGATGCAAATGGGTATTTACAGTAAAACATAATCCAGATGGTTTTGTGGAGAGATTGAAAGCTAAACTGGTGGCAAAGGGGTACACTCAGACATATGGGGTTGATTTCTTTGAGACCTTTTCACTAGTGGCTTGTCTGAATTCTGTGTGTATTCTTATTTCTCTGGCTACTACATTTGACTGGCTTCTATTTCAACTCGATGTCAAGAATGCCTTTCTTCATGGTGATCTACAAGAGGAGGTGTACATGGAGCAACCACCTAGTTTTGTTGCTCAAGGGGAATGTCAGAAGGTGTGTAGACTGAAGAAAGCCATCTATGGATTGAAACAATCTCCTAGAGCTTGGTTTGACAAGTTCAGTGATGTTGTGCTAAAGATGGAGTTTTCTCATTCTGTTACTGATCACTCTTTATTTTATTCTACTTCTTCTGGTGGATCTATTATTATTGTTGTGTATGTTGATGATATTGTTATCACTGGTAGGGATTCCACAAGCATATCTCATGTGAAAGCGGGCTTGCAGGGGCACTTTCACACAAAGGATCTGGGAAAACTGAGATATTTTCTGGGCATTGAAGTACTTAGATCTCATGTAGGTACTAATTTGTCTCAGAGAAAATATGTGCTGGATTTACTACAGGAAACTGGTATGAGTGAGTCCAAGCCTGTGTCTACTCCTCTGGACTATCATGTGAAGGAGATGACTGATGATGCTGATTATCCAGATCCAGGATATTATAGGAAAATTGTGGGAAAATTGATATATTTGACAGTCACACGTCCTGACATTTCTTTTGTTGTAGGAGTGGTGAGTCAGCATATGAGCTCTCCAAAACAGTCTCATTGGACATCTATCTGTCGTATTCTGAGATATCTGAAAGGTGCACCTGGTAAGGGAATCACCTATTATAGGCCGAAGACTCATGTATCCACATTGTCTCTTACTGGTTATTCAGATGCAGATTGGGCTGGTAATCTGAATGACATGAGGTCTACGTCTGGATATTGCACATTTCTGGGGAATCATCTTATTACCTGGAAAAGCAAAAAGCAAAATGTTGTAGCAAGATCTAGCACGGAAGCTGAGCATAGAGCAATGACACATGCATGTTGTGAGTTGTAGTGGGTTCAATCTGTACTTTTTGAATTAAAGATTTTTGTTTTGTCTCCTATAGAACTCAGATGTGACAATCAAGCGGCCATATACATTGCTAAGAATCCAGTCTTCCATGAACGTACTAAGCACATCGAAGTTGACTGCCACTTTATCAGAGACCAGATCAAGAATGGAACTGTTGTGACTCCACATGTCAAGTCTGAAGATCAACTTGCAGATGTTCTTACGAAGCCATTGAGTCCAGAAGCTTTCCAGAGTTTTTGCAACAAGCTGGGTTTACACGATGTGTACACTCCAGCTTGAGGGGGAGTGTTAATATATTTCATATTTATTCTATTTTGTAATATCTATATCCTGCTGGACCTCTATGTAAATTATCTAGTTTCTCTTATTAATAAAAAGGGAGAAGGCCTATGGCCTCTCTCAACGCTGCATTGCACATTGTATTGCGGCACCTCATTTCACACACCTATTAGAGCTTCATACCATATTGACTTACAGGGGCACAATTACACTAAATATGTAAAAAAGATACTAGAGTACAATTTACAAGTGGGTTTTTTTGGGTTTCTATGAAAGGGTGATCTCTCTCTAGGGACCCCTCGAGATGTAATCTCTTTTTGGAGCCTGGATATGGGAGACAGGGTGAATGAAAACTCGCTTTTAAAAAAAATTGAAGTAGCATTTAGATTTCACTCGAGGTTGCTGCCAATTGCAACTATTGTCTTGATTCTTTGATCAATCAATGTACTTAACTTTTAGTGTCTACACAATACTGATATGTTTGTTAAGAATTTCTTCATACATATAGTCAGGGTGGGAGATAATCTACTTTTTCGATGGCAACAACATTATATCTCAAGTCATGCTTCCATTGTTAAATAGTGTCTTATTTAGTTCTTTATATTCACATGTTATTTCTCTATTCTATGTGGACCTATATGTAATTGTTCTTTCTATAAATATACGGGGGTACACACATTGTGCACCCTAACCCTTACAACAAATTCAAGATGGTACCAGAGCAGGCTCACTAGCCGCCACCCACCCCTACGTCGCCGCCCACCCCCTCCCTCTCCCTCTCTCTTCCCCCCCACCCTGCCGCCCACCCCTCCCTCCCTCTCCCTCTCTCTCTCTTCCCCCACCCCCCGCCGCCCCACCGCCGCCGCCCTCTCCCCGCAGCCGCCGCCCGCCACCGCTGCTGTTGCCGGAAGCTCTTGCCGGTGCGGGCGTTGGCTTGCTAGCCGCAGCTAGCACTGCTGCCTGCCGCCTCCGGTCGTCCGTCTTGAGGGTCTCCGGAGCCTTTTTCTCCTCTGCCCGGGTCGGCCTTTGAACCACCAGGTTATCTGCTGCACCTTGACATAGTCTTCATGTAAACTGGTCCTTCCAGTTCCTTGTTGTCTGCTACCGCCTAGCAGGAGGATCTAGGCAGTTCTTTCTTGGTTGCTGTTTTTTGCTATTGGACTCGGTCTAGGTCATGGCTTCCTCCCATGATGATTTTCGTCGTCAAGTGACTACCGTGAAGTTGGACGGGCGCAACTATCAACACTGGGTCTGCTCCATGGAGATTTTTACAAAATCCCAAGGCAAGCACTCCCATCTGACTCAGGATCCGCCTCCTGGTCTGTCGAGTCCAAGGATAAAAAGATCTATGATGATTGGGTCAAAGATGACTCTACTGTGATGATGTGGATCCTGAACAACGGTGAAACTTGCATTAGTGTTACTCTTCTTCGTCTCTCGACTGCCAAGGAGATGTGGGATCAACTGGCCAGTACCTACTCTCATAGCAAGAATCCGAAGAAGGTGTTTGACTTGAACGAACAGCTGACCCGTCTACATTTCTCTGGGCCCGATATTGCTAACTATTTTTCATCTTTCAAAGGCTTCTGGGCGGAACTTGAGAACCTTCATCCCCTTTCTACTGACTTAGCCACTATGCAGCGACAACGGCAGGAACTTTAGGTTGTTCAGTTCTTATGCGGACTTCTTGACTCATATGTTGGAGTGGTTGATCAGATCCTTGCCAGTGATCCACTGCCAGTGTTGGAGAGTTCATTTCAGCGTCTTCAACGACTGTCGGCTTCTTCTGCTGACCCAACTTCTGACACTGGCGACACTACTGCTCTTGCTGGCACGGCTGGCTGAGGTCATGGTAGGGGTCGAGGTCGACCTTAGGACAATCGTCCTCCTGGTTCGGGACGAGGACGTGTGTCCTTTGGTCGTGGCGCCCTTGGTCGTGGTTCATCTGTTGATGCCTCCGGAGGTACCGCGACTCAGCGGTACTATGACTTTTTTGGTCGCACCAACCACACTGAGGACAAATGCTAGAAGAAACATGGCACATCTGTGTGGGCCAATGCTGCGTTTGAGGGTGCTTCTCAGACTATTCCTGCTGCTACCTTGACTTCCTCCACTACTGAGTTCATTCGCTCAGAGGTGGAACGCCTCGTGCTAGAGAAGACTGGTGCTTCCTCTTCTTCTGCTGCTGAATCTGGAGCTCATGCTGCAACTTACACTGTTGTGATTGTGCCTTTCTGAGTGCTTCCTCTTCTAGTGTTGGTAATACCAAATGGGTGATTGATTCAAGAGCTTTTTCACATATCTCTGGCAACCGTTCTCTTTTTTCTAAATTATCTAAACCTTGTCCTAAATCTGCTGTTATGCTTGCTGACGGATCCAAATATGTTGTGTCTGGGATTGGTGATATTTATGCTCAAGTTCTTCTGAGATCTGCTCTATATGTGCCCAATTTTCCGCTAAATCTGTTATTTGTCAGTAAAATTGTACGTAACCTGAACTGTAGTCTGACCTTTGTATCGGGTGCTTGTATTTTTCAGGACCTTCACACGAGGATGAAGATTGATGGGGGCATGAAGGACCTGACTGACTCTACGATCTGGATGATTTGAAACGGATCGACACTACAACTCTAGCTTCAACATTGTCTTCTTATGTTTCTACATTACAATGGCACTATAGACTTGGGCATCCATCGCCTGATTAAATAAAACATGTTATTTCTGGTGTAGGACCGCACAGTTTTAGTGCGAGTCATGTCAGTTAGGTAAACAGTCCAAAATTGTATCTCCTAAAAAATCTCATATTGGTAGTCAAAACATTTTGATTTAGTTCATGTTGATGTATGGGGTCTTTGTCATGTTCCAAGTTTGTCAGGCAATAAATACTTTATTTTGTTCATTGATGATTACTCCCGTGCTACTTGGTTGTTTTTTATGAAAGACAGATCACAAATCTTGCCTACTATTAAGTTCTTCTTTGTTGAAATTAAAACCCAGTTTTCTATGCCCATTAAAATTCTGCGCACTGATAATGCCTTGGAATTTGTTCAAAAAAATGTTGAATTATTTTGTCGTTCTGTGGGTATCATTCATCAGACATCATGTGCTTACACACCCCAACAAAACAGAGTTGTTGAAAGGAAAAATAGGCATTTACTTGAAGTTACTAAAACTATCATGTTGCATTCTAGTGTTCTAAGACATTTTTGGCCGGAAGCGGCTCTCACTGCCTGTTTTCTGATTAATCGCATGCCCTCGTCTGTTATTGGGAATAAAATTCCTATCCAAGTGATACAACCCCACCTTCCTCTTTTTTCTATCCCTCCAAGGATTTTTGGGTCAACTTGTTTTGTTCGTTTTCTTGGACCGACTTAGGATAAGCTATCTCCTAGAGCTGAAAAATGTATTTTTCTGGGATATTCACGTACTCAGAAAGGATATCGTTGCTATAATCATGTTAATAAGAAGTGGTTTACGAGAAGTGATGTAGTTTTCTTTGAGGACACTCCGTACTACTCTACTAAAGGGAACACCTTGAGTTCAAATATCATTTCAGCACCTCTTCCTGTTACTAGTGATTCCCCTTCTGCTTTGCAGCCTGCTGAGACTACGTCTCCTCTTATTGTTTACCAACGCAGGAATCGACCACCGCAGTCTACTCCTGCCCAAGACCCCCCACAGAAAACCGATCTTCTCCTTCAGAAGGTCCTGCACCTGTCGAGGTAATTTCTAGTTTGGATTTACCTATTGCTCTCAGGAAAGGCACTCGCTCATGTACCTCTCATAGTATTGCTAACTATGTTTCTACTGCACACCTTAGTGTCCATGTTAGTAATTTTGTTGCTGCTCTCTGTTGTTTCTGTTCCCAAAAAAATTCATGATGCTTTACAAAGTACGGCCTGGACACATGCCATGACTGAGGAAATGACTGCTCTTATCGATAGAAGTACCTGGGATTTGGTTGATCCTCCATCTGATTGCAAGCTTGTTGGATGCCGTTGGGTGTACACTGTAAAGTATCATCCTGATGGAACTGTTGAAGGCCTGAAGGCCCGCCTAGTGGCCAAAGGGTACACTCAAACTTATGGTACTGATTACTTTGAAACTTTTTCTCCTGTTGTCAGGCTAAATTCTGTGCGGGTTCTTCTCTCTTTGGCAATCAATCTAGATTGGCCCCTTATCCAACTAGATGTCAAGAATGCCTTTTTTATGGTGATCTCCAAGAGGAAGTCTATATGGAGCAACCACCTGGGTTTGTTGCTCAGGGGGAGTCACACAAAGTTTGTCATCTCAAAAAGTCTATTTACGGATTCAAGCAGAGTCCACGTGACTGGTTTGATAAATTGAGCAAGATTTTGTCTACCTATGGCTTCCTCAGATTTCATGTTGATCACTCTGTCTTTACTAAGAAGACTTCCTCTGGTATTGTGATTCTAATTGTATATGTTGATGATATTATTTTATCTGGTAGTGATCTTTTTGAAATTCATGCTACTAAAACCTACTTATGCAAGCACTTTGTCACTAAAGATTTGAGAAAGCTGAGATACTTTCTGGGAATTGAAGTTTCTAGGACTGCTGATGCTCTTGTTTTATCTCAAAGGAAGTATGTTCTAGATCTTCTACAGGAGACTGGGATGCTTGGATCTCGGACCAATGATACGCCCCTAGATCCTAATGTAAATTGGGATGATGATGAATCTCCCATGTATCCTGACAGTAAAAGATATAGGAGACTGGTTGGCAAACTAATCTATTTGACTGTTACTAAAGATGATATTTCTACTGTTGTTGGTCTTGTTAGCAGGTATCTTGACAAGCCTAGACAGTGTCACTGGGAAGCACTATGTCATATCCTGAGGTATCTGAAGAAATCCCCCGGTAAAGGTCTTTTCTATAGAAAACATGGTCATTGCTCTCTTGAGGCTACTCTGATTCTGACTATGCTGGAAGTAAGATAGATAGAACTACTTCTGGTTACTGTACTTTTGTTGGTGGAAATCTTGTCACCTGGAGGAGCAAAAAGCAGAATGTTGTTGCTAGATCTAGCACTGAGGCCGAGTACCGGGCCATGGCTCACACAGCTTGTGAACTTCTGTGGGTACAGTCTCTTCTAAAAGAATTTGGTGTGGGTTCTTCTGCTCCTATTCCCATGCATTGCGATAATAAAACAACTATTTTTATTGCAAATAATCTTGTTTTTCATGAGCAAACCAAGCACATTGAAGTTAGCTGCCACTTCATCAGAGAAGCTATTCTGACTGGTCGTATACGTACTCCTTTTACTCGCTCAGAGGATTAAGTTGCTGATATCTTCATAAAGTTGTTGGCCAAGAAACATTTCAGCTCTCTCGTGGACAAGTTGGGCATGATTGATATCTATGCTCCAACTTGAGGGGGAGTGTTAAATAGTGTCTTATTTAGTTATTTGTATTCACTTGTTATTTTTCTATTCTATGTGGACCTATATGTAATTGTTCTTTCTAAAAATATACGGGGTACACACATTGTGCACCCTAACCCTTATAGCAAATTCAAGATCCATAATGTGGAAAATAAGATAGGAGGCAATGGGATTATTTTTATTAGGAAAAACCCTTCTCATATATATAGGAGGGAACTAATACACACATGAACTCAAACCCTAATGGGCAAAATATACTTAGCCCGATATACATAGTAAACTAAATAACTAATAACTCTTTACATACAACACAATTAATTCTTAGAAATATGTAAATTATTGATCATTTTATGTACCACATTGGATAGTTCAAACTTTCAAAGTTGAGCTCATTTAGATACTTCTAGGTCACTCATCGGATGATTACAGAAGTGACGTCCTAAACATTTTCTCAAATCATCTTTTTATAGCCATGGGATGTATGACTTCAAAGTATCCAAATGGGCTCCAATATGCCATATTGTCTATTCAAATGATATTTTAAATCAATGATTAAGGTTTTTTTCATTCAAAAAGTTAGATTGTGCAATTTGATTTGTGTGCATTATTATATTGATGCACTCAAGTGTTTACTAAGTTAAATCTCTCTCTCTAGACAAAGATATTCTTATTTTTATTTGTTTTCATTTATTACTCTTTATGGCACTACTATTTTCCTTTCTCTTAGCCTACAACCAATTATCAGGATTTGGATTTTCCCTTCCATCCTTATAATTAAGTGGCACTCTTTTATGTAATAGACAATTTCTTAGGTACCACTGAAACCTATTTTTGACCAAGACGAACTACGGTTTTGGTGACTTGAGCAGTTGAAATATCGACCTTGTGCTTGGGTCAGTATCTGATTCAATTTTTGTTGTTTCTTCCATCCTATATGGTCACATGACTTACCAAATTTTATAATCTCTTCTTCCTAAGCCCATGTTACCAAATATGTGAATATTTATGTTAATATATTTAGTTTTTATTTTTTTATTTTGTGCACTCTTCAGTGTCTTGTCTTTTGTCCCATATTGGTGAGTTTTGTATGGTGTGGACTCCTATTCTATATAAGGAGGGTGCGTATGCTTGTTACATATCTCAATAATATACTCCTATTAACTTTACATGGTACCAGAGCAGTTTGATCCACCCAAATTCTTTTTCCTCCCATCCACCTGCTACCATGCTCCCCCCTCCTATCCTCCCGCCGTCATCCTTCTCCCTCTCCCTTGCTCCCTATCCACTGCCTAATTCCTTGTTTCCCTCACACCTCCCTTCCCATGCCACCAGTCTGCTCCACTTGCTCCATTTACTAGCCGCTCCACCTGCCATCATACCAATTCGCCACTAGCCGCGCCACCTACTCAAGTCGTTCTAGCCGCCCGTGTTGTGCCATCCACCTGCCTCCATCACGTTGTCCTCCTCCGCCTCCTTCACTCGTCGACCAACATCCTTCACCCACCGATAGAGGGCTGGCAATCGGGTCAAATCTGGTCCTGACCCGTAAAGTGAATTTCGGGTCTAATTCAGGTCCTAAATTGGGTTTGTACTTATAGAGAAACTGGGAACATAGAATTAAATGTCCGATTTCGATGCCGTGTCCGATGGCCCAGAAACAGAATTTTTTTGAAATTTCGCACTAAATTTCGATATTTACGACCCTAATGATTTTGACGACCAAATAAGTGAATTAAATCATGAAAATTTACCAGGATGATCTAAACGCCAAGATCTACTCAAATATGCAATAATATTTCATATTGGATATTGGGGGGGGGGTCTCCCACATTTGTAAGTGAAGGAAGCTGAACAATTTCGACAGAATTTCGATGGCAATTTCGATGGCAAAATGAAGGAATTAAGCTTTGAAATTATGCAAACACAAAGTCTAGACATAAACACACTAGATTATATAATAAATCTATATGTTTAGAGGTTAGGGTGGGATCCATGTCTTGACGAGTGAGTGCACAAATGAACAGAATTGTCAAGTCCGTTAGACTGTAAACAACGTACAAACCCACAATTTACCACTTAGACCTTAAAACTTACAGTTGCAAGTTACAAACTTACATGTTACAACTTATATAAGTCTAGTGTTAAAATTTAGTTAGGTTACATGGGTCATGTATACATAGATCAAAGAAAATGCATTATTTTTAAGTAATTTTATTTATAAATATGTGTAATAATAACAAATTTATTGTAGAATTGCAGACTTAATACTATTATTTCATAGATTCTCAAGTTTGTTTGTAGTTCATGTGATTTTCGAAAGAGAATCGCCAAAATACCTAACATGTAGCAACATCACTTAGAACTTTGTTATTTTTCATAGTATCTCTTCACATCTTTTAGAAGAGTGTAAACATAGAAAGAGGTATACATGGGCTAGGGATAGGGGAAACGTACCTTAGAATCAAAGAAAATAGCCTCTATAAGCAAAAGATACAAAGAGAATCGCCAAAATACCTAACATGTAGTGGCAGCAGTCCTAGGAACAAATATCTCGAAATTTCTATCGAAATTTTGTGCCATTTCGCGAAATTATGGCCCAAACTGGGCGAAATTTGCACTGTTTTGCGAAATTTTGCACCTAAGTGCGAAATTTTAGCGAAATTTCTGCGAAATGACGTCCCATTCTCTGCGTACATGCGTTTCGATGTCCGATTGAAAAAAAATCGGAAATTTCGGTCGAAATTTCGCAATTTCGATCGAAATTTTGTACGATGACTGGGAATTGCTTATTGAATGAATAAACCAGTGTACAATACAGTCTCTTATATAACAGAAGGGAATAGAGACTAAAGTAGAGATGAGCAATATGGGATTAAACTACAGAAGTAAAAGCATAAGTGAGGCACATGCTATGCACATGACACTCAACAAAACACAACATAACACAACATATCTCTATACCCCCCTCAAGCTGGAGCGTAGATGTCGAACATGCCCAGCTTGTCAACTAGAGTCTGAAAACGAGCTCTAGGAAGTATCTTGGTGAAGATGTCCACAACTTGCTTTTCAGTGCTGAGATATGGAGTGCAAATCTGGCCAGAAAGGATTGTTTCTCGAACAAAGTGACAGTCGACCTCAATATGTTTCGTCCTCTCATGAAAAGTGGGGTTGCTCGCAATAAAAATGGAGGCATTGTTGTCACAAAACATCGGTGTGGGACCGAAATAGGATATATCAAACTCCTGAAGGAGACCCTGGACCCACAGAAATTCACATGCAGTATGAGCCATAGCTCGGTATTTTGCCTATGCACTGGATCTGGCGACAACTGTCTGCTTTTTGCTTCGTCGGGTAACAAGATTACCGCCAACAAATGTACGGTATCCTGATGTTGACTTACGATCAGAATGACTTCCTGCATAGTCAGAATCCGAGAAGCCAGATAGATTGCAGTGGCCATGCTTCTTATACATCAAGCCTTTTCCTGGAGAGCTTTTAAGATACCGCAGAATGTGACATACATCATCCCAATGACATTGTTGGGGTTTATCAAGATACCGGCTGATGAATCTGACAGCAGCAGTAAGGTCAGCTCTTGTGACGGTCAGATAGATAAGCTTGCCTACCAGCCTTCTGAACTGTTGATGATCAGCATAGGGAGGAGAGTTTTCATCATCCCAGTCCATGTTTGGGTCAAGTGGAGTGTTGCCTGGTTTGCAGCCCAGCATACCAGTTTCCTGCAAGAGATCAAGTACATATTTTCTATGAAAGAGACACAACCCTGCAGATGATCTGGAAACCTCAATGCCTAAAAAATACCTCAGTTTTCCGAGATCTTTAGTGACAAAATGTTTTTCTACGTATGTTTTAGTTGCCTGTATACCCACAGTATCACTGGAAGATAAGATAATATCATCAACATAAACAATAAGAATGACAATTCCAGCCACTGTTTCGCGGATAAAGACTGAATGATCAGAATGAGAGCGATGAAAGCCAAAAGTGACTAAGATCTGACTGAGCTTGTCAAACCAAGCATGTGGGCTCTGTTTGAGACCGTAGATGGCATTTTTCAACTTACAGACTTTGAAGGCAGACTCCCCCTGAGCAACAAACCCGGGTGGTTGCTCCATGTATACTTCTTCCCATAGATCTCCATAAAGAAATGCATTTCTAACTGAAAAAGAGACCAGTCTTTATTAACAACAACAGAAATCAGAATTCGAACAGAGTTTTATCGTGCAACAGTAGAGGTCTCAAAATAATCAACAACATATGTTTGTGTGTAGCCTTTTGCAACAAGGCGGGCTTTCAGACGTTCAATAGTCCCATCAGGTTGATATTTAATGGTAAAGACCCAACGACAGCCAACAGTAGGGCAAGAAGAAGGGCGATCCACAAGTTCCCATGTATTGCGATCATAGAGTGCCTGCATTTCCTAATCCATTGCTTGTTTCCATGCAGAAATAACAAGAGCCTCTACAGCAGTCTTTGGAATGGTGATAGCAGAAATTGCAAAAGTAAAGCAGGCAAAGTTGTTATACAGATTGGCAGAAGTACATTAATTACTGATAGGATGTTTAGTACAGAAGCAAACACCTTTGCACAGACTGATAGGAAGGTGTAAGTCAGAAATTACCTCAGTGTTTAGTTAATCATCCGCAGACGGAGGAATTGGTTGGGGAGGGGCCATGGAAGGAGTGCTTGTCTTCGGTCGGCGTTTGTACACTTACAACGGACGATCTTCAGGCTGGTTTGAAGAAGGTAAGTCTTCAACAATATCTGGTAGAGGTGTGGGTGCCAACATATCATTGGATAGTGATGCTCCATCATCAGAAAAATACGACATATGTTCAAAAAGATCACATCCGCACTGACAAACCACTGTTTGAGTATCGGATCAAAGCAGCGATAACCTTTTTGAGTTCTAGAATAACCCAAAAAAATGCACTTAGTGGATCGAGGATCAAGTTTCGTCATTCCTGGGCGTAAAATTTTAACAAAACAAGTAAACCCAAAAATGCGAGGAGGAACAGAGAACAAAAGTGCATTAGGAAACAAAATGAAGTAAGGTATCCGATTTTGTAAAACAGAAGACAGCATACAGTTTATAAGATAGCATGCCGTAGTGACTGCCTCAGGCCAAAAACGGTGAGGAACTTTATAATGAATAAAAAGAGTGCGAGCAACCTCTAATAAGTGGCGATTTTTCCGCTCAGCAACACCATTTTGTTGTGGAGTATAAGGACACGTGGTTTGATGGATAGTGCCACGATCAGAACTAAAAGATGTGGCAGACTTCTGCATAAATTTCCAGGGCATTATCGGTACGGAAAATTTTAATGGATTTATTGAACTGGGTTTGTATTTCAGAAAAGAAAATACGGATATTGTCCAAAATAGTGCTACGATCTTTGAGCAAAAACAGCAGGTAGTACGGAAATAATCATCAATAAATGTAAGAAAATATTTAACACCAGTTTGACTCGGAACAGAGCATGGACCCCAGATGTCTGCATGAACAATATAAAAAATTGCTTTAGAACCAAGTTCCTTCTTAGCAGGAAAGACAGACCTCGTTTGTTTTCCCAAAATTATTTTCAGATAATGTAGAAAATAAATGCTTCAACTTTGCAACAGACGGATGACCCAGCCGGAAGTGCCACTGAAGTCCTGTGACTGATGTAGACAGTAGAGCAGAAGCTGCAGACGGTCCATCCAAATAGTATAGTCCATCTGGTCCTTCATGGCCCGAACCAATCCTCATCTTCGTGCGGAGATCCTTCAAAACATAACCAGAGGGGTCAAATTTAATGGAGCACTGAAGTTGTTTAACAGTTTTACTAACATATAATAAATTAACAGGAAATTGTGGTATGTATAAAACAGATTGAAGATTTAGCTTGTGAGATAGAGGAATGGTGCCAACGCCATGAACATGAGTCTTATAGCCATTTGCAACAGTGAAAGATGGAATATTAGAGGTTTTAGACAGAGCAGAAAATAATTGGATGTCGCCTGCCATATGGACAGACACACCAGAATCAATGCACCACTTATTGTTACCAACAGAAGGAGAAGCAAGCATGGCAGAAGAACCAGCAACAGATGTCGAAGGTAGTTGAGTCATGTGATCCTGGAAAAAATGGTCATTGGCGGGACGGAGGATTTGTAGGTGAATTTTGTTATGGAGAACAGAGGAAGGCAAGTGGTTGATAAGAAAGCAAGAAGTGAGGAGTGCTTCTAGCCAGAAATGCTTACATACATGAGCGCGAGGCATGATGATTTGGGTAACATCTACAAGGTGCTGATTCTCCCGTTGGGCTACACCTATATGGCAAAAAAATTTGGTGGATCGTCCCATGTGCTTAGAAAAAGGTAGTTAGGTTCTTGTGAACAAATTCAAGGGTGGTGTATGTGCAAACGATCTTAATGGGGGGTGAGAATTGTGTTTGAATCTTGGCAAAGAACAAGCGAATAGTGGGTAACACTTGTGAGCGATCTTTTAGAAGAAAAATCCATGTCACACCAAAGAAGTCAACAATAAAGGAAAGAAAATATTTGTAACAAGATGCATGGCCCTCATACATCAGACTGAACTATGCCAAAACATGCAATGCTAGGTAATGAGGTTTTAGTAGGAAAATGTGTACAAGTTTGCTTGCCAAAACGACCAGACTCGATCTAATTAGGAATTAGAAATTTCAGGAAACAAAATTTTCAGCTTGGCTAATGAGGGATGCCCGAAAAGATAGTGCCATAGTGATGTTGGAATAGAGAATAAAAGAGTTGAAGCACCATATGTCTTTAGGCTAGCATCAAGATAGTACATACCATCAGGACCTTCATTTCCCGACCAATCATTATCCTCGTACGAATATCCTGTAAAACACATTATCCAGGACAGAGTGTTAGGGAACACTACTTTTGGCGACAAAGTTTCTAACATATAACAGATTTAGCGGGAAGGTAGGCACAAAAAGAGCGGAAATAAAGGATAGGGTTGAAGAAACTTGAGCAGTGCCAATGCCTTCAACAGACGACCGCGAGCCTTCGACAAGCATTACAGGCGGAATATTGGTTGTCTTGTTAAAAATACGAAACAGAGCAATATTACCATAAATATGAGAACTAGCCCCAAAATCAGTAACCTTTTTGTTTTTACCAGAGAGAAGATTTGTTGTCAGAAAGACAAAGCTAACCTTAGGAGGAGAACTAGTAGCTGAGCAAGGTTGAGGATGGATGCTAAGCACTCTAATAGAAGTGTCGTAGTATCCACAGTTGGTGCAGGAGGGGTCGAGGATGAAGATCTGATATTATAAGTGACCTGGTGAGCCCAAGTCAGTGTGACTGATCCATGTTTGGCCCAACAATGTTCTTCAGTGTGATTGGTATGATGACAAAAGTTGTAATAACGTGAGATAGAGGGTTGTACGCGACTAGAACCTACATATGATGAGAGACCACAGTCGCAACCACGTCCGTGACCAGCAAGCAAAGAAGATTCAGCAATAGAAATAGAATGGGTGGACGTCGAGCGGATTTGAAGACATTTAAGGACTCCGTTAACGTCAGGAAGAAAATCACCGCCCAAGATCTGATCAGCTAACCCAGAATGGTTGTCAAGCATACTAGAGAGAAATTGCACAAGCAACTAACCCAGAATGGTTGTTAGGAAGACTAGAGAGAAATTGTACGAGTTGGAGTTCCTGACGATGTTTCTTGATCTTAACAAATCTTAGAAGTAAGAGGAGGATATAACTACAGGTCATCAAACAATGTCTTAAAGCATAATGGTCCTCAATGTCTGTTCCATTAGCAAGATTGAGCTTGGTAAGTATAGAGATATGTTGTGTTCTATTATATTCGGTTGAGTGTCATGTGCATAGCATGTGCCTCACTTATGTTGTTCACTTCTGTAGTTTAGTCCCATATTGCTCACCTCTGCTTTAATCTCTATTATCTTCTGTTATATAAGAGACTGCATTGTACACTGTATTAACTCACTCAATAAACAATTCTCAGTTTATCCTTATGGTATCAAGAGCAGGTCTGGTCCCTTTTTTTTCTTCCCACCCTGCCCTATGCCCTGAGCCCTTCCCCCACCCTCGGCGCCGGCCGCCCCCCCAGCACCGCCGCCTTCCCCCTGCCCGCCGTTGTTGTCCCCACCCGCCGCCACCACCACATCCTCTTCCCCCACCCGCCGCCACCCCCCCACATCCCCCCACCACCCTCCGCCACCACCTCCCCTTCCCCCACCCGCCGCCACCCCCCCTTTTTCTCACTGCTTCCGCTGCCCCTTCACCCACCCGTTGTCGCCGCCAAACCTCCTCCCCACCTCCGCCCCTCCCCTCTCCACTTCTCTACCCGACGGCTGCTGATCTTCTCCTTCCTCTACTTTCCCCACTGTCACCGCCCTTCCTCTTCTCCTAGTTGATAATCCATTTTTCCGGACAGCCATAGATATCTCACGTTTCAGTTTCGCAGCGGAAGTCATTCGGAATTCCCAGAGGTAGTAGGGCTCAATCCTTGTTGGATCAAGAAATCAAATACTTGAACAACTATTGCATTCACTCACTTCAGGGAGGTGTAGTTCTTCGGCGCCTGACCGTTGACCGCGTTGTCCCTTGCTTCGCTCGTCTGCTTCTTCGTTTGCCGGATTTGTTGATGAGAAGGGAACCAATTGAGAAATTGATGCTACCTCAATGACCGATAGCGTACAAGTACCGTGAGGGAAAGTCGGTTACTGAACATGCTCATGAACTGATGTTCCCTCTGGATCTTTCTCTGTCTGCGCCTCATGAAGGAATATTGATTTTCTCATGTCGGCGTAGGTTCCTTTATCCATCTATCTGCCCGAAAATGGGTTCTTCTGATCTAATGCGTTAGATCCCTACTGCTGCTACTCCCCCATAGAGGGTTCATTATTTACTGTCTGCTGCTACTGCCCCATCGTGGGTTCATTATTTGCTGCCTGTTGCTGCTACGCCACCATCTTGCTACTGCCTGCCTCTGCTCAGTATGGCTTCCGTTGAGCCTCTTCGGTCTCTCTGTGTTACCACTGTCAAGCTTGACAGTTCAAACTACCATCTATGGTCGACGTCCTTTGTGCTGTATGTGAAGGCTCAAGGCCGATACTCACATCTTACCACTGATCCTCCTGTTGCCCCTGCTGCTACTGCTGACGACAAGACCAAACAAGCTTATGCTCAATGGTCCACAGATGACTCGGGTGTTATGTCATGGCTTCTCAATAGCACTGAGCCGCGCATTAGTCCGTCTCTACTGTGTCTTCATGATGCCAAAGCAATGTGGGACCAGCTGTCTCATGTCTACTAGCATCAACAAAATCCTAAATGGGTTTTTGAAATTTTCAAAAACCTAGCCAAGGAGTACTCCTCAGATGCATCTATTGAAAATTTCTACAATCAATGTTCTACTCTCTGGAATGAGTATGAGATCTACCATCCACTGACTGCTGACATCAAAGAGGCTCAGAAGCAGCACAATGAACTCCAACTCGTTCAGTTCCTGGCTGCCCTACCTACATCTTTTTTAGGCGTGGTTGATCAAATTCTGTCAAGTGATCCGCTACCAACTCTTTGTGACGTTCTAAAGCGAGTCCATCGACTCCCATCTGTATCCTCTACATCTGCGATTGAGCATCCTGCCTTGGTTGCTCGCACTGTTGATTCTGAACGTGGCTGTGGTCATGAACGTGGTCGTAGAGGACGTCCACCCCCTTCTGGCGGAAGAGGCATTTCTACTGCTCCTGGACGAGGTCAAACCACTGGACCTCGCTACTGCAACTGGTGTGGTCATGACAATCACACTGAAGATAGGTGCTGGATCAAGCACGGCAAGCCAGCCTAGGCAAACCAGGCCTCTACTGAAGCTACATCCGATCCACCAGCTAACTGGTTGTTCTTTGAGTTCAAGAAATTCTTCCATGAGCGACAACTACCTTCGACATCTGCGGCTGGTTCCTCTGCTATGCTTGCGCCTCCCTCTGCTGGTAACCATAAGTGGTATATTGATTCTGGAGCGTCTGTCCACATGGCAGGCGACATCCACTTATTTTCTTCTCTATCTAAAACTTCACATATTCCATCCGTCACAGTTGTTAATGGCTTGAAAACACCTATCCATGGCGTTGGCACAGTTCCTCTATCTCACAAGATGAATCTTCACTCTGATTTATATATACCTCAGTTTCCTGTTAATTTATTATCTGTCAGTAAAACTGTTAAGCAACTTCAGTGCTCTATTAAATTTGATCCCTCTGGTTGTGTTTGAAGGATCTCCGCACGAAGACGAGGATTGGTTCGGGCCATGAAGGACCATATGGACTTTACTACTTGGATGGACCACCTGCAGCTTCAACTCTCTTATCTACATCTGTCTCAGGACTTCAGTGGCACTTCGGGCTGGGTCATCCGTCTGCTATGAAATTGAAGCTTTTATTTCCTACATTAGCTGAAAATAAATTCTCTTGTGAAACCTGTGTTTTGGGAAAACAAACGAGGTCTGTCTTTCCTGCTAAGAAAGAACTTGGGTCTAAAGATATTTTTGATATTGTTCATGCGGACATCTGGGGTCCATGCTGTGTCCCGAGTCAAACTGGTGTTAAATATTTTCTGACATTTATTGATGATTATTCCTGTGCTACCTGGCTATTTTTACTGAAAGATCGGAGTACCGTTTTGGACAATATCCACATTTTCCTTTCTGAAATAAAAACCCAATTCAATAAAACTATCAAATTCTCCGTACTAACAATGCCCTAGAGTTTATACAGAAATCTGCCACTTCCTTTTGTTCTAATCATGGCACCATACACCAAACCACTTGCCCTTATACTCCACATCAAAACGGTGTTGCTGAACGCACAAATCGCCATCTCTTAGAGGTTGCTCGCACTCTTCTTATCCATCATAAAGTTCTTCACCGTTTTTGGCCTGAGGATGTCACTACGACATGTTTCCTTATAAACCGCATGCCCTCTTCTGTTTTACAAAATCGCATACCTTACTCGATTTTGTTTCTTGATGCACCTCTTTTCTCTGTGCCACCTCGCATTTTTGGCTGTACCTGCTTTGTTAAGAATCTGTGCCCAGGAATGTCGAAACTTGACCCTCGGTCTACTAAGTGCATTTTTTTGGGTTATTCGAGAACTCAAAAAGGCTATCGCTGCTTTAATCTGATACTCAGACAATGGTTTGTCAGTGCAGATGTAGTCTTTTTTTAGCATATGCCCTTCTGTTCTGAGGATGGAGCAAGCCTATCTCATGATTTATTGGCACAAACACCTCTATCAGACATTGTTGAAGATTTGTCTGTTTCTGACCAGCCTGAAGAACGTCCACTGCAAGTATACAAACGTCGACCGAAAACAAGCCCTCCTTCCATGGCCCCTCAACCAATTCATGCGTCTACGGATGATCAAATAAACACCGAGGTAACATCTGACTTGCACCTTCCTATCCGCTAACGGAAAGGTGTTTGCTCCTGTACTAAACATCTTATCAGTCATTTCTGCACATCTGACAATCTGCATAACAACTTTGCATGCTTTACGTCTGCACGGAGCTTGTGGATCGCCTTTCTTCTTGCCCTAAAACTGCTACGGAGGCTCTTACTATTCCAGCATGGAAGAAGGCAATGGACCAGGAAATGCAGGCACTATGTGATCGCAAGACGTGGGAGCTTGTGGATCGCCTTTCTTCTTGCCCTAAAGTGGGTTGTCGCTGGATCTTTACTATTAAATATCAGCCTGATGGGACTATTGAACGCTTGAAGCCTGTCTTGTTGCAAAGGGCTACACACAGACATACGGTGTTGATTATTTTGAGACCTTTTCTCATGTTGCACGATTAAACTCTGTTCGAATTCTGATTTATGTTGTTGTGAATAAAGATTGGTCTCTCTTTCAGCTTGATGTCAAAAATGCATTTCTTTACGGAGATCTACAGGAAGAAGTCTACATGGAGCAACTACCTGGTTTTGTTGCTCAGGGGGAGTTTGCCTCCAAAGTATGTAAGCTGAACAAGGCTATTTATGGTCTCAAACAAAGCCCGCGACCCTGGTTTGACAAGCTCAGTCAGATATTAGTCACATTTGGCTTTCGTCGTTCTCATTCTGATCATTCAGTCTTTATTCGCAAGACAGTGGTTGGACTTGTCATTCTGATTGTTTATGTGGATGATATTATCTTATCTGGTAGTGATACTGTTGTGGGCATACATGAAACTAAAACTTACTTAGAGAAGCACTTTGTCACTAAAGACCTCGGAAAACTTCGGTATTTCTTACGCATTGAAGTCTCCAGATCATCTGCAAGACTGTGTCTTTCTCAGAGAAAATATGTGCTTGATATGTTGCAGGAAACTAGCATGCTAGGCTGCAAACCGGCTAACACTTCATTTGACCCAAACATGGACTGGGTGCAAACTCTCCTCCCTATGTTGATCATCACCAGTTTAGGAGGCTGGTAGGCAAGCTTATTTATTTGACTGTCACACAAGCTGATCTTACTGTTGTTGTCAGATTCATCAGTCGGTATCTTGATAAACCCCGACAATGTCATTGGGATGTTATATGCCATATTCTGCCATATCTTAAAAGTTCTCCAAGAAAAGGCTTGATGTATAAGAAACATGGCCACTGCAACCTATCTAGTTTCTCGGACTTGGACTATGCAGGAAGTCGTTCTGATCGAAAATCAACATCAGGCTACTGTACATTTGTGGGAGGAAACCTTGTCACCTGGAGAAGCAAAAAGCAGATTGTTGTCGCCAGATCCAGTGCAGAGGCGGAATACCGAGCAATGGCTCATACTGCTTGCGAGCTTCTTTGGGTTCAAAGTCTCCTTCAGGAGTTTGATATATCTTATTCCAGCCCTATATCGATGTTTTGTGACAATAAGGCCTCCATTTTTATTGCGAGCAACCCCACGTTTCATGAGAGGACGAAACATATTGAGGTCGATTGTCACTTTATTCGAGAAGCGGTTCTCTCTGGTCGGATTTGCACTCCATATCTCAGTACTGACAAGCAAGTTGTAGACATCTTCACGAAGATACTTCCCAAAGCTCGTTTTCAAACTTTAGTTGACAAGCTGGGCATGTTCGACGTCTACGCTCCAGCTTGAAGGGGTGTATAGAGATATGTTGTGTTTTGTTATGTTTGGTTGAGTGTCATGTGCATAGCATGTGCCTCACTTATGCTGTTTACTTCTGTAGTTTAGTTCCATATTGCTCACCTCTGCTTTAGTCTCTATTCTCTTCTGTTATATAAGAGACTGCATTGTACATGTTTTACTCACTCAACAAACAATTCTCAGTTTATCCATAGTAAGCTTCTAGTATATTTCATAGACCTTTTTAGGATTCTAATTACGAGCATATACCCCGGTCAGTTGATCCCACATTCCTTTGGCAGATTTAAGGCAAAGCAGAGATGAGCTGATGCGAGGTTCCACACTGCTGATAATCCAACTCATCACAAGAGAATCATTCTTGACCCATGTCGCATAATCACTGCAGGTTTTTGAATCAGCCCCCCCTGTAAGGGGAGGAAGCAAAGTTGGACTGATAAGATGAGCAAGATGGCCTTGAGCCGTGATGTAGATCTCTAAGGAGCAGTGCCACGTAGGATAGTTCTTTCCATCTAAACAAACTGTTATGACCACTCTAGTGAGGAGGTCATCTCCCTAGCAACAAGAGTGGAAATCAGCAAAGTAGCAGCTGAAAAATAAATTAGTAGATGGTGTGTGGAGACAATCGAAGGTAGCTTAAAACTACAACATATCGTAGTGAATAGAAGGCAACATATATTGTCAGAAATACGCCAAAAAATGGAAGCATACAGTCGCTGCTAGCCTGCTACAGAAACCACAGACCGAGAGCGGTAGGAAGAAGCTCCAACACATCATCACACATGATTTGGGGAAGTGGCCAGAGCTGGAGCTCCCCTAGGGATAGGTGACCCACAGGGTACAAGCCCTAAGTATTGACGGTCCCCCAAAAGCTGTGGGCAGCAGTAGGAAGAAGAAGTTGTCGTTTGACTGTACGGCAGACAGGAAGGATGGAGAATAGGGAGTGGTGGAGGGAACCTAGGGAAGAAGGGAGGGGCCCGGAGGTGGCACCCCTCATGCCCATAGAGGGTAGACACCATGGTTCCCCCACCCAGCCTAGAACCTCGCGTCGGGAGCCATAACAGTGGAAACACTGCTACAGTGTCACCCTGCAGCAGTAGAGAGATAAACACGGGAAAAAAAAGGAAGGAAAGAAGTGCTATTATCTATTAGCCTTGCTCTGATACCATGATAGAAGAGAGATGTTTCTCATTAGATTATTCTAGCAGGGATTACATTACCTGACTATTTAAAACCCAGCCATGTAGCTATCCAGAGTTCAGCGTTATGGGACTAAACGTAAGCTCCTATATCATACTTAACAATTCTCTTTTTTTTTTTTGTGAAGATAACAAACATTTAATAAAATTATATTTAGATTTTCATGTTCTGCGAAGCACAGGCCTTTAACATATAACTAACCTTTTCATCTTGTACGAAGCAATGCAAGCAGATACATCTCAAAGGCATGCTAACATAAAGAATATAATAAATAGGTAAATTGCTTTGGCATGTCAGTAATGAGAAACACCGTATACAGTACTTAAAGGGTCTGTCCCTCGGATCTATCCTCAAGCCTAAATCAGTATTGAAATATTAATGATTGTTGGAATCCAGCTGCAGAAATCTGAGGTCCAGCAACGATTGAGGCTCACCGATTAACCAAAAAATACAACAGAACGGTTAGAGAAAATCAGGAGTGGTAAATCTCATCTGTTGGCAGTTGTCATTTGTCTACCCAAGAGTGGAGTATCAGACATCTTCGGTGTTTTAGCACATCAAATTTTTTGGTGAGAATATACATTACATAGATGCACAGACAGCCCCTGTTGACCAAGAGGAACAGCAAAGCTTTCCTTCATCAGTATATTTTGCATTAAGCCCAATCAACCATGAACCAACACTAACATCATCATGGGCAAATGTTCTAAGAATGGATCTGTTTATGGAAATAAACTGAGCTAATGCTCTGGATATATATGATGTAAATTTGGCCAGAGGCATGGCGGAAGTACGATTTCTTGTCCCCAAACTTCCACCATTCAGGCTCATACCATTTGTGATTCGGCTCAGAGAAGACTTCTCCTGACTTCATGCACCCAATATAAACACGTGGCTCCATCAAGTGATTCAAAAGCATAGTTGTCAATGCACCTATATTAATATAGACATCATCGTTAGCCTTGACATAGAACTCAGCATCCCATGCATCTGTAGCATGACTGAAGAACCACTTTGCCTTTTTCGGTTTATTTCTATGGGAAGATGGAATTTCTCAGTGATAATATGGTTGTAAGGCCATGGCACTATGGCAGTCTTCTTTATAAAGCTGGATTAGTTCTTGATCAACTTCGAGAGACTTTCTGTCAACGGAAAGATCATGGTTCAAGCTTAGGATCTTTATTTCATCATAAAATCTTAAGGCAGATAACTGATGAGATTAATCATTTATTGTTATTGTTCACATTGGTTTGATATAATTGAGCTGTATATGTATTTCATGTTCTTTTTCGAAAGTCCTGTTAGTGGAATTACAACCGTGAAAGGATAAAAGATCTGTAAAAGATTTTTTCAATTTGAAACATTCTACACTAAGTTTGCCACAGAGAAATTTTATCCTAATAAAATTACATGATTTTTTTTTCATTTTGTCACATACTTTATATGAAGAGGATTATATTTTGGAAACTTTATTCTTTATAAAAAGTGGTACTTCATGAATCATCATAGTGGCATATCATACACAGCATTTGGTGACATTGAATACCTTATTTGTCTTGTTCTAAGGTTAAGGTGTATGATCTCAATTCAGTTGTTATTGCAGTATGCAGGTTCCTCTTGGGATGAACTCAAACATATCAGACAAGCAATTGGTTTTTTGGTATCATTCTCTACTAATAATATGTTACTTACAATTGATTCTAGTGGCATCAACATACGTTATTGCATGAATTTCTTCTTCAATGTGCTTTTGTTAAAGTTTCCATAGTGTAAGGATGTAGTGCTGTTTGTTTTGTATAAGGAGATGACCCCTGCCAATACATGTTGCAACCTCTCGACTTCTCTTGTTAATCAGATTCATTGTCTAATGAAGTTGTGGTGTCACACTTATTTATATAGTAGGGAATCATGACTACTATTACAATAAATTTACATAGAGGTCCACTCTAGGAGAAAAATAACAAAGTACATATATATCTCAACACTCTCCTTTAAGTTGGAGTATGCTAGTCGTGTACACCCAGCTAGCAGCTCATGTGTTGGAATATGGAAGGAGGAAGGGTCTGGAGAGGATGTCTACCAGTTTTTCTCCTATTCTGGACATGAGGTGTAACTTTCCTCTTGGCCATAACTAAGTTGCAATCAAACTAGCAGTACACATCTATATGCTTGGTATGTTCATGGAACATTGGGTTGTTTATTATATACTTATATGTATAGTTGTTTGATAGTCACATGTCAAAGTCATTGGATATTTGAGTGGTATTTGGAGTTCAAGAAGAATTGATTATACCCATTGAGTTCAAGGCAAGCCTGTGCCATTTCTCGGTATTTTTCTTAAGTGCTTACTGCTTGATTGCGTGACTACAAATTGTTTTTTGCTTATCCAAGCCAAGCCACAAGGTGGCCGCTAAGAAATACACAAAACTCAGAAGTATGTCGCCTATCTGTAGCATCACTAGCCCAGTCAGCATCAACATAGCATGTTAACTGAAATTTATGTAGGTCATGAGGCGTAACTTTCCTCTTGGCCATAACTAAGTTGTAGTCAAAATGGCAGTACACCTCTATATGCTTGGTATGTTCATGGAACATTGGGTTGTTTATTATATACTTATATGTATAGTTGCTTGATAGTCACATGTCAAAGTCATTGGATACTTGAATGGTATTTGGAGTTCAAGAAGAATTGATTATACCCATTGAGTTCAAGGCAAGCCTGTGCCATTGCTCGGTATTTTTCTTAAGTGCTTACTGCTTGATTAAGTGACTACAAATTGTTTTTGCTTAACCAAGGCAAGCCACAAGGTGGCCGCTAAGAAATACACAAAACTCAGAAGTACATCACCTATCTGTAGCATCACTAGCCCGGTCAGCATCAACATAGCATGTTAACTGAAATTTATGTAGGTATACGTTATTAACGTAGGTGAGACCTCTTCCTAGTGCCCCTTTTCATTATCTCAAAATTCATTGAATGGATTCCTACTGTGACCTTTTTGGAGAATGCATGAGTTGGATAACAATACTCACAACATAGGAAATCTTCGGGGGAGAGATGGTTAGTTCAAAGAGTTTTCCACAATGTGTATGTAATTTTCAGGATCATTGTGGTCTTCTTCATTAACTAGAGTAGTTTTTCCTGGATAATTCATGGGATTTGAAACTGGTCATATTGGCTTCCAGTAGGAGATCAAGGATGTATTTCTTTGTGGCTAATTAATATTAGTCATAATCTCAAGACTTCAGTGGTTAACAAATATTGTGGATGTCCATGATCCTTGTATGGAAGTGTTAGTGAAGAGATTGTTTCAGAATTTAGATAACTTTAGATTTATTCCTGGTAATGACAATATCATCGACGTATATTACTAGAATATCAGTCTTTTGTTATAGTGAGTGATTGTTGATCGACCTATAATATTCCAATTGTTAAAAGGATTGTGTTGAGCTTTTATTTCATGTTCTCAAGGACTATTTCAGTCTACAGGTGGCCTTTTTAAAGTCACAAACTTTTCTTGAGCACTCTCGAGCAGAATACATAAGAGCTTGGTCCTTGCTAACTTCTTCCATGAGGTCCCCGTGTAGGAAAGCATGCTTGATATCAAGTTGGAATAATGTTCAGTCATAGTGAGTGTAATACCCCGAAACCAATCCGGAAAAACGCAGCATGGAGAATGGAAACACAAGACTCGCCGGAGTGCGACAACGACGATACAATGACAATTATGGTTAAAAGTATCATATTTTTATTTATAATAGCCACATGTACAAGTAGACCTTGAGTCGCTCACAAAATCTTAACATGTCAGTAGAAGTATAAAACAAAATAGGATAAAACCAGCGATCAGCAAAACACCATCATTGCAATTCACCCCTCATGTACATCCCTCTCTGCTCGAACCTCTCATGCATTGGTACTAAAATTTGCAAGAAAGAAAATGTATTTCATAAAAGGTTCATGTATGTTGAAAATTTTGCATGAAAAGGGTTATGTAACATAGGCCATTTTAAGTTTTGTACATTATCTATGTGAGCATGAATTTGCTATTATCTTAGTCCTCGTCTTCTCAACTCATACTTAGGGTTTATGAAACCAAACCTGTCCTTACACTTAGGCCAATTACCTTCAACTTGGCATAACTTTCTAACTTTAGGCATAGGTGACTATGTACTCTTAGGTATTTTAGATAACTCCTACATTCCTAGATATGTGGTGATCAGTCACATACCCAGAGATGTGGGATCCTGATATGCTACCTCTCCCTAACCTACTAATGCACATGTCCCATACCACATGCATTAGGAAGATAGGAGAATTGCATTAAAAGGTATCATGCTTATGACATCCCTCTTCAATTCTGAATTGGCTGGCCATAACCATTGAGAGTGGAGAGGCTATATCATTAGCTAGGGTTAGGTTGATACTTGAGATCTAAACTAGGTAAACTCTATTTTTTTCATATCTATCTTTTCTAGGGTGAAAATTCTTGTCATATAGGTCATAGAATCTTTCCTTAGGAATCCTTTGCTAAACCTTAATTCATTCTAGGGTGACTATGAGAATCATGTTTGCCTATTGGCCATTTGCCAAAATTTCTCTAATACCATAATGTAACATCCGTATTTTCATATCACATGAATATCACAGAAGGGTGTCACAAAATGCTATTCTTTGCAATTAAAGTAAATGAAAACACTTTGCATTCATTAAGAACTGATTCATACATTGTTCTTGTCAAAAGAAAACTACATTTTGTTCATCTCAGAGATCTAATCTAGTGGTAACATAACTAAGCTTAAAGAAAAGATGTCTAAACTCTGGATTGTCTTGGTAAATGGCACCCCACCAGGCTCTGCTTGAGAAATCTCCTTAGTCCTTTGCTTGCTCTCTTGATCATCAAATGCTCCAAAACATGTGGAGATCGCGTCCCTAGCCATGCATTGGGAAAAACTGTCGTTAGAGTAAGTGGCATGAGTTACTAAAGAACTGAAATGTTACAAAAGATTCTTGGACATTATAAGTATGAAACTAGCATCAAACTCTGATTAAAATCTGAAAAAATATTATCTCTTATTTCTATAACTCTTATCTTTCTACTCTGTCTTTTCTGGAGACCTGTACTATGGGTCTCATGACCTATACCAAAGTGCCTGGGTCATAAATATCTTATTTGAATCTTTCTCATCATCCCCATGAATGAAATTATAAACATGCTCTAAACTAAGGTATCTTTTATTTATGATTTTATCTGATTGTGGCCGCCATTATACAATAAGTCTTCTTGAATTGGCGTATCTACACCCTGAATTGGTACCAAGGTACCTCTGAATTGGCACTACATGCCTCTAAATGACACAGAGGTGTCTCTGAATTGGTACTGAAGTACCTCTGGATTGGAGTAAACACTCCTCTGAATTGGCAACATATGCCTCTGAATAGTCTCGGGACTCTCTGAATGAGGACTTATCATATAATGTATTATGTGAAGGTTCTGATTTAATCATCTTAAGTCTAAGCTTACTAGATTTTGAATCTAGACTTATCTAAAATTGAATATTGAGTGTTGAACATGTACTGAATTCTGACTCTGAATCCCAACTCTCAAATTATGAACTGAATCTACATCTGAATGTAAATGTGAATCTCAATTACTACATAATTGAGATTTGGTTTAAAACCCTTACCATGTATCTTTATTCAATATATGGCTACTTACACAATGAGTAGTCTAAATCTGAATCTAAATCTAATATTCTTATTGCCTGGACAGACCTTAATCTGAAACCCTGATTTGATAGAATGACTTACTTAACTTTTGATACTAGATATATGACAACTGATCTAAAGGCTTAGGGAAAGCATTTGAACTAAATATAGCAATACTATGTATATGAGAGTTCTCAAGTATCAAATATCTAAAAGAATGTGATTTCGGACAAGGTGACTCAATTTCTGTAAAATCTTATTAGGTCTTTTCGTAATGCATTCATATGAGCTTGAATCTTAAATCTTAAAATAGAAATATTATAGAATCTCATCTTGCCACTTAATCATGACTTAATGCCTCATAATTTGAAAATATCGTCATAAACTCATTTTACAATATATCCAAATCCCAATATTACCTTTATCTTGAAAACTAGAACATGCCTTAATATGTTTAACACTAGTATCATCACATAGTACTTAACTTTTAAATACTAATCATTCTAAGGAATCTATTTAACTTCTTGGTTCTTAGATCTCTACATATATAAGAAATCTTGATAACTTGTTCCTACTTGAATTCTTGGTTGAATCTACAAATGGGGGGAATCTTAATAGGATGTTTCTACTCAAAATCTTAATACATGGTTACATCTATATGTATGAGAGATCTTAATAACATATTTGTACTTAAAATTCTAATACTTATGGAAGCAAAGAAGTCTTACTTTTCATTTCTCATCGTGTGGTCTTGAGCATCCATATGAAACATTTCTAAGGAGTATTATAGGAATGTACTCTTTTATCCTCCTTATAAACTTAATTCATGAACTTTAATCATTCCATGACTCATCACTACTTAAGGTGCCGAGTACATAAAATCCCACAATCATAAACATATAAAGAATCCGGCTTGCATAATTGGACTTAGAATATTGGACATGAAGGTCTCAATTAAGAGGCATGAAAGGTACTAGGTATGATAAACATGAATACTCATGGGCATGAACCACTTACCTTTAGAGAAGGCCCATTCGATCCCCTTAGGTTGAAGAAACCTTGGACACATTCTTGGGGTTCATTGAACCCTAAACATCCTGTTCATGACAAAATACATCCTCTTGTGTTCAAAACCCTAATTTTAACTCATTAGCAAACTATGGTTTAATCGAGGCGAAACATACCATGAAACATTGAAATTCGAGTTCCTTGTGAAAAACCCTTTCCAACGAGTATTTTTGCTCATTTTTCTAAGCATCCAATTAAAAACTGTGATTTATGGAAAATCTGACCAACAGGTATCGAGTAAAATCCACATCAGCATTGTGATTTGGATTATCCGTCATGGTCCCTTTGTCCAGTTGGCCCAATGATGGATCGACATGTCAGCGTCGCGCTTCAACCTTGGCAAGCAAGTGGCGGCAATCAAAACCCAGAAATGCCCTTCCACAATAAATCATGCGATTAAAATAGGGTGGGCACCATGGTCATCTTCTGACCCAGTATGCTCCCCTTCGAGCCTTGGCTCGAGCACCTTGCAAGAGCTCCATGGTCTTGATCCACGACCCTACTTGTTGCTCCTCCGAAAAGGGAAACTTTCCCATTTCCTCCGCGAGGCAACGACAGACCCAACACGCCTAGGCTCGAGGTCTAGGAAGCTTAGAAACATGGATGCGACTGGTCACAAATGGGCATAACGTCGTGAAGGACTGGAGGCGGGGAGAGGTGCGAAGACAACACAAAAGCCACAGGCTAGAGGCCTGTGAGGCCAAACCAAAACTAAAGAAGATGTCTTGTGGGGAAAAGAGAACCCACAGTCACTTGGTTTGTCGATCAATGCATCAAAACAAGGGAAGAAACTCGAACAGGGAATCATTGAAGCGGGGCAAGCGAGGTGAAACTAATCACGGGGAAACATTCATGGATGTCCTACGAACCTCCGGGTATGATTTTCGTGGTCCGGGGAGCATAAGTGAAACACGACGGCAACCAATGTTTTAGAAAACGGGAAGCGGGAGGCGTGCGGAGAGCACCATGTGGCCGCTTGAGCGCCAGGCGGGCGCCTAGGCGGGCGCTTTTTGAAAAAGCGGGTACCTAAATTCTTCTATAATTTAATAGAACATATATACATATTTGTATATAAGTAATATATTTATAAGGAACTTTTATACTTATTTAGACAGCCTACACAAAAAAATAAAGCACCCAGATAGTTTTTGACACAGTTGTAATATGGTATTTGGGTACTACTAATACCCAAATAGTTTACTTTCACTGCAGTGAATATATTCTGATTATATGTACTAAAATGCAGTAACCAGTAGAAAATATATAATGTATTAATGTAGATTATGCAGTAAACAATTAGAATATATAGAATGCTTTATTATCAATATCCAGTAAACAGTAGAATATATATTACACGATAAAATGTATTAGTACATTATATTATATAAGGTAGAAGGGTACATAAATACAATATGCATAATGCAGTAGATATTTATGTATGTATTGGTGCATTATTAAATGTATCATACAGTAAGGTTTCATATTAAACAATGTAAAACAGCAATGTATTATATTATTACAGACTTATAGTATTGTATATTATATTACATGCTAATACAGTCACTCATGCACATACATAGATACTAGGCAAGTCAATATATAGTAGCAGCAACAACATTTGATTACAAAAAAATGAAAAATGAAAGCAACGATACCAAAATCCAGCGCCCAAAAATTAGGCGGCCAAAAGCGGGTGCCCAAAACAAGGAATCAGGCGGGCGCATAGGCGGGTTAAAGCGGGTTTAGGCGGCCGCTTAATGGGCTGCCGCCTGAGTGGCCGCTCAAAGCCTTAACCAGGCGGTTGGGCCTCTTGGCCGCTCAGGCGGGCGCCTAGGCGGGCGCCTGGGACGCTTTTCAAAACACTGACGGCAACCTCCGGCGAGGAACAACAATCGGCGATAGGACCTGATGACCGAGGCCATCACAGAAGGAATGGCAAAAGCCAAAAGAACAAGCGGGGTTTTCGGATGCTTAATGGGCATTCAATTGCACCCAAGGGGGCGGGGAGAACATGGGTGAGGCCAAGGTCGGCGGAAAACACGAGTGTGTAGGTCATGGAGTTTCAGGGCATAGGAGATGCAATTGACCGAGGAGGAAGGATTCGGGTCTCGTGGTGCTACTGGATGCATAAAAAGGGAAGGAGGGGCTTCGAGGTGGCGGTTGCGCACCCATGGTGGAGAGGAGCAGATAGCCCTATATGGGCGTTTCATATATGGATGGAGAGAGGGGATGAGTTTGGGCTCGTTTGAAACGACAAAGCGAGCCGGTTTCAACGGTGAAGAGATCTCGCCCATTCATCAAGAGAGGAGGCCATTGAAGGTAAACACCCCGATCTGGTTTTGGTTTCGCGAGAATAGCGGAGGTAGGGGACGACTTTTCGTCCGTTCATCTGATCTTGATTAAATCATAGCCGTTGGATGGCGCACGAAAAGGAAATTAAAATCAATGTAACGCGTGACAACAATTAAACCGTGGACTATAGGGTAATGCATTACATTAATGAAATTAAAATCAAATCCTTAGTCAAACTATATTCAAATGAGTTTTAATTCTGTAAATTAGAAAGTGATTTTGAGAGCTTAGGGTTACACAATGAGTGTACCCTTCTATTTATAATACTGGAACAATTATAGAGAGGTCCAAACATAATATAAAATAACAAAATAGTAATAACAACACATATTAACACTCCCCCTCAAGTTGGAGCATAAATGTCAATCATGCCCAACTTGTCCACCAGAGAGCAGAAGTCCTTTTTCGCCAGAAGCTTGGTGAATATATCAGCAACCTGATCTTCTGAGTGAGTGAAGGGAGTGCAGATCTTGCCAGAAAGAATAGATTCCCGGATGAAGTGACAGTCGACCTCAATATGCTTGGTGTGCTCATGATAGACAGGATTGTTAATAATAAAAATAGTAGCTTTATTATCACAGTGCATAGGTATAGCAGAAGAAGACTCAACACCGAAGTCTTTCAAGAGAGAGCGCACCTACAAAAGCTCACAGGCAGTATGGGCCATGGCCCTATATTCAGCTTCAGCACTAGATCTGGCAACCACATTTTGTTTCTTACTCCTCCATGTGACTAGATTACCTCCAACATAGGTACAATAGCCAGAACTGGAGTTCCTGTCAATTTTGCTCCCTGCATAGTCAGAATCCAAATAACCCTTAAGAGAACAGTGTCCATTTTTCCTGTAATGAAGTCCCTTGCCAGGAGACTTTTTCAGATATCGCAGAATATGACAGAGTGCATCCCAGTGACACTGTCTGGATTTATCTAAGTACCTGCTAAGACCCACAACAGTAGATATGTCATCTCTAGTCACAATCAAATATATCATTTTACCAATCAGCCTCCTGTATTTTTTATTATCAGCAAGGAGTGGAGAAGAGTCATCATCCCAATTGACATTGGGATCTAAAGGAGTGTCAGCAGGTCTAGCTCCAAGCATACCAGTCTCTTGCAGAAGATCTAAGACATATTTTCTTTGAGATAGCACAAGAGCATTAGAAGTTCTAGATACCTCTATGCCCAGAAAATACCGCAGCTTACCCAAATCTTTAGTAGCAAAGTGTTGACAGAGATGGGATTTAGTAGCCTGAATAGCAATAGAGTCACTGTCAGAAAGTATAATATCATCCACATATACAATCAGAATCACAATGCCAGTAGAAGTCTTCTTAGTAAAGACAGAATGATCCACCTGAGATCTCAGAAAACCAAAATCAATCAGAATCTTGCTCAATTTATCAAACCAGACACGAGGACTCTGTTTGAGCCCATAAATAGACTTATTCAGTCTGCAGACTTTATGACTCCCCCTGAGCAACAAACCCAGGAGGTTGCTCCATATAGACCTCCTCTTGCATATCACCATATAAGAAGGCATTTTTAACATCCAGTTGTACTAGAGGCCAGTTAAGATTAACAACAACAGATAAGAGAACTCTGACTAATTAAGACGGGCAACAGGTGAAAAGGTTTCAAAGTAATCAATACCACATGTCTGTGTATAACCTTTAGCAACAAGACGTGCTTTCAGACGTTCTACAGTACCATCTGGTTGATATTTGACAGCATACACCCATCTGCATCCTACATGCTTACACTGAGGAGGTGGATCCACCAACTCCCAAGTTTGTCTGTCAGAAAGAGCAAGTGTTTCTTCCTTCATAGCAGTAGTCCAAGCTATACTTTGCAAGGTATCCTATACAGTCTTTGGGATGGCAATAGCAGATAAAGCAGTGACAAAGTTGCTAACATGAACACTTAAATTATCAGTCGATACATAGTTAGCAATGTTTTGGATAGTGCAGGAACGAGTGCCCTTTCTAAGAGCAATAGGCACATCAAGATCAGAGATTACCTCAGGTGATGCAGAACCTTCTGGAGGAGAAGATTGGCTTGATTGGGGGGGGGGAGGTCTTGTGCAGGTTGAGATCTGTTCCTGCACTGATAAACAATAAGAGGAGGTGTTGGTTGTACAGAAGTAGTGGCATCAGAAACACAATCACTAGTAATAGGCATCAGAGAAGCAATAAGCTCAGACTGAAGACTATCTCCTTGCGTAGAGTAGTATGGTGTACCCTCAAAAAAGACAACATCACTTCTAGTAAACCATCTTTTGGTAGTTGGGTTATAGCATCTGTACCCTTTCTGTGTACGAGAATACCCCAAAAAAATACATTTTTCAACACGTGGAGATAGTTTATCATGCATTGGGCCAAGCAACTTTACAAAGCATGTAGAGCCAAAAATGCGAGGAGGTACAGTGAATAAAGGTTTATCTGGATTCAGAATTTGCACATGTATTTTATTTCCAATTACAGAAGAAGGCATTCTATTTATTAGAAAACAGGCAGTAAAGATGGCTTCTGGCCAAAATCCCCGAGGTACATTAGCATGCAACATAATAGTTCTGGCAACCTCTAGTAAGTGTCGATTCTTTCTTTCAGCAATGCCATTCTGCTGAGTTGTGTATGCACAAGAAGTCTGGTGTATAGTGCCAACGGATTTACAGAACAACTCAACATCTTTTTGCACAAATTCAAGAGCATTATCCGTTCTAAACATTTTAACCGGCATAGAATATTGTGTTTTCATCTCAGCAAAAAAGAATTTAATTGTGGTCAGAACTTCAGATCGACTTTTCAGAAGAAATAACCATGTGGCCCGAGAAAAATCAT
Source organism: Alisma plantago-aquatica (assembly GCA_963693085.1). Lineage (NCBI taxonomy): Eukaryota > Viridiplantae > Streptophyta > Magnoliopsida > Alismatales > Alismataceae > Alisma > Alisma plantago-aquatica. Next base: position 1,008,553,934 of record OY856413.1, read on the forward strand.
CAATGAACAGAATAAAATATTTGCTTCCAGATAGGCTAGGAACATGACATGGACCCCATACATCAGCATGAACAAGATCAAAAACATTTTTACTATAATCTTAGAACGTTTAGGATAAACATCCCTAGTCTGTTTGCCTAACTGACACGATTCACATTGAAACACATTTGTTCCTACATCAGATACAATATGACGCAATTTCTCAGATGATGGGTGCCCAAGTCTGTAGTGCCACTGTACAGTCGATACTGAAGAAGATACTGCAGAAGCCAGAGCCACATTGTCCACTCTTTTCAGATTCTCCAGGTAGTACAAGCCATCAGGTCCTTCATGTCCCCCACCAATCTTCATCCTCGTGCGAAGGTCCTGAAAAACACATGAACCAGGAACTAAAGTCAGGCTACAGTTCAGGCTACGCAAAGTCTTGCTAACAAATAGTAAATTCAATGGAAAACGAGGCACATATAGAGCAGATTTCAGCACAATATCAGACACAATGTCTCCAATCCCCGAAACGGTAGACTTGGAGCCATCAGCAAGCATAACAGATGAACGAGTAGTCGGTCTAGATAAACTTCTGAACAACGACCGATTCCCAGAAATATGAGAAGATGCGCCCGAATCTATGACCCATTTCGTATTACCAGTAGTAGAGGATGATGCAGTAAGGAAGGCAGTATCACAAACAGAGTATGTCGTAGCATGCACTCCAGTGGTGGTGGCAGTAGATGACGAGCCAGTACGTTCCAGCAACAGGCGCTCAACCTCAGCACGAATGAAGTCAGCGGTAGAAGTATCTGGGGCATCAGGCTGGGTAACACCTCAGAAGATGTAGTAGCCTTAGTGGTCGCATTGACCCAAGCTGGTTTGCCATATTTTTCCCAGCACTTGTCTTCAACATGATTGGACCGGCCACAGAAGTTGCAGAAACGTTGGCCAGTCTGTAGTAGCAGTAGCAGGTCCAGAGGCTGCTCTACGACCTGAAGGGTTCCTCCCCCTGCCAACACTAAGAGGAGGACGAGCGTCATGTGAGCGGTCGCGTCCACGGCCACGGCCACGACCACGACCAGACATCGCAGCAAAAGCAGTAGTATCCCCCATATCAGCAGGAGTCTCAGAAGATGATGCAGTCAAGCGTTGTAGTCTCTAAAAGGCAATCTGTAGAGTAGGCAACGGATCACTGGAGAGAATTTGATCCACCACTCCGGCATAGGAATCAGGTAGGCCAGAGAGGAACTGGACTACGTGCAACTCCTGTCGTTGTCGTTGCATAGTAGCCAAATCAGTAGACAAGGGGTGGTAGGCTTCCAATTCCTCCCACAGTCCCTTGAAAGCAGAGAAGTAATCCGTCAGATCGGATCCAGAGAACCGCAGGCGACTGAGCTGCTTGTTGATATTAAACACCTTTTTGGGATTCTGACTGTGTGAATAAGTGCTGGCAAGCTGATCCCACATCTGCTTTGCCGTTTGCAGGTATAATAGTGTGATGCTAATCTTGGTCTCACTACTATTCAGAATCCATGTCATGACTGTGGAGTCGTCTTTCACCCAGTCATCATAAGCTTTCACATCTTTCGAGTCTGCTATTTCAGGAGGCACAGGTGGTGGATCTCGCGTCAGGTATGACAGTTTTCCTTGTGATTTGACATATATCTGCATAGAGCACACCCAGTGTTGGTAGTTTCTCCCATCCAGCTTCACAATGGTCACCTATCGACGCAGATCTTCATGGGTAGACGCCATTAGGTAGAGACGGATGAAGTAGCAGAGTGACAGGCAGGCAGCAGTAGGTAGGAACAGGCAGTAGAAGGCTGCCTACGTCTCCAGGTAGGCAGCAGCAGGCACAGAGCTACGGATCGGAAGGACCTCTTCACATACGGACTACGCCGGAGCGCATCAAGGAACCCGGTGGCTCACACGGCCAACACGGGCAGGCAGAAAACGTGGCCGAAAAAAAACTCAACACACGTAGGCAACAACAAGGAGGTCCTAGGGGCTTTGATGCCCCTACCAGACTTCCCTATCACGTCTACCATGTGTTGGAGATAGGGTTCAGTTGCAACATGTGTAGGTATACCATGAGCAAAGAACTTACCCATTGCCTTGTCCACCTTCTCTTTCGCACCAGTAAACATTGCTTTTAGAGAAGAAAGGATGAGAGACGGAAGGTGAGGAAGCGAGGTATGGTGTGCCGTCCAATAGACCAACAACTTGGAAGGGCACCAAAGAGAAACAAAGGGCTAGGAGAAGAGACCGAAGCGGGTTGGTGGAAGACGGTGGTAGAAAACACGGCTGTGGGCGAGCAACGGGAAAGGTGGAGCATCCATTGCGAAGAAAGGAGAGGTATCGGGAAGCAGGGTCCTGTGTCGTGACGCGGTCGCCTCTGGTATTTCAAAAGTCGTCGATTTTGGAGGACTTTAGAAGGTCTGTCCCGTCTACAGAGAAATACCGGACGGATGAATGCCAGAATTTGACGAATACAAGCATAAGTATCCAGACGGCATATTTGAGACTGTAACATTTTAAATACTGTAATCAACTACAATGTTGCGTTGAAATACAGCAGCCAAACGGCTTCTTAGAAATTTAGGATTTTCAGAGTATTTATTAAGATATGTCTAAAAGGGAGTAGAGATAGGAGTAGGAGTAGATGGGCTAGGGAGAGGGGTTACATAGCTTAGAATCAAGTAGAGCAACCTCTGAGAGCAAGATATCACAAAACATTTGCCAAAATATCAAAGTCACAACAAAACCAGTTGGTGGAACATTGTTTCGCGAAATAAGTGTTGCATTTCACAACTATTGCGCAATATCAAGGCCCTTACTGGGCTTTTTGCATCGAAATTCCCCCTGATTTGCAAAATTTCGATGGCAACTGCAAAATTTTTGCGAAATTTTGGACCAATTCCTGCTTACTGACGTTTCGATGTCTGATTGCAAAAAGACGAAATTTTGAGCAAAATTTCACAATTTCGATCGAAATATTGTTCCATGTAGACCCTACCCCGAGTCCCTCGATCCTCCCCTAACCCCGACCCCGACCCTGACCCTCTCCCTCGTTGTGCGAGAAAACCTTGTGCGGAACTGACCTAGGGTTGTACACCTACGTTCCTCTCTTCCTTCTCAGCTCTCCAACTTGTCAACAGTCTTCTCCTTCCCCGATGATCTTCTCCTCTCCGACAGTTTCTTCTCCCTGGTGCAGCGTTGGCTTTGGTCTCTCCATTGATGTTGCTCTCAGTTGTTGTTGTTCGTGAGAAGCTTTCTGCTGGTGGAGGCATTTGATCTTAGCGGCTACGATGGCATCAACTGTGAGGTAAGCTTCTCTTCTTCATTCTTCTTCTCTATTATATCCGCAAGCTCCATTTCTTTTCCTTCTTCTTATAGTGGCTCTACAGTAATGATGTTTCCGCTGTGATTTTTTTGTTTGGTTGTGGCTCTCGACTGTGGTGTCCCCACTCTAATTAGGGAATCAAGTTTTCCATCTCCTCTTCTGCCTTCTACTGTGACACCCTCCTTTTTAGCATTACATATCCCCATATCTTCCATTTCCAATCTCCAACTTGTTCAACATTCTGCACTCCCTATCTCCCTATTTCACCTCCAATTCGCCCTACTCTCCTAATTACTCCAATCCCCCTTCTTTTACCTTTTGCCTTACCCCACCCTGTATTCTTCTCTCTCATTTCCTCAACAATCATTACCATTTCCTCCTGTACCATTTCCTAATATACCATTAAGTATCCCCCCTCTAATTACTTATTCCATCACACTTTTTCTCCCCTTATCAACCTCTTTCACCTCCAATTTTCTCTTTTTCCTCCATTAATCCAGCATAGTAACATTGACACATTTTTCCTACTTCCACGCCTTATTTTCCTTCTCTCCCATTTCCTCCTCAATTTTGGTTCAATTAGTACCATGAATTGTTGGTTAATAATATATGATGTTTCACTATTCTGAATGAGTACTCTATTTGTTAATGTTGTTGCTTAGATAAATTCTAAATGGGCACTCTATTGTTGTAAAAAGCTTCTTGTTGTATCCTCGTTTATAATTGTTCACTTATATAGAATTATATAGCGTGAATATGTAATTTTATGCATACAATAATTAATTTATTAAAAAAGTAAAAAACCGATTGATACTGATTATACTCCTGCACACTGTATATACTCTATTCGGTAGCCCGTCCACCCGTACACCGATTACCTCTTTTGAGAACATTGAACGATGTACATGTAGATGTCCATGATTTTAATATAGAAATCCCTTGCCAGGAGACTTCTTGAGATACCTCAAAATGTGCATAATGTACCCTGTATGACTTGTGCATGGCTTATCCATGAACTAACTAACAACACTAGTGGCGAAGCAAATGTCAGACCGAGTGACATTTAGATAAATCAATTTCTCAACTAAGTCGTTTGTACCTCCAAGGATCATCAAGAACCCCCCCTTCTCCATGGATAAGCCGACTTTAGGATTCATTGGAGTATTAGCATGTTGAGCCCCAAGCATCCATGTCTTAGTGAGTAGATCCAAGACATACTTCCTTCGTGGAAATACAATCCCAGACTTAGACTTGGCAACATCAATCTCTAGAAAATATTTAAGCCTGCCCAAGTCCTTCATTTGAAATTGGCCCTGCAGCAAGAGCTTCAGTTGTGCAATCATGCTTATCATTCCCAATAATGACAATATCATCAACATATATTACAAAAAGTGCTCCCAAAACTCATTCTTCTGTAGAAGACTGAATGATCCATGGTACTTATAGAGATATGTGTTTTCTTGAGCGTCATGTGCTTAGCATGTGCTCCACTTATTCTTTTACTTATGTTGTTTAGTCCCATATGGGTTGCATCTTAACTAGTCTCTTTTTCTGTTTGCTATATAAGAGACTACAATGTACACTGTTTTACTCATTCAATAAACAACAATTCTCCATTTTACATGGTATCAAGAGCAGGCCTCCATTTTCTCCCACCCTAATTTCCCACCCATGACCTAACAGCCCCCCCCCCCGCCGGCGGCAGCCTTCTGCCCGCTCCTCTTCTTCCCTTCTATCCCACATTCCCTCACCCTAATCCTCCCTAGCCGTCGTCCCCCCACCACACAGCCGCCCGCCGCCCAACTCCATCCCTGTCGCCGCTTCTTCCAGCAGCCCTCCACCTCCAAACTGCCACCACCACCGGCCTCCACCACCACCCAGTGCCCTCTCCTCCTTTCTTCCTCTATCCTATCTACCCATCCATACCCTCTTCCACCATATTCTCCACCTAAAATATTTTCTACACTACTACGTAAGGCCTGAACACTTTCTAATTTTTTACATCTACGACCGAGCTTCCGTCAATTCTTGCTCGGGTGTCCGCTGGCCATCTAAGTTGAGAGTCCTCTTTGTCTGTGGGTATTTCTGTCTGCGCCTCATGGGGGAACGTTGAGTTTCTTCTCATGCAGGCGTAGGTTTCTATGCATATTCTGCCCGTTTTCGGGTTCTTCTGATCTGCTACGTCAGATCCCTGCTACCTCTGCCCGTTTCGGGTTCTTCTGCTCTGCCCATTAAGGGTCGCTACTGCTTCTACGACGTTGACGTCTACTGCTGCTATGGCTTACTCTGAGCCCCCCAGATCTCTGTGTGTCACTACGGTGAAACTCGACGACGGGTCCAACTACCACCTATGGTCGGCGTCGTTTGTTCTCTATGTCAAGGCGCAGGGGAGATATCACCATCTTACGGCCAATCCTCCTGATGCTCCTACGGCGGATTCTGATGACAAGACTACACAAAGCTACATCCGGTGGTCCAAGGATGATTCCGGCGTCATGTCTTGGATCCTCAACAGCTCTGAGCCCCGGATCAGTCAATCTCTTCTCTGCCATCATGATGCCAAGGCGATGTGGGATCATTTGGCACATGTGTACTCACATCAGGAGAATCCAAAGCGGGTCTTCGAAATCTTCAAACAGCTCGCCAAGAAGGAGTTCTCCACTAACACGTCTATTGACGATTTCTATAATCAATGTTCTGCTTTGTGGAATGAATATGAATTGTATCACCCTCTAACTGCTGATATCAAGATTGCCCAGAAACAAAGAAACGAACTTCAACTTGTGCATTTTCTGGCTTCCCTTCCTGCCTCCTTCTCGGGGGTTGTTGATCAAATTCTATCAAGCGATCCACTACCTACTGTTCGTGATGTCCTCAAAAGGGTTCAGAGACTGCCTTCTCTGACTCCCACACCTGCTCCTGAGCATCCTGCACTAGTTGCACGCTCTTCTAACTCTAGTCGTGGCCGTGGCCGTGGTCGCGGTCACGGTGGACGACCTCCTCCTTCTGGCGGCCGAGGATCTACTACACCAGGTCGAGGTACTTCTCAAGGCCCACGTCACTGCAACTGGTGTGGCCGCGACAATCACACTGAGGACCGATGCTGGATCAAGCACGGTAAACCTGCTTGGGCTAACCAAACCGTTGATGATGTTGTCGTGGCTGAATCTCCTGCTGAAATATCACCTGCACCAACCAACACTGATTGGCTACGCTCAGAATTTGAGAAAATGTTTCAAGAGCGCCTTGCACAGCTACCCTCTACATCAGGCCCATCTGCCATGCTCACCTCATCATCTTCTGGTAACAAACAGTGGTGCATCGACTCCGGTGCTTCCACTCATATGACTGGTGCTCTTCATTTATTTTCAAAACTTAGTACGACAACTCCGATATCATCTGTCACTGTTGCAAATGGATCTAAAACTGTTGTTCACGGCACCGACACAGTTCCTCTTTCACAAAAGCTGCATCTAAATTCAGTTTTATACATTCCGAAATTTCCTGTTAATTTGCTTTCAGTCAGCAAAATGATTAAACAACTAAACTGTTTTGTCAAATTTGATCCCTCTGGTTGTATTGTGAAGGATATCCGCACCAAGACGAGGATTGGTTCGGGCCGTGAAGGACCTGATGGGCTGTACTACCTGGATGGACCACCTGCTCCGAAGGCGATGATCTCTACCTCTGTGTTAGGTCTACAGTTGCATGTTAGGCTTGGACATCCATCTGCAGCAAAATTGAAGCATCTTTTTCCGCACCTATCAGGCGATAAATTTTCCTGTGAGACCTGTGTTATGGACAAACATTCTAGATCTGTTTTTCCTGCTAAACAAGTTATTTCTTCTAAAGAACTTTTTGAATTAGTACATGCGGATATTTGGGGACCATGTTCTGTGCCTAGTCATTCTGGTGTGAAATATTTTTTGACTTTCATTGATGACTATTCTCGTACCACTTGGCTGTTTCTGCTCAAAGGTCGAAATAATGTGTTAGATTGCATTCATACTTTCTTTGCTGAAATTAAAACACAATTTGGTCAATCTATTAAAACCCTTCGCACAGACAATGCCCTTGAATTTATACAACAAGCTGTTACTTCTTTTTGTGTGTCCCAAGGAACTATCCACCAGACTACTTGCCCATACACTCCACAACAAAATGGCGTAGCGGAACGGAAGAACCGACACCTTCTTGAGGTTGCTCGCACCCTCCTCATTCATTATAAAGTACCTCATTGTTTTTGGCCTGATGTTGTGTCCACCGCATGCTATCTTATCAATCGCATGCCATCCTCTGTTTTGAAAAATCAGGTTCCGTATGCCCTTTTATTTCCTGATAAACCTCTGTTCTCTGTGCCGCCTCGTATCTTTGGGTGTACATGTTTTGTGAAAAATCTTCGCCCCGGTCTCACCAAGTTAGATGCTCGGTCTGTGAAGTGTGTGTTTTTAGGATACTCTCGCACTCAGAAAGGCTACCGTTGTTTTGATCCAGTTACGAAACATTGGTATGTTAGTGCGGATGTGATATTCTTTGAACATATACCCTATTACTCTGCTACCGGGAAAAACTTGACTACTGATATTTTAGCTACCACTCCACTACCGTTGGTTGAAGATCTGCTTCCTGCTACTGTGCCTCCAGAACGCCCTCTACAAGTCTACAAGCGAAGACCGAAGCCTGTCACTGCCCCGACCGAACCAACTCCTCCGTCTGCGGATGATCCACCATCGGCTGAGGTACTTTCTGACTTGGATATTCCTATTAGTTTACGGAAGGGTGTTCGTTCTTGTACTCAGCATCCTATTAGTCGCTTCTGCTCATTTGCCAATCTCAGTGATGACTTTGCCTATTTTACATCTGCTTTATCTGCTGTGACTATTCCTAAAACCGCCAAGGAGGCGCTTTGTCATCCTGCCTGGAAACATGCTATGGAACAGGAAATGCAAGCTCTGAATGACCAACATACCTGGGATCTGGTTGACCGACCATCTTCATGCCATCCTGTGGGTTTTCGTTGGATCTTCACCATTAAATATCATCCAGATGGTACCATTGAACGTTTGAAAGCTCATCTCGTGGCAAAAGCATATACCCAGACCTACGGGGTTGATTATTTTGAAACTTTTTCTCCAGTAGCTCGTCTCAATTCTGTTCGCATTCTGATATCTGTTGCAGTCAATAAAGACTGGCCTCTTTTCCAACTTGATGTGAAAAATGCTTTTTATATGGCGATCTACAGGAGGATGTCTACATGGAGCAACCCCCCAGATTTGTTGCTCAGGGGGAGTCTGCTTCAAAAATCTGTAAACTTCGCAAGGCGATATATGCTTAAAACAAAGACCACGAGCATGGTTTGACAAACTTAGTAAAATCTTACTTTCTTTTGGCTTTCGACGGTCGCAGGCTGATCACTCTGTTTTCATACGAAAAACTACATCAGGGCTTGTTATTTTCATTGTGTACGTTGATGACATTATCTTATCTGGCAGCGATAATGCAGGGATTCAAGCAACCAAAAACTATCTAGCACAACATTTTATCACGAAGGACCTTGGTAAATTACGATACTTTCTTGGTATTGAGGTTGCTAGATCTTCTGCAGGATTGTGACTATCACAGCGGAAATATGTTCTGGATTTGTTGCAAGAGACAGGCATGTTAGGCTGCAAGCCAGCCAACACACCTTTGGATCCCAATATGGATTGGGACAGTGAATCTTCTCCCCCATATGCTGACCGACACCAGTTCAGGAGACTAGTAGGCAAACTTATCTACCTAACTGTCACTCGAGCTGATTTAGCTGCTGTTGTTGGGTTTGTTAGTCGGTATCTTGATAAACCACGCCAATGTCACTGGGATGCTATCTGTCACATTCTTCGATATCTCAAAAGTGCTCCTGGGAAAGGACTATTATACAAGAAGCATGGCCATTGTGACCTATCTGGTTTTTCTGACTCTGATTATGCAGGCAGTAGATCTGATAGAAAATCCACATCTGGATATTGTACTTTTATGGGGGGCAATCTGGTTACATGGCGCAGTAAGAAGCAAACGGTTGTTGCACGATCTAGTGCTGAAGCAGAATATAGAGCGATGGCTCATACTACATGTGAGCTTTTGTGGGTCCGCAGTCTTCTGAAGGAATTTGACATCTCTCCGACTAGCCCCATCCCTATGTTCTGTGACAATAAGGCATCGATTTTTATTGCGAGCAACCCTACTTTTCATGAAAGAACCAAACATATTGAAGTCGACTGCCACTTTGTACGAGAAAAGGTTATGTCTGGACAGATTCACACTCCATATATCAACACGGAGAAACAACTTGCAGATATTTTCACCAAGGTGCTACCCAAAAATCGCTTTCAGACGCTGATTGACAAGCTGGGCCTCTTTGACATCTACGCCCCAGCTTGAGGGGGGGTATAGAGATATGCGTTTTCTTGAGCGTCATGTGCTTAGCATGTTCTCCACTTATTCTTTTACTTATGTTGTTTAGTCCCATATGGGTTGCATCTTAACTAGTCTCTTTTTCTGTTTGCTATATAAGAGACTACAATGTACACTGTTTTACTCATTCAATAAACAACAATTCTCCATTTTACAGTACTTATATGGAGTCCAAACTCAGAAAGAGCACTACTGAATATGCTAAACTAGACATGGGATGACTGCTTCATACCATAGAGGGACTTGTTAAGACAACATACTATATCTAACTCCCCCTGAGAAACAAACCCAAGTGGTTGCTCCATAATCTCTTCATTTAGATCACCATGAAGGTTTTTTTTTAATATCAAGTTGGTGTAGAGGCCACAAGTGAATAGTAGTTAGAGACAAGAAAATACGAACATATGCCATCTTTGCCACAGGAGAAAAGATCTCTGAGTAATCCTTGCCAAAACTTGAGTGTAGCCCTTGGCTACCAAGTGTGCCTTCAGATGGTTAAAACAACAATTTTCACCAACTTTGGCAGTGTAAACCCAACGACATCGAACAACAAACTTATCACGTGGGCGTGAAACAAGAGACCATGTCTTGTTCTGGTGAAGAGTTGACATCTCCTCATCCACAACTTGACACCAACCTCGGTGATCAAGTGTAAATGAAACATACAGAGTTATAGAGACTAGGGATAGAGAAGAAATAAAGGCATAATGTGGTGAATGGTCGCTATATGAGACAAAGTTACAAATCATATGCTAAATATGTTTAAGAGTGAAGGATCTAACACCTTTACTTGTAGAAATAGGAAGATTTTGTTTTAAAGATGGAGAAGGAATTGTCTGTACCTGACCTTCTAAAATGAAGCATTTGGGGAAGGATTTATACTAGTGGGAGCCTCTATTCCACCTGCATTGGTACGTGAACTGGATTGTCCACCTACATTTTTACAATTGGGTGTAGAGTCATTGGGGGCCTATCAGAGGTGGGAGGAACCACATCATGAGTACCTTCACTAGTAGAGGACTCGGGAACCTAAGACTCAACTACAACGGGAAGGGGCAACCACTCCTCTGTAGTTACTAGTGTCATTGAAGAAATGTCATCAAAGAAGGATGAGCCTTTAAAAAAGGTCACATCAATAGATACAAAGAAGCAATGTAAGGTAGGACTGTAGCACTTATACCGCTTTTGGACCTGTGAGTGACCTAAGAAAACACATTTGACGGACTTTGAATTTGGACTCAATTTATCCATACCTGGACCAAGACAATAGACAAAACAAACACATCCAAACACTCTGGGTGGAACATTGTACGATGTTTTTATGTAATGTAGGATTTGAATAGGTATGTGATTCCATAGGATGGATGATGGCATATAGTTGATGAGGTAGGTGGCAAATTGAACTGCATCTCCCCAAAATTCTCTACGAACATGCTTATGTAGAAGTGTGACCGGTCTCAACAATATGACAAATTTTCCTCTCAGCCACTCCATTCTGTTGTGGAGTGTGTGGTCAAGATAATTGATGGATGATTCCATATGTGGAGGTGAAATGGATGAACTCACGACTAATCTATTCTTTGACATTGTCAGAACGAAGAGTACAAATTTTCTTTTTAAACTTGGTTTCCTCTTCTACATAAAAAGACTTAAATATGGATGTGAAGAAGTGTATTAGTTGTTCTATTGATATCTACACCCCTATCCTATAGATATAGGAGAGGAGGCAATTACAAGGAAGCACAAGGAAGTGGACTAAACCCTAATGGGCCATGGGCTAACAGGTCCATGTACACAATAGAATAATTAATCTATTAACTAAATAGGCTAATATTCTAACGATCAATAACTTAATGGTTACTTCATCAAATAAAGCCATTTAGCGCGAGAATAATCATCTACAATAACGACAAACTTTTAAAATCCAAGTTTAAATGTGACACAACTCGGACCCATACATCAGAATGTACTAGCTCAAAAATAGACTTTGTTCTTTGACTGTCCCTAAACCTACATGGGGACCTTGTGTGTTTCCCAAATTGACATGATTCACATTGCCGACGAAGAAAATGTATGATTTTGATGTCAGGTTTCCACGAAAACAAAAAATTCTCGAAATTTTGATAGAAATTTCGACAAATGTGTTTCTGACGTTTCGACAACAAAATTATTGAATTAATTTATGAAATTTTACCAGATTTATCTACTAGTGTAGATCTACTCAAATATGCAATAGTTTTTCATATTAGATATGTGGGGGGTGGGGTCTCCTCATGTGTGAGTGAAGGACCCTAACTGTTTTGATGCAAATTTTGATGGAGAATTTTGATGTCAATTTTTTGATAGTGAAATCACTTAATGAAGTCATTATAGTTTGCAAGCACAATATATAGAGTTAAAAATTCAAAACTGTGCAACAAAACATGCTCTAGCTAGTCCGTAGTACATTTAAAAAAGAAATTTTTGATGATCAATGCATTTCGATATCCGATTGCTATATGTATGGAAATAATTGGCAAAATTTTGACAATTTTGTTGAAATTTTAAACTATGCACATTGCATACTCTCCGAGCTGGACAAACTTGGAACCAAATCTTGAGCTTGTCTATAGATGCATGACCAAGACGACTATGCACCACTAAAGGAGATGCAGCGACACATGTCGTGGAACGTTGTTGGAAGTAGTAGAATCCAGCCAATTCTTATCCTTCGCCAATCTTCTTCCCCTTCTTCAGGTCATGTATAAGACAAGTATTTGGTGAGAAAGTAATAGATACTTGAAGAGAACGAGTTGATTTGCTAATACATAATAAACTAAAAGTAAAATAGGAATAAGGAATAGATATATGTGGGGTTGGTGACACCATCCTAGTTCCCTTAATAGAGGCTACAGAGGTGTCTACACAGGTGACACCATGTAGGTTGGGCTTATGGGTGTAGTCGTGTAGGTAGCGAACATCTCTACTATCCCGGTGATGTGATCAATTGCACTAGAATCAAGGACCCAATCTGACTTGGACATCGATGCCTTGTATGTCTGTGAAATGCATGTAGACAAATTGGACCTTTGTGCAATGGAGACTGAAGTCATTGCCTGCTTTGAAGCTCGAAGACACATCAATTGACCATGTTTTCTTTTGAAAAAGACACCTGATGTGTAGCCTTGTCCATAGTATAATCAATAGTTGCCACATTGGTGGATTTTGTAGGGAATTCATATATTTTATTGTGGACTATCATAGTGGATTGGTAAACTGTGGACTCTTTGCCATCCATGTTGACCACAAATGCACCCAAACAAAGAAGATATAATTAGATTGGAAAAAGCAGATCAAGGGACAATAAACAGACTTTATAGCAAGCTTTAGACTTTTTTTTCACCAATGGAGACTTTGTGGAAGCAAGGGGACAATAGAAGACCTTGAAAATATATATATTTGCACACTCTATAGAAGTCGAGAACCTTGAAATCAGACATTGTAGGCTTGAGAATCAAATTGTCTTTGTTGTCGCAGAGGAAGCGTCAACCCAAAAGATATTAATCAATTGAGATCTTGATTAGGACCACTAGAGGCTTAAGTGGGGACCAAAAGCCCTTAGTTTCTATTATGTATGGTGTTTCTATAGTAATTCCAACCACACTACAAGAGTGAAGAAGAGCTACTTCTCTCTCCTCAATGCTTCTTTGTCCTAGAACTTCTATGACAATGTTGTGGGAGTAGGGGTGCCCCACAAGGACCCAAAATAAGGGAGAAAAGGCTCCCTATTACCGTTGGACAGAGAGCCGAGTTGGTCAATGAAATTGATGTGTTCTGTCCTCTGAAAAAGAACCTAGTAATCACACTTATGGAGGCTGAAATCCTTCTTTCTCCCTTCAAGAAGGCCGCTGGGGATGAGGGAACCCAACCCAAGGGTTGCCCTGAAAAAAAAAATGAGGGCTAGAGTTGTAGCTCCAAGCACAACGTCGTGCTACAGTAACTTACCGTAGCGCGGGCTGGAGATGAATATAACGGTGGAGATGGTTGGACTACCACATGATGCCAACGGTCTTGTAGACTGCCTAGATCTTCCCCAAGGCTCTGATGCCATGAGAAGATGTACAGTTGAGGGAGAATACCTCGACAACTTCTCATACCAAAGCGATTGTAGATTGATATACAAGAGACTTTACAGGCTTTACACACGGGACTTTGAGATTTTCTCACATTTACAAGTAGGTCCCCATACATACATCTTAACATATTACATTAGTTGGCATCAGAGCCTAACCTTACTTTTCTTAGGGTTTTTCTCTTGTCCTATGCTCCCTAGCTGCCCGTCTTCCCTGTCATACCTAGTCGTTGTCCGCCGCCAACCACTGCAATTCCCAACCGACGCTGCAAGTGTCTGGAGCCTCCACTAATAGTAACAGTTGTTGCCTTCACCGTTGCCAGCAGCAGCAGTCGCCAATGTCAAAAGCCTTCACTGCCGACCATAGTCACTACAACTCCAAGAACTAGTAAGGAAACCCCCAGAAAAAGAATTTGGGACTCATCCCCGAACCCCAAGCAAAGAGGCACTACCCCCCTGCAACCCTCTAGCCAACTCACCAAGGATTTGGGTCCGTAAGTCATGGTTACGGCGTTACGCATCACACTTCCACATGTTACATCACCTTCAAACACATAAGATTGAAGGAGGCAATCATATCAACTTCATTTTGAGAAAGATCTTTGCTTTTCTTATCGTGCTCGTTACTTAACTACTGTAGATTTAATACACTCATAACGGGTCCATAGTTTGTATGTTTGTTCCTCTACCGCAAAAATTTCCAAGCCTCATTTCGTCTAAGGTTTTCCCTATTCCGTGCGTTGCATTCGTCTCATATTTTCTATATCATTTGATTTCCTTTGGAATATGGCAGTGTACTTTTGCATAACAAAGTTGTCATAGATGTGTGTTGTTTTTCTCTCATCTCATTGTGCAATCATGCTCCGGAAAAATATCTGACAACCCAGTTTTGGAACACAATTTGAATATTGCCCTTGAGGCTTCGCAAACTTTGTATACCCTTGACACACTTGGTCAAGCCATAAACTCCATCAAGAATGGTCTTTGCGTTATTCGCTAGACAAATACTCTCCATGCCAGCTAATCTTCATCGCCTTGTTTGGGGTATGGTATGCCTCTAATGTCACCCCAAACTCCCCCTCATCCTACTCTATAAATTTGTGCACCATCGCCCCAACAACCCGGAGTGCCATCACTCTGGCTCCACTTACCCATTTGTGGAACCTGAACCTAATCCCCTGCATCCCTAGGAGGAATCCCACAATCAACCCCACTCCACTCGCTCCTCGTGCCCTACAATTCTTTCACGCAACCCATTACCTACCTCAGCACTGACTAATAGCACATATGGCTTCACCTCAACCCCCCATTGTTCCTCCTCTTGGTCCCGTCCTCATCCTTGTAGCCACGATATTTATCATGCCCTCCATCATGGATGTTAGAATGACACGATGAGTTTTTTTTGTCATTCAGTCTTTATTTTTTGATGCGTACAATATTCCTATTCTTGATGGTCTCGTATGTAATTTCCCTTATTGTTGTTTAATATAATAAGGGAGCCGTTCCACATTGGGGTATTGCGCTCCGTGCATTTCTTCGCTCGTAACATGGTATGACTTCTTTATTTGAATCTTGCCTTCAGCTATGACTTCTCTAATGAAGTGGTACTTGACATCAATGTGCTTTGTTCTGTCATGGAACATTTGATCTTTGCTAAGATGTATAACACTTTGACTGTCACAATGAACAAACTTGTTCTTGAACCATGCCCAACTGATTCATGAAGTCCTTGAGCCATAAAGCCTCCTTCACGGCTTCTATTGCCGCCATGTACTCTGCTTCAATAGTAGATAAAGCAATAGTACTTTACAGAGTGGCTTTCCAACTAACAAGCTACAGATCCCACCGTGAACATGTAACTTGTAAGAGATCTCCTCTTGTCGAGGTCGTCTGCATAATCTAAGTCCCTTTGAATCTCCATGCTAAGAATCTTCTCAGCTTCACCTAGGTCTTTCATATCAAATCCTCCACCTAGAAGAGATTTCACCTTGGCAATCTCCAATGCGTGTCTAGAAGCGATCAACATGTCATCAACAAATAGCAGTAGGTAAACAAAGGAATCGTCATCCAACCCTTTGTAGTAGACACAAGCATCATAGCTACTCCTAGAAAATCCATTGTGCGTCATGAAAGAGTCAAATCTCATGTACCGTTGTCTAGGAGATTGCTTCAGCCCATAGAGTGACGTCTTGAGCAAGCACACATAGTTCTCTTTTTCTTCAAAATCCTCTGGTTGTTGCATGTAGATCTTTTCTTCTAGTTCACTGTGCAGAAAAGTTGTCTTTACATCTAGCTGCTGCAACTCTAGGTCTTCAATGGCTACCAAAGAAAGAAGCACCCGTATGGAATATGCTTGACGACGGGTGAGAAGACTTCATTATAATCAATGCCTTCAATTTGACTGTCGCCTTTTGCAACAAGGTGTGTCTTGTATCTATCACCTTCTTTCTTCTTACAGACCCATTTGCAGCCCACTACTTTCTTACCTTTGGAAGGTACCACCAGCTCCCAAGTTTGATTCTTATGAAGAGATTCCATCTCTTCCTTCATTGCAACAATCCACTACGGAGCATCATGACCTGTGACTGCATTACGGAAAATGGTTGGCTCATCACCAATATCCACATCACCGACGTTGGAAAGGGCATAGGCCACCATCGAATCACCAAAGCCATAGCATTAGAGTGGTTAATGTTCTGTTTGCCTTTGCCTTTGGCTACACTGTAAGAGCTCTCTAGAATCTCCTCTTTATCTTTAGTAGGCACTGAATCATCTGGCATAGAAGAGGAATCTTGTTCATCAACCTGTGAGCCAACATCTTCTTTGGTCTCCACCTGTTGTGAGACGCCCTGTAGAGAACCTATAGAAGAGCTATTTGTGTCTTGCATAGTAGACACCATGGCAGATTCGTTAAAAGTAATGTTGCGCTCTACCAAGAAATGTGGTGAAGAAGGATCCGTGCACCAAAGACAATATCCTTTCACCCCAGAAGCATAACCAAGGAATATGCATTTGATAGCTCTAGGTTCTAATCTGTCAGTATCAGAATGTGCATAAGTAGGGCAACTGAATATTCGTAGATTCAAATAATCAACGGGTTTACCAGACCAAGCTTCTTCAGGAGTCTTGAAATTAATAGAAGACGATGGAGAATGGTTCACAAAATAACAAGAGGTTGGTATAGCTTCATCCCAAAAAGATCTATCCAAGCCCACATTGAGAAGCATGCATCGGGCCTTTTCCAACAACGTTCTGTTCATTCTTTCTGCTACACCGTTTTGCTGGGGAGTGTGATGCACAGTACGATGTCTTTTGATCCCATGATCACTGTAGAAGTTATTGAACTCCTTAGAACATGACTCTAAGACGTTATCAATCCGAAAAGTATTTATGCTCTTGTCGGTTTGATTCTCAACAAGAGCCTTCCATTGCTTGAAAGTCGAGAACGCCTCGTCCTTGCTCTTGAGAAAATAAATTCTAACCTTCCTTGTGCAATTATCAATGAAGATCATCATATATTTAGCACCACCTTTGGAAGGAACACGAGAAGGGCCCCATAGATCAAAGTGAGCATAATCTAGAGCATCCTTAGAAGAATGAATTTTCGTCTCGAAGCTATTTCTGTTGGCCTTCCCCATTACACAATGCTCGCAGAAATCTAACTTTTTTGTGCTTTCGCCACACAACAACCCTCTCTTGCTCAGAAGCATCATTTCTTTCTCAGACATGTGTCCCAAACGCATATGCCAGAACCTTGTTGTGTCTTTAGATGAAGTTGTAACCGTTGCGGAGCTTGAGATAGTGGAACCTTGCAAGATGTATAGTTTGTGTGAATTTCTCACTACCTTCTTTAGGACCCTATCAGCTTTAAGAACATCAAGAACTCTATTTTCACCGGAGAACTTGCAGCCCTTATCTTCAAATGTGCCCAAAGAGATGAGATTCTTCTTCAACCTGACAACATGTCGGACGTCCGTCAATGTATAGATTCATCATCAAACATCTTGATCTTCACCGTGCCAACACCAGTCGTCTTGTAAGGACAATCGTCACCCATAAGGTTATCTCCACCTTAATGTGACTCATAGGTATGGAAATAATCCTTACGCTCGGTCATGTGGTATGTGCATGTTGAATCAAGAATCCAATCCTTCTTGTAGTCGTAGGATGGCGATGAAGCAAGAACGCAGTTGTCGTCTTCAGAACCTCCATGAGCCACCTTTGCATGAGCTACAGCATCATTTGATTTCTCATGTTTTTGCTTGTTTTGTAACTAGTTGCATTAGTCTCGGGTATGACCTGTCTTCTTGCAATAGTTGCACCTCTTTGATTGACGTGACTTTGACTTCTTTTGCTTTGAACTTTCAGGGTCTTTGTGATGTAGATGCTCCCTTCCTCTAGCGGCCAAAGCTTCACCCGTTACTTTTGATGAAGTAAGATCCTTCTCTATTTTCTCTTGAGATGTCAAGGCCGTTTTGACTTCATGGAGTGAGATAGTCTCTGACTCACGAAATATCATCATATCCTGAAGATTGTTGTAGGACGAGGGATGGGTGCAAAGCAACAAAATTGCTTGATCCTTGTCCTCTATTTTCACATCGATCTGTCTGAGGTCGTGGATGATTTCATTGAACTCATAGAGAAGAGTCGTCAAGGAACCACCTTCTTCCATGCGTTCTTTAGCGCAAGCTCGTTGGTGATGGACTTATTCATGTAGAGTGCTTCAGGTTCATCCCAAACGTCTTTGGCAGTCTTCAGATGGACGACCTCGCAGAGGACTTCATCCTCCAAACAAAGAAAATGCATCATGCATGTATGTGCCTTCTCATCAATCTCCTCCCACCGGTCATCCATCATGGATTCTGGTTTCTTCTTTCCGAGAAGAGCTTTGTGGGCTCCTTGCGTGAGGCAAGATTCACACTTGATTTGCATGAGAGAGAACTTGCTCTGATACCACTTATTGGGATATGGTGGTGGTGAGAGACCCGAACAACAAGGCCCAACGAGCTTGTTGCAGAAATGCGGAAGCGTGAGATCGAGCAATCTAAACTGAATACGTTCAACGAAGATCAACAACGAACAATCAAGCAACCACAAAGACGAGATTTATAGTGGTTCGGAAAATTCTCAATGAGCCTACATCCACTCTTGGAGATGATATTATTGATAGAGAGATTACAGAGATGATGATCGCAGAAGAGAGAAGAACTGAATCCCCTTTTACACATGAAATCCAACCGTAAAAGAAGATGGTTGCTTGGAGAGGAGTTCTTGGAGGCGTGAAATCCTAAGGAAAGCCCTAAGTCCGTCCGTGGCTTTAGGTCTTCGAAAAATGACATCTCTTGGTGTCTCTTCGTTGCTCTTCATGTTTGGGACGAGTTGGGGGAGTCTATTTATAAGAATAGAACTCATATCCAAAGTCTTGAAGGATTGGGTTGTTTTCCTATGGTCCGGAAGGGACTGTATACGGTCCGTAACAGGGACTATATTTCCAAATCAACAACATTTATAGTCCAGCACAGGACTGTATACAGTCTGTGTTAAAGAGTATATATTAGCCTATTTAGTTAACATGTTAATTAGTCAGTGGGCCTTTAGTGTCTCGGCCCGTTTATATTACTTGGGACACAAGTCTCAGGGTTTCTCCCTTGCCCCTATATATAGGACAGGGTTGTACCTCTTTTATTCATCTAATCGAATCAGTTCAATACAATATTCTTTCACATGGTATTAGAGCACGTTCGCTCCTAGCGAACCCTAACCTAGCCACCGCCCATATTCCCTCTCCTCTCCGGCGCGCACGCAACCCTAGCCGCCACCTCTCTCTCTGAGAGAGAGCAATAGAGGGGCGTCTTCCCTACGGGCGGCCGCCGCCATTGCCATGGCTTAGGCCGAATGTCGGCCTCCATGGCTCAATCTCCTCTTTCTTAATTGATCAAATCTTCTTTACATACGCCGACGTCATCCTTCCCGGCTATCTCCTATCTATTCATCCATCCGTCGCTGCATCATTCCCCCCGTCACATCACGCGGTTGCCGTATCCAGCAGCAAGCAGCCGCCAGCCACAAGCAGCAGCGCCGCCGCCGTCACAATTGCCGCCAGATGCAGCAATCAGCACCGCCGGCCAAGCCAGCAGCCGTCGCTGCCTTCCCATGCGCCGCCGATGACCGCCTGCCCTACGACCTGTGACGTCAATGCACGGGTATTAACGCCTACCGCCAACAACAGCAAGTAGCCATCGTCGCCGATCCCAGGAGCATTAGCCGCCGTTGTTGCCAACTTGCCATCATATCCGCCCAGTCGGCTTTGTCTCTATTGTCATCGTCTATCCAGCCTTCGTCGTAGCTAATGAAGAAGCTTCGCACATGGCTCCGCCTGCAGCCTCATGGCCTGCAATATCTCCAGAGCCGCGCAGGAGTCCGTTATCATCTCTTTCTCTGTGGCCAAGTCCTATGGTAGTTGGTCATCATCTTGTCGCCGTTGAAATTCAGCAACAACATCAAAACAACCATCGTCGCCATCATCCAGGCCCCCTGGCTTCTGCTCCATCCTACTGTCGCTGACATCCATTATCCATTGCCATCATTGTTGAGTCCTCGATGTTGCTGCCCCAACGCCATCACCTATCCCTGGACAAAACACTCCACCATATTCAACCATGCCTTCACCCCCTAATCAGTATTGTCTTCTCCCAAGTATGAGTGACGTCCTCCTCTATATATTTTTTTATTGCCCCCAACTTCTCTATCTCTATTGAAATTTGAATCCTTACTCGGATATATCTTTGGTTAATCGGATCCAATTTTAGGCCTATTCGGATTTTTCATTTAATTTTCTACTCAGATCTTACATTGACCCATTTAGCATATTTTCTCTAGTTATCAGTTTCATTCTCCATATATTACACATCCATATCGCAAATTCCTCTCAAATCCACCAATTTCTTTCCCACCCACCCATCATCTGTGTATCCCTTTTTCCACGTGCCGGGGGGGGGGGGGGGGGGGGGGGGGGGGGTTATAGAGATATGTGTTTTCTTGAGCGTCATGTGCTTAGCATGTGCTCCACTTATTCTTTCTCTTATGTTGTTTAGTCCCATATGGGTTGCATCATAACTAGTCTCTTTTTCTGTTTGCTATATAAGAGACTACAATGTACACTGTTTTATTCATTCAATAAACAACAATTCTCCACTCTACATGGTATCAAGAGCAGGCCTCCGTTTTCTCCCACCCTAATTTCCCACCCATGACCTAACAGCCCCCCCCAGCCGCCGCCGCCCCCCCCTCCCACCACACAGCCGCCCGCCGCCCCACTCCATCCCTGCCGCCGCTGCTTCCAGCAACCCTCCACCTCCAAACCGCCACCACCACCGGCCTCCACCACCACCCCGTGCCCTCTCCTCCTCTCTTCCTCTATCCTATCTACCCATCCATACCCTCTTCCACCATATTCTCCACCTAAAACAATTTCTCCACTCCTACGTAAGGCCTGAACACTTTCTAATTTTTTACGTCTACGACCGGGCTTCCGTCAGTTCTTGCTCGGGTGTCCGCTGGCCATCTAAGTTGAGAGTCCTCTTTGTCCGTGGGTATTTCTGCCTGCGCCTCATGGGGGAACGTTGAGTTGCTTCTCATGCAGGCGTAGGTTTCTATGCATATTCTGCCCGTTTTCGGGTTCTTCTGATCTGCTGCGTCAGATCCCTGCTACTTCTGCCCGTTTCGGGTTCTTCTGCTCTGCCCATTAAGGGTCTCTACTGCTTCTACGGCGTCGACGTTTACTGCTTCTATGGCTTATTCTGAGCCCCCCAGATCTCTGTGTGTCACTACGGTGAAACTCGACGGCGGGTCCAACTACCACCTATGGTCGGCGTCGTTTGTTCTCTATGTCAAGGCGCAGGGTAGATATCACCATCTTACGGCCAATCCTCCTGATGCTCCTACGGCGGATTCTGATGACAAGACTACACAAAGCTACATCCAGTGGTCCAAGGATGATTCGGGAGTCATGTCTTGGATCCTCAACAGCTCTGAGCCCCGGATCAGTCAATCTCTTCTCTGCCATCATGATGCCAAGGCGATGTGGGATCATTTGGCACATGTGTACTCACATCAGGAGAATCCAAAGCGGGTCTTCGAAATCTTCAAACAGCTCGCCAAGAAGGAGTTCTCCACTGACACGTCTATTGACGATTTCTATAATCAATGTTCTGCTTTATGGAATGAATATGAATTGTATCACCCTCTAACTGCTGATATCAAGATTGCCCAGAAACAAAGAAATGAACTTCAACTTGTGCATTTTCTGGCTGCCCTTCCTGCCTCCTTCTCGGGGGTTGTTGATCAAATTCTATCAAGCGATCCACTACCCACTGTTCGTGATGTCCTCAAAAGAGTTCAGAGACTGCCTTCTCTGACTCCCACACCTGCTCATGAGCATCCTGCACTAGTTGCGCGCTCTTCTGACTCTAGTCGTGGTCGTGGCCGTGGCCGTGGTCGCGGTCGCGGTGGACGACCTCCTCCTTCTGGCGGCCGAGGATCTTCTACACCAGGTCGAGGTACTTCTCAAGGCCCACGTCACTGCAAATGGTGTGGCCGCGACAATCACACTGAGGACCGATGCTGGATCAAGCACGGTAAACCTGCTTGGGCTAACCAAACCGCTGATGATGCTGCCGTGGCTGAATCTCCTGCTGAAATATCACCTGCACCAACCAACACTGATTGGCTATGCTCAGAATTTGAGAAAATGTTTCAAGAGCGCCTTGCACAACTACCCTCTACATCAGGCCCATCTGCCATGCTCACCTCATCATCTTATGGTAACAAACAGTGGTGCATCGACTCCGGTGCTTCCACTCATATGACTGGTGCTCTTCATTTATTTTCAAAACTTAGTACAACAACTCCGATATCATCTGTCACTGTTGCAAATGGATCTAAAACGGTTGTTCACGGCACCGGCACAGTTCCTCTTTCACAAAAGCTGCATCTAAATTCAGTTTCATACATTCTGAAATTTCCTGTTAATTTGCTTTCAGTCAGCAAAATGATTAAACAACTAAACTGCTCTGTCAAATTTGATCCCTCTGGTTGTATTGTGAAGGATATCCGCACAAAGACGAGGATTGGTTCGGGCCGTGAAGGACCTGATGGGCTGTACTACCTGGATGGACCACCTGCTCCGAAGGCGATGATCTCTACCTCTGTGACAGGTCTACAGTTGCATGTTCGACTTGGACATCCATCTGCAGCAAAATTGAAGCATCTTTTTCCGCACTTATCTGGCGATCAATTTTCCTGTGAGACCTGTGTTATGGGCAAACATTCTAGATCTGTTTTTCCTGCTAAGAAAGTTATTTCTTCTAAAGAACCTTTTGAATTAGTACATGCGGATATTTGGGGACCGTGTTCTGTGCCAAGTAATTCTGGTGTGAAATATTTTTTGACTTTCATTGATGACTATTCTCGTACCACTTGCCTGTTTCTGCTCAAAGGTCGAAATACTGTGTTAGATTGCATTCGTACTTTCTTTGCTGAAATTAAAACACAATTTGGTCAATCTATTAAAACCCTTCGGACAGACAATGCCCTTGAATTTATGCAACAAGTTGTTACTTCTTTTTGTGTGTCCCAAGGAACTATCCACCAGACTACTTGCCCATACACCCCACAACAAAATGGCGTAGCGGAACGGAAGAACCGACACCTTCTTGAGGTTGCTCGCACCCTCCTCATTCATTATAAAGTACCTCATTGTTTTTGGCCTGATGCTGTGTCCACCGCATGCTATCTTATCAATCGCATGCCATCCTCTGTTTTGAAAAATCAGGTTCCGTACGCCCTTTTATTTCCTGATAAACCTCT
The DNA here is from genome assembly GCA_963693085.1 of Alisma plantago-aquatica. NCBI lineage: Eukaryota > Viridiplantae > Streptophyta > Magnoliopsida > Alismatales > Alismataceae > Alisma > Alisma plantago-aquatica. The sequence goes on from OY856413.1 coordinate 1,008,577,696, forward strand.
GTTCTCTGTGCCGCCTCGTATCTTTGGGTGTACATGTTTTGTGAAAAATCTTCGCCCCGGTCTCACCAAGTTAGATGCTCGGTCTGTGAAGTGTGTGTTTTTAGGATACTCTCGCACTCAGAAAGGCTACCACTGTTTTGATCCAGTTACGAAGCATTGGTATATTAGTGTGGATGTGATATTCTTTGAACATATGCCCTATTACTCTGCTACCGGGAAACACTTGACTCCTGATATTTTGGCTACCACTCCACTACCGTTGGTAGAAGATCTGTCTCCTGCTACTGTGCCTCCAGAACGCCCTTTACAAGTCTACAAACGAGACCGAAGCCCGTCACTGCCCCGGCCGAACCAACTCCTCCGTCTGCGGATGATCCACCACCGGCTGAGGTACTTTCTGACTTGGATATTCCTATTAGTTTACGGAAGGGTGTTCGTTCTTGTACTCAGCATCCTATTAGTCGCTTCTGCTCATCTGCCAATCTCAGTGATGACTTTGCCTATTTTACATCTGCTTTATCTGTTGTGACTATTCCTAAAACCGCCAAGGAGGCGCTCTGTCATCCTTCTTGGAAACATGCTATGGAACAGGAAATGCAAGCTCTGAATGACCAACATACCTGGGATCTGGTTGACCGACCATCTTCATGCCATCATGTGGGTTGTGGCTGGATCTTCACCATTAAATATCAACCAGATGGTACCATTGAATGTCTGAAAGCTCGTCTCGTGGCAAAAGGATATACCCAGACCTATGGGGTTGATTATTTTGAAACTTTTTCTCCAGTAGCTCGTCTCAATTCTGTTCGCATTCTGATATCTGTTGCAGTCAATAAAGACTGGCCTCTTTTCCAACTTGATGTGAAAAATGCTTTTTATATGGCGATCTACAGGAGGATGTCTACATGGAGCAACCCCCCGGATTTGTTGCTCAGGGGGAGTCTGCTTCAAAAATCTCTAAACTTCGCAAGGCGATATATGGCTTAAAACAAAGCCCACGAGCATGGTTTGACAAACTTAGTAAAATCTTACTTTCTTTTGGCTTTCGACGGTCGCAGGCTGATCACTCTGTTTTCATACGAAAAACTACATCAGGGCTTGTTATTCTCATTGTGTACGTTGATGACATTATCTTATCTGGCAGCGATAATGCAGGGATTCAAGCAACCAAAAACTATCTCGCACAACATTTTATCACGAAGGACCTTGGTAAATTACGATACTTTCTGGGTATTGAGGTTGCTAGATCTTCTGCAGGATTGTGCCTATCACAGCGGAAATATGTTTTGGATTTGTTGCATGAGACAGGCATGTTAGGCTGCAAGCCAGCCAACACACCTCTGGATCCCAATATGGATTGGGACAGTGAATCTTCTCCCCCATATGCTGACCGACACCAGTTCAGGAGACTAGTAGGCAAACTTATCTACCTGACTGTCACTCGAGCTGATTTAGCTGCTATTGTTGGGTTTGTTAGTCGGTATCTTGATAAACCACGCCAATGTCACTGGGATGCTATCTGTCACATTCTTCGATATCTCAAAAGTGCTCCTGGGAAAGGACTATTATACAAGAAGCATGGCCATTGTGACCTATCTGGTTTTTCTGACTCTGATTATGCAGGCAGTAGATCTGATAGAAAATCCACATTTGGATATTGTACCTTTGTGGGGGGCAATCTGGTTACATGGCGCAGTAAGAAGCAAACTGTTGTTGCACGATCTAGTGCTGAAGCAGAATACAGAGCGATGGCTCATACTACATGTGAGCTTATGTGGGTCCACAGTCTTCTGAAGGAATTTGACATCTCTCCGACTAGCCCCATCCCTATGTTTTGTGACAATAAGGCATCGATTTTTATTGCGAGCAACCCTACTTTTCATGAAAGAACCAAACATATTGAAGTCGACTGCCACTTTGTACGAGAAAAGGTTATGTCTGGACAGATTCACACTCCATATATCAACACGGAGAAACAACTTGCAGATATCTTCACCAAGGTGCTACCCAAAAATCGCTTTCAGACGCTGATTGACAAGTTCGGCCTATTTGACATCTACGCTCCAGCTTGAGGGGGAGTATAGAGATATGAGTTTTCTTGGGCGTCATGTGCTTAGCATGTGCTCCACTTATTCTTTCTCTTATGTTGTTTAGTCCCATATATGTTGCATCTTAACTAGTCTCTTTTTCTGTTTGCTATATAAGAGACTACAATGTACACTGTTTTATTCATTCAATAAACAACAATTCTCCACTCGACAGGGGTCATATATCCATTTCTCCACACCAAACACTCAATCTCGTCGTATTTGTTGTGCGGGGGGATAGAGAGGAGAGGAAGAGATGAGAAGAGAGTGTGTTAGAGAATATGTATGAGAGAGAGTATGAGAGGAGATGATATATGTATTCAGGCTACTTATTCTAGGCTACATGGAGCTTCGTATTGTTCGGCACATTTGTTGTTCTCCACTTCTAGACAGCATTGAAGGATCTTCAGTGCAGCGTTGACACCGAGCTTCTCGCGTTCGTACTGCATTATATACGTCAGGACACAAGTTTGCTACGCATATTTCAGCCCTCTTGGTTCCTCTTCCTTCGGTGTTAATGGTGGTTCAATTGAACACTCTTGTTGCATTCTTGAGAGACATATAGGTGTTTTTTTCAGACTTCTCAGAAGCTCAGCAATTTCAAGTCTGCGAAGTCTACATCTGCAAGGTTGATAGTTCATCCATATCTTCACCGAGCTGCTTTCATCACGTCTTCTTCGAGCTGCATCTGTTGTATTAGCATCGCCTTCCGCTGATCTTCTTGGGACTTTCCTTGATGAATGATGTCTCCTTTCCTGTCAACCCCCCACCAGCATATCATACGTTCGTGTTCGTGCCACGTTATGCACGTCTTCTTAGACGCTTGAAGACACCACTACTGCTACATCATCATTGGAGATACATGTTCGTGCCGCGTTAAGTACGTATTCCAGTGAAGTTGTCGTAGTCGTGGTATTAATGATTGTCTGCTCCAAGTGGCGAATTATTGCTGCGGTATTCAGGTTCCATTTCAGATGTTCTTCATTCCAGATGCACTCCAAAAGACCTTCATCAAAGCTCGAGGATCTCCAGCCTGCAGAATACAATTTCAAAGAAAAGAGGCGTCATCGTATGATTCAAGGGGAGTATTGTTTAAGGGGGAGTATCTATTTTGTATGGGTCTATTTTGTATGGGGAGTGACATCTATCTTCTTTTATCGTTTTATCGAGTCATGCAACTCCAAGATTGGACATGTGTTTCACCCATGATCCCGCTTAAGGGGGAGTGTCAAAGAGTATATATTAGTCTATTTAGTTAATAGGTTAATTAGTTAGTGGGCCTTTAGTATCTCTGCACGTTTAGATTACTTGGGACACAAGTCTCAGGGTTTCTCCCTTGCTCCTATATATGGGACAGGGTTGTACCTCTTTTATTTATCTAATCGAATCAGTTCAATATAATATTCTTTCACAGTCTGGTTGGATCGTAAATACATATACAGTCAGGGCCTCCAGGCATACCATATACGGTCTAGAGTAATGATCGTAAATACACATGTAGGTGCCCAAAACACATCCCAAAGATGTCGAGGCTTGGTGTAGACGTCCGGTTCATCAAGGAAGCTATTCTAGAGAGTTTAAGACACTCGTTCAACACATGTAATAATATTCGAATCCGATCCGAACGAATAATATCCAAATTCGGATAAATATCTGATCCAAACCCAAAATCATAAAAATATTATTAATAAATAAATTATATGTAGAAAATATTGACATTACTATGAATATATGTGCTAAAATATATATATATTCTTATATATAGATCAATGTTTTAAAAAACGTTAAGCGGTAACCGTGCGGACAGCACCTTGTAACTGGTTAAGCGGTAAGCGGCCGATTTTTAAAAAAACGGGTTTTAATTTCCTATATAATTTTATACAAAATTACATATATATGTATATAAATACTAATACTCTTTGAAACTTTTATATATATCTAAAGATTCTAAACACTCTACCCAACAGTAAAAACACCCAATTAGTTTATAAGATAGCTATAAGACAATAATTATAGCCATAATATAATAAATAATAGATTTGACATAGATAAAATACCCCACATACATGATTCAGAAATATTTTTGCATCACATGTTTACATAGTTAAGCAGTAAACAATAGACTCATTATTGGATACCTTTCTAACTTATTGTTATATGCGCATATCATCAATTAGTCATACATTACAGTAGTACAATTAATTAAAGTATGCATTCTAAAATTAGATAATAGTTACATATATTTTACTTGTATAAATTAAACTTTACAACAGTACCCTATTATCCCAACTTGCATACAAGTATGCATTCTATTAGAACTAGGCTTATCATAGGATATTTAATGTATATAAGTTTAATATATTATAGTCAGTAATACTTGGGACCATATAGTTTATATAAAGTTACAGGTGTACAGCAAAATTTAAAAAAACGGACAAAAAACGGCCAAAAAGCGGCAAAAAAAGGGCAAAAAAACGGAAAAAACGGGTGAAAAAGGGAAAAAACGGCCGATTAATTACAAAAAAAGCTAACCGGCGATTTTGCCAAAAATCGAACGGCTGGGCCATTGGGCCGATTAAGCGGCCGTTTAATCGGGCGCTCAGCCCGTTTTTCATTTCACTGATATAGATAATATGCAGTTAATAGTATATGTATATATTTTTCGGATTCGTATTATTTCTGAGCGGGTACAGCCAATATCCGATATCCTATCCGAAATTTTCAGATATGAAATTTGATAACCTAAATCAAATCAGGATTATGCGGATGTCAAAAATTTTAAAAATTTCGGACTCGAATCCGGATCGAATGTTCGGATTCCAGATATCTATTTACAGGCCTACTTGATATGTAGACGATTTACTTAGTAGAGGCTTAAACACAAATCTTCACTTCACAACAAAACATGGTGCAAAAAGCAGACTTGAAAATAGTATCTGCTGAAATGGATCTTAAGGAGACAAACGAAATTGTAAGGTTGAAGATTGTCACAAGAACTACCAGAGAGAGTTTTGGTGGTTCACAGACCACGAGTATCTCAGACTCTCAGTCATGTAGTAATATTGATATTTTAGCTAGACTCTTTGGATTATTGAATGATCCTGGTTACTTTATGAATCCACCATAAAATCTATTTTGCAAATATTCAGAAAAAACACAAAAACCAGCTACAATCATTAATCCTACTGCCCCTAACCTAGCTTCCATCCACCAAGACATCAAAGAAAGGAAAGAAAAAGTAATATTAGGACTACTTTGTACCTTGACCATAATCTTTGAAGACTATTCAAAAACTTTAGTATCGAGGACAAGCTTTTCACTGAGAGGTCACAGACGCTGTTTTATTGGATAGCATTTGCATCCTAAGACATGATTACTTCCAAGGCTAAAGCCAGCAGACTTACATAGGGGAGACATATATAAAATTGGTTATAGTATGTATGAATGAAAACATATATCAAAGAATCCAGCTGATATGAGTTCTATACTTAAAATTATATTAAAGCTTAGTAGTGTGAAGATGAGTATTTTAGAACTAATCATTTTTTTTTCTTTACTTAGAATCGCTTCACTATCATTTGACATCAAATCATCAATCAAGATACCGTCGAGTAATTAACTACTTATTTGCATCAATATTTTTTTCCGAATTTTCGTAATTGGAGGATTATATCATTGACAGTCGACTCTATGGGTTGGGCTTCTTGGCAACCTCGGGTTCTTTGTGTGGTACAGATGTTTGGGTCTTCTATATTTAACTGGATTCCTTATAAAACATCAAAATATTAGAGGGAAGGGGGCATGCGTGCGCACCCCCTCCCCCCAACCACCACTGAAAGTGATATAATAATTGTATGTTTTTATACTTTATCTGTTTACCAGTTTCATGTACTATCCAGGTTATACATCAGAAGCCGAAGAAAAAATTGGAAGAAATAACCCGCGTGCTTTGCCCTGTGAGTTTGTGCCTTCCAGTTTATTTATGGTATTTTGAAAGAGACAAAGATGACAAGTAAGCTATTAACTACAGGTTCTTAGCGTCCAACAACTTTATCGCATTAGCACGATGTATTGGGATGATAAGTATGGCACTCATAGTTTATCCCAGGATGTAAGCTCTTTGTGTCGATCTATTTTCTTTGTTTTGGTATTATACTGCACTGTTATTTTTATATGATGAGTTTTGATGACTGCTATTCTGTATGTAGGTTATATCCAATATGAGATCACTCATGACGGAAGACTCAAACAGTGTCGTGAGCAACTCTTTCTTATTAGACGATGACTCAAGGTTAGCAACAAACTAATTTTGTACCCTTTTTGTTCTAACATTTAGACCAGGAACTTAACAGTTGCACATGCAGCATACCCTTTTCAGTTGATGATATCTCAAAATCAATGGAGCAGATTGAGATCTCAGATATTGAACCCCCGCCACTGATCCGACAGAATTCGGGATTTATCTTTCTGCTACCGAATCAAAAGGGCCTTACTAGATGATTTTTCCAGTTGTCCGTTAAGGGAAGCAAAATTCATTTGATTCGACATGTGGGACTTTTTGGAAGCCACAGTTGGCGCCAAACAAATGAGCCTGAAGGGATATACTAGAATGAAGCTGTTGCTTCGTGAGTTGGTTATACTTCCAAGATAATTCCACATTCTCTTACACTACGTGTTAGACTGTATCATATATTTCATGTAGAAGAATTCCTTAATTAGCCATTATAAGATCTCATAGGCAACGAGAGCAGAAGTTGATGTTTAGTCGTATGTGAAGCCTCTTGTTCTTGGACAGAACTGGAGTTTAGTTCCATTTGCACTCAAGCTGATGAAAATTGATTTTAGCTGATATCTTGTATAGTCTAGCATCTAGATGCTGCATGAGCTATGTAATTTTGAGCGTGATCTGATAAGTGAGCATACCTGACTGAAACAGATGGCCTATTTTGGGCTGTATTGTTGAAACTGCCAAGTCCGGCAGAACTCTTTTTCCAACTCTAGTTTTGTCTTATGAGTTCCAACAACTTACATGAGATTTCTTGTAAGGCTCCTATTGGTTTGGTGTAAGTCATGAGTTCTGTGGAACTTATTTTCTGGGAACTCTAGTTCAGTTTCTGGAACTTAAGTTCCATTGACTTCCATGTGATTGGTTTGTTATAAGTGTAAATATGGAAATCATTAAAAATATTGTTAATTTTTATTGTATAATATAAATAAATGAGGTTGGCAATGACATAAAAAAATCAAATTCGTAAAAACATAACATTCTTAAATCATAATAACCACAACAAATGATTATAGTATAGATTTTACTCCTCCAAAATATTTTATTATGGTACAATCAAAATCTTAATAAAAATATTATGATAAAAATCACATCACAATATTTTTATTTCACTTGTGTATACAAAGTATTGTAATAATATCTACATTTCATGTGTTCATAAATATAAGTTTTGGTTCATCATTGTTTAGCGCAATGTAAAATATTAATTTTTACATTATTTTTATAGGAAACTTTTATTATATTATTTGTACAACGTTACACTTAATTTTCATATTTCACATCATATTTTTTAAACATGAATAATAAAAATATATTACGTAAATCGTATTGTTTTCTCATGATGTTTATATTTTTTTATTTTGTAGATCGTACTCATTATGGTAGTTATTGTGTAAAATATTTTTCACAGTGCGATTATAGTGTATGATATTTTGTCATATTATGTTGTAGTTTTAGCAATGAACTATATCCACACTGCTAATATTTCTAATCATAAATATTTTACGTGTCATTTATTACGAATGAAGAATATAATTATATAAGAAATGTTGTTAGTTGTCTCGGAACTCGTTTTCCGCTCTTTTTAAGAGGGAACTCAGGAACTCTATTTTGTATATAAGTACGTAACTCACCGGAAGTCACGGAACTCAAGTTCCAACACTTACTTTAAACCAATTATGAAAAACTGTTCAAGGAACTCCAGTTCATAAGTTTTCCAGACAAGTTACAACAAACCAATCGGAGCCTAAATGTAAACGTTTTGAGTTGTTATATCATGTACGTTCAACTTGGCACGTTAAGAGTTGTTATATCATGTACGTTCAACTTGGCATCTTGTCAAAAGATTTTTGCAATAAAGGCTTTTGATTCACTGACAGAAATTAAAGATAATATTATCGCTGATCTTGTTAATAGTGAAAATTGAATTGTAGGTTATGTATATTTACGAAAGTTCAAGGAAGTCTACCAAAAAAAACCATAGGGAGGAGTTTCTTAATGCACCAAGAAAATAATAAGCTTGGAGGCTGTAAAGAACTTTTGATATCAAAAGGAGACCATTTTTACATGTGTTTACATGATTAGGAGTTTAGATAGGATGGAACTCCTGTATCAACAGATTTTATGCAGTACGACCACTATAGGTTCTACCAATGGAGCTACTGGTTAAGTTCCCCGTATTAACAAATGTAGGGCTAAAACCACTTAAATCTAATAAACCGTGTAAGTCCAACATGCAAGCCCAGAAATACATGATAATATCACCACTTCCATTCAAGCTTGGCAAAGATACTAATCAAGCGTAGCTTGTTGACTAAAGTAGGGAAGACCTTCACTCACAATGTCTTCGTAAAGGAAGTAAAATGTACAAGTAATTTGTTGTTCAGATCTATTGAAGGGCGGTGCAGATTGTCTTGGTTTGTATAAGCTTCTCAGACTAAGCGACAACTGAGTTCAAGTTTCTTTGTTGCTTATGAAATAACGAATTATTGACTATGGGGATTGTAGTTTTTTTTTTTTGAAATTGGGTAAATATATTTCCAAACCCCTTAAAAGGGGGCAAAAATACAATCCACACACGACATGTAGATTACAAAGATAAAGTAGTGATTTAATAGTCCCTACAAAACAAAAGCCTAATCAAGGCATTACATTATATCCCAATTTCTAATAATCAACATAGAGATTCTAAAGTCTAGATTTATAGGCAACAAATAACAGCTTCATTTCCTTTTCAAGATGACTGAAAATATCAATATAAACCTTGGGACATCCTTCATGTTTCCTTGTGTTTCTCTCCATCCAGATGAGATGAGCACAACCTGTTATTGCCGAAATTTCAAAGATACCACTGGATTGTGATCTATTATCAATATTCCTAAGGCATTCATGAAGAAGATAGAAACTCCTAATATTCAACTTCAGTTGAGCTCGACCCCATAAATATCTCTAGATTCGACAGGTGTCCACTAGATTCGTATTCTTGCTAACATAAAAAATATAGCAAATTAGTAGTAGGGCACCATTTGCTTGTTTTCTCCAAGGTTGGAAGTAAATCTTTGATAGCCCTGTAGGAAGTTAAGCTCCATCGTGGTTGACGCATAGGAATCCATAAAGAATCAAATGCTTTATCTTCATGCAAGCATTTTCTATAGTTGTTCCACAATGAAACATCATCAGTGTGTGTAGGCTGGCCACATTTCGACCATTTTGTGCCATGCTACTGAATCACAAGAACTATGGTAACAAGAAAGGTCATTCCCATATCTGGAGATCATCCATGAGATCCATAAGCAAAATTTCTTTAGCAACTTATTGATTCTCTTGAGAGTGTAAAAATAAGCTAGGTCTTTAAAATCACTTAGATTTAAACCACCCTCTTTAAAAGGAAAAGCGATCCTTGACCAACAAGCTGGATGTGATGAACTGCCCCACAAGAAATCAGATAAGAGGATTTCCATTCGAGATAAGATTGAGTGTGGAATCTCTCCCTTCCTCATCCAAAATTTAATTAGACCCATAGCACAATATCTAATCAAAACAATACAACCAGCCATTGACATTTTAGCACCTGGTCATCTACTAATCATATCCCTCAGTCGATCGAGAATTATTAAAATGCTTCCTCCTTAGATTACCTCCTATCATAGGGAATCCTAGGTATTTTGTAGGCCAGTTACCTCTTTGAATGCCCATGGAATTTACCGGATTATCTTTGTTCTTGCACGAAGCAGATAGAAAAATGTGTGTTTTAGCTTCATTGTATATCATACCATATTGCTTCCCGAAATCTTGGAGTAGGGCTTAAAGGTTTACAGGACTTTGCTGCCTACTTTTCACAAAAATAAGGACATCATCAGCAAATAAGAGATGGCTAAGAGCTTTAGTTCTCTTAATGGGGAAGGATCTAATAGATTTATCATCATATGCTTTCCTGAGCTTCCTATTGAGCCCTTCCATGGCAATGGAGAAAGGCAAAGGTAAAAGAGGATCACCTTGCCTTAATCCATTAGAGTTCCTGAAGAAAACCTCAAATGTGCCATTCATTAGAAGTGAGAAGGAAGAAGTGCAAACACATTATTTTACCAAGCTTATCCACTTGTCATAGAAGTCAAGGCCTGCGAGACATTGCCAAAATAGGACCATTTGACTGATCCGAAAGCTTTAGTGATATCCAACTTTATACATGTTGTAGGAGGGCTATTGTTAACATTGAACCTGAGAGTGAATTCAGAAGCCAATTGAGAGCAATCCTCGATGCTTCTGCCTTGTATGAACGCTCCTTGATTGGGAGAGATTAGTTTAGGAAGTACACTAGATAGACGCTTGGATATATGGAATGACAGAAATAGGCCTGAAGTCAGTTGGAGAAGCAATGACTTCTTTCTTAGGAATGAGAGCAAGAAAAACATGGTTGCTTTGACGAACCATGTTACCCCCTGCAAAAAACCAAACAATAGCTTTTGTTAGATCATCTTTTATTAGGCTCCAATTCTCTCTGTAGAAGAGTCCATTGAAACCATCAGGACCCAGACTCTTGATTGATCCAATACTCCACATAGCCTCCTTGATTCCAGTTGTATTAGGTAGCTTACAAAGCATTGAGTTGTCGGCATCGTTAAAAGTATCAATCTAGTCATAATCTAATGGAATCTCCTCATTATGTACCTGGTTATATAGATTGTCAAAGAAAGAAATAGTAGTGTTGACAATATCATCATTATCTTGGATACTATTTCCTTGTGAGTCAAAAAGCTCATTGATTGAGCTAATAGCATCTCGTCTTTTGACAATGGTTTGATACATTTTGGTATTTTGATCACCATTGACCACCCAGTCAAGTCTGCTTCTTTGCCAATAGTATTGCTCTTCATCTTTAGAAAGAATCTCCAATCTATTGTAGGTGACCCTTTCAGCATCAATAAGTTCAGCATCGAGAGGTGACCTTCCCAAAGCTGCAGAAATATCATTCAATTCCATATGCTCCTTAGCAATAAGATTCTTTAGATTAACGTGCTATTTTGACCAGGTTTTTAACCTATCTTTGACCTGCTTAAGCTTTTGGCAGAACTGAAAAAGAGGATTACCCAGTGGCGAGATCGATTCTCATGACTCCTTGATAGTTTCTCGAAAACCAGGACATTCAAGCTAAAAACTCAGGAATCTGAGTGGTTTCTTCTTATGAATAAGAGCCTTCGTATTGATGTTGATAGTTGTATGATCTGCTTGGTCTTGGATCCAAGAAACTTACTAATCCAATCATCATTAACAAAAGCCCTATCCAGCTTGCAAGCATTTCTCTTCAAAGCTTCTTGTTTATTGTGCCAAGAAAAAATTTCATTACCTACTGTAGGTAGCTCTGTGAGGTTTGCTTGTCAATAGAAGAATTGAATGAACTTAGAATGTAGGAAGGAACATCTTGACCACCTACTTTCTCCTCATGTTTCCTAATATTGTTAAAATTACCAGTAACAAGCCATGGATCACTAATGGAAGCAACTAGTTGTTCCAATTTATGCCAGAGCAAAGATCTTTGTTGTATTGAATTCCTCACCTAGACAACAATAAGATTAATAAGAAATTCCCCTTTGTTCAAGCATTTAACAGTAGCAGTCTGATCATCCATGTCAAATGTAGAAACATCCCATGATTTGGGATTCCAGCCTATATAGATGTGTCCATTATTGTCATAAGAATGATTAGAAATCCATTTCCATCCTCTTGGAAACATTTTTTCATATGTATGAATGAACTGAAGTTTGATCTTTGTCTCCACTAAAATAGCTACAGAAACCTTAGTATCAAGAATAGTCTTCTAGACTTCCCTCTTCTTACGTGGTTTTCCTAAACCACGTACATTGGTCATGATGAAGGTCATTACTGACCTCTATTGGATGATCGAGTCTTACGCGACCCAACCCCTTTAGAAGTCTTAGGTGTTTTGCTAGATCCACCTTTCTTGGAGCTAGGTTTGCAGCATCAGAACTTGAGTTGCTAGGACCCCCTTTTTCGACCACCATATCAAGATCTACCTCTTCCACAGTGTCTGATTGTTGTGGTCTGTCACAGCTTGATTTTGATCGTCTTTCTTTTCAGTATAGCTTTTAAAAGTATTATCATCTTCATCACTCAGATTTTCAAACATGTTGTTGACTAAGATGGTTTTTTCTTTTTGAACCTATCTATCATTGCTAGGTTCCTCTGACTTCTTTTTCCCCACAACCTTCCATTCTCTTTTATTAGATGGCTTCTTCTTAGGAATTTCTTCAACTGGATTCAAAGGGCAGTTATTCAAACCATGACCAAAGACTTTGCATTCTGGGCAGTGACTACGGACATGCTCATAGTGAATGCTTATTGCTGAAGGTTCTCTATTGGGCATGTTAACCCATATCTCATCAGGAGGTTCTTCATCAGCTTTAACTTCAACAAGTGCATGTGCTTCGCCAAGAGACTCTTGGCCTATAGATTTATAATCGATCCTTAGTAGTTTCCAAACTCCACTGGCTACGATTCAAACATCCCTCGGTGACCAGTTCCTACCCATGTTGGCCATATTAGGATTGAGTTGAAGAAATCCTTTTGCAAGTCATCTCCCATCTTGTAATCTTTAACCACTACTAATCTATTTTCAAACCACCTTGGGCCTCCATTAATAATGTTATTCTTATCCTCTACAGAGGTAAAATGTAGGATAAAGAATTGGACTGGTTTGCAGAAGAAATCAAACCCTCCTTTGGGCTTTCGGACCCTCCTGATCCATGCTAAAAGATTATAATAGTTTGGTCTCTTACCCATCATGTACATAATTGTTGTGTGTTTTGAGCACCTTTCCATGGCCACATAGGTAGGTTCATCAATAGTGATGAAATGCTTGTTGTCTACTTTCTCAGGAGGCACATAGTCATCTTTCTCAAAGGTTTTCGCTCCACCCAGAACTTGGTTTCGTGCCTTCTTCTTGATCGTGTTGTTGTTGTGTTTCCTTATCTTTCTCTAGGGACGGCGTAGTAGGCTCAGTCTCCTTATCTTTATTTGAGGACACCATGGTGGTAGATGGGAGGAGGGCCTCCCCTCTGAGGAAGTGGGAAGATCGCCTCCTAGGTCACCACATAGGAGCATGGCGCAAACCCTAAGCGTGTGTCTGGGGGATTGTAGTTGAATTGTCTTAATACATTAGACGGTAGTTCATAAAGAGATATACCTAGTTCTCAAACGTATCTTATCAAAGTTTTTTTCCCGAATGGCTCATTTTTTCTCAAAATTCTTAATGGCCCCATCTCCTATCTCTTATTCCGATTGGCTTCAACTATTACTCATAAATTCTAACCTCCCCCCTTAACTTACCCTTTTATGTCTTCCGTCCAATCCATTAGACCAAAGGCATAAGCGATGTTTTTAAGAGAAAGTTTTATTTCATGATCATATGTGTTATTTAACATATTATAATATATTATTATGTTAAGTAAAGTAATTAATATCATTATGGTCCTTGGATGATTTATATTACTTATTTATTAGCTGCTACAGAGGGAACTCATTTTGAGGTCCACTCATAGATCATCCTTGATAAGGTAAATTCTTGAGGCTTGACACATTGTGGGTGGTCCATATGTCATGCCTAATCAACCTGTTGTGCCACTCAAGAAAGTTGATCATGCTTACTTGTGTAGTTATACATATATATAGGTTGTCATTATTTTGAGTCTATCACAGTTCTTAGTTAGAAAAGGATGATCAGAGTTTCTAATATTTAGACCTTAAAGTGACCAGGACCCAGATCTCTGTCACTTTGTCCAAACTCAGAACCAATCTGGATTTTTAAATTTAGAATATAAAATCAATCTTGACCTGAATTTTGAACCTTGTATCATCAAAAGTAGAACAGACAGCTACATGTATCAAAATTCTAGCTTTGCATACCTTAGTATTTTATTAGTCTACTTTTGAAATACTATTTGAACATGAATATGTTCAAACCCAAAGTTGGCCCAAATTGTAAATATTAAAACCCACAATTGGCCAGACTTGAAATTTGGTGAATTTATCTAGATCAAGATCCAAACGTATTTTTCAAATCTAGAACTTAAAACCAATTTTTTTGGGACAGATAAGAACAGGCTCACCGTGTTGGACTTACATATACAATCGTACAAAACTTGTTTTGAGTTTTAGTTTGGATCGGTTATGGGTTCTTATATGTACAATTTGGGTCATTTTAGGCTTGGACACATTTTTATCCAAATCAATCATGGGTTAGATTAATAGATAAGTAAGGTATGCATAACTAGAATTTTGACACTCATAGTTGTATCTTCCAATTTTGATGAACACTACTTGGTTCTCGGTTGTTCGATATTCAAATTAGGATTCTTTCTAGATTCTAAAGTCTAAATTTGGATAGAGTGACAAAAGTTCGAGCTTGTGTTTGTTCTGGTTCTGACTATTAGAAAATCCAGTCAACCTTATTTGAATCAGACCCGAAACTTTAACAACCATTTGTAAAAGTATATTTCCATAAGTAAGCATGAGTAATCTTTTTGAATGGCACAACACTCTGATTAGGCATGGCATGTGGTGGTGACCTTCCACAATGTGTCAGACCTCAATATTATACCTTGTTGGTGGGGTTCATAAATGGCCTTATCTATTGAATGTAATTAAATAAAAATAATAAATCAAATAATCCAACCACCATAGTGATATTAATCATTTTTACTTAAGATAATATAATAATGTATTATAGTAGGTTAAAATGACGCATGTGAACTTGAATTAAAGGTTTATTTTAAGGAAAACCTTAACTTCCCTTTTGACGAAGTTAAGGGGGTGGTTGCGATCGTAAGGATAAATTAGGGGATGTTGGAATTAGTGAATGAAGAGGGGATTATAAGGAATCTGAAGAAAGAAGGTAGTTTTTTCAGGAGGGGACTCAATTTTATTGAAATTATCTTGAAAGCAATATGAGACATCCCTATATTCATCTCTCATTACTGAAAAGGGAAACAAAAAGTTGGTTTAACTACACCATGTAACTAAATAGGGTAGAGTTTTCAGGAATGAGGCGTAGCAGAATAACAAAAAATCTCCACTTTGTACCTTGTTGCATCTGTTGTAGAAAGAAAATGTCTACAAACAAAAGATGTGGCAAAGGATAAAGGTTAAAGCTTTGCACACACTAGTTGTACATAACTAGATGTGCCTTTTGTTGATGAAGAACTCAAAACTATCAGATCCAAATCCGAACTAGCCACCAAGAAATCTAAATAGATAAATAGGGGATCTAGATTAGCCATCAAGTTATTTTCTTCACAACAACTTGTTTTCATCTTATGGAAGTGCTTATCCAAACCTCTGCACGTATGCTTTGGTCTCTACTTCATCCACGTGGATTATGGAGACTGTGAGGCACCACCTTGACCACAAAATTGAAGAGGAATAAGAGTTTTTAATGTGTGAACCAACTTGAAATTCTCTTTCTTCTCCTATCTCAACTAGCAATCCTTTGGATTTATTCCTCTCTCTAGGAAAGATATGACAATCAAGTTGCCTCAAAATATGTTTTCAACTAGTTGAGATGTGCCCCTTTGATATAGGAGATTCATGGATTTAGAAAACCCTAATTCCATCCTATTTCCTAATTGCAATCTCACAAACAGTTCAATATATGAAAACTCAAACCAAATTTCGCTGATTGGTCATTTCCTGATTGGCCAATCATGTATCTTCTTAGGACTCAAAAATCACTATGATTGAACGACCATGTTATTTGATCAGATAATTAGGTCAATCAAATCTAGATCTGAATTTCTTTCTGATTTGAGGGCTTCCTTGTTGAATTCTGATCGGCCAACTAAGATACTCGATCAACCATTGGGCCAGTCTAGTGCAAAATTTAGTCAATCAATTGATTCATTGACCCAACCATTCTGATCAACTGACAAGACATTCTAATCGACCAATCAGATGCAAACTCAACCTATTATGTTCAAAACTGTTCTAATCATTTGTTTTATTTAAACTGAAATTCCCTATGGATTCTTATGTGTGTGATCAAGTAGGATCTTATTTATGATGGTTGTGATGTTCAAAACCTTAAATGTAAAGAGTGGTGTTTAGATGCACATCATTATCACCCGAGTAATAGAATGAGTTGGAAACCAACTAGAACATGTATAGTGACCAATGCTACCATAAATGTGCAATCATTTATCTCATATATCCAAATTGAAACTGAGTCATAGAATGTCATCCTCTTATGATTCTACCTATGTTCCTTAAACTAGAGAAAACTATTTGAGATATTGTGAGCTCAATTTGATAGACTGGCTCACATGAGAATCGTGTGTTTCATAATCTCACTTATCAAGTGGTGGGGGTTATAACTCCAGGGGATGGACAAATTCCATCTATATCACTCACAATCATCCCCATGTGTCACAGTGCACCTGATCAATACCTTTTTGGAAACTCTTATTAGGAGCATGTTGGGCTAGTGGTCAAAGCATAAAAAACAATATTTGATTGTTGTAGTGACTTTAGGTCTAAGGATCACACTCACCACTATCACATTGAGATATGACTCGCACATAATTATGTGAATTCCATGTATCAATCTCAAGGAGGGTCTATTATGTACAACTTGTTATCTGAAAAGCACCCATGTATCTGACTTGATATCCAATATCATCAGTAAAGAGACATAGCCATGATTCATGATACATGTACCCATGTATCTGAGTGATATCCAATATCATGGATAAAGAGACATATCCATAATTTATGATACATTCTAGTCTTGTGTATTATTGTTGTCCTATACTATGTAAAATAATAATCGATATATATATAACAAGAATGAGTACTCTTATTATACATATGAACCTCATGTTCAGGTCCTCAACCCATACCTTATGTCACAGAATTTAAAACACTCTTAGGAAATTGTTAAGTTTATTCATTATCTCAATACAAGAACAAACACAATAAGTGGAATTGCCTTCTATTAATAATCAAATCAAGTACAAAATATCCCTATTACAATCACAAGTACGATGGCTCTCAGGGTATATAACCAACAATAACACACTTGTACAAGAGCCAATCACTCATGAATCTAATTCCAAGTGATCTAACATGACCATCATGATTCTGTTGTGAAAGTGCTTTTGCCAAGGTCCAATAATATTGCTTTCCGTCGGTATTATGTAGATCTTTATATATCCTTAATGAATGATCTCACTCACAAGATTGTAACGCCTGAGTATGTGCTTGGAATGTTGATGTGATGTATGTTTCTTAGCTTGTGCACTAGTTACATTGTTGTCATAGTAAAGCTCTATTGTGTCTTCAATGTGGAACCACCTCAAGTTTACTAATGCATTTCTTGATCCATATTCCATCCTTTTATGCACTGGAGGCAACAATGTAGTTGTCCTCAGTTGTAGAATCAACAAATGCTCCTTGCTTGGAACTCTTATAGCTTGTAGTTGTTTGGGAAAAATACATATCCTAATTGTGATCTACAATCATCCTTGTCGATTTGGAAGCTTGGGTTAGTCAAACCTTTTACAACCAACTTTTCCTCACCACCATAAATTAGAAATTGATTGTTAGTACTTCTTAGGTACTTAAGTACATTCTTTACAATGACCCCATGACAGTCACCAATGTTTGACTAGTACTTTCTTGTCATGCTCAAAACATATGAAACCCTAGTACCATTGTCTTGTTTAGGCAAACCCTTATGGTGGGAGATAACTCATCAATTGACAACCTAGCTGGTTATGAGACATCTCAGAACCCTAGGTATGGGATGCCAAGGGTGTATCCTCCTTTACCACATCGGTGACTGAAGTTGCTCCTCCAACTGGAAGTTGACCATCAGTAGGTCAGGATATCGTGACCTTTTTGTTTTTAATGTGGGTATAGTCATATCACTTGAATAAGAGTCATCTTTAATGCGACAGATCCTTACCAAAGCCATGGTGGAAAAGATGAACACTCCTCACGTGTCTAAAAAGCCCAAGGTGTACTCATTAACTGACTTCATGAAGATGAAACCACCCTACTTCAAAGGTGAAGGAGAACTGGAAATGGTTGATAAGGTATGGTATGTCCTCAACATCAGAAGGTTAGGTTTGCATCTTATGTGCTAGATGGACCAGCTCGTGTTTGGTGGAATGTAATATCACGTACTCATGACATCTCGACCATGACCTGGAAGCAATTTTTGGCATTATTTTTTGGTAAGTACATCTGCACGGCTTCCCTAAAGAAGAAGGAAGTAGAATTCTACAGTCTAAAGCAAGGTTCCCTATTTGTTTTTGTTTATGTACAAAGGTTCTTGTTTCTTGAACATTATGCTTATGGTTTGAGTGAGGATCATAGACCTGACCTATTCCTGCAAGGACTCAACTACAATGTGGGTAGTGCTCTTGTCCCACATCTCCCTCTGACTTTTCAATAGATGGTTGATAAAGCTTTAGCTGTTGAGTCTTATTTATGATATCAATCTAAGGAACACAACAAGAAGAGGAAGTTTTCAAGTGATGACCAGAAGAGGGGCATGTGTGTTAAGTGTAATGGATATCATCCTTTCCGGAAGTGTTTACATGGTGGAAATCAAGATAGACCTCGACTTGGCTCTCAGATTGTATGTCATCATTGCAATGAGCCTCATCATATTTGACCTAGATGTCACCAACGTGATGGACATGCACCAGTTCAACAACAACAACCTCAATCACCTCCTCAGAATAATGGCAATAATAATAGAGGAAGACCTATTGAGAGACGTGTTGGAAGGGTCTTTGCTTTGGATGGCCAAGAAGTTAATGAAGAAAATCATGTTGAAGGTAACCCATAATCTCTTAGTTAGACTTTAAAGTTATGTTTTCTATTTTGGATGAGTACCTTGAAGATGAAAGTGATGATGTACAAGAGTTTTGGAAAGACTTTCTTGAACCTATAGTGTTGTTTGATGTATTAGGTAAAATCCTTTTAAAAGGGGAAGAGTATAGGTGATTGTTTAAGTGAGATGATTGGATTTTGACAATGAAACTGTTTAAAGGGGCGGAGTGTGGTAACGAACCATAAATTAGAACCCTACTCTATCGCATGATTAGAAAGCTATTTAGGTTTGTTCTTTAGATGTGACCAAACTAGGATTAAAATTTAGAACACATTTACATAATAATTTAATTATGTGGTAACATGTAAATGAAATCATGAAATATGTTGCATATATTTTATTTAATGAATTAATGTATAAATAATAATGAGTAATATGCTTTGGTGTAACAATTGGTAATTTCATGTGCATAAATATTAAAATTGTCATATAATTTAAATAAATAGGGAATTAATGGACATAATGTATAAAATGAGTAAAATGTAGATTTTTGTGCATAATAATATATAAGACTTTTTGTAACGATATGACATGAATTGTGTAATGACCCCGCCTCCCGGTAACCCCCAATTAAGGGAGACCGAAAGGTCGGTGCCGTTATCCAATTAACAGGATCAAAGGTTCGACAAATAATCAATAACAATTATGAAATTCTACTAACTAACTGAAATTTGGTATAAAATTAAAACTTTACTTACCTTTGAAAACCTTAGGAATCTATCTATCCAAGCTTGAATCCACTCTAACTAATCCTCCTTGCACTTTATGTTTTACTTTCACAATGTGTCACTTTACTGTTTGTTCTTTCAATTGTTGTTCCTAAAACGTCGACAAACAAAACGTCGGTCAGTATATCGAAATATACTGGTATGTGGGAACAACCAAAATCTTGCAAATATGGCTAACAATTTAATAATCACAATCTAATTAATTAACAAGCCAATTTACACTTTTCAGTATGACATTCTCCACTGCTTTTGCCCTAACCCTGGCATACCCACCTTAGGGTGCCCTTTGCCAATGACTTATGGCCACCTTCTCAATCCCGAGCTTGGTGCCTGGGGGTCACCACTCATGGTGCCCACTAGTCATGCAATATCATAGGCCACCTTCTTGGTGCCTGGGGTCACCACTCAAGGTGTCCATTGGTCTACCCATCTGGGCCTGACCTTTGGCATCATCCATCAGGGTGGCATGTAGGTGCGAGAATACATATTTCTATTTTTAACGTGATAATCATAGTGACTTTATGATTTGAAAATATGAACATCCAACAGATAATTTGCATTCAATATGATTAACCATCCAGAAAATCCTCGGGAAACTAAGGTGGTTATCCATAATTAACCACATACCTGTTATGTAGGCTTGAATGCAGAAAACTCAATCAACCAGGGATCAAGCAAGTACACACACACAATTTGTTCCTGAAAAAGGCATTCAATTTCTATATTATTAATCATGTCATCATGACTCATTAATTCTAATCGTTTCCTAGGTTATTTTCCCTTTTTAGGGTTTTAACCATAATTAGGGTTTCACTTCCTTTTTACCACTTTTACTGTATTTTTTATCAAAATATCCATCAAACCTTAATTATCTCATTTTATATTCTATTAAGATCCTAAGATCAGGTTTGGACCACAAAACCCTAATCTTTGAATCAATTATATCTTTTCTTCCTCACTTAGGGTTTCTAAGGGCATTAATTACAAGATTAGGTTGAAAACCCTAATTCTTACAACTTTGTCTTCAAAACAGATCAAGATTCATTTTTATCACTGAACAAGTTAATAATGATCGAATTTACTCTCTTGCATGTTTAAAACTATCCTTTATCAACAATTAAGTTTTCCAACCATAATTTAATACTTTTCCCAACCAATATATATACTTTTACAAAAATATATTGATTCAGGTTCCCAAATCATTTTTAATGGATCCCTTGTATTTTTCTGATCAATTTTCATGTATACATATTTTCCATCCGAGTTTTCTAGCTCAAGATATGATTTTTATAAAAGAACACCTTTTTATTTGATTTATTAGCAAATTCTGGAAAAATGCAGATCGTTAGATCGATGGCCCGTTGGTCCACTCAGGATCCAACGTCCGGGGTCACGTGCGCCTGTTCTAGCAATTAAAATGGTGCAAAGGGACCAAGTTTACCTTACCTATACTGAAGAGGCGTCGGGGTATCTTGGTAAAACGGTGGGGTCCCTTCTTCAACCTCGCGACGCGCCATCTCTGTTCCGATGGTTGGTCAACTGCTCAGTTGACTTCGAGATCCTTGGCGCCTGCTAGTGTGGGTATGGTCCAGGAAGTTCCACCTTGCTTCGACGAATCTGACGATATGCTCAATCGCCCAAACGGACTCGTCCTTCACCCTGAACTACTCGTCGGAAGTCCGCCGTGGTTTACTGGTTGTAGAGGGGGGTAGGTCAGATCAAAACTGATGATTGAAAACGTCTCTCGACTCATCGTCGAGCTCTGCGGCGATGGGGATAAATTTTAGGGATGTTGGCACCTTCGAGTGCCCTCCCTTATATAGGCTTAAGACCTGAGAGTCCCGCGGTTTGGGGGTTTCTCCTCTTGTCGACGATAGCTCTTAATGTCAGGGTCTAACTTATTCGGAAAGATCTCCCAAAACTGATGGTCTTGTTAGTTCATCGAATTATTGCTTCCAAACCGAGATAATGAATTTTCAAATTCATCTCCCAGTCCCACTGGACTCGGGGTAGATGATGCACAGATTCCCTCGAGTTCGTAGTCCTCTGGACCACGAGATCATCCAACGGCCAGCGTTGCTCCCCTCTATAGCAAAAATCTAAAAATGAGTTAAAAAGGGAAATTTAGCATGTTAACTTGGAAAATTCATTTCTCTTTCCTCGTTTAACATTTTCTTCTCAAATTTTAGGGAAAACTTCATCTTGGCATTATCTAGCCATTCATTAAATTTGGAAGTTAAATTCCAACGGTTGAGAGTGTTTCCTTCTCATCTAAGTTATCTCATGAATTAATCCAAGTTAATTTATATTCCTTTTTCCTTTGTGATTATCTTATTATTTTGGGTCCCTTGGACCTCAAGAAATCCTAAAGGCACGAATTCCCATATTGGGGAATATTGGTTTGCCTTTATCTTCTTTTAAAAGTCTATTTCCCATATTTCCTTTTTATTTAACAAATCATTTTCCTTTTTATTTCTCCTTTCAAGGATTTCTATTTACCTCTCTTCTATTTTCCTATTGGAATTCTTTTTAACAATAGGAACCCTTGGGATATGAAAATCCACCAAGGATAACTCAATTATACCTCTTTTCACATATTTTCCACATTTCATCAATATTTTCAATTTCTTTCTTAATAAAGAAATACTTAATTGATCTCTTCTTTTCTTATTGCTCTCTTTATGCAACTTTGGACTCCTTGGTACCCAAGGAACCCAAGAGGAACGAAATCCCTCCTTGGATTTGCCTTCTAGAGGTTTCTACCTCTTTCTTTTCTCAAAAATTCAATTATTCATTAATTAATTGAATTTCCTTGTTATTGGGCCCAATAGCCGATAAAGCCCACAAATCAAACAACAAGGCTATTTTAAACGAAATCCATTTATTCACAACAAATTATATTATTTGTCCAAATATCTTTAATATGAGAAATTACATTTCTCACCAAATGAACCCTCCTTCCCCTCTTATGAGAATTTTGCCCTCAAAATTCCATCAAGCAAGCAAACAAACAGGATAAGTCTTCTTATGTCCATCAGGGCTCCCATGTGGCTTCACCCTTTCCATGGTGTTTCCCAAGAACCTTCATTATCTCATTTTCTTCCATCTGAGTTCTTTCTTACCTTGGTATATCGTACCCTCATAGGTAACTCAGGACTTTTCAGCCTTTCAAAAGCTGAATAGGTTCAGGGCACAACACTAGGCTTGGGTACCTCACATAGTGCTCTAGATCGGACTCATGCAACACATCATTTTATCCTGAGGGGTAAGGTTAACACAACCATCTCCATCAACCCATCTCAAATGGACCCATATATCGGGGACTCAGCTTTCTCATTTGTTGCTTAGAGGGGTCGGATTTTCACATCACATATTCTCCCACAGTAAACTGCATGTCAGTCTACCTTGCATCAGCTCGTGACTCATGTCACCACTGGGCCCTCTCTCAGCCATTGCACGATCAAAGCGACTTTATCTGCACCCATTGTGGTTCTTTTCTGACCTTCGTGAGGCCTCCTCCACCAACATCATCTTAATTAAGTGGTGACCGACACAACCTCTCTATAAGACTTCTTGCATCCCAATAAAGGCTATGGTGGTTAACATCACATCTTAAGAACTATCTCTTTGTATCACCCTGAACAAGCACACTTGCTCTCATCAGACCCTCTGGTCTGGATCATACTATCCATTAGTTAGGGGTGGTAGGCGGTACTGACACTGAGTTCTTCATGTACTTACTTCCACCTTATGGAAGTGAACCTTTAGGTCATACTCAAAAACTTTTGAACTCGTATCATGGTGTAGTCAAACCATCTTTCTCTCTTAAGTAGTTCAACCAAATCTGTCCCTTGACAGTACTCCTTTCTTTCTCAAATCATCTAGGTAAAGCGATCTATCATAACCCATTTTACATCTTGATCTTTCTTGTTCAAGGGAGACTTACCACAACACCCATAATGATGAACTCCCATTTCCTCTCGGGAACTCTTTATACTTTATATCCATGCACTGGGTTAATGGTGTTCGTCCTTCACCTCCTGGCTTGCATGGCCACAGGCTACATGCAACTTTGTTTTAAGCATCCAGAATGCTACCATCCCTTACTATCTTTGTAGTACCAAGGTATATCATGTCCTCCTGTATCGTTATGATTCCTCAAGCTTGATACCTCGGAAACCCTAAACCACTCTCAAAAGAGTTTTATTACCTTCCTATCCAAAGAAGTGTATATGAGGTTCTATCACCATCCTTTCACTACATTAAGGACTAAACTAGATAACCAAACAACCATTAACTTGTTCAACATATCTTATTACATCCGAGTGTTATCCAAAACACATCTTCTTTCCAAACATAGGTTTAGTCGAACAACCTCAACATCTTCTAGCTTCCAGCTAAACTAGGTAGCTATATCTCAACCAGAGCATTCATTACCACTCCTTATCCTTAGGTGTTAGTTAATGTCGAAGACATACTCTTCCATGCATTATACTTATCATCTCATCTCAAACTCTAAGGTTGTCTTCATAAAAGAACTCTGAGCTCATCCTCATGGTGATCAAACTCAACCTTGTGATTCCTTGTAACACTTGCAAAAATCCACTTAGTTCAAGATAAAACATCCTCACAAGATGATCTCCTTAATACTCTTAGTGTTTGTAAACCATCCATGTATTATTCTCTCCACAAAGATATGTTATCATCTCTATCCTCATACCTTGTAGCAACGTTCCAACTTACATCATCTTTATCCTTGGTGTAAGGCATGCGTACTGTCCTATCTCTCACTCCCATAAAAAGAAGAAATAAGCATTTGGTTGCAGTCCAAATACAAATTTCTTCCTGTTCCAAGAGTAGAGATGGTACAACCCACCTTGCCCGTACACTTTCAAATCCAAGTTGAAACGTGCAGCTTATGTCTCTGTATCACAACCATCATGATATCCACACTACTTCCAGGAAAACTGGTCTCGGACTTACTTGGTCCAAGCATAATCCTAGGTCATCTCCTCTAGGTCTATAGGGTGCCGACACTTTTGGGTCATCCCTCTTCCCTTATGCATCCAGAGAGTGCCATGCTCATCCGCCCTTTGGGTCCCATGAGTTCATGAAGGTGATCAATCTCCTAACCCATGGCCCTCAGACAATGATAGTTGTTACCTCCTGACCCTATGGTCATGTGAAACTAGGGAATTAGGCAACTCCTTCTTCCATCGATCTTATCCCTACCTGACCCTTGGATAGACTTAGGATTCTAACATAGTACATGTTCAACTTAGAACCTTACCCAATCCTTCATCATCTCTCTCTGTATTCATGACTGACTTTCATCCTTTCTCAGGGATCATGGCAACCTGCCTACCTTGGTCAGGCCCCATACTGGTTACCTTCATGGTATCACATCCATATGCACTTAGAGATGGTTAACTATGGGTCTATAGGTTCAGTCTCATGCCATGTACTTTTCACTTAGCTTTCTCAGGATCCTATAAAACCTCTTTAGGTTATCTTAACTCCAACAAAACTGATATACACCCAACTAAAGGGTCCCTCTCCTAGGATGGGGGGAAACTACAACTCTTGACAACAAGGTCACAAGCATCCTTAGGGTTTACATCCATATGAGCATGCCTAACCTAGCAGCTACTAGGGCACAAGTAGACCACCTATTAAACCATGCTAGGTCATACTTGTTCTCTTTCCTCAACATTAGATCAACTTAGTCGGGAAGGGTTCATCAAACATACCCTTAACTTAAGGGGTTTCTTTTACCTTTACACATGAGGAGTACCATGCTCGAAACTATAGAGACTCAAATCTCATCAGGAGCATTGGGTACACTGCTTCCCCTCTTCGGCCAGGAACCCTAGGTTCACTTTTGGATATCCAACTACATGCTCAACCTCTTAACCACGAATCAAGCATGCCTAAGGTATGCCATGTACTCCCATGATCCTTTTATGTGAGTAACACCTCAGAGTTGAGTCCTCCTCAAGGACAACCAACTAGGTATAAAGCCCCACAACTGGTTACTTGAACCTACTCAGGGTCTAAGGCACTCTTTGTCTCATCTCAGCAGGTAAACTCCTACCCATAGGCACATAGATTCCAGAAGCATCATCCTTTATCTAAGGTTTGGTTCCTCTAAAGGCAACCAAGATATCATCAGCCTCTAGGGATCAATAATAAGGCATCCACTTAGGTCACATCATTCCCGACTCCCTACTATTCCTCAAGTTTCGGGGTTTTAGGCTTCCAACCTCCTTGTTGGGGTTCCGCTTCCTCTCTCTAGAGCTAAACCCACCTCCAACCATACTTACTAGGAGTCCTCTCTCCATGAAGGCTCATGCTCACAAGCATACCCCTATGTGGTTGAAGCCTATTCTCAACTCATGTTTGGCTCAAGAGCATCCATACCCCTTTCATGAGCCATCCATCATGATCTCTTAACCAGGATTTCATCAAGCTATACCCTACTTGCCTAAGCCCATAGGGTAACTATAGGTTCTTCTCCAACCTCATCCATGAAGGAACTATCCTTTGCTATGGCATGAACGACCCTCTCCAGGGTTGGTTCACCAAAGGTACTAGGTCGTCTACCCTTTTATGGCGTCCCAAAGGCATGTCCAACCCAACACTCGATCAACCATGACATATAACTCATCATGATATCTCTCTCTCTAACCTCCACCTAGGGTTAGGGTTAACATCATCCTCAAAGGATGTGCTAGGTATCTACTTTTAATGGAGATCTCTACCTCCAAGACTAACTTCTCTACTCATCCTCCTAACAAGAGATCTATCCTCAGGCCTCTCCTGAGGGCGATTACAACTTGTATCATACGACCTAAGCATGTATCTATTCTTTAGTTTGTGCTTAATCTATTAAGATTATGTCCATGACATCTTATTTACATGTTTTTCATTAATTTGGTGGAGGATTCCTTAGACCTTATTAAATTTACCCATACCTCAAGAGGGTGAGGAGAAGAGAGAAAACCCTAATCCTTAAGGTCCTTAATAGAATTTGAGTTGAGAAGGGATGAACAAGATGAGAGAGTCCTAAAGGTATCTTATTTCAAGTCATACCCTAAGACATCGGCCAGGAAGTCACACAATCTGGGAGTCCTCATATTCTGACTAGTGGTGCGAAGGAAAATATTGCCAGCCCCCGGACGTGATCCTTTTCTAGACACCTTAGTCTTTTGGACAATCCTCTAATAACTCCCTTAGTTTCTATAGAATTTGTAAAATTTAATAATTATTAAATATTAATTGGGGAACCTATGCTCTGATACCAATTGTAACGACCCCGCCTCCCGGTAACCCCCAATTAAGGGAGACCGAAAGGTCGGTGCCGTTATCCAATTAACAGGATCAAAGGTTCGACAAATAATCAATAACAATTATGAAATTCTACTAACTAACTGAAATTTGGTATAAAATTAAAACTTTACTTACCTTTGAAAACCTTAGGAATCTATCTATCCAAGCTTGAATCCACTCTAACTAATCCTCCTTGCACTTTATGCTTTACTTTCACAATGTGTCACTTTACTGTTTGTTCTTTCAATTGTTGTTCCTAAAACACCGACAAACAAAACGTCGGTCAGTATATAGAAATATACGGGTATGTGGGAACAACCAAAATCTTGCAAATATGGCTAACAATTTAATAATCACAATCAAATTGATTAACAAGCCAATTTACACTTTTCAGTATGACATTCTCCACCGCTTTTACCCTAACCCTGGCATACCCACCTTAGGGTGCACTTTGCCAATGACTTATGGCCACCTTCTCAATCCCGAGCTTGGTGCCTGGGGGTCACCACTCATGCTGCCCACTAGTCATGCAATATCATAGGCCACCTTCTTGGTGCCTGGGGTCACCACTCAAGGTGTCCATTGGTCTACCCATCTGGGCCTGACCTTTGGCATCATCCATCAGGGTGGCATGTAGGTGCGAGAATACATATTTCTATTTTTAACGTGATAATCATAGTGACTTTATGATTTGCAAATATGAACATCCAAAAGATAATTTGCATTCAATGCGATTAACCATCCGGAAAATCCTCGGGAAACTAAGGCGGTTATCCATAATTAACCACATACCTGTTATGCAGGCTTGAATGCAGAAAACTCAATCAACCAGGGATCAAGCAAGTACACACACACAATTTGTTCCTGAAAAAGGCATTCAATTTCTATATTATTAATCATGTCATCATGACTCATTAATTTTAATCGTTTCCTAGGTTATTTGCCCTTTTTAGGGTTTTAACCATAATTAGGGTTTCACTTCCTTTTTACCACTTTTACTGTATTTTTTATCAAAATATCCATCAAACCTTAATTATCTCATTTTATATTCTATTAAGATCCTAAGATCAGGTTTGGACCACAAAACCCTAATCTTTGAATCAATTATATCTTTTCTTCCTCACTTAGGGTTTCTAAGGGCATTAATTACAAGATTAGGTTGAAAACCCTAATTCTTACAACTTTGTCTTCAAAACAGATCAAGATTCATTTTTATCACTGAACAAGTTAATAATGATCGAATTTACTCTCTTGCATGTTTAAAACTATCCTTTATCAACAATTAAGTTTTCCAACCATAATTTAATACTTTTCCCAACCAATATATATACTTTTACAAAAAGATACTGATTCAGGTTCCCAAATCATTTTTAATGGATCCCTTGTAGTTTTCTGATCAATTTTCATGTATACATATTTCCCATCCGAGTTTTCTAGCTCAAGATATGATTTTTATAAAGAAAACTTTTTTATTTGATTTATTAGCAAATTCTGGAAAAATGCATATCGTTAGATCGATGGCCCATTGGTCCACTCAGGATCCAACGTCCGGGGTCGCACGCGCCTGTTCTAGCAATTAAAATGGTGCAAAGGGACCAAGTTTCCCTTACCTATATTGAAGAGGCGTCGGGGTATCTTGGTAAAATGGCGGGGTCCCTTCTTCAACCTCGCGACGCGCCATCTCTGTTCTGATGGTTGGTCAACCGCTCAGTTGACTTTGAGATCCTTGGCACCTGCTAGCGTGGGTATGGTCCAGGAAGTTCCACCTTGCTCCGACGAATCTGACGAGATGCTCAATCACCCAAACAGACTCGTCCTTCACCCTGAACTACTCACCGAAAGTCCGCCGTGGTTTACTGGTTGTAGAGGGGGGGTAGGTCAGATCAAAACTGATGATTGAAAACGTCTCTCGACTCGTCGTCGAGCTCTGCGGCGATGGGGATAAATTTTAGGGATGTTGGCACCTTCGAGTTCCCTCCCTTGTATAGGCTTAAGACCTGAGAGTCCCGCAGTTTGGGGGTTTCTCCTCTTGTCGACGATAGCTCTCAATGTCAGGGTCTAACTTATTCGGAAAGATCTCCCAAAACTGATGGTCTTATTAGTTCATCAAATTATTGCTTCCAAATCGAGAAAACGAATTTTCAAATTCATCTCCCAGTCCCACTGGACTCGGGGTAGATGACGCACAGATGCCCTCGAGTTTGTAGTCCTCTGGACCACGAGATCATCCAACGGCCAGCGTTGCTCCCCTCTATAGCAAAAATCTAAAAACGAGTTAAAAGGGCAATTTAGCATGTTAACTTGGAAAATTCATTTCTCTTTCCTCGTTTAACATTTTCTTCTCAAATTTTAGGGAAAACTTCATCTTGGCATTATCTAGCTGTTCATTAACTTTGGAAGTTAAATTCCAACGGTTGAGAGTGTTTCCTTCTCATCTAAGTTATCTCATGAATTAATCCAAGTTAATTTATATTCCTTTTTCCTTTGTGATTATCTTATTATTTTGGGTCCCTTGGACCTCAAGAAATCCTAAAGGCACGAATTCCCATATTGGGGAATATTGGTTTGCCTTTATCTTCTTTTAAAAGTCTATTTCCCATATTTCCTTTTTATTTAACAAATCATTTTCCTTTTTATTTCTCCTTTCAAGGATTTCTATTTACCTCTCTTATATTTTCCTATTGGAATTCTTTTTAACAATAGGAACCCTTGGGATACGAAAATCCACCAAGGATAACTCAATTATACCTCTTTTCGCATATTTTCCACATTTCATCAATATTTTCAATTTCTTTCTTAATAAAGAAATACTTAATTGATCTCTTCTTTTCTTATTGCTCTCTTTATGCAACTTTGGACTCCTTGGTACCCAAGGAACCCAAGAGGCATGAAATCCCTCCTTGGATTTGCCTTCTAGAGGTTTCTACCTCTTTCTTTTCTCAAATATTCAATTATTCATTAATTAATTGAATTTCCTTGTTATTGGGCCCAATAGCCAATAAAGCCCACAAATCAAACAACAAGGATATTTTAAACGAAATCTATTTATTCACAACAAATTATATTATTTTTCCAAATATCTTTAATATGAGAAATTACATTTCTCACCAAATGAACCCAAAATTTGGGGTTGTAACAAATTGTAAGTGTTGATATAATCTTTTGATAAATATAATGATATTGTGTCAAAATTCCTAATGGTGCCATAACTCCTAAAAAGAAATATCAAAATAAAATATAACAGTGAAAATTTGTTCCTTGGGTGCCTATTGCCTTGAGAGCCAAGTTTTGCACTATTTTCATAATAATAACTAATTTAGTTCTTTTTGGAAAAGAAAATAGGATAAAAGCCAAAAGTATTAAATAAATTACTAAAAGTCTCCAAAAGTGGAATTAAACCCCAAATTAGAAATCTACATACTAAAATAAGCCTATATGTAAATGTTCATCTTATTTGGGAAAACTTGCCTATCCTAGTGTAGATTAGGAGAGAGAATGTACATTTAAGATCAAAATATTAAATAACATGTTACATAACCCCAAAAGGAAAAATTTATGGTAGAATCATGTTCCTCGTGTTTAGGTTAGTTCGTAATCTAAGTTTCAAGTTTTTGGAGAGTTTCTAGATGCCCTCTAATTCATTAAAGGAGCAAAATAAGTGATAAGATTTAAAAATAATAAACAAAATACTAGGCGTCTTCAAGATTAAAAACTAATGCAAAATCAAAATCTTGAACCCAAAATTAGCTAACCTACCAAGTTTGTCTTTAATTGAACAATGTTTGCACCCTCAATGTGAGAAATAAAGAAATAGAAATAATTAATGTATCACTTTAATCTAATTTGATTAGGAAATGTATTTAATGTCACATGTGGCACATCAGATGTGCACGCCTCTCCCAGATGTTGAATGCAGATCAGAGGACTCTTAAGTCATCATCTACCTTGTGCCCATATGTAAATAGGCTGTGTTACGACCGATAAACAAATCGTTATTGATTAAGAGGAATTAAACATTAGCAGTGGATTACTAAAAATCACTAAAAATTAAAACCTTTTTCAATGAGATCCAATCATAGGAAAACTCCTTCAACAAGAACCAATGTATTAAATTTACATCCTGGTTCATAAGTACATATCGTGTACCATCTCTTCTCGAGGGTTACAATATCCACTGCCTTGTTAAAAGCTAAACACAGACAGTATAAGAACCTCAAGGCATCAAGCCAAAAACTCAGATCGATGTAAAAATACTAACTACTAACTCCAAGGACCTAAGAGTACAGAGACGACACATAGGACTTCTATCTACAAGACTCGACAGACAGTACACTCAACTTGAGCTGTCACTGTTGTCACTACTGCTGCTGATGTTCTTCCTTTGCAAGATATTCTCAATCTCCTCCATGCCCGTCCACCTAAAAATGTTGGATCCCATGGGGGTGAGACAATTGTAATTTCCCCAGCAAGAGATATAACTCTCCACCAAAAAATTATTATTTTAGTTTAATGATATAAAGTTGTGCAGAGGATAAGCAGTTTAAAGAATTTCCATCTTTTAAAGTATTGCAACTATTTATGATAGAACAGTAAATCATCTATTCTCTTCATAAGGAATAGGAAGAACATAGATATCATTTATCTATAAAATTATACCATCATGTCAAACTTCTCTTGAGACACTCATAATCTTGATATGTCACCTATGAGACATTCTTGTTTCAATCTGTTGGCCTTAGCCAATCTGCTAAACAGATAAAGGATTATATCTACCATGTACTCATATATCATTAATATAGGCATTGGATTATTACCAATCTTGTGTTATCATTACAGGCATTGGGTTATTACCAATCATGTGTTATCATTACAGGCATTGGGTTATTATCAATCCTATGTCATCATTACAGGCATTAAGCCTCTGCCAGGTTTTGGACTCTTCCAAACCTGATTACACCGCCAGGCATTAGACTCTAACAAATCCTGATTTCACAGCCAGGCATTGGACTTTAACCAATCCTGATTACAGGTTGCATGCCTCTGCCAGGTATTGGACTCTAACCAATCTTGATTTCACAACCAGGCTTTGGACTTTAACCAATCCTGATTACACCGCCAGGCATTGGACACTACCAATCCTGATTACACCGCCAGGAATTAGACTCTAACCAATCTTGATTACAGGCTTCATGCCTCTTCCAGGTATTGGACTTCTCCAAACCTGATTACACTGCCAGGCACTGGACACTACTAATCCTGATTACACTGCCAGGCATTGGACTCTAACCAATCCTGATTACAGGCTTCATGCCTCTGCCAGGTATTGGACTTCTCCAAACCTAATTACACCGCTAGGCATTGGACTTTAACCAACCCTGATTACACCGCCAGGCATTGGACTTTAACCAACCCTGATTACATGCATTACACCTCTGCCAGGTATTGGATTTCTCCAAACCTGATTACATCCCATGTCTATTTATACAGCACTAGGCACCTTATTCTTTTACTAGCATTAAACTTTGGCCATGCCAATCATGCTCAACATATTCTTTATGTATTACAAGTATTCATCTTTTCTCCACACATGTATGATCCAAGTTCCATTATTATAATTGTATCCTTTTGTTATTATTATTATATTACTAAGTTTCCATTCCTTGGTTTATTATTGACATTATCATCCCTTACAAGAGACTTTTATAATCATCTTGATACCTTTCACCTGGTATCAACTTACTCATGTGATTCTCAAAGCCCATTAAAACATCTTGTTACCTCTCACTAGGAAACAGCCATTCTTATGGCTCATAAGGCCCATAAAACACCTTGTCACCTCTCACTAGGCAACATCTAACCATATGGCTCACAAGGCCATTACACATCTTAAGTATTCAAATATGTTTATTACTCTTAACATTTATCATTAAATGATTATCAGAACAAGGTATGAGTTCATTTCTCATCCTTATCATGGTATGATTACATCATACTCATTAGTTTGGCTTAACCTTATTCTCAAGGTATATTAGCCTATGCTTATTAAGGTATATCAAACTCATTACATTTCATTGTAATAATTTACATAACACACTTCATGTGTTTCTTGTCCAAGTATATTGGATTTGAGGTGCATCAAGGTATATCAATCCTGGAATGCTAAAAGTGATATCTAACACATCTTGATGTATCACTTTCCTCATCACTTCCAACTTTCTTGAGTTATCAGCTTATCTTGTATTAAGGTATTTCCCATCTTAATACTTTCATCCACTAACCTATTACTCTTACCATGAAGTGCATAGGTCACACATAAGAATGGTCCAACTATCTTTAATGTTATGGACTCGTTTCAGGTTAATGCATTGCTTGCTATAAGGTTACCTATAATCAATCACTTTAGGTATATCCCTTATCAGTGTATTAGTTACCATTCCATTATTAGGATTACGGTCTCCCATACCATCACCCTTTATTAGGGTTAGGATTTCACATCACATTGCCCATAATTAGGGTTTACTATTCATTCCAACTAGGGTTTCTCATGGCATCACTCTCAATTAGGGTTTCTCATGGAATCACCCTCAATTAGGGTTTCACATGGAACCAACCTCAATTAGGGTTTCACATGGAATCAACCTAAATTAGGGTTTCACATGGAATCAACCTCAATTAGGGTTTCACATGGAATCACCCTCAATTAGGGTTTCACATGGAATCAACCTAAATTAGGGTTTCACATGGAATCAACCTCAATTAGGGTTTCACATGGAATCACCCTCAATTAGGGTTTCACATGGAATCACCCTCAATTAGGGTTTTTCATTTCATACCAATTTGAGATACTCATCCCAATTAAGGTTTCACTCTCCATTCCCATAATTGGGGTTTTACATTATGTTACCCTGAATTAGGGTTAGGTTCACTAACCTTCTGGATTAGGGTTTCATGATCTCTTTACTAAGGATCATAACCTAATCACCACATGATCAATACTCATGTAAGAATTCCCTTCTATCATCCTTTCAACTTGATTAGGTTTACATCAACCCTTCAATCAAGTACATACATCTATGATTGACATAGTGTACTGAGTTATTGCTTACTTAAGTTCCAAGGATTAACTCATCTAAGGATTATCAATCACTTAGTTTCTTAAAAGTACAACCCTAGTGATTATCTTTGAGATAGATCAGTAACAACCATAGGGTCATTTTATCTTTCCTCACCTTAGGTTTCCAATGGACTTAATCACTTTGAAACATCCAAACGTTCTTGACCATTGATGTTCCAGAAGGTTTGAAACTATTTAAGCAAAACAAAAAATGAAACCGTATGGACAATTATACTTGAAACCACTTGGGTCTCCAAACGGTTTGAGACCGTTTGGTCTCAAACAGTCTTGAGACCGTTTGATCCCAAACTCTCTCAAAATTGAATGGACCAAAAAGGGTCTTCCATCACTTTATCAATTCAGGATTTCAATCATTAAACCATCTATCAATTGAACCAATGATTTATTCTTCAATTGAACCATTGAATCACCCTTCAATTGGACCTTCACTTAGGGTTTTGAACCCAATTGAACTAGGGTTTATAATCAAGAAACTATCAATTGGGGTATTGAAATCGAAGAACCATCAATGGTTGACATTGTGGAACTAGTCCAACTGAGATCATTGTATCATCATCAAATCATGACATGACCTGACCTCAAATGGTCTTGAGGTCGTTTGGATGACATCCAAATGGTCTTGAGACCGTTTGACTCAAACCTTTAATGAAATTTGTGAAAATCAGCTACGGTTTGCATCATTGAATCGATCATCAAATTAGCTATTGATTGCATTTCAATTTGATATCTCTGGATCTTCAAATACTCAACCATACTCAACCATAGACTTCCAAACGGTCTTGAGACCATTTGGGTGACCTCCAACTGGTCTTGAGACTGTTTGGGTTTAGTCAACCCAAACGTTAAATCAATCAATTGCAATTTCAACACTTAACCTGATTAGGGTTTCTAATTGGAGGATTGTCCATATATTGAATTAATCAATTGGATCCATTAGATCATCATCCAACATGTACTAGGGTCCTGACCTCAAACGTTCAACCCATCCAAACGGTCAACCCTTCTAAACGGTTTGGGATCCAAACCTCCAAATGGTTTGGTGAAACTGTTTAGACCATAAAGTTGAAACTATTTGCAATAGATATTTGGGGAGGTGTGTGCTTATGATGATGTCATCATCATCAAGCTATAAACCCATGAAACTTTATATGATTTTCATGGTGATTGCATCAATCAACCAAATAAAATTTCGAGAATGAAGAAAGGATCAACAATTGATAAGGAATTGAATGCAATAACAATATTAAGGGTTCAAGTTATAAAACCCGCCTCCAATTGAGCTTCAAAGCTCCAAGATCCACCTATTTAATGGTGGAATAAGATTTCTCAACTATCCCAAGCTCATCCTCAAGCTTTTGAGTGAAAAGAAATGGCTAGGATAGAAGATTGCATGGAGAAAAGAAGAAATCCATCATTTATTTTTTATTTCCACCATGAAATCATGGTGAAAGAAGGTCAAGAAGCTTACCAACAGGTTGGGGGTCGTCCTCCTATTGCTCCAAGCTCCTTTGGTCGTTTTTTCAAGCAATAAGTGAAAGGGGTTTCGAAATTACCCTTTCAACTCATGGATAAAGGAGCATATATATGAATTTTATGAAAAATTCATTTAAGAGAGAGAAAGTAGGGATTATCTCCTCCATTTCCTTGCCACTTGCCCCCCTCTCTTCCTTAGATATGAGGCTATCTTCTTTGACTCTTATTCCTCTCAATTATCCACGATTTAGAGAAAAACAAACTAAGCACCTTAATCCATTTAATAATAATATCCTAAAGTTAGTGGATAATTCTTTTTCTTTTAATAATGTGAGTGAGTTATCCACTTCCTTTATATATTTTCGTGCCTTTACAAGGCACATGGTCGTCCATACTTTTTCAAGATCATCCCTCACCTTTTGGTTAAAGGGCTCTTCAATTAATATATTTATTTTTGCATTAATTGAAGTAAAGTTCCAATTAAACTTAAATCTTGATTATTTTAATATCAAGATTCTCTCTCCTCCAAAGAGATACAAATGAGACGCCCCTCTCATTTTCTTTGCTCTACATGATTCCAAGAAACATTAGGGAATATTTTGAAATGGTAATTTTCATATTGAACCCTAGGTTTTGGGTAAATTACACATTACACCAAAACTAGGTTTTTAATGCACAAGCATTGCTTTATCTGCTCTTTCTTGGTACTCATGCTACCACAAGCCATACATTTGCATAATTTTCATTCTCATGATGCTTCAACATATGAGGAACATATTGTCATGTAACATTTGCAATTTAACCCCTCAACTTGGGTAATTTGCACTTTAGTCCAAAACAAGCAAAACAATGTTTCAACATTATTCGAAAAGGACTAAAATTGAAACATAAGTTCCTATTGAACCTTAATTACTTTTCAAGAAATAAGAGCAAGCTTATAATTAACTTTATTAAGCAAAACATCTAGGGTTGAGGCATAACCCAGGTCAGGGATGTTACAGGCCGCATGTTTTGGTGTCTGGTAAATTTGTGATTTCTCTCGCCTCACTCGATCATTTCATGAGATTTCTTCGACATTGTGTTCCATGTTAAAAATTTCATCTATCATACCTAACTCATTGCCTATTGTAGTGAGTTCTAGAAACTCCCAATTCTTTTTACCCACATTTTTTAAGCCACACACCCGTAGGCCTTATGGACACACCCTATAAATAACTAACCATGCCCATGGTTTTGTCTCATTACAAGCGGTCGTTCTCTGGACTTGATTTCTCATTTCATCATCATTTCACCCACCATTGAGTGAGGATCTTAGGTTGACCTTGCGACCCCTATCCCACACGTTGTACTTGTATGGAGTGCAATTGGACCTCAGGTATACAGGTATGACACATGTTCTTCATACTCTGCCTGTCAGTTTCATGAACTACGGACGAACATGGTTTTCCCCAATTTTTAACCAACGTTATGTTGCTTTTGTTTGCAACCATGGTGGGCCACGAGGAAGGAAAATATCTCATTGGTGATTTCTCATTCTTAGCCTCTACTTTCACAATCTTTTCTTTTTCTCGCCAGGGGAAATTTTGTCCTTTCACTCTATTTGTTTCCTTAAGTCGCACGTCTTGTTGGATGTTGACTAGGCGAGATAAGTGTTGATGATTGGGCCACCCCAGTGGGCCCAATCTTGTGGTCTGTGTTGGTGTTGCTTACATGGAATTTCTAAAAATTCTGATTGGCTGATAGTTTTAAAATTCATAACTTTCTCTGTGTTGATCCAAAATTACAAAAAAAATGTTTTAGAATCCTTAGAATTTTCTCTACATTTTGATATAGATTTCATCGCATGATTCACAAGTTCTAAAGATTTAATTTTTAGGATCTTAATATAATTTAAAAGACAAGTTGAGATCTTGGAATCACATCCATGATCAGTAACCCTGAACTTACTCTCTGAGATGAGATCATGTATCAATTTAGGTTTTTACTGAAGATTTGAGTTTTAGGGTTTTGTTTTCACTTATGATATTATTGAGTAACTAAAAATAATATCATGATTAATAAAATGTGATTTTGAGTCAAATATCATTAAGAAACCCTAAAATCAATGTTAGCTCTTTAACATGAGCCGACCTAGGGTTTTACCAATGGATTTGGATTTATAGGGTTTCACCAAAATATGTCATTTAATCCTAATAATTGATGGACCTAATCCTATATGTAGGTTGAGTTGACTTTATACTTGGAGGATTAGGACTTGGTCTCTAACTTAGGACTCAAGTCAAGGTATGCTTACATCTCCTATCATTCTTGTTGAGAAATAAACCTAATGTCTCTCACTCTTGACATATTATCCAACATAATATATGTTGGATAATACAACATCAGATAGGTAGCGGAAACAAAAAAATTACTGACATATCTCCCATTAACCAGTAGAAGCGTCAATAACTATGCAATGGGAAGGATGGTTTCATGAAGATATACCTGGTCCTGGAGTAAGTCCAGTGATAATCCTCATTGATGTAGATGTGCACTCTGTGTTGGATGGCGGTTGTATAGCTCCTAGTCACACTTAGACTCATCTGACTACTCCTCCATGGACATCAGACTCAGACAACTACTGCAGCAGCTCCTCAAATCTCGACATGGACTGCAAGTTGATATTGCCCTCCTAGCAGCAGCCAACAGACTCTTGTATCTAGAGTAGTCCACAACTAGAACTCCTCTCATCCTGTAAGAATAGACAGGAAGGAGTTGCCCCTCCCATTGGTGTATTAATCACCAACATGTTCTCACACAACAATGAGCCTCAGATGTTGCTTTCCCATGGTTATCCCTCCCTAGTCGGGTAGGACTTGCCTAGGCTCTCTAGTTACCACAACCAGAGAGGATAACACTTGTCAGAGCAACTGATTCTCAATTGTCTGTATAGTAGTATTATTTTTGGAAAGCCCCCAGTACCCCTCTATATATAGGAGGGGTTAGGGTCAGGGTTCCCAGTCCCCGGATAATCTGGGACTAAAGTGGGAGTGGAAAGGATAAGTGGATCTTAAATTTTTGCAACTTTTCTGGAAGTTTCACAACCTGTGTGTGATGAAATGGTCATCTCGCCTAGCGAGACGGTCATTTTGCTAAATTAAATGGCCATTTTTCACCTTCCAGTTCTGCACATATGTTGGCAATTCAATTCCAGTTAGTACTCAACTTGACGTACCCCCAAAACAGGCATTTGGTGCAACTGAGATGGGTGTCTCGCACCAAACCAAATAGTCATTTGGTGCAATTGAGATGGGAATCTTGCACCAATCTAGACGGTCATTTCGCACAAGTGAGACGGGCATCTTGTAGCCCAGGTCAGGAAAAATTCCAACCAATGTACAATACAATCAGTCTGACAGTCCAAACAATAGTTTCAACACTTGAACCTATCATTTGGTAGTCTAGTCAACTGATCTGTTGTGTGAATTGAAATACCTAAACACTTTAGTAATCAATTCAATTATCATTCAAGATCAAACTCCTCTTCTAGATGAGTTCCTATGTGTGTGACCCTATAGGTCCCATATCACATCCATAACTAGCTTATAACATCACAAGCAATGAGTGGTGCCTAGTCACACATCATTACTACCCAAGTGACTGGAAAGTTGGGGAGCAACTTCAACCTACAATTTGTGTATGGTGTTACAGTGTTTGTATAGTTCTTTTTTTGCTGATATCCAGATTGAACTAGAGGCATGGAGCAGTCATCCTCATTATTATTCAATCTTATTTCTTGAACCAGAGCAGACTGCATGTGATATATGTGAGCTCAACATATTGACTTACATGTATATGGCCATACTTTTCTCAGTCTCGCTAATCAAGAGGCCTAGGATATCATACTCCATATAGGTCCCCATGTGTCAAAGTCACCCAATCATCACCGTTATAACAACTCATGTTTTAGGATTGTGTTTGATGATGTCAAAGTGTACCCAATGGCATGTAATGAGTGCATTGATTTCAGGTCTAAGAACCACAATCACCACCATCATTGTGAGAGCTGACTATGACTTCCATGATGATGGCTTCTATATGTCAGTCTCATAGTGGGTTTGTCCAATACACTATTCTCTAACATGTATCTATGTGCTTGGTTTGATATTGCCATATCATGACTAATGAGATTTAGTCATCAACCAACTCACACTTTGATCTTATGTGTCATTGTTGTCGATCAACCTTCCACAATGACAACTGATCAGGTACATAATGAGAATATTTATATTACTCTTAGCATCCATATGATCTCATCCACAAGGATAGTAACTTGACAACATACATCATTGAGTAATATGTCAGTCTCATAGTGGGTTTGTCCAATACACTATTCTCTAACATGTATCTATGTGCTTGGTTTGATATTGCCATATCATGACTAATGAGATTTAGTCATCAACCAACTCACACTTTGATCTTATGTGTCATTGTTGTCGATCAACCTTCCACAATGACAACTGATCAGGTACATAATGAGAATATTTATATTACTCTTAGCATCCATATGATCTCATCCACAAGGATAGTAACTTGACAACATACATCATTGAGTAATATGATTCTCTAGACATTCACTTTGTATCCTCATTATCTCGTAACTGGGTGAAACAGATGAATTGGAAGCTTGCCTTTATTATTATCAATTATCCAATCATGCATCTAACGCCTCATCTCAATCATCCTATGATTGGCTCTTTGGGCATACATACCAATAGACTCCCACTTGCACTTAGATCCAATCACCCACTAATCTTATCCTGAGTGACCTAACATACCATCATGCTTCTAATGTGTAAGTTCTTTTATAGCGGGTTTAGCAATGTTTGCCTTAAGTCGGTATTTTGCAATTTTCACATATCTTCACTGTATGACTACTTGTATGAGATGGAAGTGTCATAGTATGCTATCTGAGATTCCCAGCCTAACTAGTAGCTCCATTGTTGTCATCAGTGTTTCTACTGTGTCATCAATGGTTTGGAATCTCACATAAGTTCACCTATATGAACTTCTTGATCCATACAATATCCTCTATTCTTTTCATAACACAGAGATACTCGACTTCTTTTGTAGATTAGAACAACTATTATTAGCTCGAAACCCTTTCTAGGTTACAGTTGTCATTTAAGGTCAAACATAAATTTAGATTGCAATTATTTTGTCAGTTCGGAAGCTTGCATGGGTGTAACCCTTTACATCCAACTCTTCATTGTTACCATCACCAAGGAACTGATCCTATTAGTGCTTCACAAGAACTTAAGGATGTTTTGTATGGTATTTTAGTGATTCTCACCGGTATCTGACATATACCCCTTCGTCATGTCCAATACATATGAGATTTCTAGGTAGGTATATATGTGTCATTTCATCATGTCATATACATATGAGATGACTGGATATCCTCTTGTCATGTCTAATACATATGAGATCATTAGATATCTTCTTGTCATGTCCAATACATATGAGATAATGTTGCATTCAAGATAGATCCAATTGTGAATGCATATGGCATCTATCCATGTGTTCCTATTCTTCATAAGAATTGGGACACTAGGCTCCTGAGAGACTAACTCCATGGAACACGGACAAATTTTCTCTCATTGAGTCTTGCATGTTGAACCCTTCGGCATCTTACCAATGTATGTGCTTTTACTTAGGTCAAGAAGATTTTCATATCAATCTCTACAGACCTCAATCCCTATCACATAGGATGCTTTGCTAAACCCTTCAGGTAGAAGGCATTTTCCTTGCCATGTTTTAATATTTGCAGGATAAGGACATTATTCCCCATCATAATGTGTGATATCAATATGATACCACTAAATATTTTATAATCACATATTCTATCTTCATTTGGACTCAAGTCAAACCCATTAATTGTCTTGTCAAATTGAAGATTCCAACTCTGATATGCTTGCTTCAATCCTCAGATTGACCTTTGTAGCTTATAGACTTTATTTGCATTAATAGATATATAAAACCATTAGATTGTGTCACATACACATCCTCTTAATTATTCCAATTAAGTAATGTGGTTTAACATCCATATGCCAAATCCCATAGTCATAATAAGCTACAACAGCAAGCATGATCCAGATGGATTTAACCATGGTAACTAGTGAAAGCCTTCATCACGTTCAACAATTTGAACTAGTTTGAAACTCTTTGAAACCAATCTACCCTTCCATGTTGGTCTTCTTACAAAGACCCAAATGCACCCTATGGGTTTTACCCCTTCAAGTGGATCCACCAAGGTCATACCTTGTTGGTTTACATGGAGTCCATGATAGATCTCATGGCCTCAAGTCATTTTTTAGAATCTGGT
The DNA here is from genome assembly GCA_963693085.1 of Alisma plantago-aquatica. Taxonomy (NCBI): domain Eukaryota; kingdom Viridiplantae; phylum Streptophyta; class Magnoliopsida; order Alismatales; family Alismataceae; genus Alisma; species Alisma plantago-aquatica. The sequence goes on from OY856413.1 coordinate 1,008,620,007, forward strand.
TCCTCAATAGTTTCTAGGTAGGTAGCTGACTCATCGCTATGATCAACTTACCACCTTCTTGAGTTATAAGATACCATAATTTTTCAAACTCAAGGCGTTCTACTAAAACTATGAATTTTTTGCTTACATAAGGAACTTGAGATTCCACAACAATTTGTGATTATCCTTGTTCATTGTTGTACCTCTTTAGGTTCGATGTTTTCTTGCTTGTTTGTGATTATCCTTGTTCATTGTTGTAACTCTTTAGGTTTAATGTTTTCTTGTTTGTCTTGAACATTTCGATTTCTACTTTTACTCCCACTAATTCCTTTGGATCTAAGTTCCCTTTAGGAATTTAGCCATCCTAGTAACAGACACTTTGTTGTCAGGTTGGAATATAAGTAGTAATCAACGAGTTAACATTCATGTGATTTGTGGATAAGGACATTTTGAGAAAGTATTTTCTTATACAAGCTTTCAATCCCTATCACTACAAAAGACTCATCGGGACACTTCCCATGCCATATCTCATATGGTGTCTTTTTAACCATTTTAGATGGTACATTATTTTAGTGTAAAGAATGTGTCCAAAAGAAATTGTAAGATTAGCTAGATTTTATTGATAATCTCACCATGACTTAACATGGTGAGATACCTTCTTTCTGACACATCAGTATGTTTTAGGTGGAGTTCATTATGATACACTATCATGATCTCCCAGAAGGTCTTCAAACTCTTGGTTTACGTATTTCAACATTGATGACATTAATGTATCTTAATACTTTTACCAATTTAGTTATGTACTTAATTAATGATCTCCTTGAACACTTCAAGAGATCCAAACTTGTATTTCATTAAATACAAATTTCAATATCTATTGATCGCACCAGTAAATATGATGAGGTACTTGTAACTACCTTTAGCATTCATTCCCAAGAGGTCTATGTACATCAGTATGTACTAGTCCTAATGGAATAGTTGATCTTCCACTACATCTAGTGAAGATACTCTTATCATATTGTACAACAAATAAGACATGCATGTCTCTATTGGTTCAATAAGTAAAAGAGTCTAGATAACCATCATATGGATTCTAGAAATGCATTTCTCGTCTATGCGCTCTAGATGACAGTGCTATAGGTATTCATTATTTGAGTTATCAAGTCATTTAATATATGTGTCAAACACATTTGTCTTTATAACTATCAAGTATGGTTTATGAGACATAGGGCATGGCCAAAAAATATCATAATGTTCTTGTCATAAAAAACATATGATGTTTGGCAAGTATATAATAGCAATTCACTAATTCTATTATGTGCCCATGAATGACAACCTTTAACTATAGTGGCAACAACCCTTGATCCATATAGTACTAGCTTACAACTTCTCAGGTCCTGAAGTAGAGATCTAAATCTCTATCTTCTTCCTGAGATCCTATGTGAAGAAGATAATTCCTTTCCAATGTTCAACTAAGTGACAATGGTGGCACTTTATTTTCTTTATCCTTTAACTGAAAAGGAAAGATTCCTTTTACACTTACCCTTCTCCATATATTGAGTGAAGAAGACTTGGGCTTCAGTTTAGCCTCAGAACACTTCCTGATCTTGCTTTTTCCCTAGGACTCACTTCCGCTAATCACCATCACGGATTTGTCCTTGTTCTTCCTTGCTTTGGCATCAACATGCCAAGCATGTGATAAACTGACTATATGATTCATGTAATTACTGCATAATCATATTCATGGTCAACTATTGACCTAAGAGAAATCTCAGTCATTACACATGTCCAATCATATTGAACACATGGGGTTCTACTAGACCTCCCTTTGTCAATTTGTACTCAATTAGCACTTTGAAGACATTATAACTGCTTTACATGATTCTTAGGATGTGTTACCATCTCGAGAATGTCCATGTATTGATGTTGTTCATGCAACTCATAGTTCATACAACAGAGCATTAGGTATTTAAATGTCTTTGGCTTCATTGGCATGCTTCCAATAAGCATCCGTTTAGCCTTAGGCGCTTTTGGAGTGGGTTCGTATGGCATTGGTCTCATCAAGGACATAGAGCTTTCGCTCATTGATGAGAACATTTCTCAAAATTCTTAACCAATTGTGGAACATTATACCATTTTGTCCTTTTCAAGGACTGATCACAATTTGAACGTTTTTGTGTTTGACATTTGATTCTACAAATAAATATTGCAACTTTTCAAAACATTTTGATTTGGTTTAAGTTGATGATTTGACGATATTAATTAGGTCTTTAATTAATTACTGCTCCCACTATTTTATTTGAATTGATAGCCCTCAATATCGATTCAGAATATTGCAGCGTACAATATTCTAGTGGGCCAAGATCCATATTTCATCAAGTCATGAGTCGGCTTTTGTCGATCACCCACAACCTGACCATTTAGGTAGGCCATCATGCCAATTGCATAACATGCAACTCTTAGATAGATGATATGTGCAACTCTTTGCCATGATAATATGCATGCATCTGGTCTTGGGCTCTCCAAGTCACCAGTTAAGCCTGACCCAATAGCCAATACAATAGATAATCACCATGCTTTGTGAAAATATACATATCTACCATCACACTTCCACGAGATAGACAGCACACCATGCTTTGTGCAAATCTACACTTGGTCGATCAAGCTTTTCATGTGTATTGCTAATGGAAGGCATCTTAGACTTAATATTTAAGTTGAGGGAGTTTGTTTGTATAAATGCATATACTTTATCCAATCACCACATATATAGTACCTATCATATACATGCTATAACCAAAAATGAGAACATGCAATAAATAAAACACACAAGCAATGGTTATGGCCATACTATTGTAATTCCTTAGAGACACAAGGAAGTACTACCACCTATGGTCCACATCATATGCAAATGTTGTTGGTGATGATATGTGCTCGAACCAATCCAGGTTGACCAGTTCAACTCTTAAATCGATCGGCTCACCTCTTGGTCGCCTAGTTGGACTCTTCTAAAATGGTTGTCTAGTTCTTAGGTCCAAGCAGCGTTTGGACACCTCCAATCAGTCGGTTGGGCCACCATGCGATCGATTCATCCTCCTATCGTCTGGCCTCCTCAGTCCTCCAATCGATCGGGTCGTCTCACGAGTCGATCGTTTCACCTTTGTGCAGATCATCACCTCACGTTGAAACATAAATTAAAACAATCCTATTTTTTAGTACATTGTATATGGGAAAACCTCAAGTTACATTTGAGGGGAAATAGGAAGAAGAGCATTCATTTACATGTGGAAAGGAGAGAAAGGCTCGGTATGCAGACCAATTAACAATAGGGATAATGACCACAACCATGCACACAGAGATTTGGGGGTTTGGCCATAACCATACTTATATATATATATATATATATATATATATATATATATATATATATATATATATATGTGTGTGTGTGTGTGTGTGTGTGTGTGTGTGTGTGTGTGTGTGTGTGTGTGTGTGTGTGTGTGTGTGTGTGTGTGTGTGTGTGTGTGTGTGTGTGTGTGTGTGTGTGTCTGGGTTCTTATGTGGTGATTTAGATAGATGTACACATCAATTAGTTTAAATATTCACATCGCATGCAATAAGTAAACACGGTAAAAACAAAAATTTGATCATATCAATAATCATGAAACATAATTAAGTGATGTGGCTATGCTACCACTATTGAATAATACGAAATCAGATAGGCAGTAGAAACAAAAAATTTACTGACATGTTTCCCATTAACCAATAGATCGTGTCAATAACTATGCAATGGGAAGGATGGTTTCATGAAGATATATCTGGTCTTGGTGCAAGTCCAACGACAATCCTCATTGATGTATATGCACACTCTATCTTGGATGGTAGTTGTGCAGCTCCTAGTCACATTTAGACCTGTCTGAATGCTCCTTCATAGACATCATACTCGGACAACTACTGTAGTGACTTTTCAAATCTCTCCACAGATTGCGATTTGACGTTGCCCTCCTAGCATCAGTCAACAAACTCCTACCTTTAGAGTAGTCCATGTGGACCAACTAAAACTCCTATCATCCTGTAGGAACGGACAGGAAGGAGTTTCCCCTCCCATTAGTGTACTAGTCACCAACATGCTCTCCAACAACAATGATCCTTAGTTGTTGCTCTCCCATGGCTATCCCTCCCTAGCCAGGTAGGAATTTCGTAGGCTCTCGTGGTTACCATAACCAAAGAGGACAAAACTTGTCAGAGCAACTGATTCTCAATTGTCTGTGTAGTAGTTGTGTTTTTGTTAAGCCCTCAGTACCCCTCTATACATAGAAGGAGTCATGGTTCCAGTCTCCAGACAATGTGGGACTGAAAAATGGGAGTGGAAAAGACAAGTAGATCTTGAATTTTTACAACTTTTTTGGAAGTTTCACAACCTGAGTGTGACAAAATAGTCATTTTTCCCAGCGAGATGGATGTCTCGTACACAAGACGGTCATTTCACTAAGCAAAATGGATGTTTTGCACCTTCCAGTTCTACACATATGTTGGTAATTCAATTCCAATTAGTGCTCAACTTGACGTACCCCCAAAATGGGCATTTGGTGAAACTGAGACGGGCGTCTCGCACCAAACCAAACGGCCATTTGGTGTGAGACGGATGTCTTGCACCAATCCAGACGGCTATTTTGCACAAGTGATATGGGCTTCTCGCAGCCCAGGTCAAAAAGAATTCCAACATGTGTATAATACAATCAACCTGACACTCCAAACAGCCGTCTAAACACTTGAACTGATCGTTTGGCAGCCTATTCAGCTGATCTATTGTGTGAATTGAAATACCTAAACACTTTAGTAATCAATTCAATTATCATTCAAGATCAAACTCCTCTTCTAGATGAGTTTGTATGTGTGTGACCCTATAGGTGCCATATCACACTAGTAGTGAATGTCCATAACTAGCTTATGACAACACAAGCAATGAGTGGTGTCTAGTCTCACATCATTGCTACCCAAGTGAATGTAAAGTTAGGGAGCAACTTAAACCTACAATCTTTGTATGGTGTTATAGTTTTTATATAGTTCCTTTGTCATTGATATCCAGATTGAACTAGAGGCATGGAGCAGACATCCTAATTATTATTCAATCTTGTTTCTTGAACCAGAGCAGATTGCATGAGATTAATGTGATCTCAACATATTAACTCACATGTGTATGGCCATACTTTTCTCAATCTCACTAATCAAGAGGCCTAGGATATCATACTCCATATATGTGGGACAATTCCCATATCTATCACTCACAGTCAATCTACATGTGTCAAAGTCACCCAATCATCACCGTTATAACAACCCATGTTTCAGGACTGTGTTTGATGATGTCAAAGTGTACTCAATGACATGTGACGAGTGTAATGATTTTAGGTCTAAGAACCACACCCACCACCATCACTGTGAGAGCTGACTATGACTTCCATGATGATGGCTTCCATGTGTCAGTCTCGCGATGGGTCTGTTCGATACACTCTTCTCTAACATGTATTTGTGTGCTTGGTTTGATATTGCCATATCATGACTAATGAGATTTAGTCATCAACCAACTCACATTCTGATCTTATGTGTCATTGTTTTCTATCAACCTTCCACAATGACAATCGATCAGGGACATAACGAGAATATTTATATGTACTCTTAACATCCGTATAATCTCATCTACAAGGATAGTAACTTAACAACATACGTAATTGAGTAATACAATTCTCTAGACATTCACCATGTATCCTCAATTATCTCACAACTGAGTGATACAGATGAATTGGAAGCTTGCCTTTATTATTATCAATTATCAAATCATGCATCTAATGCCCCATCCCAATCATCATATGATTGGCTCTCTGGGCATACATACCAACAATATCTCTCTTTTGAGAATGTATTCCATGTGAAATAGTCTACTTGATTCTGATGTTATGATCATCCTACTTTTTTATTTCTCTTAACTCTAAACTTATACTTTTATTCTTGATGAAAATTATAATTTTCCACCTATGTGGTTGATGTTTAATTTGTCCATTTTTGAGATGGAAAATTTAATAGTTTTGTAAAAGACTACATTTTATACTTGACTCCACATTTATTGCATGTTATGTGACTCAATAGCCCTATAGTAGTGTAATTGCATTGGTTTCTGGGTTGTGTGCCCATGTTATATTTTTGGTATGGAGGTTGTGTGCCCCATACTCGGATTTTGTGCCCACTTTTATATGTATTGGGGAGGTGGTTGCGTGCCATACTCTATCAAGTTTCAAGGTTGTGAGATTTTTCCACCATTGTTGTTTATATTGTTCTAGTGCTATGCTTATCTCGCATGCATGCAGGTTGTTATTAATGTGATGGGTTTTGTGCCCAGTATTTATATGTGCTTGTGTGGCACAATCTTTATATTTTATTTAATGGCAAGTATTTCTCTTGTTTAACATCTTTTGAAATTCATATTCTGTTATGCCCAGTTGGGTAGTCCTTTCCTTTTTCCATGGGAAGCCATGCTTATTTGACATCCTTTATTTCATAATATTGTTCAATACTCAATTTAGTATGCACATACCAACATTTTGTTGATGTATTTACCTTTCTCCTTTTTGCTGGCGTACACTTCCAACCCCATGTGTAGGTCAAGGAGAAGGTAACCAAGTTGGATCAGGACCACATCAAGGTTAGCACAACTTATTGGGAGACTTTCTCGAGGTGGTTAGATGACCCTCAGTTGATCCTTCCAATACTCAAGTTGGATCATTCCAATGAGCCTGGTCATATTCGACGTGATGTCCCCAACCTCGTGACGGACGTACAGTAGCTCAACAACAACAACCTCAAGCACCGATGTAGAATAATGACAATAATAATAGAGTAAGACATGTTGGGAGATGTGCTAGAAGGGTCTTTGCTTTAGATGGTCAATAAGTTAATGAAGAAAATCATGTTGAAGGTAACCTGTAATCTCTTAGTTTGACTTTAGAGTTATGTTTTCTATTTTGCATGAGTACCTTGAATATGAAAGTGATGAAGTACATGAATTTTGGAAAGACATTCTTGAACCTATAGTGTTGTTTCACTTATTAGTTAAAATCCTTTTAATAGGGGTGAAGTATATGTGATCGTTTATTAGATGATTAGATTTCAAGGATGAAATCATTTAATGGGGTGGAGTGTTGTAATGAACCAAAACTTAGAACCCTAACCTAACCCATGATTAGAAATCTAGTTAGGTTTATTCTTTACATGTGACCAAACAAGGATTAAAATTTAGAACACATTTACATAGTAGTTTAATTATGTGGCAATATGTAAATAAAACCACAAAATATGTTACATATATTTTCTTAATTAACATAATGGCTAAATAAAAATGAGTAATATGCTTTGGTGTAACAATTGGTAATTTCATGTCCATAAAATATTAAAAATTGTCATATAATCTAAATAAATAGGTATTTAATGGACATAATGTATAAAATGAGTAAAATGTAGATTTCGTGCATAATAATATATAAGTCTTTTTGTAACAATGTGACATTGATAGTAAGTGTTGATATAATGTTTTTATTATATAATGATAATGTGTCAAAATTCCTAATGGTGCCATAACTCATAAAAAGAAATCTCAAAATTAAAATATAATTAGTGAAAATGTGTTCCTTGGGTACCTATTGCTTTGAGAACCAAGTTTCACATTATTTGCATAATGATAACTAATTTAATTCTTTTTGGAAAAGAAAATAGGATAAAATCCAAAAGTGTTGGATAAATTACTAAAAGTCTCCAAAAGTTGAATTAAATGCTAGATTTGAAATCTACATACTAAAATAAGCATATGTGTGAATTTTCATCTTATTTGAACAAACTTGTCTATCCTAGTGTAGATTAGGAGAGAGAATGTACATTTAAGATCAAAGTATCAAATAACATGTTATATTACCCCCAAAAGGCAAAATTAATGGTAAAGTCATGTTTCTCATGTTTAGGTTACTTTGTAGGCTAAGTTTCAGATTTTTAGAGAGTTTCTCGATGCCTCTAATTCATTAAAGGAGCAAAATAAGTGATAAGAATTATAAATAAAAAATAAAATACTAGTAGTCTTCAAAAGTAAAAACCAATGCCAAAATCAAACTTCTCACCCCAATATTAGCTAATTAATCAAATTTGGCTTTAATTGGACAATGTTTGCACCCTCAATGTGAGAAAGAAAGAAAGGGAAATAATTAATGTATCACTTTAATCTAATTTGATTAGGAAATGTATTTAATGTCACATGTGACACATCATATGTGTGCATCTCTCCTAGAAGTTGGACGCAAATCAGATGACTCTCCAGTCATCATCTACCTCGCACCCATATGGAAGCAAGTTGTTGGTTTTGGTGTCTGGTAAATTCATGATTTCTCTTGCCTCACTCGATCATTTTGTGAGATATCTTCGTTGTTGTGTTCCATGTTAAAGACCACATCTAATCATACCTAACTCATCACCTATTTTACCAAGTTCTAGACACACCCAATTCTTGTTCCCCACATTTTTGAAGCCACACACCCATAGGCCTTATGGTCGCACCCTATAAATAAGTAACCTTACCCATAGTTTCATCTCATCGCAAGTGGTCGTTCTATGGACTCAATTTCTTGTCTCATCATCAAACCACCCACCATCAAGTGAGAATCTTGGTTTGAGCTTGTGTCCCCTCTCCCCCACGTTGTACTTCTACATAGTGCAATTGGACCTCAGGTATACAACTATGACACTTGTTCTTCATACTCGGCCTATCGGTTTCACGAACTATTGATGAAAGTGGTTTTCCCAAATTTTTTACCAATGTTCTACTACTTCTACTCGCAGCCATGGTGGGCTACAAGGAAGGATAAGATCTCCTCAGTGATTTCTCATTTTTACCCTCCGTTCACTTATTCTTTTCTTTTTATTGCTAGGGATGATTTTGTAATTTCCCTTTATTTGGTTTCTTTAAGTCATGTGTCTTTCTAGATGATGACCGGGAAAGATAAGACCCAATGATTGGGTCACCTCAGCGGCCCTATCTCACTGACTGTGTTGGTGTTGCTTACATAGAATTTCTCATATTTTTTATTGGCCCAAAATTCTAAAAATCATAACTTTCTCTCTACTTATCCAAAAATTTAAAAAAAATGTCTTAGCAACCTTAAAATTTTCTCTACATAATTTGGTATAAATTCCATCGTCTGATTCACAAATTATAAATATTTTCTTTTATGGTCTTCAATCTTCATAATATTACATTATAATTAAAGATAGATTTTAAAAGATCAAGTTGAGATCTTGGAGTCACATTCGTGATCAATAACCTTGAACTTACTCTTTGAGCTGAGATCATGTGTCAATTTAGGTTTTTATCGAATATTTGAGTTATATGGTTTTACTTTCTCTTATGATCTTATTCAATAACTAAACATAATATCATTATCTATAAAGATGTATTTTTTTACTCAAATATCATTAAGAAACCCAAAATTCAATGTTAGGTCTTTACATGAGCCGACCTAGGGTTTTACCAATGGATTTGGATTTCTAGGGTTTCACCAAAACATGTCATTAAAACCTAATTGATGGACTTAATCCTATTTGTAGGTTGATTTGACTTTAGGCTTGGACGATTAGGACTTGATCTATAACTTAGCACTCAAGTCAAGGTATGTTTGCATCCCCTATTATTCTTTTTGAGCAATAAACCAAATTTCTCTCACTCTTGACATATTAGCCAACTCCATATCTCTCTTTTGAGAATGTATTCTGTGTGAAATATTCTACTTGATTCTAATATTATGATCATCCTATTTTGTTGGACTTTCTCTTGATTCTACACTTAGATTATTATTCTTGATGAAAACCCTAATTTTACCACTTATGTGGTGGATGTTTAATATGTCCATTTTTTAGATGGCAACTTTATTTGTTCTATAAAAGACTACACTTTATACTTGCCTCCACATTTATTGCATATTATGTGACTCAGTAGCCCTAGAGTAGTGTAATTACATTGGTTTCTGGGTTGTGTGCCTCATACTTGGGTTTGTGTCCACTTTTATATATACTAGGGAGGTGGTTTTCTTCCATACTCTATCAGGTTTCAAGGCTGTGAGCCTTGGCTGCCATTGTTATTATATTGTTCTAGTTCTATGCTTATCTCACATGCATGTAGGTTGTTCTTAATGTGATGGGTTTTATTCCCAATATTTATATGTTCTTGTGTGACACAATCTTTATATTTTATTTGATGGCAAGTATTTCTCTTGTTTAACATCTTTTGAAATTCATATTCTTTTATGCCTAGTTGGGTGGTCCTTTCATTTTTCCATGGGAATCCATGCTTATTTGACATCATTTATTTCATAATATTGCTCAATACTCAATTTAGTATGCACATACCAATGTTTTGATGATGTATCTACCTTCCTCCTTTTTGCTGGCATACGCTTCCAACCCCAGGTGTAGGTCAAGGAGAATATAACCAAGTAGGACCAGGACCGCATCAAGTTTAGCACAACCTTTTGGGAGACTTTCTCGAGGTGGTTAGATGAACCTCAGTTGATCCTTTAGTTTAATTAGTTTCATATATATCACCCTGCGTGATGAAGTTTTGAGATACTATCAAATTCTATAATAGTTAGATATTTTTTTTCCGCTACCACATTTGGTTAATTAAAATCATACTTTTTAATAAAATGGATTATCATCCCTTTCCGAAAAAGATAGCTATGTTTGACATGGGATGTTTCCTTTTTATTTGATTTAGTAGGGAGTGGATCCCCTCTTCAGTCCCACTCCTTACACATGATGTGCACATTCAGTAGTAATAGAAAAGGTGGAATAAAAATTTGTGAAGAGAGAGAGAGGGTTAAGGAGAATGTAGACATTTCAAATCCCATGATTTTTATTGTCTAGACAATTGTAGAAGAAAAGAAAATGGTAGTCTTGTGATTAAGAAAATAAACGTACTCATTCTATACTAGTATAATATAGTGTGTGCTGATGAATGCTCAATGCAAAAAGTTTTGTTGGTAACTATATGATACCATGATGAATGATTTGGTTTTGCAACACAAGAGTATTATTAACTTTATTTTTGTGATAGGGATTAGTTTAATAGGTAAAGTTGGTAGGGACTAGTCAAAATTGAACTAGTAGAGAAGCTAAGGGCTTGTCTCCTTTTTCCAATAAGCCATTACATTGTATATTATACAACTAGAAAATGCAACCACATAATCTAGAATAACCACATGAAAATATAAATGAGTCACTAGAGGTGGCCTAAGGCTAATAAAGCTACCATGGTGGAGTATAGTGTATGTGGTGTGGGATTCCCATGAGACAAACCCACATCATACCATCAAACCATCAATAGACAATGTTTCAAAAATGGATTGTGATTCCTTCATACAACCCACATCATTATATAGATATCAACTACAAAAGGAGAGTCGTATGCAAGCCTTGGGTAGTGATGATAAAACAGAGAGGTGTTGTGTAGTCCACATCATCATATGACTTTCATTGATGTCATCCAAGTCAATATCAACAGAAGTGATGACCCACTCAGAACATGCTCATCATCATCTAAAGAGATAAAGCAGGCATTTACAAGACTTGTAAAGACCTTATTTTTAAGATCAAATATTTAAAAAATTACATAGGAAAATATAAACAAATCATTTTACAATAATGCTTTACATTAGAGTCGTAGAACCTTTATATAAGATATCAAAATTAAAATATGTATTAATTCCTATGTATCTTCAGTAGGGGATATCTCTTGCACGTCTCTTGTAGGTTTTGTATTAATCACCTACCCAACTTCCTGAATGGACCAAAACCACACATGAAACCAAGAATGGAAACATAAGTCACCAAAGTTGGTACAAATTGATATTTGGAAAGTAAAAGTATGCACCTATCTACATAGGATTTTCATGAAAAAATGCACAGCGATAAACCATATAGGCAAGTATCAGGAGGTAGCCGTGGGTTTTCAAATTCACTAAGACTCAATATCTAATTTTTTAAACTAGTCATTAAATTTGTCAATAGATAGCATATGTCAATGTCTAGTTGTTGGTGAAGCCATGTTTTCTCTCCTATGGAGAAGGAAAACACACCAACTAAAATTCCTAATATATTAAGGGACTCTATGTCCTTTTACTCTGCACAGAGATGTGGAAGTGTAATTCCACTAAACTAGGGGCACTAGCCTCCGCTTTTTTACATTTAATTTGTTCCACTGTTTTCTAGGAACAAGTATCGGTGGTCTTTCAAAGAGGATGTTAAGGTTCAAAATCAATTTTTGAGCCAACCAACCTATCTAATAATGCATGCAATAAATGTGGGAAATAACTTTTGAGATAGATATAGAAAATTTTGTACCTTGAATCAAAGCATACAAAATTCAACCATTCCATGTATGGGATCCAATAGTAGATCTAGAGAGAGAGAGAGAGCTAGAAATATATATTGACATTGGTTACTATTGTCTTGGAGTCAAGTTTGTCTCAATTCACATTATTTAGGAATTATCTTTCCAAATTGAATCACTATTCCATATTTTCCCATAGTTATCATTAGGTGGAAGATCCTTATTTTCCTCTAAGTTGTATTTTAGATTATGGAATCACCTTATTTTAGGGAAATTGGGTGCAGATATAGGTAGTAGAAATTAAAAAAAAATGCTCGTTCCCTGAATAGTAAGATCGTGTCAACAACAATGCATCTAGGAAGGAAAGGTTGTAAGATTATAACTGGTACTGGAGCAAGTCCAGCGATACTACCCTTGGAGTAGCATCATGCTTCTTCTTGCTCAGGCAGCAGCACGCTTCTTCAGCATCAGCAACACTCGAATGGTTATCTCCACCGACCTCCTGGTTTGTCCACCACAGATGGCAGTTGACAGAGTTCTCCTAGAAGCATAAGTCTCCTGCCTCTAGAGAAGTCTAGGAAAACCACCAGGTACTCCACTTTGTGCTACCAGATCCAACAGGAAGGATTTGTCCCTTTTGAACATCAAACAACTAGGGCTGGTTTGCTCTCTACAATTGTCTCTCCTTTTCTATCCCTCCCTTTACCAGGTAGGACTTCCTCAAGCTCTCTATTGGTTACCACAATCTGTGAGGACAACAAATTGTTAAAGACAATTGTCATGTCTAAGAAGCCCCCAATACCCCTCTATTTATAGGATAGGTTGGGTCAGGATTCCTAATCATTACGGGAGTCAAAAAGGTTGAATTTATGAATTTTCTAGAACTAGCACATGGAAAGTCGGTCAGTTTGCACACCCAACTGGTCAGTTGGTTTGTGATCTGGTCAGTTCATACAGTTTCCTATTTTGAATCAAATTGGTAATCAATACATGATTAATGCACAACATGACATCAACACCAATCCTTGACCTAATCGAATTGGCAACTGAACTAGGTGGTTGATCCTATGAACCAGTTGGTTGGGATATGGAATCAATTAGTTCACTATGTAAACCAGTCGTCTCACTCCCTCATTCAGCGATTGATCAGCCAATGTTGATTCCAATTATCTTGACACTCCAATCAGATAGTCAACACTCAAACCGGTCAGTTCAGAGTCTAGACAATTAATTTTGAACCTCATTTGTTTAATTATATACCTATACACCTTTAATAATTAAATTAAAAATCATTCATGAATAAACTCCTTCAATCCAAGTGCATTCCTATGTGTGTGATCCTATAGGTCCAAATCGACATTGGCAGTGAATGTCCATAACAAACTTATGACATCACAAGCAAAGAGCAGCCTCTGGCAACACATCATTGATATCCAAGTGATTGGGAAAGTTGGAGAACAACTTCAACCTACAATATGTGAGCAGTGTTACTATGATCATTTAGTTCCTTTATCTCTGATATCCGGATTGAACTTGAGGCATGGAATCGTCATTCTCTCAACGTTCAATACATGTTCCTTGAACTAGAGAAGATTGTTTGATATGTATGTGAGTTCACATATCACATATTGAGTCACATGAGTATGGTCATACATTTCTTGATCTCACTTATCAAGAGGTCTTGGATGTCAATCTCATGTAGGAGGGACAAATCCCATCTACATCACTCACATTCTACCCCATGTGTCATAGGGCACCTAAGCACCATCTTTATGGCAACCCTTATTCAACACGTTGGATGATGTCAAAGTACATGAACGATATGTGATGAATGTAGTGACTTCAGGTCTAAGAACCACAATCACCACTTATAACTATAAGAGTTGATTCGACTACCATTCTATGGTCTCTATATATCACTCTCATGGTGGGTATGTCTGATACACTGTTCTTGAACATGTACATGTGTGCTTGACTTGGTATCATATATCATGAATAATGAGACTTTGTCGTCAGACAACACACACTCTAGTATTATGTATTATTGTTGCCTATTTTTCTTCCACAATAATATTTTACTAGGGACATAACAAGAATGTATGTACTTTTAACATTCATATGATCTGATTTTCAAATCACACACTTGAAGACATGCATCATCGAGCAACATCATTCTTTATACATCTACTATGTTTGTGTCATCACCTCATGTTGAGACAAACTTAATAAACAAAGTTACCATTATTATTATCAAATTAGGTATTTAATGCCACACTCTAATTCTCATATGATTGTCTCTCTGGGCATACATACCAATAGACTCCCACTTGCACTTAGAGTCAATCATCCACAAATCTTATTTTGAGTGATCTTAACATGTCCATATTCTGTTGTGCAAGCACTTTTATAGCGTGTTTAGTAACATTTGCATCAAGTCAATATTTTACAAATTTTACATCTCTTCATTGTACAATATCTCGTATGAGAAGGAAGTGTCGTATAATGCTATCTAAGATTCCTTGCCTAAGTAGTAGCTCCATTGTTGTCATTAATATTTATATTGTGTCATTAATGGTTGGAACCTCACACAAGTTCACCCATATGAACTTCTTGATCCATATAGTATCCTCTGATGTTCTCATAACATAGAGATACTCGACTTCTATTGTAGATTTAAACACCTATCATTAGCTCAGAACTCTTCCAACTTACAATTTTATTTTAAGGTCAAACACAAATTGTGATTGTTTATTGGTCAGTTTGGAAGCCTACATCGATGTAACTTTTTACACCCAACTCTTCCTTATTACCATACTCAAGGTACTGATCCTTTTAGCACTTCTCAAGCTTTTAAGGATGTCCTTCATGGTAGTCTAGTGACTCTCACTGGGATCTGAAATATACCCTCTCATCATGCCCAATACATACAAGATTGCTAGATAGGTGTATATATATCCTCTCGTACTGTTCAATATATAAGAGATAACTAGATATCCTCTCATCATGTCCAATACATATGAGATAACTAGATATCCTCTCATCATGTCCAATGCATATGAGATAATTGGATATTCTCTCATCATGTCCAATACATATGAGATAATTGGATAAGTATATAACAGTGCATTAATAGATCCAATTGTGAATGCATATGGCATATATCTATGTGTTCCTGTTCTTCACAAGAACTGGGACACCAAGCTCTTGAGAAACTACCTCCATGGAATATGGACAAGTTTTCTCTCTTTGAGTCTTGCAAGCTAAACCCTTTAGCATCTTTCCAATGTATGTGCTCTTTTTTAGGTTAAGTAGCTTTCCAAATCTATCTCTATGGATCTCAATCCCTATCACATAGGATGCTTTGCCTAAACCCTTCATATAGAAGGTACTTTCCTTGCCAATTTTTAATGTTTTTAGGATAAGTATGTTATTCCCCATCATTATGTGGAGTATAAATATGCTCCCAGTAAATCTTTTATAATCACATATTTTAGATTCATTTTGATTCAAGGCAAACTCTTTGACTATCTTGTCAAATAGAAGATTCTAGCTTTGAGATGCTTGCTTCAATCCACAGATTGACCTTTGTAGTCTATAGACTGTATTTGCATATTGGATTTATAAAACCTTTAGGTTGTGTCACATCAACATCCTCATAATTATTCCAATTAAGGAATGTGATTTTAACATCGATATGCAAAATCTCACAGTCATACTAAGTTGCAACAACAAGCATGATCCAGATGGATTTAACCAGGGTAACTGGTGAAAGACTTCATCATGTTCAACACCTTGAACTAGTTTGAAACTCTTTGCAACCAATTTACCCTTCCATGTTGGTCTTCTTACACATACCAAAATGTGTCCTATGGGTTTTACCCCTTCAGGTGGATCCAACAAGGGTGGTATCCATAGCCACCTACTGTGACGGGATGACAGTGGTTCTGCTTACCACCTGAAAAGAACACTCAGGTTGCGCATGGGTTCCATGTTGCACATATGGTATTGCTTCAACCATGTAGCAGCTCTTTGAGTGATTCAAGGGAGTCCCCATGGCCTCAAAGAACATTGATGATGTTGGAAAGATCTCTAGACAAATTCAAAGACCTCACCGATGTGGCCATATCCAATAGAACCATCGTCAAACAGCAAACATTGATCGTTTAGGATCAGTCTACATGACGACAATGCTTCCAGGTATGAACAAGTGTAAATTTCGTAGGCATGTCCCTTGTATTAATATTAGTACTATTAATGTTATGTGATAGTTAACACCGATGGGTTAAGTAATATAGTATATAATGATTTGGTGGTTCCAACTATTGAAATTAATCATATTAATTTGTTACATTGTCCAGTTCATTATGGTTATTTGTATCATATTGTGTATAGATACATATAGCAGTGTATTAATAAGAAGCCTACAAAATTTTAGTTGAATGAAGCTGATCGGAGAATATATACATAATACACTAAAATTCAAGTAACGATCACAAAATGATGTGTATGCATACAACTTTGACACAAAGATAATCTGAACTGTATGATCAATAACCTTAATGTTGATAATATACATGGCATTATACTCACTTGCAAGTATTGGAGAATTTCCACAACCATATGAGAGCATATCCTAAGCTGAAAATTATTCTAAAAATCAAGACCCTGAATGCATGTGTATATCTAAGTATGTGTAAATTATTTTCATATGTGGTTATACGAGACTATATGAATGAGTATGTATAGCTATATGGATAGAACTATCTTTAATAAAATGGTATGTGAAACACTCCAGAAGTGCTTTTATGAATATAGATTTTGGTGACATTATATTTTGTAAACCTTACTCATGATGACATGATGATTTGATATTACTAGATACATATGTGTTTTCATATGGGAAACTAGTTATAAATGGTAGCACAAGAAGTACTAACTTATTCATATATGAATATATGTGGAGTATAAACCCTAGCATGCCATCAGGTGATTAACATTAGAGTAAGAACAATATACATATAGACAAGTTGAGAATGAGTATATATGTTCAATCTGTTTGGACTAACATTAAATAATATGTTTCTAGGAGAAAGAGGTGACATAGTGGACCAAAACACCTTATTATAGTTAGCTTTTGGATGTGTAAGGTATGTGCAACTCTATTTGTTGACCTAGATGTTATACATTGTCCATATTTTGATAATGACTTAACCATTCCATTCATATGTATCTAATATGTGTATTCAAGATTGATTTCATGTGTTAGGTACATGAAAAGGATCAAATTACACAAGCCCTAGGTTGCTACAGTTCAAGTCAAAAGCAATGCAAGTGTGCTAATTAGGAAATCCATGTAAATGACCTTAGAATAATTTTGTAATCACTTGTATTGATGATATGACTTGTAATGAAGATGAGAAAATTATGTGGGACACTTAGAACCAAGTTTTAATCACTTTTTATGCACTTTAGAAAATTGATCATAGGTTGTTAATCGGTTGAGTTACAATCTCAAACGATCCACTGGATCAATTCTCTAAAGAAAGCATCAGTCGAGTTGCGCACTCACAGAACTTGAGTGATCGGGTTACTAACCAAATGCAACTTTCATTGGTCGGTCGAGTTTCCTCAGGACAAACTCGACCGATGGTTTGAAAATTGGGTTTGTATTTTACCCATTTGGTCGAGTTACCTTTATTGAATCTCGATCGAATGTACTGTACAGAAAATGCAGAAAAAGTGATTCTAACCGTTGGTGACTTGTTTGGACAAAAATAGATCTTCTGCCTTGTGTAAAAGCGGCTATAATTCGGCCCTAAATGTTCCCCAACTCAAAGGGGCACCCCCAACTATAAATAGGACCACTTGGAGTTCATTCCAAGGTTGCTCATTCCATTTATGTTTGGTTCTTGCTTAGTTGAGAGTGTTGCACTCCTTTGAGCCCCTTTCTCTCTCTACTTCAAGTCAAATATGTGAATATGAGTGAGTTAGGATCTGTTGTAAGAGAGATACCCCTTGTATCCATGTAAAGCTCTCCACCTCCATCTTCCTACCCCCTTTCCTTTGAAGAAAAGGCTTGAATATCTTCTCCAAGTGAAGGAGAAGGAGTTGTTGTTCTTCAAGGTTGAAGAAATCATGGTGTTCTAGATCTCCGAGTGAAGGAGATAGGAAAGGCAGATGTTCAAGAAGGATAGGTAATTCCTTGAAGGCCAAAGACTTGAAGATGGAGTGGGTAAGTCCTTGTTGAAGGCTGAAGACTCCCCGGTTCAAGTGGGTAAGCTCCTTTGGTAGGTTGAAGTTCCTTGCTTGTGGTACTAAGTACTTGGAGGCATGTGGTTTTGTCTTGTAATCTTATGCATGAATATAAGAGCGTCAAGATTGCAAAGTCCTAGAGACTAACCACCTCTGGGTAGTGGACTAACTGACTTCAAGTTTGAAGTGTGGAACCACTCTAAACCACTTTGTCCATGTGTATGTTCTTCCTTGTCTCTCACCCTTGCTATGATTTCTAGCTAGGACTTCAAATTGGTTGTATGCTTAAGTTTTTGCACTTAATATAATTTGAAGGTCTAATTCATTTTGTGAGATTTGTGAAGCTCTATTCACCCCCCCTCTAGAGCCATTGATCCAACAAGTGGTATCAGAGTAGGTCTTCTCCAAGCTACTTTAACAAGTAGGATAAGATGGGCGATTTAGCACTTAGATCTCTCATCTTGGAGGGAAGCTTCTCTATGCAACCTCGATCTTTGACGGTACCAACTTCCTCTATTGAAAGAGAAGAATGCAGTTCTACCTTCAAGGAGTAAGCTATGAGATGTGGAAGGTGATGCACCTAAAGTATGAAGATCCAAAGGGGGAAATCTTCACATGGACGGAAGCCCAAATGAAGCAAGCTCAGCTCAATGCCAAAGCCGTGAGCATCATCTATGCAGCCCTCACCCCATCCAAGTTCAATTAGATCTCCTCATGGGACACCACACTTGAGATTTAGAACAAGCTATGTGTCACCTATGAGGGAACGGAGTAAGTGAAGGAAGCCAAGATCTACATACTTGGTGGTCTACTTGAGAACTTTAAGATGGGCAAGAATGAAAGAGTGGCAGATATGTACACAAGGCTTAATGTCATCATCAATGGATTGGAAGCCCTTGGTAGTGTGATGGACAAAGGCACAATCAACTCAAAGATATTGAGATCTCTTCCAAAGAGATGGGAGCCCAAGGTGACATCCATTAAAGAAGTGTACAAGCTTAGTGAATTGTCAACCGAGGAGCTGGTTGGCAATCTTCAAGCTCATGAGCCAAGGCTTGATAAGCAAGAAGAAGAAGAAAAGAGAGAAGAGAGGGAGTCTAAGAAGATGAAGGACACAACCTTCAAAGCTCAAATTGAAGAGATGGTTCGGCAGTAACAACTTGCACTCAAGTCCCCTACTCCTTCCTCAAGTGAAGATGAAGGCCCAAATGAGCATGAAGCTAACTACTCCAAGGGCAAGCACTTCAAAGGGAAGTCTTCTTCATCTACTCCTAGGGGCTATGAATGTGGCCAAAAAGGCTATCACAAGAGTGACTACCCCCAAGGCTAAGAAGAGCCACCACAAGAGCAGCCACAAGAAAGACAAGGAGTACAAGAAGGAAGGCAAATACAAGAGAAAGGAGAAGAAAGAAAGAAGAAGCAAAGATGCAGCTCATGCAACTTGGGAGGAGTCTTCCTCAAGTTCTGCTAGATCCGAAGATGGAGAATGCCACCTTACTCTCATGGCCTCTACAAGTGATGATGTAGGTGAGGTAAGTGAGATAAGTGAAGTTAACTTGCATTAGTTGTCTAAAGAAACTCTTATTGATATGCTTAATGCTTTCTGGTCATCTTTTACTAAATGCAAATCTAAAAAGAAAAGGTTAGAAAATATAATAGATGATCTTTATGCTAAGATTGAGATTCTTGATCAAAATGAAAAGCTGCACCTTGATAGTATTGATATTTTGCAAGGGTAGTTTCTTGATCTTGAGCTCCAATACAATGGAGTTGAAGTTGAGAATGGTGTCTACCTTAAGACCATTGCTACTCTTAAGAAAGATAACCAAAAATGCCAAGTTGAGATTGATGTTCTTAAAATTAAAAATGTAGAACTTAACCTCATTGATGAAGCTAGGAAGAAAGAAACTCATGCTTATCAAAAAGAAATTCTTTTGCTTAAATCTGAAATGCTAAGTTGCTTGCTCAAGTTAATGATCTATCCTCAAGACCTATTTTGTAAAGTAATGTGGTATCTAGCACTGCTTTAGAACGTGATTCTTTTCATACTAAAGCCCTCTGTTTAGAGGCCGACCTGTTACATGCTAGAGATGATATTTCTAGATTATCTTCTACTGTCATTAATCTTAATGATGATAATGCTAAATTAAGAGCCTCTTTGCAAAAGTTTCTTACGGGAAAGAAATACATTAATGTTGTCCTAGAACACTCTACCAAACAAATTGGTACTCGTGGTTTAGGATATGATGGGACTTCTCCTAAGGGTAAGAACAAGAACAATAGTAAGGGTAAGAAGAAGAGTGTGGAACCTCCTTTCTTCCATGGAAAGACTTCCGACTCTAAGAACCCAACAGTATGTGCTCATTGTAAATGTGATGATCAATACTCTACTTATTGTCCTTACAAACCAAAGGGGACCAACCCAAAGATGAAATAGGTCCCCAAGCTAACCCTGGATCCTAAAGTTTGAGTTGGGCACCGACATCCTTCTTTCATGCAGGTCAAAAGAAGGTGGATTGTTGATAGTGGTTGCTCAAAGCATATGACAGGTGAAATAAACCATTTTAACAAATTCATGAAGAAGAAAGGAGGATCAGTGACCTTCGGGGAAAACAAAAAGAGTAAGGTAATAGGTGAGGGTGATGTAGGCAACAAGATAAGTATTAAAAATGTTTTTTTTTATTTATGGTCAACATCACAATTTGATAAGTGTAAGCCAACTTTGTGACAATGGTTATCTTGTTCTATTTACTTCTTTAGAATATTTGCTTCTAGATTTCCTCACTTACAATGTTATATATAAGGGAACTACACATGGTAATCTCTATGCTATTGTGCTTGATTCTCTAAAGCTCATACTTGATATATGCTTATTTGTGGATAAAAATGATATTTCTAATTGGCATTTCTGGTTGGGTCATGTGAATCTGCATCAAATGAAGAAATTGAGCAAAAAGGAATTGGTTCGGGGACTTCCTAAATTGGATTTTGAAAAGGATGAGGAATGCTAACCTTGCACACAAGGCAAGCAAACCAAGTCCTCCTTCAAATACAAAGGAGTCCTTAGTACCAAAAGAGCTCTTGAGCTTCTTCACATTGATCTATTTAGACCTATGAGAACTCAAACGCTTCATGGTTCCAAGTATTGTCTTGTGATTGTCGATGATTTATCTCGCTATAATTGGACATTCTTTCTCATTTCTAAAAGTGATACTCCATATGTTTTCTCGAGTTTTTGTAAATTAGTTGAAAATGAAGCTTCTTTTCGGATTGTTTCTATCCGTAGTGACCATGGGGGGGAGTTTGAAAATGATCTTTTTGAGCATTTTTTGTGAAAAACTGGTTATTCGTACAATTTCTCTTCTCCTCATACACCTCAACAAAATGGGGTAGTAGAGAGAAAGAATAGGTTGTTACAGGATATGGCTAGGACCATGCTTCTAGAATATGACATTCCTAAAAAGTTTCGGGCTGAAGCTGTTAGCACCTCTTGCTTTGAGCAAAACTGAGTTTTTACGCATCCTTCTTTGAAGAAAACCCCCTATGAGTTATGGTGTGGTAGAAAACCATCCAACGATTTCTTTCACATTTTCAAATGTCCTTGTTTTGTTTTAAACATGAAGGATTCTCTCGACAAGTTTGATCCAAAATCATACAAGGCTTTCGTCCTAGGCAAGCAGGGCTTATAAAGTTTTCAATATTGAACTGTCTAAAATTGAAGAATCTATTAATGTCAAGTTTATTGAATCTAACCCTGCTATTGGAAAGAATGTTGTTGATAATGATGTTGCAGATGATTTAATTCCTATCTTGAAAGACCTCAACATCGACAATAAAGGTAAGCAGGTGGTTGAAGTAGAAGATTAAGATAAGAAGGGTCCCACTCCTCGCTTCGCAAAGAATCATCCCAAAGAGATAATCATTGGAAATCCTTTTGAGAGAGTGAAGACACGAGCTTCTTACAACAAAGAACAAGTAGACAGTGCCTTCATCTCACAACTGGAGCCAAAGAACATCAAGGAAGCTCTTGGAGATGACTGGTGGATCCTAGCCATGCAGGAGGAACTAGAGCAGTTCGAGAAGAACCGAGTGTGGACTCTAGTGATGAGACCAAGTGAGAGAAAAATCATGGGCACCAAATGGGTCTACCGTAATAAGCTTGATGAAAATGGCAAGGTGGTAAGGAACAAAGCAAGGTTAGTGGCTCAAGGCTACAATCAGCAAGAAGGTATTGATTTTGATGAAACTTAGGCTCTTGTTGCTAGACTTGAATCTATTAGAATGCTACTTGCCTTTGCTAGTCATAAGAATTTCTTGCTATAAAAATGGATGTTAAAAGTGCATTTTTGAATGGTACAATCGGGGAGGAAGTATTTGCTGCTAAACCTCCAGGATTTGAAAATGACATGCTACCTAATCATGTTTATTTGCTACAAAAACTCTCTATGGACTGAAACAAGCACCTCGAGCTTGGTATGAGAAATTAAAGAACTTTTTGTTAGACAATGGCTATGTCATGGGCAAAGTTGATTCTACCCTATTTCTAAAACACACTTCTAGCAATTTCCTTATCATTCAAATTTATATTGATGATATCATATTTGGCGGAACTAATCTTGATCTTTACAAGTAGTTTAGTTCTCTTATGTAGAGTGAGTTTGAGATGAGCATGATGGGTGAGCTTACTTTCTTCCTTAGCTTCCAAATCAAGAAAACCAAAGATGGAAACTTCATCAACCAAGGCAAGTACACCAACGAGCTACT
Organism: Alisma plantago-aquatica; assembly: GCA_963693085.1. NCBI lineage: Eukaryota > Viridiplantae > Streptophyta > Magnoliopsida > Alismatales > Alismataceae > Alisma > Alisma plantago-aquatica. The sequence continues at coordinate 1,008,643,417 of OY856413.1, forward strand.
CAAACGCTTTGGAATGGAGAACATGAAGTTGATGGACACACCCATGTCCAACACTACCAAACTTGATAGAGATGAAGAAGGTGAGAAGGTATATGAGAATCTCTATAGAGGTATGATTGGAAGTTTACTTTATTTAACTGCCTCTAGACCTAATATTATGTTTAGTGTTGACTTGTGTGCTCACTTTCAATCAAGTACTAGGAAATCACGTCTTATTACTGTTAACAAGATTTTGAGGTACTTAGCCAAAACTCAAAACTTTGGTCTATGGTACCCTAAGTCAAGGGACTTTACTCTTATAGCATATAGTGATGTTGATTATACTGACTGTTTGGTTGATAGAAAGTGCAAAAGTGGCACTTGCTTCCTTCTAGAACCATGCTTGGTGTCTTGGTTTTCCAACAAACAGAACATTGTGGCATTATCAACTAGTGAGGATGAGTACATTGCAGTCGAGAGTTGTTGTGCCCAGGTCCTATGGATGAAGCAAATGCTCCAAGACTTTAACATACATTTTGATGCTTCTCCTATCTATTGTGATAATACTAGTACAATCAATCTTTCTTATAATCCTATATTGCATAGTAGAGCTAAACATATCGAGGTTCGTCATCATTTTCTTCATGATCACATTGCCAAAAAGGATATTTATATCACACATGTGGATACAGAAAATCAGTTGGCGGACATTTTCACTAAACCTCTAGCTAGAGAGCAATTTAACTTCATTAGATCTAAACTACTCACAGTTTCTTTAGATGATATTGACATGTTATCTAGCTAGTTTCTTTTATCCTATATGTCTTTCTCATGCTTATATCACCTTGCTTGCCTAAAATTGCTAAAAAAATGTTTACATGCTTAGTTTCACTTGTTTTTGGGCATATCTCAAATTTTAGGTTTTTATCACTAAATAGTACCCAATGATGAGTGATATGTGTCTAAGTATGTTCAATATACATAATAGACTCGAAAAATGAATTTAATTAGCATTCATAAGGCTAGAAATTAAGTTTTATGATTTTAGGTCAGGTTGACCATTGGTCGAATTTCCCCCATGACAAACTCGACCGATCTGTGGCCGAGAGCTATTCTAAAATGGACCAATCGGTCGAGTTTCCGACTCTCAGAACTCGACCGATCAGTGGGCTGAAGGCAACTTAAGTTGGGTTGGGCCGACTATTCTCCCTCTCAACTAGAGAGTAGTTGATCGATTCCCCTTCTTCTAGCCCTAAACTCTCAACCCAAACCCTTACCTTTCCTTTCCTAGCCCTTTTCCGGCCTAGAAAGGTTGCCCTAGACCTTCCCCTTTGCTCTTCCTTAGTGTTTGGACGGTTTTGGTAGGTTGCTTTGTGCATTTGCTCTCTTCTTCTCCTTCTTTTCACCTCCATGGCTTATCATAGAAAAAAGAGACTCGTCCCTAGCAATGCTCCATCATCCTCTTCATCATCTCACTTGATTCCCTTTGATGACACCTCCTTTGTCTCAATAGAGGTTGTAAATAGGTATAAGGACCTTCTTCCTCGGAGTCCTTTTCCGATTAGAGCTTTGTTGGAGCCTATCCCTAGGCGTCAAGCGGTCATAGACCAAGTGGAGAGGTTGTTAGCCATTCATCACCTATCAGCCATGGCTGTCGAGCGTGACTGCTTTCATAATTTTATGACAAGCACAAAAGCAGTTCATGAATACTACACTAATTTGCATTGAAATTAAAACACCCTTGTACCCCCGCCGAATACTCAAGTGATCCTTACATCCATGATCTCTGGGAAGAGATTTCAAATCTTTGAAGATATCCTCAATCTTTTCTTCTCAGGAGATGAGGAGAATGACACCTGCCGTAAGGATTACGAGGAGTATTTCGATCTTCTGGATCCTGATGGTTTCTACAAGCAGAATGAGATCACTCTTCCTGATATCCATCGCTATCTCAAGAAACTTGAGGTTCCTTACAAGAAGAACAACACCCTTCCCTCCTCCTCCCTTGATCTCAGAAAACATATATTAGCCTTAGTGGTCAACTGTAACATCCATCTAAAGAAAAATCAAACAGATATTGTAGAGAACACTTGGGTCATAATTTAGTGCATTCTTGAGAATATCTGAGTCAAATTGTCAAGATACATTCTCCATCACATGACCTATTTTGACTCTGGTAAGAACACCCGAGCACCCATCCACCTTATCCAGCCCTAATTTGTGGTTTGTTTCATTTCGCCATTGAGAAATCACTCTTTTCCGACTTCCATTACAAGCTTGCAAGGAAGGGAATGTGTATCAGTGAGACCACAATTTAGAATTGTGTGCCTGTCTTTGCCTCCACCACACCAGGTGCTTCACCCTCAACCTCTGCCTCTACAACCCTTACCTCCTCTACCCGAGCTCCTCCTCCTCAGCCACCTTGACCTAGCCATGCCTTGTTTCGTGTTGTTGGGTTTTAGGGGAGGCAGAGAAGGCAGTGGAAACAAAAAAATTTCTCCCCCAAACCCAGAACAAGGAAATGTGTCAACGTCTGTACAATGGGAAAGGATGGTTTGTGGAATCATACCTTATCCCGAGGCTTGCTCGGCGACAATACCTCGCGCCTTACGCAGTCTTCACCTCCGGTCTTGGACGGTGTCTGTGCAGCTCCTGGTCGCACCAGGACTGAAGACTCCTGGTCTCACCGGGACTGTCGGGATTTACAGTTGTCCTCCTGAGCGGCAGAAACCTCCCGCCTATGAAGTAGTCCACACGGACCACCTGGAACTCCAATCTCCTTGTCCCACAAGGAATTGGAAGGAGTCGCATCCTCCTGTCAGCGTACTAGTCGCCGACACACTCTCCTGCCACCAATTGCTTTCTGCAGTTGTCTTTCCCTTGTTGTGCCTCCCTTATCGGGTAGCACTTGCTCGGGCTCTCTCTTGGTTACCAAAACCAGAGAGAACGACAACTTCACATAGCAACTGGTTACACTGAGTTGTTCTTTGAGAAGCCCCCAATACCCCTATATATAGGAGGGTCATGGGATAGGGTTCTCCATCCCGGGCAATGCGGGACTAAAAGCAGGAGTAGAAGGGTTCAAGATTTTCCACAAAACAATCAACTCGCAACCTGAACCGATTGTTTCACAATTGAAACGTCCGGTTGGGGACCAAAACCGGTGGGTTGACACCTCAATCGATCGGTTGGGACCCATGAGCCGATCGGTTCACTTCTGAATCGGTCGGTTCGTGGTCCTGATCAGTTCCCGATTGACTTTACTTCTTTTGTTTCTAATTGGTATCAAATACCAATCCTTGTTCCAATCAAATTGGGAAAGTAAAACGCAAGGAAAATTCTCACCAATCCTACTTTCGCAACTTGCTCGGTTACACCAATTGAATCGATCGTTTCAATACTTGAAGCAATCGTTTTACCCTGTGCATGAGCTGATTGACTCACCACCTGAGCCGACCAGTTCACCAAGCTGATCTGATCGGTTCATCTCATGAGCCGATCGGTTGGGAGTGCAGATTGTGCAGAATCAGTCTATTGCGGTTTCAATCAATCTGATACTCTAATCAATCAGTCCAACACCTTGAACATTATGATACTGAGCTATCAATTGATTGAGTGTTTAATTGAACTATTAAACTCCTTTAGTAATCAATCTAAACATTGTTTGTGGACAAAACTCCTCTTCTAGGTTAAATCCTATGTGTGTGACCCTACATGTCCATTTCACATTGGCAGTGAGTGTCCATAACACTTATGACTTCACAAGCAAAGAGCGGTGCCTAGTCACACATCAGTGCTACCCAAGTGAAAGTGGAAAGTTGGAGAACAAATTTCAATCCTACAATCTGTGAATGGTGTTACAACGAATGTATAATTCCTTTGTCACTGATATCCCGAATGAACTTGAGGCATGGAACAGTCATCCTGTCAATGTTCATTCACTTTCTTGATCTCAGAGTAGATTGGAAGAGATATGTATGACATTAATATCACATACTGATTCACACATGCGTGCGCACGCCTATTTCAATCCTACTCATCAAGTGGCCTTGGATATCAAACTCCCTTAGGAGGGACAAATCCCATATCTATCACTCACCCCTCAATGTGTCAAAGCCACCCAATCATCACCTTTATAACAACCCATGCTTTAGGACTACATTTGATGATGTCAAAGTGTGCCCAACGACATGTGTTGAGTGTAGTGATTTCAGGTCAAAGAATCACATTCACCACCATCACTGTGAGTACTGACTGTGACTACCATGTCATGGTTCCATGTGTCAAACTCACGGTGGGTCTGTCTGGTATACTTGTTCTCTAACAAGTACCTATGTGTTTGGTTTAATATCTCTATATCATGACTAATGAGATTTTGTCATCAACCAACACCACAATCTAGTCTTGTGCGTCATTGTTGTCTATCTACCTTCCACAATGACATCCGACTAGGGACACAACAAGAATGTACAAACTCTTAGCATTTGTATGATCTCATCGTTTAGGTCCTCAACCTGAAAGCATACATCATTGAGTACTATCATTCTCTAGACATTCAATCTGTTCTATCACTATCTCATATGACTGAACCAAAAAGAATTGGAAGCTTGCCTTTGATGTTTATCAAATCAATCTTAATGTATCCCACCAATCATCCCATGATTGGCTCTCAGTGCATACATACCAACAGACTCCCACTTGCACTACAAGCCAATCACCCTTGAATCATATTCATAGTGATCTTCAAACATGTCCCACATGTTACTGTGTTCTAGTGCGAACATAGTGAGTAATGGCAACACTTTGCCAAAGTCAGTATAAATTGCATGTCTCTCATCTCTTCGTTGTACGTCATATGTATGAGACGGAGTTGCCGTAATATGTGATCTAGTATTCCTTTGCTAACCTTTAGCCATATTGCATGATCAAGGATTCCATACTTGTCATCAATGAGCGGAATATCTATAAGTTCATCTCATGAACTTCCAGATCCATATAGTATCCATTGTTGTTCTCTAACACATAGATACTCAACATTTCCTTTTAAATGGTTTTATTGGAACACTTCCAATTATCAACAAACTTTCACTTTTATATATCCTATATATATTTTGCGATTAATTTTCTGTCCTTTCGGAAGTTTGCATCAATGTAACTCTTTACATTGAACTCTTCCTTATCTCCATAGAACTAGTACTTCTCAAGTACTTATCAAGTTCTCATGGTATTCCAGTAACCCTTATTGGAAGCAGACAGACATCCACTCGTCATGTCTCACATACGAGTTATCAGGTTGAGCACATCATATTGCCATGTCCTACATACAAGATGATGAATACATTTTGTTCTTGCCATGCAAGATAATGGGATGATTACATACATGATAGATCCATATCTATTCTTAGTGTTCCCATTCTTCATAAGAATTGGACACTTGGCCTTGGGATACTAACTCCATGTATCATGGACAAGTTTTCTCCCACTGAATCTGTGCATACTGAACCCTTCAGTACAGATTGCTAATGTATGCTTTCTCCTTTCAGGTCAAGAGGTTTTCGAGAACTATCTCTATAGATCTCTATTCCTATCACATAGGAAACATCTCTATCTTCCTTAAAGATAATTTCCACCTTTTGGATTTCCATTCTAGAACATTTCCATTTCACATCAACATGTGGAATGTGAATACGCTCCCACTAAATCACAGATTCCTTCTTTATCTTTGACATATCAGTCAAACCCTTTGACTATATCATAAAAGTAAAGATACAATTCTGAGTTTCTTGTACTCAATCAATCACATTGATTAGTCCATTGTAACTTACAGACTTCATTTGCATTAGTGGATTCATAAACCTTATAGGTTGTGTCACGTACACATCCTTGTTTTATTCCTCATAGGAATGCGGTTTTACTATCCTTATGCCAAATGTCTTAGTCATTAAGTTGCAATCAACAAGCATCATCCTTCTCAAAATGTTATCCATGTATCTTAACCTTTAAGATTCATTTGCAATTATGGATTTCATCCAATGGGTGCTACCATCAAGGTCATACCTTATGGTTCACATGGAAGTCATTTAGGATGTAATGGTCATAAACCACAACTCAAAATTCGGTTCCTCATATTCATCTAGATAGTTGACTCATCACATGAACAACTCATCACATAGATAATTGAGGTGTATCTGTCAAGGATATAAGAATTCACAACTCCTTGTGATTCTCAATGTCCTTTATTAGTGTGGGGTATTCTTTTATTAAGAAGAATTCAGTTATTTGATAATCATTCTCTAACTCCTTAGAGTATGATTCCTTCTTGATTTAGACATCACCATGCCTTAATTAGGAGTTCACTATGATACACTATCATAATCACTCAAAAGGATCTCAAATATTTGGTCCAAGTATTTCATTCATTGATCTCATCAAGAATTAACACTTTACCAAATTTCCACTTCATCTATGATAATCTTGAACACTTCAAGATATTCATATTGGTATTTCTCTAAACACCTTTTGAAGTATTAGCATGTGTTCCAATAGGTATGTAAATACATCACATGTATCATACCTAATAGGATAATCATTCTCCCACTACCATTAGTGAAGATTGATTAATCATGTCCAAGATATTCATGTCTCTTACTAGTTCTCTAACCGAAAGAGTCTAGATTTATCCATCACATGGAAACTAGAAATGAATTTCTCATGATTGATGCTAATTTGATTGTTTGAGTTATCTATAACTTTTAGGTATCATTTTATCTTATGCATATCAAATACCACAAGATAAACAAGGCATTGCCACAAAGATCATATCTTTAGAAATTGAAACATCACTTTATTGATTGCCATCATTATCATACAATATGCAAAAATAAAGTGTTTCTGTCTATTGGCAAATATGAAATAGCAGTTCATAACTGTATTACATGCTTTTAGGCTGAAAATAAACTAAAGTACTCCTATCTATGGCGGCAACACTTGCCCCATGTATTGAGTGCTTTACACTTTACATCTTGGTATCATATACCTCAAAAAGTGTTACAAGTTTACTTTCATGACACCTTTAAGTAGAGACGGTGGTCGCCTCCTTCTTCTTTTGTTCTTCCAGATAGAGAGGACAATTCCTTTTCCAATGTCCTGGCTTTTGACAATGGTGGCAATTTCCTTTCTTGGTCATGCCTCCCTTGGCCTTGAGAGCTGAAGACGACTTGGGCTCCTGGCTAGCATCAGAACCTTTCTTAGCTTTGCCCTTGCCCTTGCGCTTGGACTTGCCTTTCTTGCTCGTGATCACCATCACAGACTTAGGCTTGTCTTTCTTCATCTGTGTCTCGGCTGTCCTCAACATGCCCAACAACTCTAATAGTGGTCTATCAAAGTTGTTCATGTTGTAGTTCATCACAAACTGACTGTAGGATTCTGGCAATGATTGCAGTATCACGTCAGTAGCCAACTCTTGGCTCAGTGGAAATCCCAGTCTTTCTAGGTTCTCCACATACCCAATCATCTTGAGTGTGTGAGGACCAACTAGATCTCCTTCTGTCATGACTTACTTGAACAGTGCCCTTGAGACATTGTATCTCTCTTGTCGTGCTTGATCTTCATACATATTCCTAAGATGCTGAATCATCTCAATGACACCCATGTTCTCATGTTGTCTCTGCAACTCGTGGTTCATAGAGCACAACATCAAGCACTTTGCATCAATGGCATCATCAGAATGCTTCTTGTAAGCATCCCTTTCTGTCTTTGGTACATTAGGAGCAGGTTCCTCTGGAGTTGGAGTATCCAGGACATAGAGCTTTCGTTCTTGAGTGAGAACAATTCTCAATGTCCTATACCAATCGTGGAAGTTTGTCCCATTTAGCTTGTCCTTTTCAAGGACCGATCGCAAAGAAAAGTGATTGTTGTTTGTTGTCATTTGTACTACAAAAGGAAATATGCAATTTTAGTCCAAAAACTCATTTTTGACTTATTTGATTGATTTGAAAAGTTGACGATATAATTAGGCCTTTAATTAATTATCGCTCCCACTATTTTAGTTCAAATCGATAGCCCTCACCATCAATTTGGAAGATTGCAGCATACAACCTTCTAGTGGGCAAGATCCTGAAATCCTCTAAATCATGGACCAGCTTGGGCTATCACCTACAACTTAGATCTCTCAGGTAGGAAACTCTTGCCAATTGCATCATATGCAACTCTTGATAAGATGTCATATGCAACTCCTTGCCATGATCATCTCCATGCCTCAAGGTGCTAGATCCTATCTAGGTCACCTTATTAAGTCCGACCCAAAGCAAACACGATGAATATGCACTCTGCTAGGGCAGACCCACACATTCATCCTTCACGCTTCCACGAGATAGACGGTGCACCACGCTTGGGCGTGCCCACACTTGGTCGATCAAGCTTTTCACATGTGTCGCATTTGGAAGGCATCTAAAACTTAATATTTAATGAGGGATTTGGTTTTATATACATATACATATCCAATCACCACAATACATAGTATGTATCATATACATGCTATATCCCACAGAAAACATGCAAAACGATAAAAGTGATGATTATGGCCATCCTAATGTGATTCCTCGAACCAAGAGGAATCACGGTCATCTAGGTCTACATCACATGCAACTTGTACAAGATGAACTTTGTGCTTTGCCTTTCTGGGTTTGATCAACTCATCACATGACTGATCGGCTCGCCATCAGGCCGGTCGGCTGGGTGTGACCATCCGATCGGTTGGCTCCTCCAACCGATCAGTTCGCCTGGTCGTCATGCATCTCATCATGGCCGCCACCCGCTCGTCTCTCTCCTCAAACTGGTCATCAATCGATCGGCTCACTCCTTGAACCGATCGTCTGGAACGTCAACCGATCGGTTTACGCCTTGAACCGATCGTCTCAGCTATCGTCAGGATGTCCTCCATTCTTTGACATAACAGGAAATAAAAATTCTATCCTATTTTACATTGTAAAAGAGAAACCTTGAGTTACATTCGAGGGGAGAAAAGGTAGGAAAGAAATCTCAAATTATTTCGAGTTACATCAGGAATAGGAGAAGGAAGATCGGTGCGCAGACCGAGATGCAAGCAACCACATACAACCATACACAGATAGGGTTTATTGGCCATAACCATGCTATACATCCACCGCAAAACTCATTTAAGGGCGATGTGTATCGAGTGCATTAATAATACATATCATATATGTAAATTGTGATTTGTGGATTTAGGATTGGACATGCATAAAGCCAATATTATTCGCATCGTATGCAATAAATAAAGACGACAAACCAAAATCGATCATATCGATAATCCCTAAAGTATAAAGCAGTTGACGTGGCTCTGATACCACTTTTGGGTTTTAGGGGAGGTAGAGAAGGCAGAGGAAACAAAAAATTTTCTCCCCCAAACCCAGAACAAGGAAACGCGTCAACGTCTATACAATACGAAAGGATGGTTTGTGGAATCATACCTTGTCCTGAGGCATGCTCGGTGACAATACCTCGTGCCTTGTGTGGTCTTCACCTCCGGTCTTGGACGGTGTTTGTGCAGCTCCTGGTTACACCGGGACTGAAGACTCCTGGTCTCACCGGGACTGTCGGGATTGACAGTTGTCCTCCTGAGTGGCAGAAACCTTCCGCCTCTGAAGTAGTCCACACAGACCGCCTGTAACTCCAATATCCTTGTCCCACAAGGAATTGGAAGGAGTCGCACCCTCCTGTCATCGTACTAGTCGATGACACACTCTCCTACCACCAATTGCTTTCTACAGTTGTCTTTCCCTTGTTGTGCCTCCCTTGTCGGGTAGCACTTGCTCGAGCTCTCTCTTGGTTACCAAAACCAGAGAGAATGACAACTTCACAGAGCAACTGGTTGCACTGAGTTGTTCTTTGATAAGCCCCCAATACCCCTATATATATAGGAGGGTCATGGGATAGGGTTCTCCATCCCGGGAAATGCGGGACTAAAAGCAGGAGTAGAAGGGTTCGAGATTTTCCACAAAACAATCAACTCACAACCTGAACCGATCGTTTCACAATTGAAACGGTCGGTTGGGGACCTGAACCGGCCGGTTGACACCTCAACCGATCGGTTGGGACCCATGAGCCGATCGGTTCACTTATGAACCCGTCGGTTCGTGGTCCTGATCAGTTCCCAATTGACTTTCCTTCTTTTGTTTCTAATTGGTATCAAATACCAATCCTTATTCCAATCAAATTGGGCAAGTAAAATGCAAGGAAAATTCTCACCATTCCTACTTTCCCAACTTGCTCGGTTGCACCAGTTGAATCGATCGTTTCAACACTTGAATCAATCATTTTACCCTATGCATGAGCCAATCGACTCACCACTTGAGCCGACCGGTTCACCAAGCTGAGTCGGTCAGTTCATCTCATGAGTCGATCGGTTGGGAGTGCAGATTGTGCAGAATCAGTCAATTGCGGTTTCAATCAATCTGATACTCTAATCAATCAGTCCAACACCTTGAACATTATGATACTGATCTATCAATTGATTGAGTGTTTAATTGAACTACTAAACTCCTTTAATAATCAATCTAAACATTGTTTGTGGACAAAACTCCTCTTCCAGGTTAAATCCTATGTGTGTGACCCTACAGGTCCATTTCACATTGGCAGTGAAAGTCTATAACACTTATGACTTCACAAGCAAAGAGCAGTGCCTAGTCACACATCAGTGCTACCCAAGTGAAAGTAGAAAGTTGGAGAACAACTTTCAATCCTACAATCCATGAATGGTTTTACAGCGAATGTATAATTCCTTTGTCACTGATATCCTGAATGAACTCGAGGCATGGAACAGTCATCCTGTCAACGTTCATTCACTTTCTTGATCTCAGAGTAGATTGGAAGAGATATGTATGACATCAACATCACATACTGATTCACACATGCGTGCACACGCCTATTTCAATCCTACTCATCAAGTGGCCTTGGATATCAAACTCCCTTAGGAGGGACAAATCCCATATCTATCACTCACCCCTCAAATGCCCCATGTGTCAAAGCCACCCAATCATCACCTTTATAACAACCCATGTTTCAGGACTGCGTTTGATGATGTCAAAGTGTGCCCAACAACATGTGTTGAGTGTAGTGATTTCAGGTCAAAGAATCACATTCACCACCATCACTGTGAGTACTGACTGTGACTACCATGTCATGGTTCCATGTGTCAAACTCACGGTGGGTCTGTCCAGTACACTTGTTCCCTAACAATTACATATGTGTTTGGTTTGATATCTCTATATCATGACTAATGAGATTTTGTCATCAACCAACACCACAATCTAGTCTTGTGTGTCATTGTTGTCTATCTACCTTCCACAATGACATCCGACTAGGGACATAACAAGAATGTACAAACTCTTAGCATCTGTATGATCTCATCGTTCAGGTCCTCAACCTGAAAGCATACGTCATTGAGTACTATCATTCTCTAGACATTCAATCTGTTCTATCACTATCTCATATGACTGAACCAGAAAGAATTGGAAGCTTGCCTTTGATGTTTATCAAATCAATCTTAATGTATCCCACCAATCATCCCATGATTGGCTCTCAGGGCATACATACCAACACGTGTATTCAATGAAACCCTCATGGGCTACATGATGCACCAACACGCTACAACCAACAGGTTCAGGAGCACCTACACCAGGATTTATGTTCAATCATGACAAACATGAACATATCCTGTGTACACCCCTACCCCACCTACCAGCATTTCCCCGATAGTGATTATGCTTCTTATGTATATTGTCATTACTACCCTACCCCTGAGCCTTCTGTTGTTGCTCCCACACCCTCTGTTGTTGGTGGTTTTTCTCCCATCTACATGTCGTTGCATGTTCGCCCCTTGGTGTAATGACCCTGACCTGGGTTATGAGGTAACCCTATTTGTTTTGGCTAATAAAGTTTCTTAGAACTTTAATATAATCCTCTAAGGAGTTTTGTTGTCATGTGACACACTTATGTTCCAAGTTTGGTCCTGATTGAATGTTGTTTGAGCAATGTTCCTTTATTTTGGACCAAAGTGCAATTTACCCATGATGAGAGCTATATTGAAAAATGTCACATATTCAACATGCCTTAAGTGTTTTGGCATCATAAGAGAGATAATGATGTTAAATAATGGCTTGTGGAAAGCCTAAATTTCAAGTTGCAACTTGTTTGAATAATGTTAGTGCATTGTGCACCAATTTTGGTACAAATTGTAATTTACCCAAATGTGGGGTTGATATGCAAATTATCACCTCTAGAGTGTCCTTACTCCCTCCTAGTATCATGTAGAGGAGATAGATATAATGAGATACCATGTTTGAATCAATTATGAGTGATGGTAATCTTTGTGATGAAATGACCAAGAAAAGGGTTGAATATGAAACCTTAACTTGAGTTGTATCAAGTTGAAAAGCTTATATATGAGTGCCTATCAGAAAAGGATCCATAGGATGGGTATCATATCGGCTTTTGGATTCTTGGAAAAGGCCATGTCATGCAAAGCACCTCAAGGAGGTGAAGTGTATCTATTTACAACTTCCTTAGAAAAGTTGTATCGGGTTGTGAATAAAGTGGTGAGTTAGATGATATATTTTATTCAAAGGGATAAGTAATGGACAAAATTTTATCCCTAGATTATCCTCAAGTGTTTTGCATGTCAAGATAAATGTTAATTCATGCATGTACACGTGTCAACCATAAATGGACACGTGGAACCTAGTAGCTCAAATTGATGACACCTCATTTTCACACTTCTTCATGAACAACAAGTATATATACCTCGTCTTTCACCCCTTAGTGAACTTTTTCGAATCCTAACACCTCCTTGCTCTTAGATATCGTTCATGGAGCCTGTGTGTTGTGAATAGGTGATGTGGTATCGTACATAGGCCTTGGGTATCGGTCATAGCAAGTGGTATCGGCCATAGCATGTTGATATTGGCCATAGCATGATGATATCGGTCAAGTGGAGTGTTTTTTACCACAAGTGAGGGGGATATCTGCCAAAAGTGATGGTATATTGTGCACAAGTTGTGAGGTATCGTGCATGGTGCTAAGGATCAAGAATAAGCTCAAGTCTTAACCCTAAGGTGAGGCCATGATCATCTTCAACCTTGGATTGAAGCATGATTTTAGGGTTATGATCTTCCTTTCTTTTCTTCTTCACCAATTGCTTATCCATGGTGATTCCTTGTATATGAAGGAGTTGTGAACGAGCCTTGGACTTTTGATAAGTTATCTTCAACCTTAGGAACGTGGAGCTTTGGAGCTTGGAGCTTTGAAGTTGTTCTTAAGGCGGGTTATATAACTTGAACCCAATTATATTATTATGCACTTTCAATTCTATCATACTTGTTGATCTACTTGCAATTTTGATTTCTCTTGAATAATTGATGATCCTTTGAGTTCTAAAATATTCATGGGACTATTTTCCATGACTTAGAATAGTAAGAACAAGGGTCTAGAGGTTGATGGTGATGACATCATCAATATCGGGTTCAAGCACACAAACAAGCACCTCCAACCTGATATGGTGAAGTAACCCTAAATGACTTCGAAACTGATAGGGGTGTGCATCGGTTTGAACAATGGGTTAACAAAGGTTCAACCAGTTTTCTATTTGTCACTTAACCCATGGTGAAGGGCAGGTCGAAGCCATGAAGGTTTGAAGAGGCATGAGCATAAGGGTCTAACCCGATAGGTGTGAAGCACACACACCTCAAACCCGATATGGAAGCACACACACACCTCTCTGACCGATATGGTGTGAAGCGCACACACACCTCTCTTCCTGATATGGTGTGAAGCACACACACACCTCTCAGCCCGATATGGTGTGAAGCAAGCACACACACACCTCTTTGCCCGATATGGTGTGAAGCAAGCACACACCTCTTTGCCCGATATGGTGTGAAGAACACACACACCTCTTTGCCCGATATGGTGTGAATCATACACACCTCAAAAGTGATATGGAAGCACACATACACCTCAAAACTGATATGGAAGCATACATACACCTCAAGGGTGATCAGGTAAGCACACATACACCTCAAACCCGATATGGTAAGCACACATACACCTCAAGGTTGATATGGTAAGCGCACATACACCTCTAGGAGATATGGGTATCAAGTATGCACCTTTAAACTGATATTGGGTTAAGCATACACCTTTTGGACGATATGGTGTTGAGCACATATATCTAAAATGAGATGGTGGGTAGCCCAATACACTAGATGACAAAAGTGGCAAGGTGGTCAGTACCCTAGTACATGTGATGGCCAATACACTAAAGTAGGGTGTGGCCAATATCTTCAAGTGAGGTGAGGATGTTACACCCATGAAGGGTGAAGTTGATACATCATATGAATTGTAAGGTTGATGCCTTAATGGGTAAGGGTATGAGGGATATGATGATGCCTAGATCGATATACACCTAACCCAATACATGTGTTCAACTTGACATACATGATTCAACCCTATACACCTTATAAAGGTGAGGGAAAGACACTCTTAGGAGTGATTAGGGTAACACCAAGTAATGGTGTGGCTAATACCTTGAGAGGTGAAACACCTAAAGTGATTGATGATGGTCAATCCTATATCAACAATGTCTTAACCTGAGATGAGTCCATATCAATTGATGATATTTGGGTCATTCAAATGTGTGACTTATGACCAATACACTACAAGATATATGTGATGAGTTAGTGCATAAAGTATTAGGATGGGAAATACCCTAATACAAGATAAGTTGATGAACTTAAGTAAGTTAAAAGTGATGAGGGAAGTGATACATCAAGACATGATAAATATCACATCCAGCACTTCAAGGTTGATATACCTTGATGCACCTCAAATCCAATATACATGGATGAGTAACACATGAAGTGTGTCATGTCAATTGTTACATTGATATGTAATGAGTTTAATGCACTTGAAAAGTGTAGGCTAATATACCTTGAGAAAGGGTTAAGCCAAGTTAATAAAGTATGATGTAATCATATCCTAGTAACGATGAGAGAGAAACGCATACCTTGTGTTGATAATCATTTAATGATAAATGATGAGAATAAATAAGTATGATGGAATACTTATGATGTCAATGCACGCTCCTAGATGTGTGGAGCAATGAATTAGGGTTTGATCCTTGATAATATGATCTTGAAACCCTAAATGGTTAATAATGGAAAACCCTAACCCTAATGAAGGGTGATGATATGTATGTGAATACTTGTTGCCTAGTAAAAGGTGACAAGATGCTTAATGGGCCTTGTGAGCCATGTGATTATTTTTTGCCTAGTAAGAGGTAACAATATATTTAAATGGGCCTTGTGAGCCATGTGAGATGATTTTACAACAAGTACCATGTACACCTTGGTCTAAGGACCTAGAGGTAATAGTTACCTGATAAGTGGTAACAGTGTTCAGTGATGAATTAAGGGTTTGAATACCCAGATCTAGTAATCATGATGATGATAATATTGAGGGATGAGAATTCCCACTAATGAGATAAGGGATTGAGATCCCAAAATGTTATATGTGTTCTAAAGTTTTAAAAAGTACTTGATAGATGTATTATGCCTTTCTTTGTATCATCTGTTATAATAATTTTTGTTTGAAACTTGACGGATGCTAAAAGATATGGTAATGCACTTAATTAATCAAGTGGAATCTTATCATGTAGTGTCCTGACCATAGATCCATCATCGTCAGTAGCTGGTGATGGTGAAATAGGTTTTCCCACAGGATCTCCTGGTGGGCATATTTTTGAATATGTAGGGGCGATTGGGCGTGAATATCCATATGCCCTAATGTGGGATGGATGTGAGATAAACATGAAATCTCTCAATCCTTCATTATATATGTCAGGATGGATGTATCACGAATCTCCCGATGATGATGAATGTCAGGGATGGATAATTGAGATCTCCCTGAAGAGAGTGCAATCGCCACTGTAGCTCTATAGCAAAGTTGTCAGTATACCCTAGAAAACTATTTAAGCAGTTGATGTAGTCCTTCTTGTATGCTCGCACTTATCGAGATGGGTGAGGTCATGGCAGCAGGCTCTTCCATTGACCTTGTATGGTACCAATGCTTTATGTATCCGTGGTCAGTTGGAGTATGAGCGGTATACCTCATCTCCTCAGGGCATAAGTGTGATTGTAAAATGTAATCAGCAATGTAGCATATTTGCTTAAGGATTGAATACGGAAATCATTGGTTGATGTTACATTTATTTTATACATCTTAAATGGATAGATGTTATACATGTTTCTTATATTCCTTATAAAATGAATATATGGATTACTGCTTTATCATATACAGCTGCAATGCTTCAGAAGATGATATTGCTCTATTCTGCTTAAATAGTGATTAAGTCATGTTATTAATGTAAAATAATCCTCTGCCCAGTTTTATAATGTTAAACTATGACAATAATATTGTTGGTGGAGAGTTATATCTCTCGCTGGGATATGGGTCTCACCCCGTTGGTCACCAACATTTTTAGGTGGATGCAGATGAAGAGGTAGAGACCATACTGCAGAGGGAGAACATCAACAGTGGGGACAGCAGTGACAGCTCAGGTTGAGTGTTCTGTCTATCGTGTCTTGTAGATAGAAGTCCTATGTGTCATCTCTGTACTCTCAGGTCCTTGTATTTAGTACGTGTTTGTTTTATGGACAATCTGAGCTTTTGGCCAGTATGCCTCGAGGTTTTATGTTACTTCAGTATATGTTTTGACAAAGCAACTGTTATATGTTATCCTCGAGAAGAGATGGTACAGTGTATGTACAATGTGAACAATGATGTACATAAGGTTTTGGTTCTTCCTTAAAGAGTTTTTCCTAGAAATGGATCTCTTTGTAAAATGGTTTTAATTTTTAGTGATTTTTGTTAATCCGCTGTTTATGGTTATTCTACATAATTAGTAACGATTTGGCTGTCGGTTTGGTGGCGATTGTTTTAATTTTTGGTATCAGATTTTAAGGTTCCCTGAGCCTACAGAGACACAGGACTAAGGTGTTGAGTCTATTCTAGTGTCCTCCAGTACACCCGATAGTGACTTCTACTTATGCAGAAGAAAGGGTGAAGTTTAAAAATGACTGGAGAACACAAGGAACATGTTGCTAAGAGCAATGTTGCTGCACCAAGAGAGGGTGCAAGGGATCAGGCAAGAGAAGGACAAGTGCCTGAGCATTCTCATCTTGACCCAATCAGGATAGAGAATCCTATTTTTATTCTCTTGTTGGGTAGGTTAGGACAACAGTGATGCATATAGTGGATTGGATACTAGCATTATAGCCTAGGTTACCAGTCCTTAATGTAGAAACGTTGGATTCTGAAAGGGTTCCTAAATGACATAGTCATGTTGGAATAGTGGAAAATGTGGGAAAGATAAACATATGGCGAGAAAATAGACTCTGCCATAAGTATAGACATATAGTACATCTGTGATGGTAATGCCCAAGGAGGGGCACTAAGCTGAGAATTAAGGAAAGCTCTCTACAATTCTAGAGACATTTTCCTAGTTGTTCTAAAAAGACAAAGTTTTTGGTGCCACCAGTGCAATAAATGCCTAGTGTACTAAGGCAGTAGCCACTAAGTAAAGACAAAAGTCCTAACTTTCCACTTATAAGAACTTTTGTCTTAGCTTCTACATTGGTAATAATACAGATAAGACCATGGTATGAGGACAAGACATGTTATAGATATGGACATGTTGAGTATACTAAACTCTTTTGTTTAATAAGAAGGGAGGAAATGACCCAACAATTGAGGCAGACTCGGCAGGGCTTACGAAAGTTACAACCCAATAGTGTAAAAAGGCAAAAGCAACAACATGAAACAGATAGACTCTATGTGTTGAGTCAACCTGAAGCGGTCGATGACCGCGAGGGGTAACAGTCAGATAGAGCTTTTTCATTTTGATATGCCTTCTTTTGATGTTATCCAGATAATCATAAGAAGGATTGTTGTTATTGACTTCCCTATTGATTGCCCTATGGGAACATAGGGAAGAAATGATGAATACTAGAATTCATATTATGTTCAGTATTCTTTTAAATGCTTTATAATTGCTCTTATCTGTGTGAAAGAGGATGAGGTGTAGAGGTGATGCCTGGAGAAGATCCAAGGATTCTAAGTCTCATGTTTTTGATGATATGAAAAGTAAGGAATATGATAGTAAACAAAGTGCATACTACCTAATCTCAGTACTTGTATACCCTGGCCAGGTATTCAACTATTGAAGATAAGGTAAGTATGGAACTCTTAGATTGTTATCTTTCTTATTACTCTGATCAAGTATTCATTTTGAGACAATCTAGTGAGCATAATGAAATGGGAAATATGGCATGGATATTTTTATCACATCCTAAGTGCAGTAAATGGAATCTGAGATGATCTCAGATCAATTTGTGTGCATGAGGAAGTAAAAGAATATAATCCTCATGATAAGAGAATGAGAACAAGGGAGATGACCCCTGTTTGATAAAGTCTGTGTGAATAGTAAAGATCTTTTCCATAAGGTGGAAATGGGAAATGTGATAAAATCACAAAATGTTCATGAACATGTTAGACAATAACAAAGAAAGGAGTGATGACATGTAATCATCCCTATAATTCCTATGTTGATGGTAAGGAACCTAGGATGAGACAAGAGTAAATGACTCATGAACAGTTGAAAGTTCATGCAATAATTAGAGGAGATGATAATCTCTTCTCTTTGATAAACAACCATGGGTAATGATGGGGTGATAAGAGGAATATGTTTCTTTGTGTTCTCTCCTTTTAGGGACATGGCAATCAAGTGAGTACTATGACACTTTATGTGCATGGATTAGAAATAATCCATTGATGGATACTTAGAAAAGTATCAGTTTGTCTTGGACTTTGGCTCCAAGATAAAGATATGTGTAATAAATAATGTCCCAAAGATGAAATAAAGATCCTTTTATATGTGTGGCTTTGGTGATAACAACAAAGAGATGGGAATTATGAGGATGTGATGTGTTTTCAACACATGTGACGGATGACAAGATAAGGAATTATGGTATCCAAGAAGTTCCAGGAGGTATGAGAAAGTGAAAACATAACTTTTAATCAGATAGTTGATGTCGGTTACCCGGAATGGCCAACTGTGAAATCAGTCTAGTTATATAAAATAGTATGAACATCATATGTTTGGGGTTTATGCTCTGCATAAACATGACATCAACAAGGATGAATGGGTTGAAGGAACAGTTGTAGAATCATTTGCAAAAAATCTTATCAAGCTAAAGATAATTCCTTAATGTATCCCTATCTAGATCTGTTGAAAGAGACTATTCATAACATCTAGACGTATCTCTGAGATAATTTCCTCTTTAATAAGTGACCTCTCCTTATGACAATAGAATGTACAACTAGGAAGATAGTTGGTACAAGTCATAAGAAAGTTTAGTGTTGTGTCAGCAGATTAGATGGCACAATAAATATATGATAAGACTTGTAGTCCCAAGTGGGTGACAGAACATAACTGGTCTTTCCTTGGAAGAGAAATGCTAAACTGAATAAGGAGTATGGAAAACTCCCCAGAATCAAGAATCTTGTCACATAAAGTCATAAGTTGAGAAAGGTGACAAATCAGTGAGGTTTGACACCTGAGTTAAATAAGGTATGTATAATGATTCTCTGACTAAGAAAAGTGTTACCTGACATAGAGTTGACTCTACAGTCAATAATGAAAAGGACAATGGAGTATGTGTCATGTGTGACAGATTCTATGATAACCCTGTGTGGAAGAACTTTGTGTTAATCAAAGTTCTAGGGTATCTCCATGACATTAAGATTTTATGTGGAGACTTGATGATATGATGAATGAATAATATATGTATCCCTTTACCTGGGATTTCGGGGATGAAATCCTTATTAGGGGTTTATAACTTGTAATGACCCTGACCTGGGTTATGAGGTAACCCTATTTGTTTTGGCTAACAAATATGCTTAGAACTTTAATATAATACTCTAAGGAGTTTTTTTGTCATGTGACACACTTATGTTCCAAGTTTGGTCCTGATTGAATGTTGTTTGAGCAATGTTCCTTTGTTTTGGAACAAAGTGCAATCTACCCATGATGAGGGCTATATTGAAAAATGTCACATATTGAACATGCCTTAAGTGTTTTAGCATCATAAGAGAGAGAATGATGTTAAAGGATGGCTTGTGGAAATCCTAAATTTCAAGTTGCAACTTGTTTGAATAATGTTAGTGCATTGTGCACCAATTTTGGTACAAACTGTAATTTACCCAAAAGGTGGGGTTGATATGCAAATTATCACCTCTAGAGTGTCCCTACTCCCTCCTAGTATCATGTAGATGAGATAGAAATAATGAGACACCGTGTTTGAATCAATTATGAGTGATGGTAATCTTGGTGATGAATGACCAAGAAAAGGGCTGAATATGAAACCTTAACTTGAGTTGTATCAAGTTGAAAAGATTATATATGAGTGCCTATCGGACAAGGATCCATATTAGAGGTCTCATATCGGTTTTTGGACTCTTGTAAAAGGCCATGTCATGAAAAGCACCTCAAGAAGGTGAAGTGTATCAGTTTACAACTTCCTTAGAAAAGTTGTATCGGGTTGTGAATAAAGTGGTGATTTAGTTGATATATTTTATTCAAAGGGATAAGTAATGGGTGAAATTTTATCCCTAGATTATCCTCAAGTGTTTTTCATGTCAAGATAAATTTTAATGCATGCATGTACACATGTCAACCATACATGGACACGTGGCACCTAGTAGCTCAAATTGATGACACCTCATTTTCACACTTCTTCATGAACAACAAGTATATATACCCCTTCTTTCACCCCTTAGTGAACTTTTTCGAATCCTACCACCTCCTTTCTCTTAGATATCATGCATAAATCCTTTGTGTCATGCATAGGAGATGTGGTATCGTGCATAGGCCTTGGGTATCATCCATAGCAAGTGGTATTGGCCATAGCATGTTGATATTGGCCATAGCATGATGATATCAGCCAAGTGGAGTGTTTTTTACCACAAGTGAGGGGGATATCGGCCACAAGTGACGGTATATCATGAAAACGTTCTGAGGTATCATGCATGGTGCTAAGGATCAGGAAGGAGCTCAAATCTTAACCCTAAGGTGAGGCCATGATCATCTTCAACCTTGGATTGAAGCATGATTTTAGGGTTATGATCTTCCTTTCTTTTCATCTTCACCAATTGCTTATCCATGGTGATTCCTTGTATATGAAGGAGTTGTGAACGAGCCTTGGACTTTTGATAAGTCATCTTCAACCTTAGGAACGTGTAGCTTTGGATCTTAGAGATTTGAAGTTGTTCTTAAGGAAGGTTATATAACTTGAACCCAATTATATTATTATGCACTTTCAATTCTGTCATACTTGTTGATCTACTTGCAATTTCGATTTCTCTTGAATAATTGATGATCCTTTGAGTTCTAAAAGCTTCATGGGATTGTTGTCCATGACTTATAATAGTAAGAACAAGGGTCTAGAGGTTGATGGTGATGACATCATCAATATCGAGTTCAAGCACACAAACAAGCACCTCCAACCCGATATGGTGAGGTAACCCTAAATGACTTGGAACCTGATAGGGGTGTGCATCAGTTTGAACAATGGGTTAACAAAGGTTCAACCATTTGTCTATCATGTCACTTAACCCATGGTGAAGGGCAGTTCAAATCCATGAATGTTTGAAGAGGCATGAGCATAAGGGTCTAACCCGATATGGTGTGAAGCACACACACACCTCAAACCCGATATGGAAGCACACACACACCTCTCTGACCGATATGGTGTGAAGAACACACACACCTCTCTGTCTGATATGGTGTGAAGCACACACACACCTCTCTGTCCGATATGGTGTGAAGCAAGCACACACACACCTCTCTGTCCGATATGGTGTGAAGCAAGCACACACACACCTCTCTGCCCGATATGGTGTGGAGCACACATACACCTCTTTGCCCGATATGGTGTGAAGCACACACACACCTCTTTGCCCGATATGGTGTGAAGCACACACACCTTAAAAGTGATATGGAAACACACATACACCTCAAACCCGATATGGAAGCATACATACACCTCAAGGGAGATATGGTAAGCACACATACACCTCAAGGTCGATATGGTAAGCACACATACACCTCAAGGTCGATATGGTAAGCACACATACACCTCAAACCCGATATGGTAAGCACACATACACCTCAAGGTCGATATGGTAAGCACACATACACCTCTAGGTGATATGGGTAGCAAGTATACACCTTTAAACTGATATTGGGTTAAGCATACACCTTTTGGACGATATGGTGTTGAGCACATATATCCAAAATGAGATGGTGGGTAACCCAATACACTAGATGACAAGAGTGGCAAGGTAATTAGTACCCTAGTACATGTGATGGCCAATACACTAAAGTAGGGTGTGGCCAATATCTTCAAGTGAGGTGAGGATGTTACACCCATGAAGGGTGAAGTTGATACACCATATGAATGGTAAGGTTGATACCTTAATGGGTAAGGGTATGAGGGATATGATGATGCCTAGATCGATATACACCTAACCCAATACATGTATTCAACTTGACATACATGATTCAACCTTATACACCTTGTAAAGGTGAGGGAAAGACACTCTTAGGAGTGATGAGGGTAACACCAAGTAATGGTGTGGCTAATACCTTGATAGGTGAAACACATAAAGTGATTGATGATGGTCAATCCTATATCAACAATGTCTTAACCTGAGATGAGTCCATATCAATTGATGATATTTGGGTAATTCAAATGTGTGACTTATGACCAATACACTACAGGATATATGTGATGAGTTAGTGCATAAAGTATTAGGATGGGAAATACCCTAATACAAGATAAGTTGATGAACTTAAGTAATTTAAAAGTGATGAGGGAAGTGATACATCAAGACATGATAAATATCACATCCAGCACTTCAAGGTTGATATACCTTGATGCACCTCAAATCCAATATACATGGATTAGTAACACATGAAGTGTTTCATGTCAATTGTTACATTGAGATGTAATGAGTTTAATGCACTTGAAAAGTGTAGTCTAATATACCTTGAGAAAGGGTTAAGCCAAGTTAATAAAGTATGATGTAATCATATCCTGGTAAGGATGAGAGAGAAACTCATACCTTGTGTTGATAATCATTTAATGATAAATTATGAGAATAATAAGTATGGTGGAATACTTATGATGTCAATGCATGCTCCTAGATGTGTGGAGCAATGAATTAGGGTTTGATCCTTGATAATATGATCTCGAAACCCTAAATGGTTAATAATGGAAAACCCTAACCCTAATGAAGGGTGATGATATGTATGTGAATATTCGTTGCCTAGTAAAGGTGACAAGATGCTTAATGGGCCTTATGAGCCATGTGATTATTTGTTGCCTAGTGAGAGGTAACAATATATTTAAATGGGCCTTGTGATCCATGTGAGATGCATGTACAACAATTATCATGTACACCTTGGTCTAAGGACCTAGATGTAATAGTTACCTGATAAGTGGTAACTGTAACAACCCCGCCTCTCGGTAAACCCCAATTAAGGGCGACCAAGAGGTCAGAGTCGTTATCCCAATTTCCCGGATCAAAGGTTTGACAAATAACCAGTAATAATTATTAAATTCTACCATGACTATTCTGAAAGCTGGAATAAAATAAAACTTTGCATACCTTTTAAAAACTTTGGATATCTAACTTCTATCCACAGCTTCAATCTATTCTAACTAATCCTCCTTGCACTTTAATTCTTATTTTCACAATATGCCACTTTACTGTATGCCCTTTTCAATATTGTACCTAAAACGCCGACAAACAAAACATCGGTCAGCATAAATGAATATGTTGGTATGTGGGGTCAACCAAAATTTCACATATATGGCTAACAATCTAAATATCACAATCAAGTTAATTAACAAGTCAATTTATGTTTTCAATGTGACATTCTCCACCGCTTTTGCCCTAACCCTGGAATACCCCCTTTAGGGTTTCTCTTTTGTCATTGACTTAAGGCCACCTTCTCGATCTTGAGCTTGGTGCTTGGGGTCACCTCTCATGGTGCCCATTAGTCATGTTATATCATAAGGCCACTTTCTCTATCCTGAGCTTGGTACCTGGGGTCTTCCCTCTTGGGCTTGACCTCATTGCATCTTACATCAAGGTGGCATGTAGGTGTGAGAATACACACTTATATCTTAATTGTGATAATCATATTGACTTTATGATTTGCATATATGAACATCCAAACAGATAGGTTGCATTCAATTCGATTAAACATCTGAGAAATCTCCATGAAACTAAAGTGGTTAACCATAAATAACCACATACCTGATCCAGAGCAACTTGATGTCCAAGCAATAATGATAAAGAACAATCAAACAAGAAATCAACAATATCCTAAAATTAATGCATAACATACAAGTGTTATAGTTTATCCAAAACATTCTCAAGATAGACTTGCATTCCACCTTCAACTTTCTAGGCCCACTTTAGGGTTTTATTAGGGTTTTAGCCTCCATAATACTTTTATCTTATTTAATGCTCTTTTAGTCCACAACCTTAATTTCAACATCATAAGCCCAATTAAAGTCTATTATTTCCCTTTTATATTAAAATCACCATCTTTATCCTTTTAAGTCATATAAAGATTATTAGGCCCAATTATCATCTTCGGCTCCTTTCACATTGACAACTCATATTTCATTATGGTCTAATTCACATATGAACTCTATTTATCGCTATTTTCACATTAATCCACTAGAAAATCCTAATTACTAAATTAAGGGTATTCATCCACAATTAGGAACTTTTATACTCAAAATAGCTTAGAACCATCAAATCTCAGCTTTATACATGAATTTGACCAATTAAAGTCATTAAGAAACATAATTACTAGCATTAGGGTTTCAAGGCCCATTAAAGCTTATTTATGTACATAGAACCTTAAATTAATCAAACTAAGCATAAAGATCATCCTTTTTTATCTAATGTGTCCTTTTATAATCAACAGGTTAATATCAACTTTAAACATTCAAATAACCCTTCCTAATTCATTAATCATCATTGATTAGGGTTCCTCATGAATAAAACATTAAAGCTAGCATCTTTACGTACTTTTTTAAAATTTCAAGCAGAATTAGGATCTAAATCTATTTTTAGTAGATTCCTCGCATTTTTTTGAGCAAAATTCATATATTATATGCACTCATCCGAGCTACCATTATTTAGATACGATTTTTACAAAAAATTACTTACTTGGACCAATGGTAGGTTGTCACGTCAGCCTTTCTCATGCAACACATAGCCGGACGAGATTATAACACAATGACATTTTTGCCCTTACTTAAGTGGCCAGCCCTTCAGCACGCAGAGGGGCAGAGTCGTCAAATGACGCCCGATCGTCTTCAACCCACGAACGCCCTAGGTGTTGCCAACCTGTAGCACTTTGCGGGTCTGTCCCTTCCTCCCTAGGGCTCAAAGCTTGCCTCCAGTTGTCTCCCTAGGTCCGCCGCCCCCCTGCGCACATGGGGCACCACTTGGTCGCAGCCAGCGTGGTCATTTTCACGCTCATCAGGCTTGCAACTCGCAGCTGTCGCTGCAGCCAAACAGCTGCTACTGCGCATGTTTTAGGGCATGGCCACAATGGCTAAGTTTCTCCCTGGCATCGTGGCACATCAAGCTTCTATCGCAACTCCTTCTTGGCTCCTTGTTGCTTCATGATCACGCCGCTCCTCTTTGTTAGGGTTTATGGATGAAAACAAGGAGAAGAAGAGAGAAGGATGTATGGGATCCTACTGGACTCGGCCAAGGGTTCTACCCCTTATATAGGGGAGGGTAGCAAATCCCTAGGATGCCCATCCACGAGGTAACAAGTCCCTTTCCCAAAAGGACACTTATTTCCTTAATTAAGAAGTAATCTTCTCTCTCTTAATTATCTTCTTAATAAACCATATTCTTTGGATATTTAGAAATTCGAAAATCATCTCTCTTATCATCTTTATGCTTGACTTTTAATCCATTGGACACGAAATTATACTTCCTAATAGTAGAAAGTACCTCTTTTTGATAATACCAAAAATTCATTGATTGTGTATCACATTATCCTCTTATTTTTGTATTATTTGCATTTTCTCTTTCTTCTTACTCATTGGGATTCCTTGGATCACAAGAAATCCTAAGATTTCGAAATTCCTTTTTAAGGATGCTTATTATCCTTCTAGATGCATCCACATCCATTATTTCTCATTATCTTACTTATTCTTTTATTAAAATATTTCTTTTCAAGGATTTCTCTTTATCCTTTATTTCCTTTTTCCTCTTTTCCTATTTCTTCATTAGAAATCATATGTAAACGAAATTTATTCAATTATGGCCATTAATGCCACTTTCTAGAGATTTCCAAATATTTTTCAAAAATATTTTGCTTAATATCCATTATCTTGTATCTTTTTCGATTATTTGGACTTTTCTTCTTTTCTTCTCTTTTATATCCATTATTGGATTAATATAATAGGAACCATGAAATTCCTATCAAAAGGGAGTTTTGCAAAGAAACCCCTTCTTTGAAGCAAAGCATACAACCTTTTCAATTAAGTCCAAATTCATAAAATCATTACATTTCAATTATGAAAATACATGCAAAATCGAGGTTGTAACATCCTTCCCCTCTTATAGGAAATTTGCCCTCAAAATTCCACCAAACATACAAACAAGCAAGATAAGACTTTCTTATCTCCATCATGGCTCTTATGTGACTTCACCCTCTCCATGATGCTTCCCAAAAACCTTCATCATCTTATATTCTTACATATGAGTTCTCTCTCACCTTGGTATATCATACCCTCATAGGTGACTCGGGACATTTCAGCCTCTCACAAAGCTAAATAGGTTCATGGCTCAACACATGGCTTGGGTACCTCACATAGTGCTCTAGATCATACTCGTGGAACACATCACGTTATCTTGAGGGGTAAGACTAAACATAACCATCTCCACCAATCCATCTCAAATGGACCCATATATCAGGGACTCAACTTTCTCAGCTGTAGCTTAGAGGGGTCGGATTTGCACATCACATATTCTCCCACAGTGAACTGCATGTCAGTCTGCTTTGCATCAGCTCACGACTCATGTTGCCCCTGGGCTTTCTCAACCATCGCATGATCAAGGCAACTTCATCTACACACATTATGGTCTCTCTGACATTTGCAAGGTCTTTCCATCGACATCATTTTCATGAAGCGGTGACCGACACAGCCTCCCTTACAGAGCTTCTTACATCCCGATAAAGGCTATGGTGGTTAACATCACATTTTTCATAGGACAAAACTATCTCCATGTATCACCTTAAACGAGCATACATGCTCTCATCAAACCCTCTAGTCCGGATCATTCTAACCATCAGTTAGGGGTGATAAGCTATACTAGCATCGAGTTCTTCATATACCTACTTGCACCTCATGGAAGTGAATCTTTAGGTTATATTCAAGAACCTTTGAACTCGCATCATGGTGTAGTTGAACCATCTCTCTTTCTTATATGTAGTTCAACCAGATCTGTCCCTTGACAGTACTCTCTCTCTCTTAGATCATGTCATCTAAGTAAGGTGATCTACCGTAACCCACGTTGTATCCTAACCTACCTCGGTCCAGGGAGACTTACCACAACATCTATAGTGATGAACTCCCATTCCCCCTCGGGGACTACTTATTCTCTATATCAACTCACTAGGTTACTGGTATTCGTCCTTCACCTCTTGTCATGCATGGTGACATGCCACATGCAACTTCATCTTAGGCATCTAAAGTACTACCAAAACTTACTATCTTAGTAGTACCACTGTGTATGGTGACTTATAATCATGATCTCATGTATTTCATGATTTCTTAAGGTTGATTCCTCAGAAACCCAAAAACACTCTAGTCATGAGTTTCATCACCTTCTTTTCTAAAGAAGCGCATCTGAGGTTCTAGAACCATCCTTCCATCACAACAAGCCCTAGGCTGGCTAACCAAGCAACCATTAAATTGATCAACGGATCTCATGACATCTGAGTGTTAGCCAAACATATCCCCTTTTCCAAACTTAGGGTTAACCTAACAACCTCTTCTAGCCTCCAGCTAAACTAGGCAGTTGCATTTCAACCAGAGCATCCATTACTACCTTTCATCTTTAGGTGCTAGGTAACAGTGAAGACATACACCTCCAAGTATTCCACTTATCATCTCATCTCAGACTCCAAGTCTACCTTCATCAAGGGAACTCAGAGCTCATTCTCTTGGTTATCGAACTCTACCTTGTATAGTTCATAAGTTCCACATAGCTCATGATAAAAACATCCTCATAAGATGACTACCTTAGTTCTCTTGGTGTTTGTGCAACATCCACACATCGTACGCTCCACAAGGGTACATTATCATAGCAACATTTCCACTCATATCATCTTTATTCTTTGTGTATGGCATGCGTACTGTCCTATCTCTCACTCCCATAATAAGAGGAAATAAGCATTTGGCTACAGTCCAAATATAGAGTTCTTCCCATTCCAAGATACACCCCACATTTCCAGTACACCTACAAATCTAAACTAAAACGTGCATCACATGCCTCTACATCATAAACATCTCAATATCCAGGTTACTTTTATGAAAAATTGGTCTCGAACCCACTTGGGTCATCATACAATCCTTGGTCATCTCCTCTACATCTGTAGGGTGCCGACAATTTTGGGGTCATCCCTCTTCCCTTATGCACCAGAGAGTGCCCTCTTCATTTGCCTTTTGGGTCCCATGAGTTCATGAAGGTGATCAATCTCCTAACCCATGGCCCTCAGACAATGACAGATGTTACCTCCCGACCCTATGGTCACGTGCAACTAGCGAATTAGGCAACTCCTACTCCTATCGGTCTTATCCCTATCTGACTCTAGGATAGACTTAGGATCCAAATATAGCACATATCCAACTTGAAACCTTACCCAAGTCTCCATCATCTCTCTCAGCATTCGTGGTCTGACTTACATCCTTTCATAGGGATCATGGCTACCTACCTACCTCAGTTAGGCCCCATACTGGTTACCTACATGGTTACACATCCACATGCACTTAGTGATGGTTATCTATGGGTCTACAGGTTCATTCTCATACTATGTACTCTCCACTTAGCTTCTCAAGTATGAGACCTCTTTAGGTTACCTAAACCCAACAAAAGTTGATCCATACCCTACAGAAGGGTCCCTCTCCCAGGATGGGAGGAAACTACATCTTGATAGCAACAAAGGTCACAAATGTCCCTACGTCCAGGTTTTACATTCACATGAGCATGTTTAACCCTGGCAAGCTACTAAGGCACGTAGCTAACAAGCAGACCACTTACTAAACCATGCTAGGTCTCCATGATAGGTCCTACTTGTTCTCATTCCTCAACATTAGACTATCATCATACATACATATGTCACCCACCTATATGTGAGGGGTTCATCAAACATACACCTTAATCCAGGGGTTTTCCCCTTTTCCTCAAAACATGAGGAGTGCCATGCTCAAATCTATAAAAACTCATATCTCGTCATGAGCATCAGGTGCACCATGAACTACTACTTCCCCTCTTAGGTCTAGGTTCACCTTTCTGATGTTCCACTACATACTCAACCTTTTAACCCCGAACCAAGCATGTACAAGGTATGGCATGAACTTCCTATTATCCTTCTACTCGAGAAACACTTCAGAGTGGAGTCCTCCTCAAGGACAACCAACTAGGTATAAGGCCTCACAACTTATTATTATACCTTTCTAGGGTCTAAGGAACTCTTCTTCCTAACCCTAAAAGGGTAAACACATACACCATAGGCACATAGGTACCATCAACCTTATCCTCTCTCTAGGGTTTGGTTCCTCTAAAGGCAACCAAGATACCATAAGCCTCCAGGGATCATGCACGAGGCAACCGCAACCATCCACTTAGGTCGCATCATCCTCAACTCCTCAGGGTTCCTCCTAACCCAGAGTCTAAACTTCCAACCTTCTAGCTTGGGCCCTGCTCTCTCTCTCTAGAGCTCAACCCTACAACAACCTTACTACTAGAGGTCCTCTCTATAAGGTGAATCAAGCTCACAAGCATACACCTACATGAATGAAACATATGTTTGTATCAAGATTATCCAGAGCTGTTTATGCTTATCTCATAATCTATCCAACATGCCCTTTTGGCCTAGGTTTTAACCTACTGCTAGCACTACTTAAGTACTTTGGGTGCAACTTTGCCATGCTCATATAAGATCATAGGGTTTCTATATGGCTATCACTAACCTCATCAATGAAGGAGTTATCATTCACCCTAACATGCACGACCCTTCCCAGGGTTGTGTCGCCAAAGGTACTAGGTCAACCAACCTCACATGGCTCGTATTGTCATGGGCATCCCAAAACTTGTCCACCCACACACATGGTCTACCATGACATCTAACTTATCATGTCATCCCTCTCTAACCACCACTTAGGGTTAGGTTTAACATCATCATCAGAGGATGCACCAGGTCTCTACCAAAAATGGAGATCTCTTCCTCCAAGACCAACTCTACTTCATCCTCCTGACAAGAGGGTTTAACCTCAGGTCTCTCCTGAGGCCATGACAACACATGTCATACGACCTAAGCATGCAACTATTCTTTAGTTTACACTTAAACTATTAAGCTTACGTCCATGACATCTTATTCACATGCTTTTCATTAATTTTGGTGGAGGATTCCTTAACCTTATCATGCATACCCTGACCTCAAGAGGGTGAGGAAGAGAGAGAAAAAACCTAAACCTTAGAATCTTAATAGAATTAGGGTTGAGAAGGGACAAAAATAGATGAGAGAGTCCTAAAGATGTCTTATTTCGAGTCAAAACCTCAGACATTGGCCAGGCAGTCACACTGCATCTGAGAGTCCTCGTATTCTGACTAGCAGTGCAGAGGAAAATCTTGCCAGCCCCCGGACCATGATCCTTTTTTCGACACCTCAGTCATCAAAAAGTCCTCTAATAACTCCCTTGGGTTCTACAGAGTTTGTAAAATTTAATAATTACTAAAGATTAAATGAGGAACTGATGCTCTAATACCAAATGTAACAACCCCGCCTCCCGGTAACCCCCAATTAAGGGAGACCAAGAGGTCAGAGCCGTTATCCCAATTTCCCGGATCAAAGGTTCGATAAATAATCAGTAATAATTATTAAATTCTACCATGACTATTGTGAAAGCTGGAATAAAATAAAACTTTGCATACCTTTTAAAAACTTTGGATATCTAACTTCTATCCACATCTTCAATCTATTCTAACTAATCCTCCTTGCACTTTAATTCTTAATTTCACAATATGCCACTTTACTGTTTGTCCTTTTCAATATTGTACCTAAAACGCTGACAAACAAAATGTCGATCAACATAAATGAATATGTCGGTATGTGGGGACAACAAAAATTTCACATATATGGCTAACAATCTAAATATCACAATCAAGTTAATTAACAAGTCAATTTACACTTTCAATGTGACATTCTCCACCGCTTTTACCCTAACCCTGTAATACCCCCTTTAGGGTTTCTCTTTTGTCATTGACTTAAGGCCACCTTCTCCATCCTAAGCTTGGTGCCTGGGGTCACCTCTTATGGTGCCCATTAGTCATGCAATATCATAAGGCCACCTTCTCTATCCTAAGCTTAGTGCCTGGGGTCTTCCCTCTTGGGCTTGACATCATTGCATCTTACATCAGGGTGGCATGTAGGTGTGAGAATACACACTTATATCTTAATTGTGATAATCATATTGACTTTATGATTTGCATATATGAACATCCAAATAGATAGGTTGCATTAAATTCGATTAAACATCTGAGAAATCTTCATGAAACTAAAGCGGTTAACCATAAATAACCACAAACCTAATCCAGAGCAACTTGATGTCCAAGCAATAACGATAAAGAATAATCAAACAAGCAATCAATAATATCCTGAAATTAATGCATAACATCCAAGTGTTATAGTTTATCCAAAACATTCTCAAGATAGACTTGCATACAACCATCGGCTTTCTAGGCCCGCTTTAGGGCTTTATTAGGGTTTTAGCCTCCATAATACTTTTATCTTGTTTAATGACCTTTTAATCCACAACCCTAATTTCAACATCATAAGCCCAATTAAAGTCTATTATTTCCCTTTTATACTAAAATCGCCATCTTTATCCTTTTAAGTCATATAAAGATTATTAGGCCCAATTATCATCTTTGGCTCCTTTCAAATTGACAACTCATATTTCATTATGGTCTAATTCACATATGAACTCTATTTATCGCTAATTTCACATTAATCCACTAGAAAACCCTAATTACTAAATTAAGGGTATTCATCCACAATTAGGAACTTTTATACTCAAAATAGCTTAGAACCATCAAATCTCAGCTTTATACATGAATTTGACCAATTAAAGACATTAAGAAACATAATAACTAACATTAGGGTTTCAAGGCCCATTAAAGCTTATCTATGTACATAGAACCTTAAATTAATCAAACTACGCATAAAGATCATTCTTTTTATCTAATGTGTCCTTTATAATCAATAGGTTAATATCA
Source organism: Alisma plantago-aquatica (assembly GCA_963693085.1). Classification (NCBI taxonomy): domain Eukaryota; kingdom Viridiplantae; phylum Streptophyta; class Magnoliopsida; order Alismatales; family Alismataceae; genus Alisma; species Alisma plantago-aquatica. Next base: position 1,008,676,135 of record OY856413.1, read on the forward strand.
ACTTTAAACATTCAAATAACCCTTCCTAATTCATTAATCATCATTGATTAGGGTTCCTCATGAATTAAACCATTAAAGCTAGAATCTTTACGTACTTTTTTAAAATTGAAAGCAAAATTAGGATATAAATCTATTTTTGGTGGATTCCTCGCATTGTCTTGAGCAAAATTTATATATTATATGCATCCATCCGAGCTACCATGATTTAGATATGATTTTTAAAAAAATTACTTACTTGGACCAATGGCAGGCTGCCACGTCACCCTTTCTCATGCAACACGTAGCCGGCCGAGATTATAACACAATGATGATTTTGCCCTTACTTAAGTGGCCAGCCCTTCAGCACGCAGAGGGGAAGAGTCGTCAAATGACGCCCGATCGTCTTCAACCCACGAACACCCTAGTTGCCGCCGACCTGCAGCACCCCTTCCTCCCTAGGGCTCAAAGCTTGCCGCCAATTGTCGCCCTAGGTCCGCCGCCCCCTTGCGCACATGGGGCGCCACTTGTTCGCACCCAGCGTGGTCATTTTCATGCTCGTCAGGCCTGCAACTCGCGGCCGTCGCTGTAGCCAAACGGCTGCTGTTGCGCATGCTTTAGGGCATGGCCACGATGGCTAAGCTGATCCCTGGCATCGTGGCGCATCAAGCTTCTATCGCAACTCCTTCTTGGATCCTTGTTACTTCATGATCACGCTGCTCCTCTTTGTTAGGGTTTATAAATGAAAACAAGGATGGATAAGAGAGAAGGATGCATGGGATCCTACTGGACTCGGCCAAGGGTTCTACCCCTTATATAGGGGAGGGTAGCAAAGCCCTAGGATGCCCATCCATGAGGTAACAAGTCCCTTTCCCAAAAGGACACATATTTCCTTAATTAAGAAGTAATCTTCTCTCTCTTAATTATCTTCTTAATATGCCATATTCCTTGGATATTTAGGAATTCAAAAATCATCTCTCTTATCATCTTTATGCTTGACTTTTAATCCATTACACACGAAATTATACTTCCTAATAGTAGAAAGTACCTATTTTTGATAATACCAAAAATTCATTAATTATGTATCACATTATCCTCTTATTTTTGTATTATTTGCATTTCTCTTTCTTCTTACTCATTGGGACTCCTTGGATCACAATAAATCCTAAGATTTCGAAATTCCTTTTTAAGGATGCTTATTATCCTTCTAGATGCATCCACATCTATTATTTCTCATTATCTTACTTATTCTTTTATTAAAAGATTTCTTTTCAAGGATTTCTCTTTATCCTTTATTCCCTTTTTCCTCTTTTCCTATTTCTTCATTAGAAACCATATGTAAACGAAATTTATTCTATTGTGTCCATTAATGCCACTTTCTAGAGATTTCTAAATATTTTTCAAAAATGTTTTGCTTAATATCCATTATCTTGTATCTTTTTCGATTATTTGGAATTTTCTTATTTTCTTCTCTTTTATATCCATTATTGGATTAATATAATAGGAACCAAGAAATTCCTATCAAAAGGGAGTTTTGTAAAGAAACCCCTTCTTTGAAGCAAAGCATACAACCTTTTCAATTAAGTCCAAATTCATAAAATCATTACATTTTAATTATGAAAATACATGCAAAATCGAGGTTGTAACAGTAATAGTGTTCAGTGATGAATTAAGGGTTTGAAAACTCAGATCTAGTAATCGTGATGATGATAATATTGAGGGATGAGAATTCCCAGTAATGAGATAAGGGATTGAGATCCCAAAATGTTATATGCGTTCTAAAGTTTTGAAAAGTACTTGATAGATGTATTATGCTTTTCTTTGTAGCATTTGTTATAATAATTTTTGTTTGAAACTTGACTGATGCTAAAAGATACGGTAATGAACTTAATTAATCAAGTGGAATCTTATCATGTAGCACCCTAACCATAGATCCATCATCGTCATTAGCTGGTGATGGTGAAACAGGTTTTCCCATGGGATCTCCTAGAGGGCATATTTTTGAATATGTGGGGGTGATTGGGCGCAAATATCCTTATGCCCTAATGTGGTATTGATGTGAGATAAACATGAAATCTCTCAATCCTTCATTATATATGCCAGGATGGATGTATCACGAATCTCTCGATGATGATGAATGTCGGGGATGGATAATTGAGATCTCCCCGAAGAGAGTGCAGCTGTCGTTGTAGCTCTATAGCGAAGTTGCCAGTATAGCCTGGAAAGCTATTTAAGCAGTTGATGTAGTCCTTCTTGTATTCTCACACTGACCAAGATGGGTGAGGTCATGGCATCTGGCTCTTCCATTGACCTTGTATGGTACCGATGCTTAACATTGTCATGGTCGGTTGGAGTATGAGTGGTATACCTCATCTCCTCAGGGCATAAGTGTGATTGTAAAATGTAATCAGTCGTGTAGCGTATTTGCTTAAGGATTGAATATGGAAATAATTGGTTGATGTTACATTTCTTTTATACATCTTAAATGGATAGATGTTATACATGTTTCTTATATTCCTTATAAAATGAATAGATGAACTACTGCTTTATCATATACAGCTGCAATGCTTCAGAAGATGATATTACTCTATTCTGCTTAAACAGTGATTAAGTCCTATTATTCATGTAAAAGAATCCTCTGCCCAGTTTTATACTGTAAAACTGTGATAATAATATTGTTGGTGGAGAGTTATATCTCTAGCTGGGACATGGGTCTCACCCCGTTGGTCACCAACATTTTTAGGTGGACGTGGATGAAGAGGTAGAGACCATACTGCAGAGGGAGAACATCAGCAACAGTGACAGCTCAGGTTGAGTGTACTGTCTGTTGTGTCTTGTAGATAGAAGTCTTATGTGTTGTCTCTGTACTCACTGGTCCTTGGATTTAGTACGCATTTGTTTTATGGACAATATGATGTTTTGGCCAGTATGCCTTGAGGTTTTATGTTACTTCAGTATATGTTTTGACAATGCAACTGTTATATGTTATCCTCGAGAAGAGATGGTACAATGTATGTACAATGTGAACAATGATGTACATAAGGTTTTGGTTCTTCCTTAAAGAGTTTTTCCTAGAAATGGATCTCTTTGTAAAATGGTTTTAATTTTTAGTGATTTTTGTTAATCCGATGTTTATGGTTATTCTGCATAATTAGTAATGATTTGGCTATCGGTTTGGTGGCGATCGTTTCACTTGGCCACCCTGCTTTCCAATCTTGACAATTCTACTCCATCCTTCCCTCAGGCCAATGAGCTCTATGCTCTTGGTATGACTTGGGATGAGCAGAATGCTCATTGGTTCGGTCATGGTTTTGGTCCTCCTATAGATGAGGAGATGCTGACCATGTTGATGCTGAGACTGTTGCTGCTGCTGATGATGATGGTGATGGTGAGGATGCTTCTGATGATGGTGATGGATCTGGTGGTGATTCTGGTGATGAAACCACTACTATTGTTGCACCTTCAGATGGAGACGAGGACTACGAGCCTGGAGCTGATGATGATGATGATGATGATGTTGTGGACATACATAGTCTAGATGTCTAGTTGTTTCTTAGTTTTTAGTCTAGTTTACTGATCATATATATCTTTCTAGGCTATTTTGTATTAGAAACATCTGGGCACATTATCTAAGATGTATTATTTTATCTTCTGTTTTTCATCGCTTCTTATTTGTAGCTGCTTTTATGAGAACATGCATCTGAGTTATAATCTATGTTATGTGCACTCTTGCTCTTTGCTCATGTTATATCCTATGAGTTGGTGCCTTATTTCACCATATTTTGATCATGACTAAGATTGTGTGTTTCTTTCGTCTCCAGTTGATATATGCTATGAGATTGCATGTTTGAATATCTGCTTGATTGTGTTTGGAGAAGATCTGATTATATGCTCTTCTACCCCCCTCACCTTTTGATAATGTCAAAAGGGGGAGAGAACTTCAATGTCTTGAAACTCAATCATATTGCTATTCTTTGTCATAATGTTGTTTATTGCTTATGAGATCCTTTTCTTGTTCATTTTATGTTTTATCATGTGACTAGCAAAGGACCATAGAGTACATGTATGCTATAATTTCTTTGTGTAGATAGACTAACTATGCAGGTTAAAGTAAGCATAGATTGAGGGGGATCAATTCACATTGTTGAAATCTTGAATTCTCCTAATTCACAAGGCAAAGGTATAATTTCTATATCCTTTTCAATATGTTTGAGGAATGATTTGTCATTGTCAAAAAGGGGGAGAATGTTGACCTAGAGGTTATACATTGTCCATATTTTGATAATGACTTAACCATTCCATTCATATGTATCTAATATGTGTATTCAAGATTGATTTTAGGTGTTAGGTACATGAAAAGGATCAAATTACACAAGCCCTAGTTTGCTACAAGTTCAAGTCAAAAGCAATGCAAGTGTGCTAATTAGGAAATTCATGTAAATGACCTTAGAAGAATTTATAATCACTTTTATTGATGATATGACTTGTAACTAAGATGAGAAAATTATGTGGGACACTTAGAACCAAGTTTTAATCACTTTTTATGCACTTTAAAAAATTGATCACATGTTGTTAATCGGTCGAGTTACAATCTCGACTGATCCACTGGATCAATTCTCTAAAGAGTGCATCGGTTGAGTTGCACACTCACAAAACTTGACCGATCGGGTTTCTGACCAAATGCAACTTTCATTAGTCTGTCGAGTTTCCTCAGAACAAACTCGACCAATGGTTTGAAAATTGGGTTAAATCCATCGAGTTACCTTTATTGAATCTCGACCGAATGTACTATACGGAAAATGCAAAAAAAGTGATTCTAACCGTTGGTGACGTGCTTGGATGAAAATAGATCTGTTGCCCTATGCAAAAATGGTTATAATTCGGCCCTAAGTGTTCCCCAACTCAAAGGGGCACCCCCAACTATAAATAGGACCACTTGGAGTTCATTCCATATATGCTTGGTTCTTGCTTAGTTGAGAGTGTTGCACCCCTTTGAGCTCATTTCTATCTCTACCTTCAAGTCAAATTCGTGAGTATGAGTGAGTTAGTATCTGTTGTAAAAGAGCTACCCTTATATCCATGTAAAGCTCTCCACCTCGATCTTCCTATCCCCTTTTCTTTAAAGAAAAGGCTTGAAGATCTTCTCTGAGTGAAGGAGAAGGAGTTGTTGTTCTTTAAGGTTGAAGAAAGCATGGTGTTCCAGATCTCCGAGTGAAGGAGATAGGCAAGACGGACGTTCAAGAAGGATAGGTAATTCCTTGAAGGCTAAAGACTTGAAGATGGAGTGGGTAAGTGCTTGTTGAAGGCTGAAGACTCCCTGGTTCAAGTGGGTAAGCTCCTTTGGTAGGTTGAAGATCCTTGCTTGAGGTATTAAGTCCTTGGATGAATGTGGTTTTATCTTGTAATCTTATGAATGAATATAAGAGCATCAATATTACAAAGTCCTAGAGACTAACCACCTCTAGGTAGTGGACTGACTCACTTCAAGTTTGAAGTGTGGAACCACTCTAAACCATTTTGTCTAAGTGTATGTTCTTCCTTGTCTCTCACCCTTGCTATGCTTGCCAGCTAGGACTTCAAATTGGTTGTATGCTTAAGTTTCTGCACTTAATATAATTTGAAGGTCTAATTCATTTTGTGAGATTTGTGAAGCTCTATTCACCCCCCCTATAGAGCCCTTGATCCAACACAATTTTATTTTTGGGCATTTTAAATGACGAAAAGCCCATTATTCCTATAATGAGGCATTCTTTTGTATAAACTTTCTTTTTGACTCAACTGAATATTTTATCGTTCTTATTGATTGGGTTTGTAAACCTCATTGCCATGTTATCTTTTATTGTGCTAAATGTCTCTTGAAATGTAATTATGACTGAACCAAAATTATCTTCAACTATATTATGTGTGCATTGTATTAGAGTAGTTATCTATTATAGATGATTATGCATAACTATTAGGACGTGTCTGTTTCCATCTGGGGTGTGCCTTTTTCCACCCTTATGTTATATATTTGGGCACGTTTGTTTCTGCCCATATTGTGTATATTTGGGCACGTCTGTTTCCGCCCTGGGTGTGTCTGTTCCGCCCACTTTTATGCAAAGGCTCAGTGGCATCTTGGCCCTACATAGATAGACTGGTCTATACTAGATTCATTGCAAATTGTTATATTTTATGAATAGTGATATGTTAAATGGCAAGAGTTTTATTTATGCTATTTGGCACTCTTATATTTATGCATCATTCTTTTTTTGGATACTTCTCTTGAACTTACCTAGATTCATATGGCCCCTCTTGATGGAATACCTTCTATTGTACTTCATATCCTTAAAATGCTCAATTATTTTATTTGTGCACATATACCACTGTTTATTGACGCATACCCATTTTTATGCCTATTTTCTGGGTTGTTCCCAAAACCACCCAGCTATAGGTGCTTTGAAGTACATGGTCACATGGAGATAGTGAACATGAAGATGGCTTGAGTATAACTTGGGATGGTCAGGTGGCCCTCTGCTATTGGTCCTATGCATACCCAGTTGTAACCACTTAATTTGTAATATCCCCTTTAGGGTGAAGAATAATATATATGTGAATATGTTGTGATAATTTGAATAGTTAAATTTTCCGCTGCTTTGTAAATATTTGCTTTGTGATACATACTTTATGATAAATAAAAATGAAATGCATCCTTTCCTTCTTATGTAATAGTGTGTTTAGATTTGGATGATTTTATTCCTTAATATAGTGAGGAGTGGGGCCCCTCTTGGGTCCCACTCCTTACAATATGGTATCAGAGTTAAAGCAGTCGGTAATCTGACAATTTTGAGTTATCCTCAATTAAGCAATTAGGTAACCCTATATTAGATTATGATGAATCTATACATGAGTCATGGAATGCCAATTAGGGCTTCAATCCCAATCTTAGTTGGTAAGATTTACTCCCCAAACCACTTCTTTGACATGGACTCACTTTCGAGTAACCCTACACCCCACTCTCTATATGGATGTAGAAACTCCACTATATAGATGGTGACTCTTTTAGTGATTGGTTCACATCTCCCGCTTTAAGGGAAGGTAATTCATATACTATGAAGTGTAGGATGACTTGAATTTTTTTGGATAGGGCTTAACCCTAGTTCTCACTTTAAGCACTTCTCTTTTGTTTTGTTTTTAGCAAGCCTCTACTACTTCTACTTTAAGCAAAAAGCATGCATTGGATAACAAACTTTGAAACATGACACAAATTACACTTTCTTAAGAGTTTGCCTCTCTCATCCCTAAAGTTTAAATGGATTCTTAGTTGATCCCAGTGACATATGAAATTTGGAGTACCTAGTTAATGAGGTGATGGGTAATTTGTAGTTCACCTTATATGGTGAAGACTCTAAGGTCATGAACCTACAAGTGATGGGAAAACCCTAACCCTACCTGAGATGTGGGGATAATCATATGAATCATCCTTGTCGATTTGTGGCAAGGTAAGTTATGAACCGATTGAAGTGGGGAATAATGAATGTTAAAACTTGTAAGATTAGGATGAAGTTAACAATGTGTAGTAAGAAATATTTCTTCCTTCTATGCCAATGAGTTAGAGATGCTTTGTATATCATTTCAGATGTTTGGAGAATTATACTCATTTAGTGGAATGAAGTGATCATAGAATAATGCTATGTGCAACATGAAGTGGAAAATGGATAATTTGGTTCTCTGATCGATTTTGACGCCATCCTTAGATTTTATTGTAATGCTCTCTTCATTAAATTTATTTTATTAATAAATTGTTTGTACAAATAGAAACGTCTTCTAGATTTTATCAATGGTTGTTGTAACCAAGTCACTACTACCAAGATGTTTTAAGTAGTAGAGAAATCGTTAGTAAAGAACCCTAAGATTGGTTAGGTCAACCCTGAGAACCTAATCCTAAGTGTGCAGTACATATTGAGAAGTAAAAGTATTGGATGTATATGACCTAATTTATGTACCCCTTGTAGTCCTTCTAAAGGATTTTTTCACTGCCTTAGGCAGAGCCCGCATCCTTTTTCCAGCCATAGCCCGGATAACTGGCGGGTGATAAATTCAGCGCTCCACAGCGTGGTTCGAACCCGGCTCCCCCTGGAGGGGGACACCGTGCCTTACCAGCTGCGCTAACGCTGACCGGGTCTTGTAGTCCTTCTAGATGGTTATTTAGGGTTATAGATAAATTGTATAAGGAATGGAGTTTTTCAAGCTTATTTGCTAAGGGTGTATCTTAAACTTAAAGACCCGCTAAGCTTAATAGAAGTTATGACAAATAATACTTGGCATTTTTTTTTATTAAAGCTACCACCTAACCAGGTAAACAAACCATGCTAATTTGACGATGATGGATGTTTCAAAAAAAAAGAATTTTTGAAATCTATCTTCTTTTATAGAAACTAGTGAAATGAGTGGGGTAAATTACCAAGGCATGGATAAGCAATTGCTAAAAGTTTGAGTTTGATGTTCTTGTACCCTAACTTGCTTAAACATTAATGGTATGTATAACTCAACTTGTACCTATGACTGAAACTAAATATTTCTTAGCAAACATGTTTATGTAACCTGATGACTCATGTTGGTGTGGTAGAAGATAAGAAGACTTAGTGACCTAGAATCTTACTTTTATTAAGAGGTGCATCTAAGAACACTAGGATTTGGATAGGTACTCTTTAAGGGGTGGAGTGTTGTAACATACAGATACCCAAATATATTTCCAAAACACTTTCTTATTATTTTGTTTCCTCTAGGGTTGGTTTAAATTACTCTTTGACCTAAACTAGTCGATGATACATGCCTTAAGGTTAAGCAAAACTCATTTAGTGAACATTATATGCCATGATACACATAGGAATTTATTTTGGGTTTTGATGTGAGGATAAATATGTTAAAATAAATTATTGTTTGTTATATTGAGCTTAAAGTGTCTATTTAGATAAAAATTGAATACCTTCATTTTTTAAATAACCATTTTAGCATTTATTAAAATTATATTAGATGAAAATTCATCGAATTGATCAATTTAATGAATAAATAGCCTTTTCAATGAAAATAATTATATTTACCTTGAATGTGTGATCTAATTAATTTAAGTTAAAATGTTAACCTTTATCACGAATTTAAAGACATAACTTCTTTTACCATCTTCACTTTACATGTAGAATGACTATTTTACCGTTGGTGTAATTTAAGTATTTTATTTTATATAAAATCCAATTATAATATTTTATATAAATTAAATGATGTCTAATATACCTCCTTAATGATTTTTGTGGCCAAATCATTTGTAGATAGTTAAATATATAGGAAACATGATATTTAAACACTTTTTATAAAACATAGCATACAAATTCATTAACTCACTAAAATACCTTAGAAATATTTCATATGGTTTAAAATTTATATATTTTAGCTTGAATAAAAATTTTGAAGGATGACTAAAATCTTATGCCCATCAAAAGTCTTAAAATGTCAAAAATGCCCTTAGACTATTTTGTGGTTTTAGTTTACCCGAAATAAATGATTAATATTTTATTTAAGTAGTCTTACTTTTAGTCTATATCCTTTGTAAGTCTCATCCTAATCGGAATTTATTTGGCTATGCATTTAATTTCTACGAGATTTTATACATTGAATGTATTTATTCAATTCATCACTAAGTCTAAAAGATTATTACATTTTGTGCCACTCCTCCGCGTGCGTCTCCCTTCCCAGGGGCGCCCAACACCCGACTGTTCCGCTTCACTCGCTCTCCCTCTTCCCCTCTTTGTCGCGCCTCCTCCACTCCCCTCTCTCTTCCTTTTCCCAGCCCCTCTTGCTTATTTTCCCCCCTTGCCCTCTTCGTTTCCCATCTTCCTGCGCCCAGCTGCCATGGCGGCAGGGCGGTAGGGATGTTGTTGCTGCCATGGTCAGATGAAGCCCGGCGGCGCCCAGGTTGGCGGCGTCCCTTCATTTCTTCCCCTTCGGTACCACCACCACCACCACGACATGGATCTCCTACAACGCCACCTACTGGTGTGACGCCTGCTCTAGTTTCACCAATGCACAGTCCGAAAACGACAGCATCTCGGCCAATGACGTTGCTTGCCACTAAAATCCAGAGTTCTGATGCCACCAACACCCTCCTCTCTACGCCGTTGTCCTGGCTACTCCTCTCTCCTTGCGTCGGCCACCAAGGCAACAACAAGGTATTGCGATCTGCTGTAGCAGATGTGGTAGCCATAGCCACCTGCTGTGACGGGATGGCAGTGGTTCTGCTTACCACCTGAAAAGAACACTCAGACTGTGCACGAGTTCCATGTTGCACATAGGGTATTGCTTCAACCCTGTAGCAGCTCTCTGAGTGATTCAAGGGAGTCCCCATGGCCTCCAGGAACCTTGCTGATGTTGGACAGATCTCTAGCCAAGTTCAAAGACCTCGCCGACGTGGCCAGATCCAATGGAACCATCGTCAAACAGCATCGTTGAGGATCCGTTCTACATGACGACTATGCTTCCAGGTATGAACGAGTGTAAATTCCGAGCAAAAAAACCTAAATGGCATATTTGCCATTTTTTATTCCCTAAATGGCACGTTCTTGAACTTATTGCCCAAAATGGCACATTTACAGGCCAATGCGTCCCCTGCTGGGACGCATTGCTCTCTCGGGAGGCAATGTGTCCCCGATTGGGACGCATTGCTCTCCCGAGAGAACAATGCTCCCAACCGGGGACGCATTGCCCCCACAGGAGGGCAATGCGTCCCGCAGCCGGACGTATTGCTTTTTTTATTTTATTTTTTATTTTTTTTAACTATGATACCATGTATACCATGTATTTATATATACATATATATGTTAAATTGCTAAATTAATATAATATAAATTAACTTATATACAATTAGCCATATATTTAAAATAATATCTGAAGATAATAAAATAATAACAGAATATTATATTTATCAAAACATAATATTTATAAATGTAGATAAAAATATTCAAAATTAATAGATATAATACTAAAATTATATAATAAAGTTTAAAATTATAAAAATAAAGAAAATATATACATGTATTTATTTGTAAACTTAGAAGAAAAAAACTAATATAGCAATAAAAATAAGAAAATACTAATATCAAAAATAAGAAAATAAGAAAATACTAATATAGCAAAATAATATATATATATATATATATATATATATAATATACATAATATATATACATAATATATATACATACATAATATATATATACATAATATATATATATACATACATAATATATATACATAATATATATACATAATATATATATATACATAATATATATACATAATATATATATATATATGTACATATACATATATATACATATATATACATAATATATATACATAATATATACATAATATATATATATTATATACATATACATATATATATGTGTACATATAATATATATATATATATATATATATATATATATATATATATTATATACATATACATATATATTTATCAAAACATAATATTTATAAATGTTGATAAAAATATTCAAAATTAATAGATATAATACCAAAATTATATAATAAAGTTTAAAATTATAAAAATAAAGAAAATATATGCATGTATTTATTTGTAAACTTAAAAGAAAAAAACTAATATAGTAATAAAAATAAGAAAATACTAATATCAAAAATAAGAAAATACTAATATAGCAAAATAATATATATATACACAAATATATACAAATATATACAAATATATATACAAATTTATATATACAAATATATACAAATATATATACAAATATATATATATACACAAATATATATACAAATATAAATATATATACAAATATATATATACATATATATACATATATATACAGATATATATATACATATATACATATATATACATATATATATAGACACACACATATATATACACATATATATATAATTTTGCTATATTAGTATTTTCTTATTTTCCTATTTTTGATATTAGTATTTTCTTATTTTTATTGCTATATTAGTTTTTTTTCTTTTAAGTTTACAAATAAATACATGTATATATTTTCTTTATTTTTATAATTTTAAACTTTATTATATAATTTTAGTATTATATCTATTAATTTTGAATATTTTTATCTACATTTATAAATATTATGTTTTGATAAATATAATATTCCGTTATTATTTTATTATCTTCAGATATTATTTTAAATATATGGCTAATTGTATATAAGTTAATTTAGATTATATTAATTTAGCAATTTAAAATATATATGTATATATAATATACATGGTATACATGGTATCATAATTAAAAAAAAAATAAAAAAGCAGTACGTCCGGCTGCGGGACGCATTGCCTCCCGAGAGATCAATGCGTCCCAACAGGGGACACATTGGCCTGGAAATGTGTCATTTTGGGCAATTAGTTCAAGAACATTGTCATTTAGGGAATAAAAAATGGCAAATGTGCCATTTAGGTTTTTTTGCCTAAATTCCTCAGGCCTGTCCCGTGTATTAATATTAATACTACTAATGTTCTGAGATAGTTAACACTGATGGGTTAAGTAATATAGTAGATAATGATTTGGTTGTTCCAGCTATTAAAATTAATCATGTTAATTTGTTACATTATCCAGTTCATTATGTTTATCTATATCATATTGGGTATAGATACATATAGCAGTGTATTAATAAGAAGCCTGCAAACTTTTAGTTGAATGAAGCTGATAGGAGAATATATACATACTACACTAAAAGTCAGGTAATAATCATAAAACATTGTGTATGCATACAACTTTGACACAAAGATAATCTGAACTGTTTGGCCAATAACCTTAATGTTGATAATATACATCGCATTATACTCATTTGCAAGTATTGGAAAATTTCAACAACTATGTTTAAACTGTAAAATATTCTAAAAACCATGACCTTAAATGCATGTGTATATCTAAGTATATATAAATTATTGGAAAAAAAACCCAAATAGCACACTATAGTATAAATATTTACTAGTATAGCACCTTCCCCAACTTATTTCCCGGACTAGCACACTATTAGACTAAAGCGCCACATTAGTTGGCGTTTTATTGGTGCGGGGATAGAAAGCGCCATATAATGTGGTGTTTTCAAGCTTGAGGACCCAAAAGCGCCACATTAGTTGGCGTTTTACTATATTTTCAGCCAAAAACACCAAAGTAGTTGGTGTTTTATTGTAAAGCGCCATAAAGACTGACGTTTTATCTGTTCGGGAAATGAAAGTGCCACAAAGTCTGGCGTTTAACTTGAATACGCATCACCAACCGGCGTATGTGGCGGAAAGACGCCACATAAATTGGTGTTTTATGTTTATTCGGTCAACAAGCCAATACGTCGCGACCATCCTTTGAACAGACTTTATGAAAAGCGCCACTTTATCTGGCATTTTACATTAAACGCCAACATAGCTCGCTTATTTTGCTTGGTTACGAGGCCTAAAGCGCCACAATATCTGGCGTTTTTTGGTAAACGCCACATAAGTTGGCGTTTTACCCATGGTTACCACGCCTGTGCCGGCTTTCCTTTCTCCCTCGCTCCTCACTTTTTTCGCTTCCATTTCTCTCCGCCTCCTTCGCGGTGTGAACTTCTCCGATGGTTGCTGGCGAGCTGCGGCGGTGGGCGGTCGCAGGTGTCTTCTCCGGCATCGGTTCTCCGCCTCGTCCTCCTTCCTCGTCTGCCCCGACCGCAGGTGTCTTCTCCCGCCTCCGCCACCGCCGCCTCCTCTGCCCCAGCCGCAGGTGACCTCTGCCTCCTCCTCCTTCCTCCTCTGCCCCGGCCGCAGGTGTCTTCTCCCACCTCCGCCTCCTCCTCTGCCCCAGCTGCAATGACCTCCGCCCCCGCCTCCGCCTCTGCCTCTGCTTCCTTCCTCCTCTACCCCAGCCGCATGTGCCCTTCTCCCGCCTCCCGCCTCCTCTTCATCCCTCTCCTTTGAATCTCCTACCTCATCTTCTTCTTCCCTCGGCCACTGCTACCTTCTCCCTCAACCACCTTTTCTTCCTCTCCTCAACCACACCATCGCCACCTCTTCTTCCTCTCCTCAACCACACCACTGCCACCTCTTCTTCCTCTCCTCAACAACACCATCGCTACCTCTTCTTCTTCTCCTCAACCACACCACCACCACCTCTTCTTCCTCTCCTCAACCACCTGCGCCTGCGCCTCCCTCAGCCTGCGCCCTATAATGCCACAAGCGAAGCTGCTGCCCATGAGTAGCATTGACTTGCTATGCAGTGATGCTTACCCTGCACATCCCTTTCCTTTGTAGGATAATTTTTTTTAAAATATTAATGATCTTGTTTTTCTATTTATGCTCTCTTGACAACGAGATTAGGGTGAACTGAACAAAATGAGTGAACAACTTCACATCCAAAGGTGAGAGTTGTGTATGTGTTTATGCTAATGTTGTGTGAGTTTTAATGTATGCATTTGTAAAATGTAACTTTAATGGACTGCAATTTATTGGACTGTATTTTGAAAGGACTTTGTCCTACATGGACTGTTAATTATTTAGACATTATTTAAGTATGTCATGATATTTATTAGTTTTTTATTTTGTACAAGTCTATTATTGTGTGTGAATGATGTGTGTGAATGATGGTTTGATTGTGTATGTTTTTTATAGTTAAATCATGAGAAGTAGTTGTTTAAATATTTTAGACTTGCATAAAGTAATTTATATATCAAATTCGTTGAACAAAGTCATTTTTATATGGTAGTGATTTTATCAAAGTCATTTGAACAAAGACAATTTTATATCAAAATCATTTGAACAAATGTGGTAGCTATATGGTTAGTGATTTTAGATCTAGTGAAATATACCAAATTTGTTGAACAAAGTCATTTTTATATGGTTAGTGATTTTATCAAAGTCATTTGAAAAAAGACAATTTTATATCAAAATCATTTGAACAAATGTGGTAGTTATATGGTTAGTGATTTTAGATCTAGTGAAATATACCAAATTCGTTGAACTAAGTCATTTTTATATGGTTAGTGATTTTATCAAAGTCATTTGAACAAAGACAATTTTAGATCTAGTGGCATATATCAAATTCGTTGAACTAAGTCATTTTTATATGGTTAATGATTTTATCAAAGTCATTGATGAGTTATATATCTAACAAAAATTACTTCCATACAATTCAGGATTATGGTTGATACCTCAAGACATTTTGTCATACTTTATGATGGAACACCCATGCCTATTGAAAGATCTACGACATCTACTTATGTCGAGTTTATGTCATTCATACATCAAGTTCTTGCCATCAACTCATCAATGCATGACATACATTTAAGTTACGCCCTTCCAAGTGATTTAGGTCCGACGTTTAACTTATTTCCTACTCAAGTTGTGGATAATGATAGTTGGAAAGACCTACTCACTATCGACTACGAGAGGCATATGAATCTTTATGTTGAGAAATCTAATATTTTGGGTGATGATGGAAAACACAATGTTGTTGATGATGATGATGATGATGATGATGATGATGACGACGACGACATAGAATTACAACAAGTTTGTATATATGATAGCAATCATGATGTTTATGTTGACCCAGAAACCTAGAAGGATGATTGGGTGGACCATAAAGGTGACATTTTTAAACAAAGGCAGACTCTCCTTGTAAAATTGCAGTCTTGGTCAATCAATAATAATGTCCAATTTTGGATAGACCGATCAAATAAGCATTTCCTTACACTTATATGTATGCATAAGGATCAATATTCATGGAGACTTCATGCATGTGCTTCTAAGAGGGTTGGTGGGTTATGGAAAATAACAAAATACAATGATAAACACTCATGCCACAGTGCAATTTTATACAAAGATCATATGCAATGCAAGTCTTCATATATAATGCCTATGTTGAGAGAAAAACTAGACATGAGCGCTCGAGAGATAGTTGAAAAAGTGAAAGCTGAGTTGTATCTTACCATATCCTACAAGAAGGCTTGGCATGCACGTAAGAAAGCCATTTCATCAATCTTTGGAGATTGGGAGACATCGTATGGGTCGTTACTTCTATTTCTTAGATCTGTTGAACAAGCTATTCCAGGAACTGTATATAATTTCAAAGCCAGTGAAACAACCCTTGGCCATCGATTTGAACGTGTATTTTGGAGTTTTGGTCCATCTACAGCAGGTTGGGCTCATTGTCGGCCAGTGATTAGTGTTGATTGCACATTTTTGTATGGTAAATATGGTGGGACATTACTTATAGCTACTAGCATTGACGAAAACAATGGATTGTTTCCCTTAGCTCTTGCAATTGTTGAGAAAGAAAATTGTTCTTCTTGTGTGTGGTTCTTGAATTGCATGAAATATCAAATTTCAATTGTCCGACAAAGGAATGACTTTTGTGTTATATCTGATAGGATGTGCAACATTCATCAAGATTTGGATGAGATGTTTCCATATGCCACTCAATGTAACTGTTTAAGACATTATAGAGACAACTTTCATAAGAAATTTAAGTCTACTGAATTATGTAACTTGATGTGGAAAGCAGCTAAGGTGACTAAAGTGGTAGAGTTTGATAAACACATGAGTGCTATAAAAGCCATTGACCCATCTGCTTACAGTTGGCTAATGCTTTTAAACCCAATATTGTGGACTATGTCTTGTGATGGTGGTTATCGGTACGGTACAAAAACAAACAATTACTCTGAGACAATTAATGGAATTTTAAAGTGTGCTTGCAATCTTCCCATACAAGCCCTCATATGTAGCACATATTATAGGTTGGTCGCGATGTTCTTCAAAAGGAGGAACTCTGCAACATCATTAACTAGCCAATTCACCGTGAGAATAGCTTATAAATTGGACAAGTTGGAGGAGAAGGCAAGGAAACATCACATTAGTTGTCGAGTAAATGAGTTAGAATTCACTGTCAATGATGTGTCAGGCAATAGTTATCAAGTGCATATTCTGCGAAATCCCTATCCTTTGCCGTTTACTTGTGGTAAACCAAAAGTTTATCATATTCCATGCTCACATGTACTGGCATGCACTAGTTTCATACACTATGAATATTTTCAGTTTGTCATCAGTTGATACAAGCTAGACAATTATAGGCTGACATATGCCCCTCAGTTTAGTGGAATCCCTGATAAAAGATACTGGCCAGGGTTTGATCCAACCATGGGTCTTGTATATCTTCTACCACCAGTTGTTACAACACATGCAAGAAGACCTAAGGTGAAGCGCAGGATGAAAAATATGGATATTGATCCTAATCACACTTCTTACAAATGTGGAAAATGTGGTGGTTTAGGTCATAATGAGAGAACATGTAAGAAAAGCAATGGTTAGAAATCTCCAAATGTAATCTTAGTTTTCTACTTTGAAATCTCTACATGTAATCTTCATTTTCTAATTAGTAATCTCTATATGTAATCTTAGTTTTCTACTTTAAAATCTCTAGTTGTAATCTTAGTTTGCTAACTCGCATGAGGAGGGCGGGATGAATAAAATTTCCTCCTGACTTCTATAATAGTACATGTAATAAACTGTTAGATTCTATTTTGGTATACATCTCGTTAACAAATCTTTGTAATTTTATTGTAAGCATTTAGTCATTTAACACCATGTTGTGATATTTGTTCTTTCTTTGTATAGACATGGTGAAAGGAGATGATACATTGCGGATTGCATGCCACTCCACTAAAATTTCTAGGTGGGAGTTAACAGATGCAGATGTGTTAGGGTATGTTCGTACAATGGGGTTTGGATCAGTCATTACCCTTTATAGGGTTCAGTTTGATGCATCATTGATAACAACACTTAGTAGAAGGTGGCACTCAAATACAAATTCCTTCCACTTCCCTTTAGGTGAGATGACTATCACAATTCAGGATGTTAAAGTCTTACTAGGTTTACGTGTTGATGGCGATGTCGTTGTAGCTCATCATCCTATAGGTTCTAATGAAGGTCAATTTAGTTCTTGGTCTTCCATGTGTGACCATATCTTAGGTTCACATCCAGAAGGGCTTGATCATGGGTCCGTCCAGTTGAGTTGGTTGTGTTCTACATTTACAGGCACTGACTTGGAGAATGTCGACGATCAAGTCAAACGTCGATACACAAGTGCATACTTGTTACACCTTTTAGGTTGCTTTCTATTACTAGATGGTATTGGTAATGAGGTTCATCTTCGCTACTTGCCTCTTCTAGTGGATTTTAACCGTTGCAGTTTATACTCTTGGGGCAGTGCAGTTTTAGCATACTTATATCGTCAGTTGTATAGGTGTCCTCCAGGTTCTAGATAGAAATGAATATCTGGGTGTGTGCATCTATTGCAACTATGGTCTTGGGAAAGATTGCATGTTGGTAGACCTAGAAAGTTGGATATGTGAGATGATTTTCAGTGGCCTGAACATGCTCCACTAGGCTATAGGTAAGTCATAGGAATATATAAATACTCTATTTTAGAAAGTATAATCTCATAATATTCTTAGCGTTGGTAAATTATGTGAAACAGATGGAACCATCTCATGGAGCATGTGCATGTACCACGAGGAACTATGACATTCTACCTTAATGAGATTGATACCCATCAGCCAAGTCAGGTGAGAGTTTTAGTTCATTTCATTCTTAAATTTTACATAACATTGTTTGCGAAATATTTATTCTAATGTATTGTTATATTTATTGTTATAAATATTTAAATTGTTATAAATATTTAAATTTGCAGTTAGTTTGGACACCTTACAATGTTGAACTGTTGGCCAAGTTGTCGCCTATATGTCAACAAGGTAGAGACATTTGGATGGCACATGTACCAATGATCTCTTCTACTGTAATGGAGTGGCATGCTCCTGATAGAGTACTATGACAATTTGGTGCTCACTATCAACCACAACCCCAAGACCTTCCTATATATCATAGGATTGATGGTAGAGGGTGTAACAGCAATGACTGGTTGGTCCAATATAGCACAGAGCTAAATGCATGGAATGACAGACATAATAGTATAGTTCAACTTCTCGATCCTTTGACTATCGAGCAGCCCCCTAGATGGTACAAACATGAGTATCATGTTCAACGGCCAGTTGATCCACCTACTTTGTACTATCCTCATGGATACATAGAGTGAGATTGTGTAAGTATACATATATATATATATATATATATATATATATATATATATATATATATCTTAATGTTGAAATGAAATCAATTTTAATTAACATTCATTCTGATAGGTCCAAACTCATGTGCAAATCCAAGAGACACTACAAGCATTCACACAAGAGACACCTATTGATGATTGGTTGACAGTACGGGACAACATATATAAAGTACAGAATGCATGGTTTCAGCAAATGCCTAGCCACATGCATCAAAATCAGATTATAGCTCCTCCTACGAAAACATCAGTTGATGCCACTCCTTTTGCAACTTCTACAACAACTGGACACTTTACACCACAAGGGCATTCTACTGCACCAGGTTGTTCTACAACAACTGGACACTTTACACCACAAGGGCATTCTACTGCACCAAGTTGTTCTACAACAACTGGACACTTTACACCACAAGGGCATTCTACTGCACCTGGTTGTTCTACAACAACAAGTGACTCCTTA
This sequence comes from Alisma plantago-aquatica, assembly GCA_963693085.1. Lineage (NCBI taxonomy): Eukaryota > Viridiplantae > Streptophyta > Magnoliopsida > Alismatales > Alismataceae > Alisma > Alisma plantago-aquatica. The sequence continues at coordinate 1,008,695,757 of OY856413.1, forward strand.
CCTATAGGAGATTCTACATCTGTAAGACAATTTCCTATTGGTACTCCTTCTTCATTTCTAGGAATGTTCTACTCTTATTCGTCGCCACCATCTGATCAGTTTGGGGTTCCTTCTACTTTATCATGGTCTTAACAAGGTTTTAGTCTGTCCTGAGCCTTTGACCAACATAGGCCTTTTTATCCATTTTCACCACATGGACCACCACCTAGCTAGTCACAGGGCCTTCACACAACCATGTTTGGATCACCTCCACCATCTTGGAATATGACTTTCACTCGACCTCTCACACCACCACTTCCTATGAGTAGGCCTACACGTGGAGCTCAAACTACACAGTTGAGCCCAATCCAAGATTCTCCAAACATAGAGCAACAATCTGGTGACCAAACCTAAGGTTTAGGTAGTCAAAAGTGATAGGTATTAATTCTTTCAAATATTTTTATATTCTAAATAATATATTGTATTGTTAACTATAGTTTAATAATTTAGTCAAATATTTCTTTTATTTTGATTGCAGGATTGAACTTCTTTGTTGCAGCATCTGAAGATTACTTGTCATTTCCAAATATTGTAGATTTCTTAGTTGAATCATGTATCTTTCTTAAATTCATTTAGACTGATGTTTGTTTTTTTTGTTGTTCTATGTTGGATCATTTTGTATTCACCATTTACCTTATTCCCTTTTGGACATATTTCTATCATATTGTAATCATAATCTAGCTTAATGTGTTGGATATTTAAAATTTTAGAACATGCAGCAAATACCATATGAATATGTGTTGGATATTTAGAAATTTATAACATGCAACAAAGACCATATGAATACGTGTTTGATATTTATATAATGCAGCAAATACCATATAATTATGTGTTGAATTTTTACAAATTTAGAAAATGCTTGAAAATTTAGTGTAAGGACCATGACCCATGTTTTGGGTTAACCCTATTTGCTTTGCTTAAGAAAGGTGATTAGAACCTTAATCTAATCCCTCAAGAAGTTTTGATATCATGTAACAAGCTTATGTTTCCAGTTTGGTCCCGTTTGGATGTTGTTTGAACAATGTTTACTTATTTTGGACCAAAGTACAATTTACCCAAAGTAAGGGGTTATATTGCAATATGTCACATGCAGAGCATGCCTTTAGTTCTATAGAATCATTAGAGAGATAGTGATGCTATGGGGCACCTTGTGGAGTGCCTAAGTTCCAAGTTTGAGGTTGGTTGGATGATGCTTGTGCTTTAAGTGCTAGTTTTGGTGTAAATTGCAAATTACCCAAAGTGGAGGGTCAGTATGCAATTTACCTGCTCTAGAGTTTTCTTGCTTCAGTTTGGCATCATCTATGATGTGTATGAAGGTTTGGGCACCTTATTTGGATGATAGTTAAGGAGTGATATCTCTATATGGTTTTTATGCCTTATATGCCACATGTGTTATCTTGTCCTTTAGTGTATCGAGTAGAGCTTGGAGTATGTATCAGTTTTGAGGGTGTGTCGTCCAGGGAAGAGGATCAGCTGCATGATACATAGGCTAGAGTGTATCACCAGGCCATGCATGTGGAGCTTGGGTGGCAACAAGTGGCGTTAAGAGCATGAGCAAGTGGCATCTAAGTTTATGTGGGTATGACATCTTTCCTTTACTACCTCTCTCTTCCTTGGTGTATATAATTCCCTTCCTCCTTACCCAAGTGATCCTTTTCAGCCACCTCTTTCCCCTTCCTATATGGTATGAGCTTGGGAGCTTTGGGAGCTAAAGGAAAACCCCCATGGAGCTTGGGAGGCCGAGCTCCTTGCCCATGGAGATTTCTTGCTCAAGATCCGACCTTGGTGAGTCATGCTTCTTTACTAGCTTTTCCTTATGCTTTCTTCTTCATCTCCTTCCTCCCCTCTCAGCCATGGATGGACCCTTGATGAGATTAGGCAAGGCTGTGGTTCTCTCCCTCTTTACTTCTTCTTGAGCTAAGCATAACCATGGCTTCTTCTTCATCATCATCATCTTTTGTTTCTTGAGGTGATGATGATGGAACCGAAGGCAAGTTTGGAGCCTGGGATGGATGATCTTCATGGTGAGTAACGTGGGTTTTCTACTTGGATCAATAAGCTTGATGTCTTTCATGGAGATCCTCTTAAGGCGGGTTACATAACTCTCACTCATATCTATTATTTTCACTCTTCATATGTGCCTAAATAGATTCTTGCCTTTAAATTAGTACCTTTCCCTGTGATGGTTGTTTATGTTGAACTCGAGATCTGATCTAATGGAAAGGTTAAATTTTATTACTGCCTTTACATTGTTCTCCTTGTACGGGATGGTATGGGGTGTCTTGAGGTTGAAGATGACCAACCCGATATGCATAGGTTTCCTGATATAGTGTTTATCTGGTATAGTGCTTTGCTCGATAGGTCATGCTTTGACTGATGGATCATGAGCAATACCCCTTCTATCCTTGGACTTGAGAGGTGATCCTATGCTCTAGTTGCTTGGGCAAAACCCCTCTCTCTTCTTGGTTGTTGAGAGGTGAGCCAACACTCTTGGTATCCTTGGGCGATATGGTGTGATGATTGATATCCCTTTTCTACCCTAGGGTTAGGGTTTGGACGATATGGTTGGTTGACACCTAGTTGGTCCCTGGGCCGAGATATGTGTTCTGGAGGAGTTGAGCTCTTGTGTGATATCTTCCTTTTGTGTTGACCTCTTGGGCGTCATGGCCTTGCCTTGCACGACACTCAGGTTGGGTAGTGTTGCCCGATATCCCTTGAATGTGTTGGCTGATATGGTGCTTTGATGGGTGTCTTTTCCACTGTCTACCTTGGACATTAGAATTGAACCTTGGATGGGTTGTTGTCTGATATCCCTCTCCTTCCCTTGATCTAGGGCTGGGCGATACAGTAGGTGGTTGCCTTGTTGTCCCCTTGGGCGATATGGGGTTGTGTTGGGCGTTAGGGTTGTTGGTGCCTTGCACGACATCCTCCTGGATGGTGCTGCCTGACACTCTATTGTGACGCGCTGCCTGGCGTTGCAGTTGTGTTGCACGTCATGGCGTTGCATGACGTTTCTGTTTCTTTGCACGATACCCCCTTGGGTAGTGCTACTCATTACCCCGTGTAGGTGTGTTGCCCGCCATGGTGTTGCCTGATAGAGCGTTGCCCAGCATGAGACGTCGTCTGCTGTGACGCGTTGCTTGTTGTAAGGCGTTGCCCGACACAGCGTTGCACGTTATGATATGATGCTAACCCGGTATGAGCATGTTGTGTACATGATTGCTTGGGCGACACAAGGGTTGATTGCTTGACTGATACCCTATATGAAGATATGATGCCTTTGCCCTGTACATGTTTGGTTGCCCGACACATAGGGAGGTATCGGTTGTTATATTTCTGAGCTTGGGCGATAAGGTGTCTAGGACGACACATGTTGAGAAGCTTTGGTGGTATGGCGTTATATATATGAGATCCATATACTCATCCTTATATAAATATTCAGCCCAGGGTTAAAGTTTATTGGCTTATATAGTATGCATGTTAAGAATGATCATGGACGAGGTAAAAAGGGAGTTGACCATGCTAGGGTGGACCTAGGGAATACCTTAGTTGCTATAAGGTTATGTGGTTCTTGGCCGACATGGTTGCAAGGTTGCCTAACCCGATATGAAGTGAGATATGTTAGATACATGAGTTGCTCAATATCTTAGAAGATGGTCCCTTGACTAGGAGGGACTGAGGTGTGTTTGAACGATATGAATTTGGTGGCTTCTTTGCACGACATGCTTTGCCCTATACCAGACATAGGTGGAGCTTGTGGGTCTTACCTGATACGAATATTGTCGGATATCACCTTGGTTTGTGGTGTTGATGCCTTGTAGTCAATATCGGCTTTTAGTGAGGGTTTGTTTGGTCGTTGCATGCTTTTGGTGAGGGTAGGCGGCACCTTTAGTGAGGGTTGTGCCTTAACCCGATAACCCTAAGTGTTATCTTGAGCCCTAGATGTTAGTATGCTTATCTTGTTACCCTGGGGCCATATCTTTGGTCATGATGATGGGGTATGCTGAATAGGTGGTAAACCTTAGTATGGTGGTTACCTATGGTTGATGATAGGTGAACCTTTGATAAAGGTTGATGATAGATCTTGGTTGTATAATCCTTAAAAGATGAATCCTTAGGGATGGTACTCATGGTGACATGGGAAGTAGGGTATGGTGGGATACCCCTGGTATGGTGATAGTAATGTGTATTGTTTAATATACCATTTAAGACATTATGCTCCATGTGTTCATGATAATGGATGATGTTCCAAATCCTAATGATGTGATAATCATGATATGTTCTTTAATAAGTTGTTGTTGGTGATTAAGTTATCTCTATTGCTGTGCAGTCTAACCATGCAAGTGTTACTATTTGAAATACATAGCCAGGCAAGGGCTACGGTGATTATATGATCATGTGTTTTGTGTAGCACTTGGTATATGCACAATATCTGAGTTATGATGATGTGCCTTGTTGATAAGATAACATGTATCACCATATGATGAGAAAGGTATGGTGACCTGATAAAGGCTGAGTGCCTGATTGAGGTGTTATCCTCTAGTTGTGATATGAGGGATTGATATCCCATGATGATGTATGATGATGAAGCCTTGAGAGGCAGTGGCATTATGATATGAGGGATTGATATCCCATGATGATGAAGCCTTGAGAGGTAGTGGCATTATGTGATGAACTGAGTGATTGATATCCCATGGCAATATGATGATTGTTGAGGACATTGAGAATAACAGTAACAGTGTGACACAAGATAATGGAATTTAATGTTGTTTATGTTTTATATATGGTTGTTTAATACAACTTGGTTGCCCCAACAATCAACTTAAAATGCATTAACTAAATACAGATGAACTTTCATGTAGTTTACCCTGGCCATAGATCCATCATCGTCAGGAGCTGGTGATGGTGAAATGAATTCTCCTGTGGGTTAACTCGGAGCACATATTGTTGAATATGCGGGGTTTCTCCTAGCTGAAAATAGGAGGATTAGAGTACAACTACGATTGTAGACTCAAGATGTGTATAAGAGCATGGTGAATAGGCCCATGGCTCAGTGTGATAGAGCATGGTGAATAGGCCCATGGCTCAGTGTGATAGAGCATGAATGCATTCAAGGCTCGGGAGCACGGTGAATAGGCTCGTGGCTCAAGATATACTAGCGTCGTAACCTTTACCAAGGTGGGCTAGAGAAAGGGTAGCCTGCGGAGCTGACCCTGTGACTGAGGTCACTTAAGCAAGAGATTGCGGTCCTACTTTGGTTCTCATGCACTGACCACGAGGGTAGAGGTCGTGGATTCCGGCTCTTCCATTGACCTTGTATGGCACCAGCTTTGGGTTTTGCAACTGAAGGTTGGATTTGAGCGGTACGGCTCACTTCCACAGGGAATAATAATTCATAATCAAGTTGTATAGTATCTTTGCTTAGGGAAAATACGAAACATTGGATGATGCCTTGTAATGTTCTTCTATAATCTTTGTATAAGTTTTTCATATACATGTTCTTCATATTCCTTCTTGCATAACTGGTTAGTTATTACCTATTATTTAAATTGATCTATCTGCTCAATTATCTGTGACAATAATAAAGTTGGTAGAGGGTTATGTTTCTCGCTTGGACTGTGTGTCTCACCCCGCTGGTTAAATAACATATTTAGGTGGACGTGCCTGGCGAGATGAAGATCATGTGGCTGAGATGATATGCAGAGGTAGCATACCTGGTGGAATAGATAGTGTCTAGTAGTAGAGTCCTATGTGTCGTCCATGTACACTCAGGTCTTCGGGAGAGTTTTTTTATGTTTTTGGTAAAATGATCGATATGTGGTTTTTGTCTTCTGTATCTTGATGCAATAATTTAGCATGTGGAACAGTTATTTCATGTAACGAGATGATGGGAAATTATGTTGTAGCACCTTGAAAATATGTTATGAAAAGAAAGTGTTGGCTCAGATGCAACATGTCTCATCTTATGGTGCTTGTTGTAAATCGGTTTTAATTTCCCGTGATTTTTGGTAATCCGCTGGTTAGTATGTAATCATATTTTGTTCGAGTTGGGATGTTTCATTTAGAGCATACATTAAACGCCATATAATTTGGCGTATATTGTGAACAACAAACGCCACACTAGTTGGCACTTTGGTTGTGGAAATTTATTTGAGATAAACATGCCAATGATTTTGGCGTTTAAGGCCCGCAACCATGAAAACAGCAGATTGTTTGGCGCTATTCCACGGAAACGCCAACTGTAGTGACGCTCTAGTTTAAAACGCCAATTTATTTAGCGCTTTTGCCTCCTTTAGCATGAAAATTCCAGATTGTTTGGCGCTTTTGGGTCCTCCAGCACGGAAACGCCAACTGAAGTAGCACTTTATACATTAAACGCCAACTAATTTGGCGATTTTGCATGAAAACGCCAGAGTGTTTGGTGCTTTTGGGTCCTCAAGCTTGAAAAAACCACATTATATGGCGCTTTCTATCCCCGCAACAGTAAAATGCCAACTTATGTGGCACTTTAGTCTGAAAGTGTGCTAGTTCGGGAAATAAGTTGGGGAAGGTGCTATATTGATAAACATTTATACAATAGTGTGCTATTTGGGTTTTTTTTCCTAAATTATTTGCATATGTGGTTATATGAGACTATATGAATGAGGATGTATAGCCATATGGATAGAACCATCTTTAATAAAATGGCATGTGAAACACTTCATAAGTGCTCTTATGAATATAGGTTTGGTGACATTATATTTTGTAAACCTTACCGATGATGACATGATGGTTTGATATTACTAGATACATATGTGTATTCATATGGGCAACTAGTTATAAGTAGTAGCACAAGAAGTACTAACTTATTCATATATGAATGTACGTGGAGTATAAACCCTAGCATGCCATCATGTGACCGACGTTAGCATAAGAACAATGTAGATATAGACAAGTTAAGAATGAATATATATGTTCGATTTGTTTAGACTGACATAAAATAATAAGTTTCTAGGAGAAAGAGGTGACATAGTGGACCTAAACACTTTATTATAGTTATCTTTTGGACATGTAAGGTATGCCCAACTATATTTTATTTTTGGGCATTTTAAATGACTAAAAATCCATTATTCCTATAAAGAGGCATTCTTTTGTATAAACTTTCTTTTTGACTGAAATGAATATTTTATCATTCTTATTGATTGGGTTTGTAAACCCCACTGCCATGTTATCTTTTATTGTGCTAAATGTCTCTTGAAATGTGATTATGATTGAACTAAAATTATCTTGCCACTCTATTATGTGTGCATTGTATTAGACTAGTTATCTATTATAGATGCTTATGCATATCCATTAGGATGTGTTTGTTTCCGTCTGGGGTGTGCCTTTTCTACCCTTATGTTGTATATTTGGGTGCGTTTGTTTCCACTCGTATTATGTATATTTGGGCGTGTCTATTTCTGCCCTGGGTGCGTATGTTCTGCCCACTTTTAGGCCAAAGGCTCAGTTGTGTCTTGGCCCTACATAGGTAGACTAGTCTATACTTTATTTCATGCAAATAATTTTATTTTATGAATTGTGATATGCTAAATGGCAAGAGTTTTAATCATGATATTTGGCATTCTTATATTTATGCCCCATTCTTTTGTTGAATACTTCTCTTGAATTTACCTAGATTCATATAAGCCCCTCTTACGGGAACACCTTTTGTACTTCATATCCCTATAATGGCCAATTATTTTATTTGTGCACATATACCAGTGTTTACTTATGCATACCGATTTTTATGCCTATTTTCTGGGTTGTTCCCAAAACCACCCAACTATAGGTGCTTTGAAGTACATGGTCACATGGAGATAGTAAACATGAAGATGGCTTGAGGATAACTTGGGATGGCCAGGTTGCCCTCTGCTACTGGTCCTATGCATACCCAGTTGTAACCACTTAATTTGTAATATCCCCTTTAGGGTGAATAACAATATATATATATATATATATATATATATATATATATATATATATGTGTGTGTGTGTGTGTGTGTGTGTGTGTGTGTGTGTATCTTTTGATAATCTAAATAGTTAAATTTTCCACTACTTTGTAAATATTTGCTCTGTGATACATACTATATGAGAAATAAAAATAAAATACATCCTTTCCTTCATACATTATAGTGTGTTTGGATTTGGATGATTTTATTCCTCAATATAGTGAAGGGTGGGCCCTCTCTCGAGTCCCACTCCTTACATATGGTGTCTTTTGAACCAATTTAAATGGTACATAGTTTTAATGTAAAGAATGTGCTCAAAAGAAAATTGGAGGGTCAGCTAGATTTTGTTGATAATCACACCATGACATAACAAGGTGTGATTCCTTCTTTCTGACACATCATTATGTTTCAGGTGGACTTCACTGTGATGCACTATCACAGTCTCTTCAGAAGGTCCTCAAACTCTTGGTTTAAAGTATTTCCGCATCGATCATATCAAAGTATCTTAGTACCCCAAGTCAGTTACGTACTTCATTCATGATCTCCTTAAATACTTCAAGAGATTCATGCTTGTATTCCATTAAATACAAATTACCATATCTACTGAGAACATCCGTAAATATAATGAGGTACTAGTAGCTATCTTTAGCATTCATTTTAAAAGGTCTTTTGTACATCGACATGTACTAGGCCTAATAGAATTGTCGCTCTCCCACTACATCTAATGAAGATACTTTTGTCATATTGCAAAACAAATAATACATGCATGTATCTATTGGTTCAATAACCAAAAGAGTCTAGATAACCATCGTATCTAGAAATTAATTTCTCATTTATGCTCTCTAAATGAAAATTCTATAGGTATTCAATGTTTGAGTTATCATGTCATTCACTATATGTGTCATACACATTTGTCTTTACAACTATCAAGTATAGTTTGTGAGACATAGGGTATTTCCATGAAAGGTCGTATCTTTTAAAATGAAACATAATGTTCTTGTCACATAAGACATATGATGTTTTCATCAATGGTAGGTACATAATAGCAATTCACTAATTCTATTATGTTCTCATGAATGAAAACTTCCAATTATAGAGGTAGCAACCCTTGCTCCATGTAGTTCTAGCTTACTTCTTCTTAGGTCCTGAAGTAGAGATCTTTATCTCCATTTTCTTCCTGAGATCCTCTATAAAGAGTATAGTTTCTTTCCAATGTCTAGGCATGTGACAATGGTGACACTTCCTTTTCTTTATCCTTTAAGTGAAAAGGTCAGATTCCTTTTACACTTACCCCTATCCATATATTGAGTACAAAAGACCTGGATTTCAGCTTAGCCTCAGAACTCTTCTTCACCTTGCCTTTGCCCTTAGACTCACTTCCGATGATCACCATCGCGGATTTGTCCTTCTTCATTCATGCCATGGCATCAACATGCCAAGTATTTGATAAATTGACTATATGATTCATGCAACAAATTGTAGAATCATGTCCACGATCAACTCTTGACCTAAGAGAAATCTCAATCACTCCACACACCAAATCATATTGAGCACATGGGGCTCTACTATACCTCCCTTTATCAGTTTGCACTCAAATAGCGCTTTGGAGACATTATACCTTTCATGATTTACATGATTCTTTAAGATGTGTTACCATCTCAAGAATATCTATGTTGTTCATGCAACTCATAGTTCATACACCATAGCATAAGGTACTTAATGTCTATGGCATCATTGGCATGCTTCAAGTAAGCACCTATTTCAACCTTAAGTGCATTTGGAGTGGGTTCTTCTGGCTCTAGTCTTTCAAAGTCATAGAGCTTTCGCTCATGATTGAAAACACTTCTAAAAGTCCCTAACCAGATATGGAAGTCAATCCCATTTGATTTTATCCTTCTAAAGGACTGATCACAATAATAACGTGTTTGTATTTGACATTAGTTTCTACAAATACATTTTGCAACTTTTCAAATCCTTTTTTATTTGTTTGATTTGATAAGTTAACAAATTAATAAGGCCTTTAATTAATTATTGCTCCCGTTGTTTTTTCCAAATTGATAACCCTCATGTATCAATTCAAAGGATTGCAATGTACAATCTTTTAGTGAGCCAAGACCCAAACCATTCAACTATTACCCACCCAACGCCAACATCCATAGTCAATTATTAAGGTAGGAAACTTTTTTCAATTTCATCATATGCAATTCTAGGATAGATGATATACGCAACTCCTTGCCATAGTCATTTGTATGCCTCTGGTGCTTAATCTCATTAAGGTCACACAGTTAAACCTGACCCAAAAGTCAACACAATAATAATGCACCCCGCTTGGTAGGCCCACATTATTACAATCACACTTCCACGAGATACACAAAACACCACCCTTGGGGTTCCCACGCTTAGTCGATCAAGCTTTTCATGTGTATTTCTAATGAAGAGCGTATAAGACTTAATATTGTATTTGAGGGATTTTTTATATAAATACATATACATATCCAATCACCACATATGTAGTATGTATCATATACATGCTAACTGCAAACAAGAGCATGCAATAATTAAAACACACTAGCAATGGTTGTGGCCATAGTATTTTAATTCCTTGGTGCCACAAAGAATTACTACCACCTAGGTCCACATCACATGCAACATGTTGTTGATGAATATCAATGCTCAAACCAATCTAGGTTGATTGGTTCAACTCTTGAATCGACCGGCTTGCCTCTTGGCCACTTGGTTAGGCTCTTGAAATGGTCGTCTTATCTTCAAGTTCAACTGATGTTTGGACACCTCCAATCGATCAGTTGGGCCACCAATCGATCAGTTCATCCTCTTGTGGTCTGGCCTCCTCGATCCTCCATTTGATCGGTTCATCTCACGAGCCGGTCGCTTTGCCTTTGTGCATATCTCCATCTCATGTTGAAATACAAGTTAAAACTATCATATTGTTATTACATTGTAAAAGGGAAACCTCTAGTTACATTCAAGGGGAAATAGGAAGAAGAGAATTAATTTATATTTGAAAGAAAGAGAGAGGCTAGGTACGCAGATCGAGTGACAATATGAATAAATAACCAAAACCATACACACAAAGATCTAAGGTTATTAGCCATAACTATGCTAACATCCACCATTAAAACCCATTTTAGGGCAACGCGTGTAAATTGCATATTATATATATATAAGAGAATTAAATTTATATTTGAAAGGAAGAGAGAGGCTAGGTACGTAGATCGAGTCACAATATGAATAAATAACCAAAACCATACACACACAGATCTAAGGTTATTAGCCATAACTATGCTAACATCCACCATTAAAACCCATTTTAGGGCGACGTGTGTAAATTGCATATTATATATATATATATATATATATATATATATATATATATATATATATATATATATATATATATATATATATATATATATATATATATATATATATATATACAGAGAGAGAGAGTCAGTCTAGAGTACACTCAAGTGTATTCAGAGCAAAATACACTCAAGTAGTTTTTCATGATGTAATATTTTTTCTTCAAAAATCTAATCTCACTACTACAGATCCGTCCTTTGGCGTCAGTTATTTAAGCCCTTTTAGTGACGGTTTCCAAGTGACGCCTATGTGGGCGCCGCTAAAAGTTGAACCCTTCGGCATCGATTTTCCAATCGACGCCGAAACGCTTCGCGCCACCGAAAACGCGCCAGTAGGGCTCCCATAGGCGTCGGTTATATGTAACTAAACCGATGCTATAATCATCCGTGCCACAAAAAGGGCACCATCTAGGACACTATCGGCATCGGTTTTCTAATAATAACCGACGTCATATCACCTACCGCCACGGCCGTGCTGTCTGGCAACATTAGGTGGCGGTTTTTTGCTATTAACTGACGTTGTAAGCCTTTGTCATCGGTTTTAGACCAATAACTGACGCCTATGGTTTGATTTTTTTTCGTATTAGTTTGCAGGTGCATAATGCGCACATGCACGCGCATTATGCACCCATGCATAATGCGCACATACCCGCATGCGTTATGTGTGTGTTATGCACATACATATGCATGCACGCATACGCACACGAAGTGAAAACCTTGTTCAAATGAGGGTTATCACTTCTCATGCTTTATCACTCAACTGCATCTAAAACCCCTCTTCCATCTCAATCTAGAGGCCTATGAGGGGTTTTAGCACAAACTCAATCAGGTTTCTACATCCATTGATATCAGCCAACAAAGAGACCACAAACCTGCAAAATCAACAAATATTCTTTTCACACATTCACACATAGGTAGATACATTCAGACATCAATTCAATTTTCACATTCACACATATATAAACATTCAAATACGTGTAGAAACATTCAAACATGTAGAAACACATGTATAAACATTCAGACATGTAGAAACACATGTATAACATTCATTTACAAAATATCATTCATCATCGCTATCAGCATGCCAATTATATCTTACAGTCCCCACTGCTTGTATGGCTCTTGCCCATTCTTCTCTTATGTCATTTAATACTTCCATCGTATATGGAGCATGTACAACTTTTAAGGCTTTACTTGTAGTGGGGTCAGTTTTAAACACCTACTAAGAGAATGATGTATATATAAAAGTAATAATATATAAATAAGATTGATATATTTCATACTATCTAATGAGACTATATATAATACCTTAGGTATGGCATTGATTTCATCTGCATGTTTGATAATCATGTCCATAAACTGCATCACATAGTATGTGCATGCCCATTCGTTGTCTTGTGTAGCACACTATAAAATGGATACAAAATATTAAAAAATACAAATAAGCACAGTTCACATAAATAACATATACATTGGAGTTGGGAACTTACTTTCACATTCTCCCAAATTATTGGCTAGTTTTTTTTACTGGGGACCTTTCCTCCAGCCTTTTTGAATGCATCTAAACCCCTACATGTTAATGTAACACAGTAAATTGCATAATTAAATAGTAATGTAATAACATATGTTAATGTATATAAAAATGAAATATTTCTCACCAGAATAATGTCATTCTCATTATGTGTCCAATTTTTGGATTCAATGTACTCCCTGTAGGATCTAGATAATAGACAGTGAACGTCCCGGGGAGAATAACTAGTAACTCCCAATGCTTAGCACTAGAGGTAAAAAAGTTAAAAATTAATAACTCAAAATCCACAATAAAAATGTAATTTTCTTAAGTCCAAATTATAATCAAAGTAAACTTACTTCACATTGAATGGAGCTATTATTATCATCTTCTTTTTTTGACCGAAAATTGTAAAAGCATCACAACAGTATTGTTGAACGCTATCAGGGTCTTTAGCTACCAGACTAATCAATGATCGAATCAAAAATCCCACATGTTCAAATCCAAATTGTTTACATTGAATTTTGACTAAGTAGCTGCAAAACATGTATTATGCATGCACTAATATATAAGAAACCAGATCACCATATCCTACACAAGGTATATGGATGTATAAACAAGATCTCACCTTATCCATGTCTCTATCATTTATGTATTCAGCCAATCATGGATAAACAACTCAATAATATCTTGTCTAAATAGAGAGCTTTCGTATGATTGACCTGCATAATTCACTTATAAAGAAACAACTATAAAGCAATGTATATTATGTATGCATAGCCATATTGCCATTCCCTTACAAGTAGGACCTAATGGGAATTTTAGGTCAGTTGGAACCCAACTTGGTAATGCAGGAAGTGGAGGTGGAGGCCTAGATGCTCCGGGTGTCTTCTTTTTAACCTGTATATATAATTTCATATCAATTGACCTCATATATACACATTAACAATTTAACGTAATATAAATTTATCTTACAATTTCAGTAGTGTAGACGACATCCGCTTTGGGCCACAATATCACCCCGCCTTCTGCCTCAACAAGTGTACCAATATCCGGGTGGGCATATGGCAATGCAACTTCCCTCCAATCGGGGAATACATGTATCGGGATCACATGAACGTAACCCTGTGGTATTGGAGTCCTGTGAATCATTGCCCCAGGAAGGGACAGGTAAGCATGCACCTCTGCAACAATATATTCTTCAATTCTTAAGTGACATGGCTTCAACGCCTACAAATTTACGTAAATAATGGTATACATATATACATATCATCTTTAAAAAAACTAGCTACTATGTCATAAACAATACTTACAGCAGACATGCTAGGTGGTGGGTCTACAAGATTACTCTCAGCATGTGCATCAGGAGAAGAAGTGGGCTGCCATAGGCTGATTGGAAGCCTGAGATGCCTGCCACCGCAGCATTTCTTCCTTGACCTTCTTAGCAACTATATCCTCGACTCTCTTATTCTCCTATACATGGATAAAAGAAACATTAGCATCTTATTATTGAATTCCCTTTTGCAGTAACATTCTAAAAAAAGAATAGGTTACCTCTTCTTGTGAAAGTCCCGCTCTTGGGACAGGTTTGCGCTAGGATGGCCCAAAGAACACTTTGATGCCCACACCAGTGCATGCACCCCTAACACGTCCAGGATGCTCTGGGTTACCCAGAGCAACTGTTAATTCATCCATTGTGCCCTGAGGGATGAACGTGCCCTGTTTCCTCTGCTCGTGCAGCTCCTTCTAATCACCATCAATAGAAATTGGTAAGTAAACACCACAGATAATCAATATTTGAATGATTTCTCTAAGAGTTGTATTTTACCATTTTCGCAGCCGCCTCAGCAGTTATGGGCTTCATTATTTCACCCTTCTTGTTTTGCCTCCCAGCGATCCAGACATCATGGCGAGGCATGAGTGTGGTACATGTAGTAGAGGACTCCTAAGTAGCAGCAGACTCCGCCTGTAGTCTTTGGCGAACACATGCATAGCCCTTTGGACCCATTGTGTGGTCATGCACATTCATTACACGCCTTGCTCTTTGCGCCTCACTGAACGCCTAGTTAGTATGCACATTAATTTGGTTAGTAACACTAAAGGTTAATCTTGAATAGGTGAATACAACATATATTAATTAAATTGGGAGTGACGCTTAATACCTTGAATTCTTCAGTTTGTCTTGAAGCAACAAATGTGTCCCAATCTACTTTGTCCAGGAAGTTCCACTCTTCAAGGGTTGACTTCTTCTTTTATCACCATATTTTATGTATTCTCTATTGAGATTTGTCCTATAGTTCCTTAGCATCTTTCCAGCGTGTTGCATCACGCTTTTACGATGCAGCTTATCATCCAATGCAAACAAATTCTATAAAATAGAATTGCTATTAACTAGTATCCAAAAATAGAATTGCAAATAATAGAATTTGTAATCTACAAAATAGAATTGCAAATAATAATAACTCACGCGTAAATCCTTCCATATCAAGTCTTTCTTCGCCTGAGGAGCTTTATTCCAATTATCATACTTAACATCATAATGGCTTCGAGTGAGAACCCCAAGATAGTTTATAAAATTATTGCGGTTCACTCCAATTGCATTTCCTGCATTATCAAACTCCACAGCCAATCTGGATCCACTGCTCCTTAGCGCTATTAACTTCTTTAGCAGAGTGATGCCCCTTTTCTTGTTATGTTTTTGGTGATGCACATCAAGTGCCTCCAGTGCTTCAAAGGGTACATGTGTATCATCAACCTAAAATTTGACAAAATAAACACACTGAATTAGCCCACTATAGAAATATAGGATATATGACATAACTAGAAGATAATGAATTTCTATAGAAATATAGGATATGTTTTTAAAACTTACATTGGTATCCTTGCCATGCTCATCATGGACATCATCCTCATCATGGACATCATGCTCATCATGGACATCATGGTCATCATGCCCATGGTCAACCATCTGAAAATGTCATTAAAAAGGCAAACATTTAGCATTTGTATTAACTAGAAGATAATGAAACATTATATCTGAAAATGATATTGATATTAAAAAAGCAAACATTTAGCATTTTATATAGTTCACATATAAAAATGAAACATATAAAAAATATAAACATGCATGTCTCTAAAATTGCGATCTTTTATCAATTAACAATCCTTCATTGTGATCTCCACGCACATATAAGTCATCATTAGCTTCAATATTTTGTGGAGTTGGCAACCCAACTGAGAATGGACTGGAATCATCATACTTATCATAATACTCTTCTTCATCTATAAGATCTTCAATGAATTGTCTTTTACCATGAAGAACAATCGACCATTTATCATTTGTAGGATCATCAATATAAAATACTTGTTTCACCTGTGATGACAATATGAATGGTTCACCCTTCTCGCCAATCTTTTCAAAGTTCACTAAAGTGAAACCCAATTCATCCACTATAACTCCTTTGGTGTTATCAACCCAATTACATTTGAAGAGCGAAATTCTGAAATCTATGTAGTCAAACTCCCATATGTCTTCAATGACACTGTAATATGACATTTTAGCTTCATGTGGACTCTTATCATTTGCACTTGCAAAATACATAGTCGACGCTTGAAGGGTGACCCCACTGTTTTGGATGACACTCTTATCATCTTGGCGCTTTGTGTAATATGTGAACCCATTAATGGCAAACCCTTCATAAGACATAACATTGGATTTTGGTTTAAAGGTGGGGCATTTGATAGTTTTCGTAATATCATCTGGTGTTTGATATAGTTGATGTAAGACTTTATCTTCAAACCACTTAGTAAAAGTCTTATTATGTTCTCTAGCAAGCTACATTGAAATGGCTCAAGGATGTTGTCTCTTGATGAAATTGGTATGTTCCTCGATATAAACACTCACTTCATCCATGTTGTGTAAAATATACAAGTGACCTTGTTCCAACTGCTCACGGCTGATTACTTTCACCCGTGATCCCAAAATTCCTTTGCCCTCCTCAATATTCTTGTCATTAACGGTAGTGTCATTACCACTCAGAAAGTCATTGCAAAAATCCATAACCTCTCTCACCACATAACCCTCAATAATACTCCCTTCAGGCCGATAACGGTTTCGAACGTCACCTTTAAAAACACTCATGTATCGTTCAAAGGGATACATCCAATGCAAGAAAACTGGTCCCAACATTTTCACTTCCCTAGTCAAGTGGACAACAAGATGTACCATGATATCAAAGAATGAAGGAGGGAAATACATCTCAAGCTGACATAGGGTAACAACCACTTCTCTTTGCAAATTATCGAGAGTATCAGGGTCAATAACTTTGCTGCACAGACTGTTGAAAAAGAAACAAATTCTGGTGATTGCAAACCTTACATGCTTCAACAATATAGATCAAATTGCCACAAGTAATATTTGTTGCATTAGAGTGTGACAATCATGAGATTTAAGACCTTACAACTTCATATCTTTCATTGATACCAATCTACGGATGTTGGATGAGTAACCTTGTGACACCTTAACATTTTCCAAGCATTCACAAAAAGCTTTCTTCTCCTTTCTAGACAACATGTAACAAGCGGGAGGTAAGTATGTTCTTTTATTACCCATTTCATGTAATTCTGTTAATTCTGACCTTATTCCCATTTCACGTAGGTCCAATCTAGATTTTATCCCATCTTTATTCTTACCTAGTATATTCAACAGAGTACCAATGACGCTATCACATACATTTTTCTCAACGTGCATGACATTGATACAATGCCTGACTGTCAAAGAACTCCAATAAGGAAGATCCCAAAATATTGACTTCTTCTTGAATGAAGAATCATCACTCCATGTGTCCATAGTACATTGTGATCTCTTACCAAATTCATTGACAATGTCTTTTACTCTTTCATAAACAACATCCCCTGGTATAGGTTTAGGTGCACGTCGTTCCTCATTCCATCCATTGAATGCTTTGCGCTTCCTATGATACAGATGGAATTTTGAAAGAAACCTTCAATGACCAAGATATACAATCTTTCCGCCATGTTTTAGTCTTATTGAATCAGTGTTCTCTTCACATATAGGACACACTTTAGTTCCTTTGACACTATATCCAGACAAATTCTCGTATGCTGGAAAGTCATTAATAGTGCAAAACAACATAGCATGCAAATGAAATGTCTCTCTTTGTGAAGCATCATAGGTCATCACACCTTCACCCCAGAGTTTATTTAAGTCATCAATCATAGGTTCAAGATAAACATTGATATCATTTCCAGGTTGTTAGGGCCCGATATCAACAATGACAGCATAATGTACTTATTTTTCATACACAACCAGGGAGGAAGATTGTATATGACAAGCATGACTGGCCAAGTGCTATGTTGGCTGCTCAATGTTCCGTACGGATTCATCCCATCTATACAAAGCCCAAGTCTTAGATTCTTGTCTTCTTCACCAAATTTGGGGTATAATGGATCAGTCTTCTTCCACTGTGGGGAATCAGACGCATGTCGTAGGATCCCATCATTATTTTTCTTAACATTTGCATGCCACCTCAAATTCTCCACATCTATCGGATTTGCAAACAAGCATTGAAACTATGATATTATAGGTAGATACCACATCACCTTGGCAGGAGAACTAGTTTTGGACTCCCTCAAAGTCGTCAATTTATACCGTGACGCACCACATTTTGGACAATCTTTCAAATCCACATAGTCCTTTTGAAACAATACACAATTATTTGGGCATGCGTGTATCTTCTTGGCCTCCATTCCCATTGGGCACAACAATTTCTTTACCCGGTATGTTGAGATTGGCAGCTCGTTTCCTTCAGGAAACATTTCTTTCAACAAAGTCAACAATTAAGTGAAGCTTTTGTCACTCCATCTATTGTGTGATGAGCTTGAACTCTTTCTTTCACCATCCCCATTCCCCCACAACTCAGGCTCATAACTCAACTCATGAACTCATAACTCATCTAACTCCCCAATCCCCCACCCCCCATTCCCCCACAACTCATGGCTCATTGTTTAAAATCCGGGTTGAACAATACCCTCGCTAACGCTCGAGCCTTCGGGTCTTCTCAAATCTATACCCACTCGAGTCGGCTCGGGGACCCGGGCGGGGGGTAATCCGGAGTACCCCCCAGGTCACTCTCACCTCTAGAAAAATCATAACTCCTAACTCAAAATCTAACTCATTTTAATCCTATAACTCATAGCCATGTGGTTCGGTGGGACCGAACCTTAACTCATAACTCATGCCGGTTCGGGCTTGAACCGAACCTATGCTTGTCGGTTCGGGCTTGAACCGAACCTATGCTTGGTGCCGGGAAGGTGGTCTTCCCACCTCCCACCTTCCCTAGGTGTATACAATCTCAATACAGCGCTAAGTTTTGTAAACTTAGTACAACCTATATATAATGGTATCTCAGCATCATGCACAATGTTTCTAAAGATGGGAGGTGGATCGGTGTGCTCTACCCCACAACTATCCAGCATCGCATCAATGATGTCTACTGGAACTGGTTCGTTCACATCTACATCATCAGAGACAATTTCTTCTTCCACCCAAGCACTGCTATCGACATCCACTAGTTTCGGGTTTGAAATCTCTCCATGTCAGTGCAATTCTGTATAGCCTTGTACAATCCCGTTGCACATGACATGACTTTTGATTTCATCACCAGTGTTGACTTACAAGTTGTTACCGCAATGCCTACATGGACAATAGAACCTATCTCCGGGTTGTTTCCTATGTTCCTCGGCAAATATAAATTGATCAAGACCAGATATAAACTCTAGGGTGCAGTGATTGCGAATGGACATCCATGATCTATCTATTCTATGATCAAAGAGAAAACAAGTATATATTAGGACAAGATTAGGGTCTAGGGTTAACAAATACATGTGATGTCATTCTTATATATAATAAATGTACATGTACCACCTATCCCATCCTTGAACACCTAATCTCACTAGTAAGTGTATAATGTGTATTGGGTTTTCAAGAAAATTTTGGCAGCATGCATTTCCCTGTTGTTCTCCAAGTACATATGTACTTAGAGAACAAACGAGGAAATGCTGCCGAAATTTTATTGAAAACCCAATACACATTATACACTTACATCCTAAGTGAGATTAGGTGTTCAAGAACAGTCCCAAACTGGGGACTATCCAAGATTTACTCCTAATGAGTAAATCTTGGATGGGTTTCTAGGCCAACAAATACATGTATGTTGTCATTCCAATACCTACAATCCTAGTTTCATCATTCCTATCCTAGGTTTCATGTAACATCATTTAATCTAGGTATCATATTCTATAACATTGATTTCAACATTTCGAGTGTCCATGCATGTTCATCATCTTGGATAGAAATGTAGATGTTAGGGTTTCATCACAATTTTAGGTATCATATAGAGTATGTAGATGTTAGGGTTTCATCATGCAATAGGGATTCATGTAGATGTTAGGGTTTCATCACAATTGATTTCATCATATTTATTTCATCACAAGATTTGAACATAATTGATTTCATCATATAATTGAACATAATTGATTTGAACATAATTGATTTTATCGTATAATCGAACATAATTAATTTGAATAATTGATTTCATCATATAATTGATTTCATCACAAACTCATCATTGATTTCATTTGAATATATACCCTCTTTTCTTCCTTCTCCCTCCTTACCAACAACAAGCACGACTGTGTGGGCTGGCCACGGCTGTGGCTGTGTTGGTTGAGCACAGCCGTACTGGGCAGCACGACCGTGGTCGGCCGACACAGCCACTGCCCCAGCCCACACGGTCGTGCTTGCTGTTGGTAAGGAGGAAGAAGGAAGAAGAAGAAGAGGGGCATGGAGGAAGAAGAGGAGGGCCTACCTGTCGAGCAGCTAGCAGTGTGGAGACGAGCTTCGTCCCTATCGGCGGCGGTGTGAGGAGCAGCGGCACCGAGCAGAGAAGTAGCAGGAGAAGGAGGCGACGGCGGCGATGAGCAGAGAAGCAGTTGCACCAGCAGGTGGCGGTGGCGGCGAGCAGAGAAGCAGCAGCAGCAGGCGGCGACGGCGACGCAGCAGGAAGCAGGCGCGGTGGTGGTGTCATCGGGAGGAGAAAGGTAGAGTCTATTTTCGCGATGAAACAGAAGAAAGGGGAAGAGTCTGCTTCTCACGGGGGCTATTAAGTTAATAAAAGGCGTCGATTATCTTAAAAACTGACACCTAAACAGAATAAGTGTCGATTGAAAATAACAACCGACGTCAATTGGACAATCCTTTACCCTAAAAGTTTTGGCGGGGAGGGCGCACGAACCCTTATCAGCGTCGGTTATCCCATGAAAACTGATGCCCATATGGTAAAGATTGCGCACAATTTTTATCTTCTTTAGGCATCGGTTACTAGGTAAAACGCCGACGTTGTATGTTACACTTTGGGGGCAATTTTTTTATGTTCGAAAAATTGGATTTCGCGGGCTATTATAGGTGTCGGTTTCTGTTCTTCAGTCGACGTTGAATAAAAAGTGATACCCGTGTCTGGCTGGTCTTCAAATATAGACGTCGGTTTTCCTTAATAGCCGATGTGTAATGTTTATCAACGTCGGTTTCTTTAAACAACTGACGCCCCAAAAAGTGACGTTGAACGTTGTTTCTGTAGTAGTGTCTGTTGATCTTCTTAAACATCTTGTGAATAACTTATATACAAAATTTGAGCACATTTATACATTTATAGGCCATGTTATAAAGACTGCAAAAATTATGCATTTTAAATTAGTTTCGTGCGTAGATTTTGTTGCCCTCAGATGAGTGACTTACACTCATCTAAATGTGCTCAAAATTTATATGTAGCCTAGTTATAGAATGACAATGAAGATCAATGATTTACATTTTACAAAAAAATAGTCTTGATATGAAAACACACTTGAGTGTATTCGTGTGATCTGTACAGTCGAGTGTACTCTAGCCTGACTCCCTCTCTCTCTCTCTCTCTCTATATATATATATATATATATATATATATATATATATATTAGTTTGTGGAGTCATGTGTGGAATTAATCAGATATGCACATTAATCATTTTAATATTCACAATGTATGCAATAAAAGAATGAAAGCTAAATCTGATCATATTGATTTAAATACCAGATACAACATAAATTGACTTTGCTCTAATACCACTGTAGGGAAATCGAGCGCAGATATAGACAATAGAAATAAAAAAAGTTTAAAATCGTGTTTCCCAGAAAAACAAGATCGCGTCAATAAAATGTATCTAGGAAGGAAAGGCTTCAAGGTTATACCAGGTCCTGGAGCAAGTCCAGTGATATTACCCTTGCAGTAGCATCATGCTTCTTATTCCTCAAGAAGCAACATGCTCCTTCAGCATCAGCAACATTCGAATGGTCGTTTCCACCGACCTCCTAGTCTGACCACCATGGATGGTGGTTGAAGAAATTCTCCTAGCGGCAGAGGTCTCCCGTCTCTAGAGAAGTCCACGCGGACCACTGGAAACTCCATGTTGTGCTACCAGAGCTAACAGGAAGGAGTTTTCCTTTTCAAACGTCAACTTGCTAGGACTGATTCGCTCTCCCGCAATTGTCTCTCCCTTTCTATCCCTCCTTTTATTGGGTTGGACTTGCTCGGGCTTTCTATTGGTTACTAGAACCAGAGAGGACAATAAATTGTTACAGGCAATTGTCGTGTCTAGGACATGCCCAATACCCCTCTATTTATAGGAGAGGTTGGGTCAGGGTTCCCAATCATTACGGGAGTCAAAAAGGTCGAATTCATGAATTTTCTATAACATGTGCATGGCGAACCAGTTGGTTGGCACACCTAACTAGTCGTTTGGTGCGCAAGCCATTCAGTTCATGCAGTTTCCTATTCTGAATCAAATTGGTAGTCAGTACATGATTAATGCACAACATGGCATCCCATCACCAATCCTTGATCCAATCGAATTGGCAACTGAACTGGGCAGTTTGTCCCATGAACCGGTCAGACGGGATATGTGAACCTGTCGTCTCACTCTCTGATTCAGTTATCGATCCACCAATGTTGATTCTAATTGACATGACACTCCAATCGATCACTTCAACACTTGAACTGGTCGGTTCAGAGTCATGTAAGTCGATTTTAAACCTCAGTTGTTTAAGTTAATACCTAAACACCTTTAGTAATCAAATTAAACATCATTCATGAATATACTCATTTAATCCAAGTGCATTCCTATGTGTATGACCTTATATGTTCAACATTACGTGGCAGTGAATGTCCATAACAAACGTGTGGCATCACAAGCAAAGAGCGGTGTGTAGCAACACATCATTGCTACCCAAGTAATTTGGAAAGTTGGAGAACAAATTCAACCTACAATGTGTGATCAGTGTTAATTACTGTGATCGTATAGTTCCTTTGTCTCTGATATTTGGATTGAACGCAAGGCATGGAATTGTCATCCTCTCAACGTTCAATCCATGTTCCTTGCACTAGAGCAAATCGTGTGAGATGCATGTAAGTTCACATATAGCATATTGAATCACATGAGTACCATTGTACATTTATTAGTCTCGCTTATCAAGAGGCTCTGGATATCAATCTATTATAGGAGGGACTATCCCATTCACATCACTCACATTCTACCCCATGTGTCACAGGACACCCAAGCACCATCTTTATGGCAACCCTTATTCAAGATCATGGTGGATGATGTCAAAGTACATGGATGACATGTGATGAAAGTAGTGACTTTTATTTACCCAAATTTTCCACAAAAAAAAAGTAGTGACTTTAGGTCTAAGAACTACAATCACCACTTATCACTATGAGGTTGATTCTGACTACCATTCTATGGTATCCATGTACCACTCTCATGGTGGGTTTGTCTGATACATTGTTCTCTAACATGTACATGTGCGCTTGACTTCATATCACATATCATGACTAATGAGACTCTATCATCAGTCAACACACACTCTAGTCTTATGTATTAATGTTGTCTAGTTTTCTTCCACAGCAATATCTTACTAGGGCAATAACAAGAATGTATGTACTTTTAACGTTCGTATGATCTCATTTTTCAAGTCACATACTTGAAGACATACGTCATCGAGTAACATGATTATTTAGAAATCTACTATGTCTGTGTCATCTTATGCCGAGACAAACATAGTAGACAAAATTATCTTTATTATTATCAAATCAGGTATTTAATGCCACACTCCAATCATCATATGATTGGCTCTCTAGGCATACATACCAACACTTATGCTATTGATTTGGTCTATCTTAAGTCATAAAATTGATAAAAATAATATATTTCATACACTAAAGGGTAAGCATATATGATACAAGATTATATTTCACTATATAATATGATCTAGGGTAGTTTCAAAATTCAAGTTATTCATATATGTAGAATATCATCATTTGAATCTTCTAAAGAAAATCATTGATATAGGTCGACGATTGTATGAGCTAGTTTAAGTCAATATAGTATGCATTCATTATAGTAATGAATAAATTAAGTATATACATGGCTATAGATTTATACAAGAATAAAAATAGGATAATTGAATATACATTAGTCTCTATCTATCGGTATATAATAACATATGTGATCGATAGAAAGCGAGTAACCAATGTGTTGTTATTCCTGATATGTTTTGTATAGGGAGTTTTCCCTAAGTATTAATTGATATCCTATTTAACATATTGTTTATAATAGATTTTGTGATAAGAATCCTACACACCAAGAGTATTGTTTAGTACTCATTTTATTCATCAATACTAACACACACACACAGACACACTGATGAATGCATATTCATCATGATTTTCAGTCGCCTTCTTGGGCTCTTTTTGATTCAATACATCCAATTTCATTTACTAAATACCAAAATGTGCAAAATTTCCTAATTTGTTCAATTATCAAGGTTTCTAACTGAGTTTATGTTGATTTTATGCAGGTCCTGATGAGGTTGAACAATCAGCTGGGACCCACCTTTATCTGCCCTTGATCTACCCTCACTCATCCTTGGTATTGACCCTACAATCTTGACCATACGGTCTCGCCCATACAGTCTCAAGACTGTATGGACATACTCACCTCAAAACTATTTGGAAAAGGGCACGGGAATGTTAGGAGCAGATCAATGGATACCGATCTATGAGACTGTTTGATCACCATTGGTTTCCAGACCAATAGAGCTAAAGTATCAAGACCGTTTAATGCAAGCAAACCGTATGGAGGATGATTGCCAGACCGTTTGATAAAGTGCATTGTGAGACCGTATGGAGGAAACTCTAGCAAACTGTATGGAAAAGACCTTGCACAAAACCATTTGATAAAGTACTTGGCTGCGATACCGTTTGATAAAGCTATGTGCATGCAATGCAAAGCGTTTGTGAAAGCAATAACATGAGACCGAATAGAAAAGTAACATGCAAGACTGTATGGAGGTCTGCATGAGACCGTTTGACAAATTGCAAGCGTTAGCAAACCGTTTTATAAATCACAATGCCTGAGACCGTTTGATAAAGTGGCTTGCATGAGACCGAATGAAAAAGGCATGAATGCGTGAGACCGTTTGCACAAGCACTACAAGATCGTTTGGAAAAGCACATGTATGAGACTATTTGGAAAAGTTAGCACTGCCAAACCGTTTGATGTTGCTGGCTGTGAGACTGTTTGAAAAAGTCTAATGCCAAACCGTATGGAGCAAGCACTAGCAAACCGTTTGAAGAAAGCATTACCAAACCGTATGATAAAGTGCATTGTGAGACCGTTTGCAAAAGGTTTGTGAGACCGTTTATGTAACATCCCTGACCTGGGTTACACTTTAACCCTAGGAGTTTTGATTAAGAAAGATGATTATATGTTTAATCTTATCTTGTGAAAAGTAATTAGGGCTCATGAGAAACTTATGTTTCAATTTTGGTCCTGTTTGAACAATGTTGAAGCAATGTTTGCTTATTTTGGACTAAAGTGCAAATTACCCAAGTTGAGGGGTTAAATTACAAATTTTGCATGATAAGATGTTCCTCATATGTTGAAGCATCACGAGAATGAAGATGATGTAGAGGTATGGCTTGTGGTAGCCTGAGTACCAAGGAAAAGCTGATAAAGCAATGTTTGTGCATTAAAACCTAGTTTTGGTGTAAAGTGCAATTTACCCAAAACCTAGGGCTCAATATGCAAATTACCACTTCAATAAGGTCCCTAATGTTTCTTGGCACCATGTAGAGCAAATAAAATGAGAGGGGCGCCTCAATTAAGTTAAGTTGGAGGAGAGAGAATCTTGATATTAAAATAATCAAGATTTAATCCTAATTGAAACCCTAATTCGATTTAGGGCAAAAATAAATGTATTAATTAAAGGGCCTTCAACCAAAATTAAAATTGTTGAATTCATATCTGCATGGACATCCTTGAGCCTTGCAAGGACCATGAAAATATCCAAGGAAATGGATAACTCACTCACAATTTTATAAGAAAAAAAAATATCCACTCACATATGGATATTAATATTATATGATTTAAGGTGCTTGATTTGATTTTCTTTAAATCATGGATAATTGAGAGGAATAAGAGGCAAACAAGATAGCCTCGTTCCTAAGGAAGATGAGGGGGAAGAGGCAGACATATTTTTGGGATTAAATGGATTTTTACAAAGCATATTCTCTCTCATTGAAAATTTTATAAAAAGACCTTTTACAAGCCAAATGAAAGGCTTTTACGACCCCACTTCTTCTCCTTGCTTGGGAAACGACCAAGGGAGCTTGGGAGGATCAGGAGGACGACTCCCTACATGTTGGTAAGCTTCTTGAGCTTGGTTCACCACGATTTCATGGTGGAAATCACAAATCAATGCATGATTTCATCCTATTTCGATCTCCTCTTCAATTCTAACCATTCATTTTCACTCAAACCTTGAGAACGAGCCTTGAAATGGTGAAAGGAGTTGCATCCACCATTGTTTCCATGATCTTGGAGCATTGGAGCTCAATTGGAGGCGGGTTTTATAACTTGAAACTCTAACTTTGTTATTGCATTCAATTCCCCATCAAATAATGATCATTTCTCCATTTATAATTATTGATTTGGTTGATTGATGCAATCTCCATGGAAATCACAGCAGGTTTCGTGGGTCTATAGCTTGATGATGATGACATCATCATAATCACACACCTCCCCAAATATCTAGACCAAACGGTTTCAATCAAATGTCCAAACGGTTTGTGTTTTGGAACAAACAGTTTCAAACCATTTGGAATGAAACAGTTTCACTAAACCGCATAGAAGCAAACGGTTTAAGACTGTTTGGTGATGTTGACCAGGGTTTACCATTTGGGGACTTGTTCATAATGATCTCGGTTAATGACCCACCAATTATTATTGATTAACTCCAATTGGTTCATGAGTTGAAGGTCCATCAATCACCTAAACCCTAATCGGGTTAAGTGCTGATTTCATAAGTGATTGGGTTTGAAATTTGGGTTGATTGACCCAAACGGTTTCAAAACCATTTGGGAATCACCCAAACGGTCTCAATACCGTTTGGAGGTCAACCAAGACCGTTTGGAGGTCTAGGGTTGAGTATGGTTAAGTATTTGAAGATTCAAACATATGGTATGAACCATAATCGGCTAAGCGCTGATTTTGCAATTGAATGAGTTGATGCTTTGGGTTGATTGACCCAAATGGTTTCAAAACCATTTGGGAATCACCCAAACGGTCTCAAGACCGTTTGGAGGTCAACAAAGACCGTTTGGAGGTCTAGGGTTGAGTATGGTTAAGTATTTGAAGATCCAAACATATGGTATAAACCCTAATCGGCTAAGTGCTGATTTTGCAATTAAATGAGTTGATGCTTTGGGTTGATTGACCCAAACGGTTTCAAAACCATTTGGGGATCACACAAACGGTCTCAAGACCGTTTTGGGGTCACCCAAGACCGTTTGGAGGTCTAGGGTTAAGTTTGGTCAAGTGTTTGAAGGTCCAAAGATACCAAATTGAAATACAATTAAGTGTTGATTTGGTGACCAATCCTAGGATCCAAAACCTAATCGAATGACATGGTTGATGATGATATGATGGGAAAACGGTCTCAAGACCGTTTGGAGGTCATACAAACTTTCCCAAGACCGTTTGGGGGTCACCCAAGACCGTTTGGAGGTCTAGGGTTGACTATGGTTAGGTGTTTGGAAATCTAAAGGTACTAAGTTGAAGTGCAATCAAATGCTGACTTGTTGATCAATCCAATGATCCAAACTTTGATTGATTGACTTGGATTTTGATATTGACATGGAAAAACGGTCTCAAGACCATTTGGAGGTCATGCAAACGACCTCAAGACCGTTTGGGGTCAGGTCATGCCCAATTTGGATGATGGTCCAATAGTTTTAAAGTAACTAGTTTCACATTGGTTAATGTTGAAGGATCATCGATTCCAAACCCTAATCCAATTGATTCAAACCCTAATTGATGATCAATTGAGGGTTAATTGAGGGTCAAATCGGTTGAAGGATGACCTAATTAACTCAATTGAAGTATGGTGATGGGTCCAATTGAAGATTGGTTACATGAATTCAATGATTCAAGGAATCAACATTGAGAACCCAAAATTGACTTGATAGGTTGAGACCATCTTTGGTCCATGTAGTTTTGAGGAGGTTTGGGACCAAACGGTCTCAAGACCATTTGGGACCAAACGATCCCAAACCGTTTGAGGCCCAATCGATCTTAAGAGTGTTTTAGCAAATGGTTTCAAGTACTTGCTTTAGCAAACGGTTTCAACTGACCACCTTTACCAAACGGTTTCAAACCGTTGTACTTTGAAAGACCAAGACCGTTTGGGGCTCAAGTAGTCAAAATTAATTAAGGACTCAATTGGTTAATCCACTTGGACACTTATTGTAATTTAAGATTCAATTGGTCAAATCAATTGGATACCTTATGTAATGGAGGTCCAATGTGATTGAATCTCTTGAGAATTAAGATGGTGAATGATCCATTGATCCAATGATGATTAGTAATGACAATCAATGAAGGCTCAAGTTTGAAACCCTAATAGTACCTAAGTGATTAGTACCAATTAAGGGATGAACCCTAATTGCTTATAAGAACAATGACTTGGTACACTATGTTAATCATAGTTGTATGCACTTGATTGAGGGTTGATGTAACCTAATCAAGTTAAGAAGATGATAGCATGAAATTCATAGATGAATATGATTCATGAGGTGATTAAGGGTATGATCCTTAAGTAAAGAGATCGTGAAACCCTAATCAGGAACATAAACCCTAATTGACAGGGCTATTGAACTCTAACCCTAATTAAGGGAAATTCTAAATGAAACCCTAATCCAGGGTGAGGATGTAACCCTAATCCAGGGTAACGATAAATGAAACTCCAATTTAGGGAAATGAGATGTAAAACCCGAATTGAGATGAATAGTGAATCTCTAATTATGAACAATTAAATGAAATCCTAATGAAGATGAATAGTAGACCCAAGTTGTGGGTAACCATAGTGGAAGTCCTAGTTAAGGGTGATTCCATGAGAATCCCTAATTGAGGTTGATTCCATGAGAATCCCTAATTGAGGTTGATTCCATGAGAATCCCTAATTGAGGTTGATTCCATGAGAATCCCTAATTGAGATTGATTCCATGTGAAATCCTAATTGAGGGTGATTCCATGAGAAGCCCTAGTTGGGATGAATAGTAAACCCTAATCATGGGCAATCAGATGTGAAACCCTAATTCTAATGAAGTATGATAGTATGTGAAAACACAAATCCCTATTAAAGGGCAAAAGTATGTGAAACCCTAATTGAAGTTATAATACATGCAGCTTTAATTTGGGGCAACATGATGACAACCCAGAACCCTATTAATAAAACAGTGGGTAAAACCTTATAAAGGTGAAATATCATAAATGGTTGATTATAGGCAAGCTTATTGTAAGCAATGCCTTAGCCTGAGATGAGTCCATATCATTAAAGATAGTTGGACCATTCTTATGTGTAGCCTATGCACTTCATGGTAAGAGTGATAGGTTAGTGGATGAAAGGATTAAGATGGGAAATACCTTAATCCAAGATAAGATGATAACTTAAGAAAGTTGGAAGTGATGAGGAAAGTGATACATCAAGATATGAAAGACTTCACAGTTAGCATCTCAAAGTTGATATACTTTGATAACTATGAAATCCTAATGTGAGATGGGAAACCCTAACCCTAAATTGGGTAATGGGACATGATAAAACATAATATGATATGAATAGTAAGCCCTAACCCTATTGAGGGAATAGAGGTGTTACTATTGTATTACATGAAGTAATATGTTATCGTTGCCTAGTGAGAGGTGACAAGATGTTTAATGGCCTTGTGAGCCATATGGTTAAATGTTGCCTAGTGAGAGGTGACAAGATGCTTTATGGGCCTTATGAGCCATGCGAGCAATTATGGCATAGTGATAGGTACCAAAATGATTATAAAAGTTTATTATAAGAAAGGATAATGTTTTAATAAACTTAATAAAAGGAACAACTGTATTCAATAAAGAATGTGTAAAGCTATGCAGGCTAACCTCAAGGTTCATAGCCTAAAGTAGTATGTGATGATCAATGATGAGTTAAAGGAATTAAATTCCATGAACTATGTAATCAGGATTGGTTAGAGTCCAATGCCTGGCTGTGAAATCAGGATTGGTTAAAGTCTAATGCCTGGTTGTGAAATCAGGTTTGGCAGAGTCCAATACCTGGAAGAGGTGTAATGCCTGTAATCAGGATTGGTTAAAGTCCAATGCCTGGCTGTGAAATCAGGATTGGTTAGAGTCCAATGCCTGGCTATGAAATCGGGATTGGTTAGAGTCTAATGCCTGGCTGTGAAATTAGGATTGGTTAAAGTCCAATGCTTGGTTGTGTAATCAGGTTTGGTTAAAGTCCAATACTTGGCAGAGGTGTAATGCCTGTAATCAGGGTTGGCTAAAGTCCAATGCCTGACTGTGAAATTAGGATTGGTAGTGTTCAATGCCTGGCAGTGTAATCAGGTTTGGATGAGTCTAATACCTGGCAGAGGCTAAATGCATGTAGTGATAACATAGGATTGGTAATAACCCAATGCTTGTAATGATGATTTAGGATTGGTATTAATCCAATTCCTGTATTGATGATAAATGAGTACATGGTAGATATATCTCTTTATTTGTTTAACAGGTTGGCTAAGGCCAACAGAATGAAACAAGAATGTTTCATGGGTGACATAACAAGATGATGAGTGTCACAAGAAAAGTTTGATATGATGGTATAACATGTTGGATAAATGATATACATGTCATTCCTATTCCTTATTAAAAGAATAGATGATATATTGCTCTATCATAAATAATTGCAATTCTTACAAAGTTGGGAATGCTTTAAACTGCTTAACCTCTGCTCAGTTTCATATCTTTAATTGCAATACAATGTTTTGGCAGAGAGTTATATCTCCCACTGGGGCAATTTACAATTGTCTCACCCCCGTGGAATCCAATGTTTTTAGGTGGACACGCACAAAGAGGCAAGAAACCTTTGGCAGAGAAGGAACAACAACAACATCGAGGACAACAGTAATATCTCAGGTGGAGATACTGCTTGTCTAGTTGTATAGATAGTAGTCCCATGTGTCGTCTATGTACTCTCAGGTCCTCGGGATTTATAGATAGTGCTTTTATCATCGACTTGAGATTTTGACTTGATGCCTCGAGGTTTTATGTTGTCTGTACATAATGTTGAATAAGACATATGATGTTGTAATCCTCGAGAAGAGATAGTACAGGTTGTGTACTTATGGAACACAATGTAAATATTATATTTTGGTTCTTGATGAAAAAGATTTCCTATGTGTGGATCTCTTTGCAAAAAGTTTTAATTTTTAGTGATTTTCAATAATCCTCTGCAAATGATTCGCTTCTGCTTAGTTAATCTTGTGTTTTATAAGTTGGATGCCATAGTTTAGAAAAGTTAGTACTGTCAAACTGTATGGAAAAGATTGTGAAATCGTATGAAAAAGTTACTTGCACCAGACCGTTTGGAAAAATTACTTATCAAAACCATTTGGTCATATGCAACCAGACTGTATGGTCACTTAAACGAAACCGAATGGAGGACTCACACCAAAAACGTGAGGACCATACCTGAGCCTATAAATGGGACCAGCAGGGTCCCCATTTCAGCATTGGATTTGGGACGCTGCCAGGCTGCCCGAGCATAGGATTCGATCTAGATCTGTCTGATCTTGCCATTGTCACTTCACCTGCCGTTCTTACTGCAACTCAAGGATACCGAGAAGAGAAGGAAGGAGGAGTGAGAAAGACTACCCGGTATGTCTTCGCGTCCCTCGTTCTTCGTCTAGATATGCTCCGACACGACGTAGGAGACCGCATCATCTTCACCGAGCTGCGACCACCTTCTACATCATGCTCATGGCGGAATTCTCTCTCTTTCTTATTCTTCTTGTTTCTCACATCATGAGAGAGTAGTTCCTTTTCACTAGGGTGCGGGGACTAGCCTCGCTGCCCATGTAAGCATGTTCTTTAGTTAAACATTCCATGGTAATGTATATAACTTTCCATTTCGTTGTTAATCTTTCATGTTAGTAGTTTGGTTACCTACTTGCTTTCATCTTGTTCTTCCATATGTTGCGAGAACATCCAAATGTAGGGGTGGAATGACGATTTATGAAGTTGACTCCTTGACTAGAAATAGAATGTGATTCCTTGAGGTAGCAAGTGTATGATCTGTGAGGGGACGAGTCATCCATCCCATAGTGACACTTCTATGGTCTAAACATCCCTCCGAGAGGACCACAACCTTAGTTGGATTTTGTATCTTCTTTGTTAATCATAGATGTTTACTTGTAGATTAATCACATGCTTACTTGTCAATTAGCGTGGTTGACTCCCAGACTAGAAATAGAATGGGGTTCCTTGAGGTCGTAAGTGTATGATCCGTGAGGGGATGAGCCATCTAGCCCACGGTGACACTTCTGTGATCTAAACACCCCTTAAGGAGGACCACAACCTTAGTTGGTTGTTGTATCTTCGGAACCATAAGTGCATGATCCGGATGGCGACGAGAAATATGATGACTAAGGGGATGCTTATGCGGGCCTAAACATCCCTCCAAGAGGGTTCGCAACAGTTCCATTTGGATAGTTAGATGCTTGCCTGAATGTTATGTGTTTGGATGTGTTTGCATGTACAGTGGTGGTGAAACTCGATACCATCCCGACAATTCCATATCATTTAATCTAGATCCAATTTTAATCATGCTCTTTACTTTCTTGCAATTAGTTTAATTAACCTTAAATCAACCAATCATTCTAAATATTAGTCTCACTTGAGCTAGATTCGACTGAAAAATATTCTTAAAAACATTTTCCTTTGAGATTCGAACCTTAACTATACCGCGATAAGACTCGTCTGCCTGCGGGTGGTATTATTGCACAAAGTTTTGGTAAAAGCTCAGGGACTTCAACCCTGAGTGAATTTGTTAGTGTGATATTTGCCACGTCAAATTCTGGCGTCGTTGCTGGGGACAACGGAATCAGTTAGTCAAATCTAGTTCTTTTAAGGCTAATCTAGGAATTTGTTTTTTCTTTTGATACAATTGCTCATCTACTCGAATTTCATTCCACTCCATAAATCTTACTTCAAGTCTTTTCATCTCAGGTACCATCAAAGACCAGTGCATGCACCATTTGAACAATCACGGACTCACTGCCAGCTTTGATCCTGAGATAGACAGAACCTTTCATTGTCAAAACAGAGAAAACCAAGCAAGAATGGCTCAAGAGGAGGAAATAGCCCTAAGGGTAGCTCAAGCCCTTAATGCATAGAGAGAAAGGCTCATGCAAGAAGCCAGAGATGCGGTTCAAGAAGAAATCCAAGCAACACAAGCAGCGGCGTAAGCAACAGAACTATAAAAGGATCTTAGAGAGTTCTCAATCCCCAAAGCTGCTAATGTTTGTCATCCAGTACAACCTCCTCCCATCAATGCTGCCAATTTTGAGATTAGGGCACATTGGATCACATTGCTTCAAAACAGCCCATTCTATGGCAAACAAGGAGAGGATAGTTAGGAACATCTTTTGAGGTTTATTGATATATGTGCTATGACAAAGCAAAATGGAGTATCTGACGATGTCATTCGTCTCCGTCTCTTTAAGTATTCACTTGCTGATCGAGCAATAAGCCGGTACAATTCATTGCAAAGTGAACCCATCACCACTTGGGAACAACTTCAAAATGTATTTTTGGAAAAGTTCTACCCTCCCTCTCTCACCTATGAAATTAGGGGACGGATAACAAATTTCACTCAAGTCCCTAGAGAAACCCTTACAGAAGCATGGGATAGATACAAAGAGCTTCTACACAAGTGTCCACACCATGGAATTCCTAAGAATCAACTCATCAAAATTTCCTATAGGGGTGTGGACGATGACATCAAGAGGTTTTTAGACTCCTCATCCAGAGGAAACTTCATGCGTCAGAGTTATGACAGTGCATGGAGGGTTGTCACCCTTGGAGCTGAAAATCAAACTAATTGGGGTAGATCTGTAGGTAAAGGAGTGTTGAAAGTAGATATGGCTGAAGCTACTCCTGAGTTCAAGTCTATCGCAGAAATCCTTAAACTCTTAGTTGCAAAGCAAGAACATATTGAATCATCCCTTGCTGCTTTTGAAAGAAGACATTCACTCCCACAACCACAAGAACAGATCAAGTCAGCTTCATTATTTTGTGAAGCATGTAAAGGTATCGATCATTCCACTTTAGCATGCAATGTTCTCTACGATGTTGTTCTAAGAAACACATGCAGACAAGGAGATAATGGTCAAATGGAAAATCTTAATGTTGTCAACACCATCCCTGGTCAAGGATATTACAATCTGAATCAGAATAGGAACTGTCCTGGTTTTCAATACAGAAATCCTTCACGAGCGGAAAACTCACGTCAACTTGATCAAAACAATCAACAACGAGGCCCACCAGGATTCCAGTATAACCAACAATAGAATTTTGGGAATCAAGGGAACTTCAGAGGCAACTTCCCAAATAGGAACTTTAACAATTATCAGAACACCCAACCAGGTCCCTTACCAAAATCAACAACAATGGCAACAAACCAGACCCATTTCCCCTGATGACAAACTGACAACCATTAAGAAGATGTTGCATTCGCAGCAAACCATTATAGCTAACCAGCAAACCTTGATAGCTAACTAGCAAGCACATCAGAAAGCCATTGAATCTCAACTAGCTCAATTTACAGCTAGCGTGAAGCCTCCTATTGGAGCCTTTGTTGGTCAACCGGAGAACAACCCTAAACATCCTGAGCAATTGAAGGTTGTTATGACTCATTCTGGTAATGTATATCCTGATCCTTCTGCTAAGACACCAGTGGTTGTCATAGATAATCAGGACCAGGTGAATGATCAAGTTGACAAAGAACCTGAACCTATTCCAAAGGAGCAACGAAGCAATGATAAGTCAGAGAAAGAAAATTCTATGAAACCTGCTACAGAAGAGGAAAAAGCAACACCAGAGCCTGATATTCCTGTGTACAAGCTTGACACTCGATTCAACAAGTTTAAGGAAACCATGAAAAAGCTTCATGTTGATATACCTTTTCTAGATGTGTTGGATGAGATACCAGCCTGGACAAAGTACTTGAAGTCTTTCCTCACTAGGAAGTATATAACTGAAGAATATGAGACAATCAAGTTAGCAACAACCACTTCAGACATCATTCAAAGTAGGATGTCTAAGAAGCAAAAAGATCCAGGATCTTTTTGTATCTCGTGCCATATTGGTGATTCGACACATAAGAAGGGACTAGCTGATCTTGGTGCTAGCATTTCAATCATGCCACTTAGCCTTTGCAAGAGGCTAGGATTTTCAAAATTTCTCCCGACTGGCATGACTATACAACTTGCAGACAATTCGATAAAACGTCTGTTAGGAATTCTCAAAGATGTCCCGGTCAAGGTTGGAAAGGACACCTATGTCCCATGTGATTTTGTCATAATGGACATAAAGTAAGACACCATATACCCTCTCATTTTTTGTCGTTCGTTCCCTGCCACTGCAAGAGCCCTAATTGATGTTGAAGCAGGAACTTTGCTGCTCATATTGGGTAAAGAAACTCTCAAATTCAAAGTTTTTGAAAGTATGTGGAGACCAAGCATACAAGAAGAAGTATATCTTATTGATTGCATAGAGTATATGTCACTTCTCACATAAGAGAATCATGAGTCAGATGATCCTTTAGAAGTTGCTCTAACAGACCCATCAGCTGATGAACCCAATGACGAACAAGTAAAGGATTGCATCGAATTTCTCGACTCTACAAAAGAAGATGTTGAAGCTACTTTTGAAGAACTCAAGCCTATAGAAACTATTGAAGACATTTGTGGAAAGGAGGAGACACCTCCCAACCCTGTCATGACACATATCAAACCATTTTCAGGTGTCAATGAGCCTCCCCATCTCGAAACAACAATCCTCGGGAATGCACCAGTAGCCCAACAGACAGAGACTATTGATTTCATCTTCCCTCTGCAAAAAAATTTGGACTGTAGTTTTTACCGAGAACATCCATCAGATCCATATCTGATTGACATCAATGTCCAGCATTGCTACAATGAAGGGATAGTACGTCAACAAAGGAACTTTTCTTCTTAGCCTCAACAACACTACTTTATCAATGAAGTCGTTCAGATCCCCTACAACTATTCTCCACCTCAAATTGAGCAACAAAGAACAAGTCAACATAACTCAGGCTATTTCCCTATATGCTCTGACATTGCTCGTACTGTATGGGGAAGGATACAGGAAGCTAGAATCAAAGTGAAGATTAATGAATGGTTGAGAAAGAAACCACCAAAAGAACATATTAATCCAGCTCCACCTAGAGCCCCACCATGGTGACAGTATCCATGTCGAGCCATTGACGTAAAACAAAGGCGCTTGTTGGGAGGCAACCCGATCAATAAATTTGTATTTAGTTTTAATTAGAATTTTTTTGTAATTTTGTTTTTACTTTTCTTTTTAGATAATAAAAATCACATCGCGAGATGTTGTCTTAAGTTTTGATTGATCTTTATCCTTGAGATTTTTAGATGGAGGAAGCACGCTGACTGGAACGCAACCACATCTCGTGGTCCAACCGACATTAAGTTTCCCTTCCATCTCGGATTTAGAGTTTGCTCAAGATGAGCAAATTTCTAAGTTCGGGGTGGAGGGTGGGTGGTACGTATCTTACTTTCCACCTTAACCCATCTAAATCAGACTTAAGATTTCATCGTCGCATTTTTGACGTAAATTTTCAAAACTTTGAAGTTTTCAAAAGAAATTTGAACATATACCTGATGAAGTTTTGACACTTTTTAACTTTATATGCATCTTAAATCATTATACCCTCCTTATTCGAAGCAGACCCTCAAAAGGACCTTCTTCTGAAAACTAGCCTTTTGATTAAAATCATCTTGTAAAGCTTATGAATCCTAACATCATGATCTTTATGCAAAAATGGCAAGTGTCTGTCGAACTTATAGGGATCAAACACGTCGTGCTTCCTAACTGACTAGTGGAACAACAACATGGAATCCCCACCAGATCCCCAACAAGTCATTATTAGAGTAAAGTACAACAAAGAGAACAACCTGATGCACGGAATTGTAAATCAAGAGGCATTATGATTTGAACTCTCTTCTACACTTCTTCCATCATCTTCGTACCCCTCCATCCATAAAAAAGAAACAAAAATAGCCAAAATAGTGCCAAACCCTAAGTTCGGGGTGGCACACCACCTCCCTCTATATCCACTTCTTCCATACCCCTCGCAAACAAATAGGGGCGTACCACCAAGAAAAGATGCCAAAGCGCACACAAAGAAAATGCAATCTCAGGTCGAATAGAGGAGAGATTCACACACAAAAAATGTAATAAATAAAATTGCAAATAATATAATAAAAATCTCGAGTCGAATAGAGGAGAGGTTTACTTCTTCCTTTCATACCACCCTTCACTCCCTTTTCTACCTAATGGCACAATAAATGCCTACACTACCCTGAAATACACCAGTGTCATATCAGATGCACACTTGTTGTTCTACGGGTATCTCTGGACTCCTACAAAACTCTTTGACATGCTTGTTGTTGGAAAAAGTGAGGAAGTGAAGTTGGAAAGCAAACTCAGGAACAAAGATATGGTAAGATGTGTTCAATGATCTCAGGAAGTTGAGATGCGTAGTCATACTAAGCAAAAAGGAAACAGTCGTGATGTAAAGAGGAGGCAATCACATGACCAAAAAGTATTCATTTGGCGACTATTTTAGATTTTGTGTTATTCGAGGACGAGCATTGTTTAAGTTTGGGGTGTTTTGATGAATGCATATTCATCATGATTTTCATTCACCTTCTTGGGCTCTTTTTTATTCAATACATCCAATTTCAGTTACTAAATATCAAAATGTGCAAAATTTCCTAATTGGTTCAATTATCAAGGTTTCTAACTGAGTTTATGTTGATTTTATGCAGGTCTTGATGATGTTGAACAATCAGCTGGGACCCACCTTTATCTACCCTTGATCTACCCTCACTCATCCTTGGTATTGACCATACGGTCTCGCCCATACGGTCTCAAGACCGTATGGACATACTCACCTCAAAACCGTTTGGAAAAGGGCACGAGACCGTTAGGAGCAGATCAATGGATACCGGTCTGTGAGACCGTTTGATCACCATCGGTTTCCAGAGCGATAGAGCCAAAGTATGAAGACCATTTAATGCAAGCAAACTATATGGAGGTTGATTGCCAGACTGTTTGATAAAGTGCATTGCGAGACCGCATGGAGGAAACTCTAGCAAACCGTATGGAAAAGACCTTGCACAAAACCGTTTGATAAAGTACTTGGCTACGAGACCGTTTGATAAAGCTACGTGCATGCAATGCAAACCGTTTGCAAAAGCATTAACATGAGACCAAATAGAAAAGTAACATGTAAGACCGTATGGAGGTCTGCATGAGACCGTTTGACAAATTGTAAGCATTAGCAAACCGTTTGATAAAGCACGATGCCTGAGACCGTTTGATAAAGTGGCTTGCATGAGACTGAATGAAAAAGGCATGCATGCGCGAGACCGTTTGCACAAGTACTACAAGACCGTTTGGAAAAGCACATGTATGAGACCGTTTGGAAAAGTTAGCACTGCCAACTCGTTTGATGTTGCTGGCTGTGAGACCGTTTGAAAAAGTGCAATGCCAAACCGTATGGAACAAGCACTAGCAAACTGTTTTAAGAAAGCATTACCAAACTGTATGATAAATTGCATTGCGAGACCGTTTGCAAAAAGTTTGTGAGACCGTTTAGAAAAGTTAGTCTGTCAAACCATATGGAAAAGATTGTAAAATCATATGAAAAAGTTACTTGCACCAGATCATTTGGAAAAATTACTTATCAAAATTGTTTGGTCATATGCAACCAGACCGTATGGTCACTTAAACCAAACCGAATGGAGGACTCACACCAAAAATGTGAGGACCATACCCGAGCCTATAAATAGGACCAGTAGGGTCCCCATTTCAGCATCCGATCTGGGACGCCGCCAGGCTGCCCGAGCACAGGATTCGATCCAGATCTATCTGATCCTGCCACTGTCACTTCACCTATCGTTCTTGCTGCAACTCAAGGAGACTGAGAAGAGAAGGAAGGAGGAGTGAGAAATACTTCCCAGTCTATCTTGGCATCCCTCGTTCTTCGTCCAAATTTGCTCCGACACGACGTAGGAGACCGCATCATCTTCACCGAGCTGCGACCACCTTCTACATCATGCTCATGGTAGAATTCTCTCTCTTTCTTATTCTTCTTGTTTCTCGCATCATGAGCGAGTAGTTCCTTTTCGCTGGGGTGCGGGGACTAGCCCCACTGCCCATGCAAGCATGTTCTAGTTAAACATTCCATGGCAATGTATATAACTTTCCATTTCATTGTTAATCTTTCATGTTAGTAGTTTGGTTACCTACTTGCTTTCATCTTGTTCTTCCCTATGTTGCGAGAACATCCATATGTAGGGGTGGAATGGCAATTTATGAAGTTGACTCCTTGACTAGAAATAGAATGTGATTCCTTGCTGTAGCAAGTGTATGATCTGTGAGGGGACGAGTCATCTATCCCACGGTGATGCTTCTGTGGTCTAAACATCCCTCAGGGAGGACTACAACCTTAGTTGGATTTTGTATCTTCTTTGTTAATCGTCGATGTTTGCGTATAGATTAATCACATGCTTACTTGTCAATTAGCGTGGTTGACTCCCATACTAGAAATAGAATGGGGTTCCTTGAGGTCATAAGTGTATGATCCATGAGGGGATGAGCCATTTAGCCCACGATGACGCTTCTATGGTTTAAACATCCCTCAGGGAGGACCACATCCTTAGTTGGATGTTGTATCTTCGGAACCGTAAGTGCATGATCTGGATGGCAATGAGAAATTTGATGCCTAAGGGGATGCTTACGTGGGCCTAAACATCCCTCCAGGAGGGTTCGCAGCAGTTCCATTTGGATAGTTAGATGCTTGCCTGGATGTTATGTATTTGGATGTATTTGCATGTACAGTGGTGGTGAAACCTGATACCATCCCAGTGATTCCATATCATTTAATATAGATCCAATTTTAATTCTACTCTTTACTTTCTTGCAATTAGTTTAATTAACCTCAAATCAACCAATCGTTCTAAATATTAGTCTCACTTGAGCTAGATTCGACTGACAAAGATTCTTAAAAATATTGTCCTTTAGGATTCGGTCCTTAACTATACTGCGATAAGACCCGTCCGCTTGCGGGTGGTATTATTGCACAAAGTTTTGGTAAAAGCTCGGGGATTTCAACCCCGAGTGAATTTGTTAGTGCGATATTTGCCACATCACACACACACACACACACATATATATATATATATATATATATATATATATATATATATACTCGAGTATATTTAGAGAAGAATACACTCAAGTTGTTTTTCATGATGCAATATTTTTTTAAATCTAATCCATTGATCTTCTCAATCATCTTGTGAATAACTCATATACAAAATTTGAGCACATTTGGACATCTACAGGTCATGTTATAAATACCAAAAAAATTATGCATTTCAAATTAGTTTCGTGCATCGATTTTGTTACCCTCAGACGAGTGACTTACACTCATCCAAACAGGCTCAAAATTTGCTTGTAGCCTAATTATATTATGACAATGAAGATCAATGGTTTACATTTTGCAAATAAAATAGTCTTGATATGCAAACACACTTGAGTGTATCTGTGTGATCTATACACTCGAGTGTATTCTAGCCTGACTCTCTCTCTCTCTCTCTCTATATATATATATATATATATATATATATATATATATATCATACTTGTTGAGGCGCCCGACTAGTCGGCTGGGCGTTTTGGTGGCCAACGACTGGCATGTCGCCTGGGTTTTTCATCATATTGAGCGTCCGCCCAAACCGACTGGTCGACTAGTCGGCCGACTAGTCCGACTGGTCGGCTGGTCGCCCTGTAAGTCGGCCACTTATTTGGTGGGCTAGACAATTTTCTTTAATTTTTTTAACTAATTATATATTACTAATATATATAACTAATTATATAAGTATATAACTATATACTTATAGTTATATAGTATATATAGCTATAACTATATAAGTATATAACTATATATATTACTAATATATAACTAATTGTATATTATTAATATATATAACTAATTATATAAGTATATAACTATATACTTATATTTATATAGTATATATAACTATAACTATATAAGTATATAACTATATACTTATAGTTACATAAAATATATAACTATAATTATATAAGTGTATAACTATACATATTACTAATATATATTACTAATATATAACTAATTATATATTACTTATATATAACTAATATAGTTAAATAGTATATATAACTATACTTCTATAAGTATATAACTATATATATTACTAATATATGAGTATATAACTCGCATATTTTTGTATATAAGTATATAACTATATATTACTAATATATATAACTAATTATATGGGGAAAAAACCTACCCCTGGGCGGCCGACTAGTTGGCCTGGTCGCCCAAGGAATCAGGGTGACCGACTGGCCGCCTTGACAAGTATGATATATATATATATATATATATATATATATATATATATATATATATATATATATATATATATATATATATATATATATATATATATTGGTATGTAGGCTATTATCAACTATATTATAGGAAATGATTGATTAGTGTTGTTACAATGTTATGCATGTATATCATTTAAGATACTTAGATTTTTGATAACATATTACTAACGAAAGAATTAAGAAGAGGAGTACTAACCTATAGGTCATGAATCATAGGAGTGGACTAGCTCCCATGGTCAAGACTTGGCCTTGTGATTTCCACAACCAAATGAGGTTGACTCTTTGTTGCAGGTGTTGTCGAGGTGCTAAGTCCTTATGGGATGGGTTCTACTGGGTGAAGAAGGAAAGGCACCTACAACATCATTTAGGTGGCATGTTGGGCTTTGTTGCATGCCTAGATTGGAAGATTATGTGGCTACTTGTGGTAGTTTCTCACTGGAGGAGAAGGGTTGTTTCAGATCTATAGGTTGAAGATTGGTCAGGAACTCATGGGTGTTATGCACTCAAGGAGGGTGCACCATGGTTTTCCAGACAAAGAGGAGATGGGGAAGTCATATTATGTCTATCCATGCTGACTGTTATTGTTCTTTGCATTATGGGAGATGGCGAGGACGGTGAATCTTCATGGTTCTTTCACTGGATTAGAGATGGACATGGTGTCCTCCTACAGTCGGCCTTCTTTGGACTCATCGTAGAGTGGTGGTGGCAACACAAATGTGTCGTGGTAGCTGGCGAGACCTAGTACATGCTGCTAGCATCAGGGATCTGGTTGTATTGTAGGTCGGGCTTGTAGGCTTAGTTATCGAGTTGTTGACGATGGTTGTTTATGGCTGGGGTCAAAGCGATAGAAGGCGTAATTGTAGAGGTGATATCGTGGGGAGGCATAGGATCAGGGTTGATGCCATGTTGATTCTAATGATGAAAGTGGAGGTGGCGTCAGTGAGTTTGCTTGTCATGAGTATCCGATTTGTGGTGATTGTGATGAGGGTGGATCATGTTCTAAGGTGGTGGCCAGAGGTGAGGGTATCTAGTAACTCGAGGGTGTCTACTTTGTAGGGCTCTGTGACAGTCATTATTTGCCATCTTGTTCTACTGTAGTCGATGAAATGAAGTTCCATAGGATGGTGTGGGCTATCTAGGGTTTTAGGGGGTGTAAATAATGTGAGGGGTGAGGAAGAGAATAATCAATCTGGGTTGCGGTCTGAAACCAGAACTACTTGTCTAATGTTTTTTGCAATGACGACTATCATTACTTGCGGGGAGGTTTGAATCGTAGCAAAGTGATTTTGGTGTATATAATGCCTTGATTGCCGCTTTCTTAGTGAGAGGAGACAAGGAGGCGCTAGGCTATTAGGGTTCAAGGTTGTTTCTTTGGCATTGCAGGTGTTGGAAACTTGGAGCCAAAGAGAAGTAAATAACTCCATGGGCTAGAGTTATATGGAGGGGAGGATGGATGAGTGTGCCATCTCCTTCCTCTAAATATCGGTGTGTGGCAGTGAGGGAGAAGATGCAAGTGATCCCCTCAATCATATTAATTCAATGTTAGTAGATTGATCCTCTTAAATTCTCATTATATCATAAACTCTTGTAGCACCTAGTCTATATGTTCAAATGCTATGAGGATTCTCCCATAGATTTAACTCCCACCATGGTGACTTCTAAAATATATTGACATTCTACTTTTAGAATTCTATTCGAGCTATCAAAAGTTCTTTCCATGATAATTTATATGTTTATTTATCTATATTATTTTAGGCTTATTCCAAGTCCGTTAGGTGTAAGAATTAAGATACTTGGCCACCGAAACATCTACTCAGTTGATTTCAGTTCAATTATTGGAAATTGTTACAAAAGAGATCAAAGTTATGTATGGAATGAAATGTGGGGAATAGATGATAATATTCCTAAAATGAGGAGAAAACTAATTTAATTTTGAGAAATTCAAATATAACCAAGGAATTGAAGTTGAGGTTTTTCAATGAGGATGATTATGAATTATATCCCAATATAAGTTTGGTACCTAAAATTCAGTATGTTACAAGACCCTTTGATTTTACATATGAATATGCATCACATGCAGGAAAGAGAAAGCTAGAAAGATAGGAAAGAGTAAATGTTAGTAATGATATGAGCAATGAACTTGTTTGAATTACATAACAATCTTTGATTTGGTTGAATCCATATGCCTCACTTAATCCTAGAAACTAAAACGCATGATGGCGAATGCAAGTTTCATTTAAAAGAGTTTGAATAGTAACTGTGGTTTAATATTTAGAGTTAAAATTGTTGTTGTAGAAATTGGACATAATATTCGTAGAGAATGTGTAAATAAAGAACAAATGACTAACATTATCCATTTATCTTGATAAAGGAGGCATAAGAAAGATCATATATGCCTCTTTTGTTCCAATTGTCATGCACAACCTTTTTTGTGTCATTTGTTACCCATAAGGCCTTGTTTGGTTCTCATTATGTGAAAATTATATAATAGATGGAATGATTGGAAGTAATAAGAAATAAAATATGAGATAGTATAAAATTTCCCATCCTAGGTTTGGATAGACTAGGTATTAGTTAACATGATACTAAATTTTTGATCCCACCTTAATCACATGGAGCCATAGTTGTTGCTA
Organism: Alisma plantago-aquatica; assembly: GCA_963693085.1. Taxonomy (NCBI): domain Eukaryota; kingdom Viridiplantae; phylum Streptophyta; class Magnoliopsida; order Alismatales; family Alismataceae; genus Alisma; species Alisma plantago-aquatica. Next base: position 1,008,740,549 of record OY856413.1, read on the forward strand.
TGTCAATAGGTACCTAATTGGGATTTGTTCTTGTTGACATCTAGGGTGATAGCATGTTCGTTGTGCTTCCTCATCCCATAAACATTGGCATAATTCCATGCTTAGCTGTTGGGCATCGTCATGATGAACATCAAACACATAGATTCCAATTCTAGAAATATACACATGCAAAATTTATAGATTTGGACAAGGTGGTGACCACCTGAGACAAAGAAAAAACTCTATCAGTGACAACATATGGACATCACACCCCCCAAAAATAGGTAAAGAGATGATTTTTTTGCTTGGTAAGCTGGTCCCTCCATCTTATTACTTTTTCTAGTATTTACAAACATATAAAAATGAAAATGACTTGAAATATTATGTACACATGGAGAAAAAAACTTCCATGGACATACATATGCCCTACGATATGAGATCCACTGATAACTTATTTAGACACAAAGTTTTAGATTTGAAAGGATCGTTACTTTGTGATGGACATGCATTCATTCGAATGGAGTAGTGGTTCTTTTGTGCAAGGGGGGCATGATCATTCAACCTTGTGGAGAGCGAGTATCAACAATGTCACAATGGAGCCGCTTGTGGGATTAGACAAATCCACCCAACATTAATTATGTAGACGGAGGATGTGCTTTCTCTCTAGTTTTTAATCATGATTCATTCTCATTAGAACCAAACATTAGAAATGTGAGAAACCATTACACTAAATGAGACAACTCAAAACACAAAACATGATTACTCATTAATTAATCACAAACTCACAAAATATGGTAAATTAAAATCGATTTCAACATTTCCCAGTTGCTCAAAAACATTCACATAAAGGCCCAACAACTTGCTTTATTTGATAAAATGCTCAATATCCTTTACCACTACTCTATAGCCTTAGCTACAAGATAAACTTTATAAAGAAACACTATCCACATATTCCACATATACAAGCATCAAAATGCTATTAAAATCTTAATTCAATAGAAACATCGTATACAAACTTTCCCGCTCGGACCTGAGAGTACAAGGACAACTCTAGGACATACTAGACAACTAAGCAACCATATATAGGGTTCACCACCTCGGTTTCTCCTTGTTGCCATGGTTTTGTTGCCGCTATTGTCGATCACCTAAAAAATGTGGTGACCCCTGAGGTGAGACCCAGTCCAAGAGAGAGATATAATTCTCTCCAACAGATATTGATTACATCAGATTAAACAGTAAATAACTTAGTAGTTGGAGTATTTAATAGTCAATTGAGCAAATTGAACAATTCAAGTATCCTAAATAGGTTAAGAAAATAAGCTTAGCAACAAGTATGATTATCAATATATATACATGTAACAAATAAGTTCATTTCTTCTATCAAATATCTACTCATGTTCCATAAGATTGCATCTAATAACAATCATCGTCATTAGTCTGACTATCATCATATGCCTTGCTAACAACACAAGCAATCTAGTAACATAACTATTTCCAACATCATAAATATGTCTAGTAGCATAGTATGTCTATCAATATTGGCATGTCTAATAAAGGGAACATATCTACATCATAAGTAGAGCTATCATCATAAACACAACTAACTGAATAAGTATTATTAGTAGTTTAAGCATTTCTAGCTACAAAAGCATGCTAAAAGTATTATACATAGCTAGCAACATAATCTTAACTATCAGTTGCTAGTATACCTGACAACATAATCATGTTTACAACATAAGTGCATCTACAACATAAGCATATCTGTTATCTCTATGTAACGAAAGAAAACAAGGGTTATCATCCAATATGAAGCATTGTGTATAGCCCTAAACATGTATGCTACACAGATGTATTACATCTTCTATTACGCCTTGAGTAATTTGAATCGTACCATCCAAAGTCCAACCAACCCCTATGAAGAGCTATTCGGTTCCGTATAAGATCTAGGAGTGTCAGTATGCTAAGATATCACCCCCTCGGTCAGTACGAGTAAAAAGGTAGTGACATATCAGTCAATGCTACCACTACAACGACATATAGTCAAGTTGCTAACAACTAGTCCGCCCTTGGTACAAGTCACGACACTAGAGAATAAGCTTACACATGGCTGTTCTATAAGAGGCATATGCAGTTATACTGCTACCTTTCACATTTCACAATATCTGAGGCATAACCGCAGTCATCCTCCATAACCTGTAATTGTGGATGACAAGGATATATCCTCAACTTGTCAGCCCCACATACTCAATAGTATGTGCTCCGTGTTTCCCTTAGAAATACTCATTTCACCATCAAGAAAATTCTGACACTAAAGATGGTTCTATGACACTGGGCACTACATGATTAGAGTTTCATTTGATTAGTTATCTACAATTGGGGGTATTAAGGCTGGGTCAAGCAAGTGGACATACAAACCCTAATTCATATCTAGCAAACATTGCTATATAACAACTTCAGAAGATATAAAACATATGTGACATAATTTCTCATCTCAAGATCACATGGCAATATTCACCTACCAATCAAGAGATTATACTTATCATCAAATCATCATCACATGATACTATTATCTTGCCATTCATGAGACTATACTTGTCATCATACTATCACATAATATAAATCCTTAGCACAATATCATAGGGTATCAACCCTTGTCAACATAAGAGGAATACACCTCATTCAGGGCTCAACCATGCCCAAAGGTCTTTAAGACCATCATATCATTTCCTGTAAGTTCATCATTATCTTTCTATGCTTTATAACAAGGTTCAACAAACTCACCACACATGTGATACACGAGCTCAACATAATTTGCATTAAAGAACTGAAAGATGTTCACATGATAACACTGCAGGATTACCTTAGCAATTAAGAGCATTCTTTTATTATAACAACATGTAAGGAAGCTATATAATTGGCCATCATTATACTTATAGTATAAAAGTTTAGCATAAGAAAGCATAGATCATGAAACTATAATGACCTTTGAATCAATCATTACGAAGGATATTCCATCATCATCACATTCCATACCATTCTCAAGTATGGATCCACACATAACTCGAGATGTAAGCATTAGGTTATAGTATACTAGAATTACACAACAATAATAGGGACTCCATTATTCTATTATTCCACTAAGGAAGGCTAACAATAGTTAATCACCATCACCTAAGTTCATTAGAATTAAGTGTAACAAGCTATATCACATTAGGGTTACATATCAACACAATATGGTTATTATCCATTCTATTCATATGAGGGCAAAGGTAAGACTACCTTATTAAAGGGAATCATCCATTGGTTCCATCATCATTCAACCATATCACCATACCACAACATCATCTAAAACCATTGGGTGTAGAAAAGGGAAGACCATTGGTTATTTACATAAGTAAACACCTTGTATAAGCCACCTATGAAGTCATTGAGTTGTGACCTAGAAAGAGTCACCATTAAACCATAAAGATCCCTTATTTAATAACATAAAGGGGGCACCATAGGTTGTGGGATTAAAACCCATCATCAGTCGTATATTTTAAGCAAGTCATCATGCCAACAATCAAGCTCCTTAAATTGATCACATGAGGAAAACCATCAAATTCAAATTATTAGAAATCATATGTAATACTATATATTTCAATCCAAACCATTGGATGTTAAAAAATCCAATATAAACCATTTGATAAAGTCTATTATTCAAAACTATTAGATGAAGAAGTGTTAGATCCTAACTGTGACGACCGTCTCACGAAAACAAGATTAACTAATGCGGAAGCATTCACTAAGCAACGAATTACCAAAAATCACTAAAAATTAAAACCTTTTCATTAAGAGATTCATCAAAGGAAAACTTTCTCACATAGAACCAAAGTAACATAATTACATTCTTGTTCAAAGGTACATATTATGTATCATCTCCTTTTGAGAATTACAAGCATCAGCTGTCCTGTTAAACTAAACACAGACAGTATGAAAATCTCGAGGCACTGAGCCAAAATCTCGAAAGCACTAACTATTACTCCGAGGACCTGAGAGTACAGAGACAACACATAGGACTCTATCTACATCTATACAAGGCATAACAGCCAGTGTCTCCACCTAAGACTTCACTGTTGTCCCTGGTGTTGTTGTTTTTGTCCTTCTCCTACTGAAGGATTCATGCCTCCTCGTCTGCGTCCACCTAAAAATGTGATTCCCACGGGGGTGAGACAATTGTAAATTGCCCCAGCGAGAGATATAACTCTCTGCCAGTAACATTATTATTGCAGCTTAAGAAGATAAATATACACAAAGGAATTATATTTTTTTGGAAGCATTTAATTCAATGTCTAACAGATTAGAACATCATTCTTATCAAAAGCAATACAACTATAATTTGATAGAACAACATGTCACTTATCCTTTAAGGAATATGAAGAACATGTATAACATTTATTCACTACAACATCATTACCACAACATTAACTGTCTTCAGGCTTGGATCATATATCTACTACATGGCATTGTCATTATGGAGTCATGGCCTGTACCCATACTCTTTTCACAAAGTGTTGGGATCTTAATCCCTCAACTCACCAAGTACATTTCCTCTTCTTAACAAGTTCATCATCATGATTATAACATCTGGGTATTTTGGACCCATAACTCACCATAGGATACTTATTACCACTTGTCATGTAACTTTTTACCTTCATATCATCTGACCAAAGACATCATAATTCATTCTATACAATGTATTTTACATAGTACACAAAGCTCATTGATTCTTACTACACAAAGCATATGAAGGCTTATAAAGCCTATAAAACATTCTCAATAAACAAGCATCATAGCCCATACATGGCTATGCTTCCCATCTCATCATCCCTGCATGATTAGTATTCATGGTAACAATTATAATGCTTTCATATCAGTATCATACAACACTAAGTAGTATCATCCCTTTTTAGGGTTCATGATTTCTCTTTCACATCAGTACCCTTCATTAGGGTTTTCCATAAATAAACAATAACCACTTGGGTTCTTAAGATCATATCATTAATGATCAGCCCTATTCCATTGCTTCTCAAAGCTAGAAACCAAAAACAGATATCATAAGTATTCAAACATACTTATATATCCTCATCATTTATCATTGAATGTATTATCAACACAAAGTATGAGTTTCTTTCTCCTCTTTATCAGACTATGATTGAATCATAGTATATTAATTTGGATTAACCTTTTCATAAGGCATGTTAGCCTACAACCATTAAGGTGCATTACATCTCAATGTAACAATTGACATGACACATTTCATGTGTCATCCATTCCAATTATAATGAACTTAGAACACATCATAGTATATCAGAATTGGGGTGTTGGATGTGATATCTATCATACCTTGATGTATCACTTCCCTCAACACCTTCATCTTACTTGAGTTTATTCACTTAGCTTGTATTAGGGTATCACTCATCCTAATACTTATGCACTAGGTCATCACATTTATTATGCAATGTATTGGTCATGATTCATCTATTTTAGAGTACACAACCATTGCCAAAGATATGGACTCACCCTTGAGTCAGGGAATATTCATATAAGGATATCCATAATCAACCCTCCTAGGTATTTCATTTGTCAATACATAAATCACTATTCCATCAATAGGAATAGGATTTCCATAATTATAATTTGAGGTTCACTTAGAATCTCACAAACATATATAGATTTCATCTATAATCACTCTTCATTAGAGTTTCATATAATATCCTTCTATATTAGGGCTTCACCTAGTATTATGTGAAATTAAGATTTCACAACACATCACCCAGTGTTAAGGCTTCACATTAGTATTAATGGCACTACCCTATATTAGGGTTTCATATACCTTTATCCCATTTTAGGGATTAGGGTTTACCATTCACATCCAAGTGGGGTTTCTCTTTCCTCATACCCAAATTAGGGTTAGGATATACGATTCCCATTAAATTAGGGTTTCTTGCATTGTGATACTAAGTTAGGGTTACATCATCACCTTAGATTATGGTTTCACTAAGCTCTGCCCTTAAATTAGGGTTTCACATAACCTTGTTCTAATTTAGGATCAAGGTACATCAATCTTTTCAATGAAGATTTCATGGTCTCATATTATGAATCAAACCTTGATTACACATTTATTCACAATGAGAGGATTAGGGCTTATTAAGTAAGCAATCATCTCTCCCATTCACTCTCCCTCTCATCCTCACTAGGATGTTAACTATTCCAAGATTAATCTAGGTCAACTCTTTACTTGAGTACACAAAGCTAGGGTTAGCCTTTATAATCATCATGGGTCTACATCATTAATAATCAGATAGCTAATTGACCTTTGATCATATTAGATGTCCAAATGGTATAATCAATTAAACCATCAATTATATAAGGAATTCAAAAGAATTGACCAATTAAACTTTCAATTCCACAAAGTGATCAATTGAGTTAACCATTGAAATCTTCAATTGCATTAAGTAGCCAAATGGATTCACCATATTGGACTTTCAATTACATAAGATACTCAAATAGATTAACCATGTTGATCTTCACAATGTTAATTACTTAGACCATCAATGATCTTAGTTCTCATAAATCAATTGGTTGAAAACCATTTGAAAAAGTTATACTTGAAACCAATTGGACAAAGTAGGTATTGAAACCGTTTGCACTTTGGGTCTCCAAACGGTTTGAGATTGTTTGGTCCCAAACGGTCTTGAGACCGTTTGGTCCAAACCTTCTCAAAACCGCATGGACCAAAAAGGCACTTCAACACTGAATCGACTCAATGTTTCAATCCATGGACCAACTACAAATTGAACCACTAAAGTATTCATCAATTGGACCAATGAATCATCATTTAATTAGACCTTCAATTTAGGGTTTTGAATCCAATTGAACCATGTTTGATAATCAAGAAACCATCACTTAGGGTTTGAAATTGAGGATCCATCAATGGTTGACATTGTGGAATCAAATCAATTGAAATCAATAAACTATCATCATCACATGATATAACATGACCTCAAACGGTCTTGGATGACCACCAAATGGTCTTGAGACCATTTGGTTGATCTCCAAATGGTCTTGAGACCGTTTTCCCATTCCATCATCAAAATCCATGACATCCAATTAGGGTTTTGGACCATTAGATTGATTATCAAATCAACACTTAGTTGCAATTCAATTCGGTACCTTTAGACCTTCAAAAACTTAGCCATACTTAACCCTAGACCTCCAAACAGTCTTGGGTGACCCCCAAACGGTCTTGAGACCGTTTGGGTGATCCCCAAACGGTTTTGAAACTGTTTGGGTCATTCAACCCAAAACATCATCTCAATCAATTTCAAAATCAACACTTAGCCGATTAGGGTTTGCAATTAAGGAATCATTCATCATTGAAACCTTCAAGATAAAACCAATTGAAACCATTGGATCAAGATCCAAGTACCACATCATATATCTTCAAACGGTCAACCATTCCAAACAGTTTGGAACCCAAACCACCAAACAGTTTGCAAACTGTTTGGTCATCAAACGGTTTGATGAAACCGTTTGCCCTAGATATTTGGGGAGGTGTGTGCTTATGATGATGTCATCATCATCAATCTCCAAACTCATGAAATCTACTGTGATTTCCATGGAGATTGCATCAATCAACCAAACTTAATTTTGGAAATATAGAAATGATCACCAATTGATAAGGAATTGATTGCAATAATAAAAGTATGGGTTCAAGTTATAAAACCCACCTCCAATTGAGCTCCAAAGCTCCAAGCTCACGACAACAATGGTGGATTCAACTCCTTTCACTATTCCAAGGGTCGTCCTCAAGCTTTGAGTGAAAAGAATTGGTTAGAATTGAAGAGGGGATCGAGATATGAAGAATGCATACATTGATTTTCGATTTTCACCATGGATTCAAGGTGAAAGGAGGTCAAGAACCTTACCAACAGGTTGGGGGTCGTCCTCCTGATCCTCCACAGCTCCTTGGTCGTTTTCCAAGCAAGGGGAAAGAAAAGAATCCGAAAAAGCCTTTGTTTTGGCTTGGAAATGGTACTTTTATAAGAAAATTGATGAGAAAGAAAATCTTTTATAAAAGTCTTTTAATTCCAAAATTGTTGCCACCACTTCCCCCTTGGTTTCTTGCATGTAAGGGAATCTCTATACCCACCTAACTCCCTTCCATTATCCATGAATTAAGGGAAAAGAAATTAAGCACCTTAACCCTTATAATAAGAATATCCATATTTGAGTGGAAATTCTTTTTCTTATAATAATGGTGAGTGGAATTTCACCTCCTTAGGATATGCTCGTGCCTTTGCAAGGCTTTGAGATCATCCACACACATCTGAATCCAACCATTTTAATTTTGGTTGAAGGCCCTTTAAATAATACATTCATTTTTTCCCTAAATTGAATTAGGGTTTCACTTAGGATTAAATCTTGATTATTTTAATATCAATATTCTCTCTCCTCCAACTTAATTCAAATTAGGCGCCCCTCTCATTTTATTTTCTCTAAAAGATGTCAAGAAACATTAGGGACCTTATTGAAGTGGTAAATTACATGTTGAACCCTAGGTTTTGGGTAAATTGCACATTACACCAAAACTAGGTTTTAATGCACAAGGATTGCTTTACAAGCTTAATCTTGGTGCCCAAGCTTATGAAAACCATACCACTACATCATATTCATTCTTATGATGTCTCAACATCAGAGGAACATATTATCATGTACAATTTGCAAGTTCACCCCTCAACTTGGGTAATTTTCACTTTAGTCCAAAATAAGCAAACATTGCTTAAACATTGTTCAAACATGACCAAAATTGAAACATAAGTTTCTCATGAGCCCTAATTACTTTTCCCAAGATAAGATTAAAAATCTACTCAACCTTATTAGGCAAAAAATCTAGGGTTAATTCATAACCCAGGTCAGGGATGTTACACTAACCATTGGATCAGGTTCATATTTCAAAACCATCCATTGGAGTATAAGTCTAACCATTAGATCAGTTGAACCAAGAAACCATTGGTTTATGGCTTAATTGAAGCTACATTTAAAGCCTTGACTCACCATTAGTTGTGGTGACCTGATCTACCATTGGTTGTGACATCTCATCATTAGAAAATCAAACCATTTCTCATTGAGATTTCAAGAGAGCTTAACACTTACCTAAGGTGTGAATATCAGTTTACACCATCATTCATCACCTTTGGTTACCAGCTTCGATTGTCATAAAGACCACACCATCGGGTCACGTGTTTAGAGAAGAAAACAACCTAGAAACCCTAATATGGACCATCGGTTGATAGGTGCTTAGCACCATAGGTGGTGATACCAACCTGAACTAAATCATCTCCTTCCTTAGGGAGAACATGCACATGATTATATATAGGTTCATATAGAACTGAAAAGAAAATAGGAAACACCATAAAAATTTGAAATCCCAATCAAGCTTAGCTTCTTAATGCTTAAATCACCATTTTTGAACAAGAACTTGAGCTAACAAGCTTATAGTAAGCAATATAAGTAAAGAGGGTTATAAAACTCACCTCTAATGAGAAGAACAAACTTCTAGCAGTAAGAAACTCGAGCAAAGAAGGAAAGAAAACTCGGGTTTCAGATCTGAACTCGGCCAAGTAGGCACTTTTCTCCACAAAGAAGCAAAACTCTAGAAGAAGAAGAAGCAAGAAAGGTAGATTCTTGAGTTCTAGAGCAACTTCTACCATGGAATAGTAAGGTTACGACCTGGAGAAAGGTAGGAGGAAGAAGAAATGAGAAAGAAATTGAGGAAAGAAGGGGATAGTTTCTTCTTTAGGTCAAGATCACCAAGAAGGAGCTTTAGAAACCCTAAAGGAAGCAAATTGTAACCCTAGATGCTTCTACCAAGAAGATCCACACCTTCTTCTTCCTTGGAAGCAGGTGCACGGTCAACCAGAGGAAGGACGATGCTCTTAATAGGAGGGAAGTGGCAGTGAGTAAAAGTTTCGTTTGGCTACTTAAGGATAGGTATATAAAGCTTGGAGGATAAGGTAGAGAAGAAGCATAAGGTGTACAAGTAGCTCCCCATGTGTCCATGACCTTAAACTTTAAGGATATATAAGCAAACACACAAGAAGCTACCTCACTATTCAAAGAGACCTTATTAGGCACCATTCGTTGAATTTCCAAGACAAGCAAATAAACCATTGGTTGATAGCTCCTAAAGGTAGCTCATCCACAAAGGGGTAAATCCTAATATACCCTTGAAGAAAACACCTCCAAATCAAGGTACAATTGAGCACCCCATGGCTCAAAAAGGTCAAGAATAATAAGAGAACATTCAAGGACCATAATGCAAGTGACAAATTGTAAAGGAAACCTCTCAATTAGGTAAATTGCATAAAAGTACAAAATGTGCATAAAATTGCATATCTTGCACAAACCGTATCCAAATTGGACCAAATTTGAAACTTAAGCTTATCACATGATGAAAAAACATATCATAAGGTTATATTAGGATTATAAGAATTATATTATGGTAATTAAATATGTTCAGCCATTAAGTAAAGTTAGGGATCTTACAAGAAAAGTTCGACAAAAAGGCTTTAAATTAAACACAATCATAGAAGCTTATTATGTCTAGCAAGCCATAGAAGTAAGTATACTTTAGGAGGACAATTAAAGTGTCAATAATTTCAAAAAATCTTGTTGTGCTCCTCCCCAAATGATAAATAAATGATACGCTTTCGAAAAGTATCAATTTCAATCCATACTTAAGAATGTTGCTGGTGTTGTGTGGTCTAGCTATAAGGTTGATTTGGTGTGAGACATTATTTTTTAGATCGCATTGGCTGATGATCTATGGAAGGTTTTGTTCATGTTAGTGCTAAGATTCTTGAGATTAATAAATATCTAGATGCTAAAAATTGTTGGAAATTTGGATGTTGGAATTGTCACCGACAAGACGTCTGTAAAGAGAGCAAGGGTTCGACTGAAATTTGATAGCTATCCAATAGTTTTTTTTTGGGGGGGGTGTGGGGGGCGCTCCATAAGGAGCTATCTATGTAATGTCACCCTTTTAGGAGGTATCAACAAAACTGAGTGCATGTTTTTGTGTTGATTTGAGCCCAAGGCGGTCTGTGCCTATAGTACGTAACATGAACAAAGTCTGACCAAGTACTTCTGTGACTATAAATGAGACAAGCTAGAACTTTAACCTGGTACACTATTTGGCGTCATTGGTGTGGTTCCATAGAAAATTCTTCCCCATTTTGTTGTCATTGTTTCTACCTGGGTAGGAGGTGTACAATTTATAAAGTAGGAAGCCAAGCCGATAAAAAGGAAGCATTAATTAACTAGAATAAGGCGGCCTGTAGGGCAGAGGCTATTTGTTGTCTAAAGATACCGATTTGTCTTGCATGACATCTCATGAGTGATGGGCTACGAAACCTGGTGTGAAGGCCTAAATACATTACGCTGTGTCACTTCCAGGGGATCGTGTCCTTGTTTTAAATTTTAAAAAGGTCAAGAATTATATACAACGTGGAAATTCTTCGGAAATCAAAACGTGTTGGGTTGGCCTGGCCATGAGAGCCCACTTGTAGCCCAAGCTGTCCAACCGGGAAACTTTGCCCCTGTTTGGTTCAGGCGTGGAGCGGGTTTAGGCCTTGTCGCGTAGCGACACATAGGACCAAACCAGTCCGGCTCGGGCTGGGTTTCCGTTTGGCAAGGAGACTGGTTCGGACCCCGTTTTGAGTTTAGTCAGTCCCGTTTTGAGCTTGACGCAGTACAGGTAGAGGCAGGTTTGGAATCTCAAACCCGGTTTGCTCCGTCGCGTCCCTCGCGTCCCTCGTCCCTCGCGACGCATCTTTCCCTCTCTCCCTGGCCAAGCAGCTTTCCCCCCTTGTCTGCTCCTGACGCAGCTAGCTTCGGCGCTGCTGGCATCTTCTCCCTCATGACGAATCGACAATTGCCTACCTTCTGCCATGCTCGCCCGTGAAGTAAATGCGAGTAGGCTGCCTCGATCTGCCATGGTTGTCCCGGTCAAGCGGCCGCTAGGCTTCCTGCCGCCTGCCACCGCCGAGATAGGTCGGTCAAAAGCAAGGTTCCGATGCTTATCTCCATTCGCCAGGTCTTCCATGAATGGTCATGTCGTCCACAGAAGAAGGCGTAGGCGGCACAGAGGAATCTGAAACCCTAGTCAATGTTGTGCCTTTAAATTGAGGGTGTGGTGCTGCGAGGTGCTCGACTTCTACACAAGCCTCTTCGTTGAAGTGTTGCGAGGTGTTCCACAGAAGATCGTTGCCGCTCGCTCGTGGTCTGTCGGTGCTGCCCAGGTCGACGCTTGTGCCCAGGTTCCGCCGATTCCGTCATCACTCCAAGGGGAGATTCTGCTCAGGTTGGTCTCTGGATAGGGTAGAGGGTTCTTTCTATTTTAATGTCGATTAGGGCACAATGTCGAATAAGTACCAAAACATTTGTGAAATGGTGTTCTTTATCGAAACATGTACGGTTGAATCTGATGTTATCGTCATTTCGGTTGAGTTTATCAGTTGTTAGATTGGGTTTATATGATGTTAAGTACGAAATAGTTGACTCCTTTTGCTAGTTAAAAGCGTATATTTTTTGAATGTTGTTGATTTTGATGCTTTTCCCGTTGTTTACTCTGCACAGAACATACTTGTTATTGTTTTTATGCTCTAGACGAGCATGGTCTCTCAACTGATGTGGTCTGTAGTATGTGTTGGTCTAAGAAGCACGATTTTAATAGGAAAAAAATATTATTTGTATATGTAATGAAGGTCTTTGCAGTTACCTTATCATATGTACAAATAGTTGATTTAATGTATGCCATACGATCTACCTATATGAAGATGTTACAAAATTTAAAATGGTATATATGTGACAGTGATCTAGGATTATAACTTCATATATCCTTGTCTTCTTATTAGACATTAATTGATGGGGATGTTAAATGATGGTACTATACGTTTGTTTGATGGCTGAATATGGTGATATGGAGCATACACCATATCTTGTTGCTGGCTTTTCAGAAAGATGTTAGACTTGACTTGGTTTTAGTCATACACCAAACTCCACTTGCATTTGAAGCTTGAAATGCGTTTTTCTTAGTGAGTCTGTATTCCATCTTGGTTAAGGAGTATCCTTTCCTCTGTTGTCATATTAGTGAGTCTGTATTCCCTGGTCGAGATGCTTTCTCTGTAAACCAGTCGGACAAAAGGTTCTCATTCATCCATTATTCCTTACTGGGGCTGGGTATGCATTCCATCTTGGTTAAGGAGTAATTATCAAACCTTTTTCAGTTTGTACCATCTCCTGTTTCGAGATCATGTGCTCTCATTGGGACATTCTACGTTCATATATTCTTGTGTTCTTATTAGACATGAAGAAGTTATGGGGATGTTAAATGAGGCTATGAAGATGTGTCTTATATCGAATGTTAGATGATGATAGGTCCAGGGAGGAGTACCTCATTCAGATGAATCATTTGTTTTTTGTAAATGACCTTTTATATGGATAGTAGAATGTAGGAACAAGTAAATCATGTTACACTAATGTTAGTCATGTGCTCTGCTGAAAAGGTTTATCTCTGATGTTTAGTCCTGAACTCATGTTAAAAAAGGGTGGCTTAACTTTTTAGTCTATACTAATGTTAGTCATGTGCTCTGCTGAAAAGGTTTATCTCTGATCATTAACTGTCTAATCATTCTATTTGATCATTAACCTACCTACATGCTCATTGGTGTTTCATTATTTGTGTTTGGGTGTTAATCAAATAAGCTTGTCTCATTTGATAATATTTGTAACTTGCCTATATGCTCGTTGGTGTTTCATTATTTGTTTTTCGGTGTTAATCAATGAAGCTTGTGTATATGTTGATTGAATCAGTATTGAAGGAACACACATAAAAAATGGTTTCTGTTGTGACTGAATTGTATTAAACATTTACACTGATTATGTAAAGGTACTAAAAAATAGAAATGTATTTTAGCACAAAAAATTTGAGTGATGATCTCAGACAAAGAATTTGACTCATGTTAAAAACTATAACCCTATAGACATGTTAGGTTTTTGTTCTTTTATGTATATGTGCTTCAGTAACATGCGTTTGAACACATTGGAACATGCGTTTGAACACATTGGTTACAACTTCATGAATGTGTTTTAATTTTAGTGATCTCATGTTATGAATTAGATGGAGTCATTTGATAATATCTGTAATTTGTATAACCCTATAAATCAAGCAGAATGTGGTGTTCTATTCACCTTGTTTACTCTGCCATAGAACACACTTGTTATTGATTTTAATGGTTTCTGTTGTGACTGAATTGTATTAAACATTTACACTGATTATGTAAAGGTACTAAAAAATAGAAATGTATTTTAGCACAAAAAATTTGAGTGATGATCTCAGACAAAGAATTTGACTCATGTTAAAATCTATAACCCTATAGACATGTTAGGTTTTTGTTCTTTTATGTATATGTGCTTCAGTAACATGCGTTTGAACAAATTGGTTACAACTTCATGAATGTGCTTTAATTTTAGTGATCTCATGTTATGAATTAGATGGAGTCATTTGATAATATCTGTAATTTGTATAACCCTATAAAACAAGCACAATGTGGTGTGCTATTTGCCTTGTTTACTCTGCCACAGACCACACTTGTTATTGATTTTATTTATCATTGTTTCTATTTTTTAAATCATTTTACACATGCAAGATCTGATATTTACAAAATGCGTGTGCCATGTAATTGATCTGAGTCAGGTGTGTTTGCCTACTTTTCTTTCCATATTTTTATTTTCAACTTTTGTTTAAATATCTTTCGAAGAATTTTTCCTAAATGTGGGTGACATTAATCTGAACCAGCAGATATGTAATTTACACTATACTGTGCGGTCGAGATATCGAACATAGTTTAAGTCATTTCCCTTGTTGTACTAATTAATTATATGGGAGTTGGATCCCAACAATACATTGTAGGTTTTTGGTTTTAAGGCAGAACATATGACTGCGTTTTCAGTTAAAATTTTCCCAGTTAAGCAGGTTGATCTTTATAATTATTTCATCATGGTTGTTGTTATATATTTATGTACATCTTAGTTACCGGTCGCTGTCATCAAATATTGCAGCAACTACACGAGTATGCCTCCCGTCGACCCTAACCACCGTATTGTATGGACAAGAGAGTCTGATGTCGCTGTGGTGATAGCATTGCGCAAACAATATGACCTAGGCAGGTGTATTGATGATAATTTTACTAGGGACTCTTGGAGGGAAATAACTTCTGATGTCAATAATAGGGTTGGCGACGTGTATAAGTTAGACCAGATAAGATGTCGCTGGAAGAACCTTAAAAAGGACTACGTCCATTTGAAGGGTTTGACCAGCAAGAGTGGCGTTGGATGGAATGAAGAAAGGCACAAGCCCATTGTACCGGACACCCCTGAGTGGAAAGAGGCCATTGCGGTACGCACACTATACAGAACTTTTATCCTAACAAATTGTGACTGTACATGTAAACATGATTATCCTAATACACATATTTTTGAAAGCGTAGGTAGACAGGGACCTGACTAGGTTGCTTAGGCGCCCGTTTCCCTACTACTACGACATAGAGCTAATGGCGGGGAGGAACATTGCTAGAGGACACCATGCAATGTCTTCGGAGGACGGTCAGATTCTTGCAGATGTTGCGTCTGAGGATGATGTAAGTGTCGAATTAGGCGCGGCTGATACACCCATGTACACAGAATCGGCAACAGATGAGCGTAGCGTACCCGCAGCTACCGTGCAAAGTGAGGGTGAAAGCGCGCGGCCTGGGGGAACAGATAACCCGTCAGTTGGGGGCAGGAGTCCTTCTACCCATACGCGCAGGAAACAACAATCAACGCCGCAAGAGCGATGTAGTCTTTCCAATGAAGTTCTGGCTGAGTTCACACAGGTTTACACAAAGGTTCACGAGTTAGGCACATCCATGTTGACCAAAGCCTATGAAAAAGAAGAGTTGGCAAACATTTTACAACATTTTAATGACAATTTCCCCAATGCCCCCACCGCTGTTTTTACTGCACTTGTGAACGCCATCAAGGACTTTACAAACCGCAACATCTACCTTAGCCTCAAAAACACCCCTGCAAAGATAACCTTATGGTTAAACGACCTTTGTGAAAGGTCACAGTTTGGTTTTGGCACATCTGTACCTCCAATGCCTTCATTTTATTTCCCGTCTCCGCAACCATTCCCTTCACCCAACTTCAACAACACCTCATCTCAACAATCATTTGTGCCGCCATTCCCTTCACCCAATTTCAATACCACATCGTCTCACCCACCATTTATGTCGTCTTCCTCTGCACCCAACTTCCCAGGCACATCATCTCAACCACCCTTTATCCCGCCACCCAACTTCCCAGGCATGCCACTGATGTGGTCTCCTACATCCAGTGATGCTGGCCCATCGGGAACATAATTGCACGGTTTATTTCGTATGCATTTGATGTTAATTATTTTCTGTCCAAATATTTACATTTGATTGACTGTTGTAATAATTTATTTTCCACACACACATTACATATCCGTACTATTTCATTTGATTGAGTGTTGTAATAATTTATTTTTCGCACGTGAATTGGATTGTCTTATGTTGTAGCAGTTATTATGTTGTTGTTTTCATTGTACATGTAGGCATCATGTCTGCCAATGATCAACCGCAAACACATGACATGCTCAACAACCTTTTATTAGATACCTTGTTGTATCCAGTGATTCACGTTGGTGATTTAATTACTGACTCTATTGCATACTCAATCATGGACGTAGTAGACGTTGATGCCTCCACACCACCTCGTATCCCTAGGTCTGTTAGCATCAGGAGTGGCCACATAAAGGTCTTAGAAATATTGACCGGTCACGAACAAAGGGCTTATGACCTATATCGGATGCGTCCACAAACTATAATGGCCCTTATTGACAAGCTTGAGAGTCGTGGCTTCTTGCGAGGTAGTAGAGGCGTCACCTCAGTTGAGGCAGTCTGCTATTTCCTGCAGATGGTTGGCCATGGACACACAAATCGTACTTTGGCAGAGGACTACATTCACTCCGGTGAGACCATTAGCAGAAAGTTCAACGAAGTCTTGGATGTTGTTTGTGCGTTGACCCATGACTACATTGTCATGCAAACCGCAACTACATACACGACAACACATACTCACATTTTACATAACGCAAGGTTCTACCCATACTTCAAGGTAATAGTTACCCCCTAATAAATTTAATTAATTTTCAAACATTCTGTATGTTTACAACATTATTTTGGTTTATAGAATGCCATAGGGGCTATTGACGGAACACACATCCCTGTCTTGGTCAGCAGAGACAAACAAAATCGATACCGTGACAGAAAAGGGAATGTCTCTCTCAATGTCATGGCTGTAGTAGACTTCTCCATGGAGTTTACATATGTCCTCACTGGGTGGGAGGGGTCGGCTGCCGACCAAAGGGTCCTGCAATTGGCAAGGACCCATAGCGGGTTTATAGTTCCGCCGGGGAAGTTTTACCTGGTAGATGCAGGGTATGCCAACACTTGTCAATTTCTTGCACCCTATCGCAACACAACATACCATATTGTTGAGTACCGAGGAAACAGACATTCCTACACCAGCAAGAAAGTGATGTTCAACCACAGACACGCTCAACTACGTAATATTGTAGAAAGAACATTTGGGGTGTTGAAGAGACGGTTTGCGTACCTTAAGAAGGGGCCGACATATCCAATTCATTCGCAGTGTCACATCGTACTTGCTTGTTGTATCCTACACAATTTCATCCGACGACAAAATGACGGAGACACCATAATGGATGACCCACTTGATGAGAATTCATTGTCTTCTATTCCCCCACCCGACGTTCCCCCGAGTTCAGGGCAAGGTTCAACTCAGGCCGATTCAAGGGAGGGCGAAGTCTTACATGAATCCATTGTTAATCACATTTGGGGGTCATGATAGTACAATATATGTAATAGATTTATTCCCGAATTGGTTTTTTTGGATCCTGATCTGAATCGTCACATTGTGTCAACATAGGTTGTCTTCAAATGGACAACGGAATGCCTCACTGTCAATGCGGCCTTCAATCCACTGTACGCGTATATATGGATGCCGAGGATGCACAAAACAGACGTTTTAAAGACAACAACCCACACATGCCATATTTTTTCGTGTGGTAGGGTTGTGAATCAAAATAGATGTCATATGAGGTTACCCACGCAACGGGTTGTACCCACAATTGCCACACTAACTGTCGTTAGGGCTGCAATGCTTTCACAACTTGCATATGCACGCAGTGAACGTCAGCTATGGTCTTCCCAGTGTGACTTTGTTTGTTCCACCAGAGCAGACACTAATAGGCTACAATTAGAAATTACAGATCTACGATCGAGGTCCCAATATCTTCGCCAACGTCTTCACATAACTAGCGACGACAACACTTCAAATGAGGACGGTTACAATACATCATAAATGTATAACATCTTTGATGTATGTCGAACATTCATAATATAACCTTGATTTTATGATTCAACAAACCATGGGGCCTATCTTGTATGTTATTGTTTCAATTTTCAATCAATCTTCATTACCATAAATCCTTTGACTGATTAAAATGCATGGTGTAGATGTCTATTAATCCAACTGAAGTTGTGCGGTGTGACTGTGGGTTAGACGCAGGCTTGCGACTTAACACTGACGATGCAGGGTTGTATGACTTTGGAATTCTCAGTGAAAGACCTGGCGAAATATATTACATATGTCCTTCTCGCGAGGTGCGCTTGTACAAACACACATATTAGGTAGCCACTCTGTACGTTACACATTCGTTGTCATTTACGTAAACTTCATAATACATTTTAGGGGAAAGATCGCTGCAGATACTTTCGTTGGGCAATCGATCTCAGGCCTACAATTGATTCATTGAAAGCTGAGATTGCGTTACTCACGCTTGAATGCAAGTCAGTGTGGGGTCAGGCTATGAACTTGAAAGATTTTGTTGAAATTCATCACAACCACCATGATGTTTACACCAACAAAAAGTATGAGCATGATTATCTAGAACGCTACGTAGAAGAACTGGAGGAACAATATAGGCTTCTGTTGGACACTCCTTCACCCCCGATGACGCCGTAACGTCGAATGGTGGCCATACTTTTCATTCGCATCATCGGTTATACATTTTATTATTTTTATTTTGAAGTTCTCGTGATAAGTGTTGCCGATTGTTGCTTGAAAACGAATATGCCATGGTTTGTATGTTGCATTAAAATTAAACGGTTGAATGGCAAATACATTTACATTGTCTTCTCTGTTTAGAATGACTATCAATGGATGTTATGAACATCATACACTTGTTTAATTTAGGCACTTTTATAAACGTCATATTACATTTTAAGTGGTATGAAAATTTTCTTCATGTTGATGAGTGTTTTATTAATGATGTATGTTATTATTCAAATTTTTTCTTAACGTTAGCTCAAACCAAATAATACAATTAATTGTGATATACACCCTTACTTTTGAAAATTATATTACTTACAGAATTTGTTATATGGCTGGCCAACCGCCGACACCGTCTTTTATCTGGTCACACGAGCTTGATATGGTTCTCAGGGGTTGGATGAGAACCCAATATCACGTGGGTAGATGTATAAATGGAGTATACTCTACACATGTTTGGATGGAGGCATGACACCAATTCTTATACATAACAGGAGGCCCTTACATTTCATTGCCTGAGTTGCAAATGCGATGGCAATACATCAAAAGAGAGTTTGTAAGAGACAATATGTTCATATTGGCAGATTTATTGCCTCCCCCCACATTGGCCGCGCAACAAAGCATTGAACGCAACTTCTTGACGACGCGTCGCACTTACCCACCAGGGATTTTTTTAGCACTGACGATTGAAATAAACAAATGAACTTGTAACATTTGTGCTAAATGTAGTTGTGTTTTTGCGTCGCAACAATATACATTCTCTACTTATGTGTTACATTATTATATGTTGCTACCATAATGTGATCAAATTTCCTACTTCATTATTATCTTATTGCCACAGTTACTTTACGAATTATGTTATTTGTTCATACCTTTGTTTTTATTAATTGTAGATGTCGACATCGCGTGCAAAGGCAAGGGTAAGTGCAAAATTTGAAAAACTTTTGATGTCACCGGAAAAAATTCATAAATACGTTGAAGATAACCTTTTATGCACAAAACCATGTTGCAATCACACAAACGAGGAGGGAAAAATCGGGACCGATGATCAAGTCAAGGGCAAAGTCCTCAAGGGCAAAGTCAGTCAGCATGCTCCTCATTTGCCATTGTTGTTTGATTGGCCAAAAGACGACATCAAACAACAAAACAAGTAGCCAGTGCAGGAACCATGCCCAGTGTCATGGGACGAGTACGATGAGACCATAACATGCACGAAACATCCAACCATGTCTCCCCAAAGTGCCTTGTCAAAATCTTAGCT
This sequence comes from Alisma plantago-aquatica, assembly GCA_963693085.1. Lineage (NCBI taxonomy): Eukaryota > Viridiplantae > Streptophyta > Magnoliopsida > Alismatales > Alismataceae > Alisma > Alisma plantago-aquatica. The sequence continues at coordinate 1,008,761,091 of OY856413.1, forward strand.
TTGGTTTGGCTGTTAATTGCTCCCATTTTTTGTCCTTCTCCCCTGACGAAGATCACCCCTAAACAATTATGTTATTATCAGTGATCGTTTATGATGACGACAATATGATTATTATCAGTTGCTTTTACTGACGATAATGTAATTTGTTTATGTTATGAACAAAATATATTAGGGCAATTTCATATTTCATATAGCTTGACTGCCAATTTCATATTTTAGTTACTTTTTTTTTAAACTTCTGTTTAAACGGCATCACAAGGCCATATTTTTAACAACAGTTATGTGAGAATATGACATATTCAGCTAATCCTGCCTACAATTCTCAAACAGCCAGCCGCACAGCCAAACAAAATCAGAAACGAGTCGAAAATGAGTCCAGCTCCCGACAATCAGACTGCTTTGCCAAACACGCTTTGGGACCAGCCTGCTGCTAAACGACGCCCCGGGTTGAAATTTCCGACAAGTCCATCAGCCGTAGCTAAATCCCTGGTCTCCCAATCGACCTAAAACCCAGCCGCTGCCAATGCCCAACCTTATTGCCGCCTCCCGCCTTCTCCGATGCGGGAAGAGGAAGAGCAAGAAGAAGACGAAGCGCACAAAAAAGAGGGTTGGTCGTAGTTGCCATCCAAGCCCGCATTTGTCTGCTGAACCATCCGAGCCCGATAAGCCGATCTTCGAAAACCCAGCAGAATCTTCAGAAGAAGAAGAAGAAGAAGAAGCGGAGGACGACGAGCTCGACTGCGAGCCTTATGGGTTCAAGCTGAAGAGCTCGGCGTCATCCCGAAACCACATCATCCAACCCCTCGGCAACCTGCTCTTACGCGACCCGTCGTCCAACGCCCGGGACCCAGGCCTAGGTGACCTTCGTGTGCTCACTGACGAGATTGTCCTAGAAGTGTTGGCATTTTTGGGCGCGGAAGAGTTGGGAATACTAGCATCGGTGAGCAAATCCTTCTACGTATTCTCCCACCATGAACCACTGTGGAGGAACTTGGTGCTCGATGAACTTAAAGGCGGGTTTTTGTACAATGGAACATGGAGTTCTACCTATATTTTTGCCAAATGGCCGGCGCTTTTCTCAAGTGCTACGACCTCGGGCTCTGTGCTCCGCATCCGGAACTTCTACTCCGACTATCTCTTCCAGAGCTGGTTGTGCGCAAGTCTGGAAATGAAGCCTGAGTGGTTGGAGAGAGATAACATTCAGAGAAGGAGAAACATGACAGTGGATGAATTTATTTCGTGTTTTGAAGAGCCTAACAAGCCTGTTTTGCTGGAGAACTGCGTGGAAAGCTGGCCTGCAATGAAGAAATGGAACCGGGACAAACTAATCAGATTGTGTGGGGATGCAAAGTTTGCAGTTGGGCCAGTGGAGATGAAGCTCAATGATTATTTCCTGTATGCAGATAATGCAAGAGAGGAGCGGCCACTATATCTATTTGATTCCAAATTTGCAGACAAGGTTCCCCAGCTTGGTTCAGATTATAATGTTCCTGTGTATTTCAGAGAAGACTTATTTTCGGTATTGGGTGAGGAAAGACCTGATTACAGGTGGATCATAATTGGTCCAGCAGGGTCTGGTTCCTCCTTCCATGTGGATCCAAACTCAACTTCAGCTTGGAATGCTGTGGTCACAGGGTCTAAAAAATGGGTTATGTTTCCACCGGATGTTGTTCCGCCTGGGGTTCATCCTAGCCCTGATGGGGCCGATGTTGCATGTCCTGTTTCGATTATTGAGTGGTTTATGAACTTTTATGGTGCCTGCAAGGACTGGAAGAAAAGACCCATAGAATGTATTTCTAAGGCTGGTGACGTGGTTTTTGTTCCCAACGGCTGGTGGCATCTAGTAATCAATCTAGAGGACTCTATTGCCATCACACAAAATTATGTTAGCAGGTAATTTCTTTTGCTAAATGGCAATTAAATCTATCCCAGGTGAATACTTTTGTCTACTGACTATAATATTTCTTTTGAATATTTAAATGCATTTAGTTATTTGAAAAACTTGTGCCTAAATTGCTGCAGCGAATTGAATCATAGTCACATACATATTTCAGTTGCTGTGCTAATAAAGAGTGGTTTTGTCTGTTTAAATTGTAACTATTAAAAGATGAGCTCAAAAGCTGTCATGTACCATTAATTTGTACATGCATAAATACATACACGCATGATAATTACCCAATGGCTGTAGTGTAGTGGCTAACGAACATCCCTCAAGGAGATACCGGGAAATTCCTCTCACTGGGGAACACTTCACATGTGCAGCAGGGTGCAGGATGTTTCAAGACTGGAGGTTTCGGGTGTTGGGGTGACCGGTTTGGCCATTAAAGGTTCTAGGTTCTCATCAGTTAAGGCTACCTAGTGAGGAAAATTCTTTTCTTGGACCTCCTAACAAACACACAAACATGAATCACTCTGTATGTTCCCTCTTTCTTTAAAATGTTTTAAGAACCAGATCAGTGGTCAGACCGTGGCTAAACCGAACCGACTTGAGCCGGGTTGGACTTGAGCGGTTGAACCGGTCAGACTGGAAATGGTATCAGTATGACATCATAAAAAAACTGAAAAAACCGGACCAGTGCCTTGGTTACAATGGTAATATTGGTTGGACTGGTCCCTTGGACATGGTAATATTGAACTAAGTCACTAACAGTCCTAATCGGTTGAACACACACACACACACACACACACACACACACAGACACACAGACACACACACACAGAGACCCACGCACGCAGGCACGCACTAGTTTATCTTTTATTCTTCACATTGCATACAAAGTTTATTCATAGATATTGCTTTCCTATGCGATATCATGTGATAATATGCATAATAGCATATCAAATATTTAGCTTTATTGTATATTATAATGACAGTACATAAGTACTATTATGTAAATAGAAACTAATGACCGTTTGTCTAAGTAGTTTCTGTGTCGGTGTTTTTCTTTGTTACATTTGACCAGGGATATTTGATTGTATAAATTTACATTAGTTTCCATTTGAGTACAATTGCATTAGCCAGTCAATAGAACTTACCAGAAATCAAATATGTAAGGAAACGCACAATTACAACTTTATTTCAATAACTAAAGACAGAACTAATGTACCATATTGTCTCATTGTATAGCGTATTTTGGGACCTAGGGTAGAGTACGGAGATGCACGAATGGTTTAGGGTAAGGCCAGGAAAGAAATTAATTAATAAAATTTCAAAGGGCTCAAGAAACGACCATAAGGTACGTTGAGTATGATCTAATTTTAGGGGATGGGCAACTGCCACGTAGCATTGTTTCAAGCTGCCAGTTCTCCAAAGTCGGTGATCTGCAAAATGAAAACTTCAGCACATGGCAGTGGATATGTATTGGCACCTTAATTTTTGACGTTGCAAGCAAGTATGTTATGGAGGTAGTAACATCCTTATGGTATTACTGGGCTGCCTGGAGTTAGAATTTCTTGGAGGACCCCAACTATTTGACTGTGGAAGACGCAAGCATTTTGCTGGTGAAATACTGTTTAGGAATCTGCAGTAATGAAGAATATACAAGTATACTCAAATATTAGGAATGTGTTGCATCAGAGTTTGTGGCTTATTTCCTTTGGGTTTGCTTTGCATACACAGCCTGAGATAAGTGTAGTAGGAATTCGGCTATGGGTGTTCAAAAGCATAAGAATATAATTGTGAACATTGTAGAGCATGGTTTACAAACACCTGGAAAATGAAGCTCTGGACTTGTGGCTTCTTTAGAGATTATTGGAGGATGAAGTGCCTAGAGTCCGATGTCGGTGACTTGGGGTTTGAAGCACACAGTGACCTCTACTGTGAAGGTTACATCTTTGTAGGGGCATGGTGCTGGTTCACCTGAATTTCTCTCGTAACATATATTGCCTTTTGAACAAGTTTGAGGAAGCAAGTCCCCGGGACCATATTCTCATCTAACCATTTCTAAGCCGTGCCATCTTGACATCCACATCCAAAGCCACCGGTCCTGTGTATATCATACAATTTTCTGGAAGACCTGAACAAAAAACTACTGCCCGCCAGTCTGCAATCTTCTATAAATTTCTATCTGGCTACAGTAGTGCATATATTTGTAGTAAGATGGTAGGAAAGGGTCCCTTCTCTCGGCCCCTTCTGCCCCAATAACTGCACAGATTTAGGATGTGCAACATGTAAACTGTAGCATGTGCCTATATTTGTAGTATACGAAATGGTCCTTTGTCTAGGGCCTGCCTTTTTACAAGATATTTCTTTCTACTCGGATGCTTGCTTGCTGAGGCAAACCCTCCTGAAGCTTAGGGGCTAAAATGCACTGCTTCTTATTATTCAGCTGACTGTAAAGGCAGGTGGACTGGTTGATCTCTTTTATCTAATCAAGTATGACCTCCATCTTCCTATCCCCACACTGATCATGAACCTTCAATTTGAGAGTATGTATGATGTGGTACATTGGTTGACCGACCGGCAATGGATATTGACATGTTTCCTTCTATTTTCAAACTCATCTAGCTAAGTACTGTTGCAATATCTGTTTAATGCTGGCTGAACTCACACAGATAGAATGGATATAGTGCAGGTTTGTGTACATGCCTGTTTAAGGTGTCAGACTTATAATTAGGTAATTGTGTAAGCCCTTTCCAAACAACCATTCAATCATTAATCTAAAAGGTGCAATAACTATTAATTTAAACCTACAGTGCAGAATTTGTTGAAGGTGCATTCAGCTATGTGATAAGACTTTTGTGTATATTCGAATATGAGAAATGAGCGATACACTCCATCAAAGTTGCAAATCTGTTTTATTGTACGATGGAAAACTCAATAGCCTGACAAGAATCGTCTGCATCTTTTTCTAGCAACTGTCTTAGGGACATGCAAGTAGTGACATTTCTTAGAGAGATTATCTGTGTAACGAAGAAAGAAGGATATTCCTCTAGTCCACTCAATTTGATCTGCTTGTTGCATGCTTACATCTGCAAAGCAATTATACTGAAAATATTATTTTCGGATTAAACCTGACTGGTACCAGAACTTCTAGCTAAAACTTCATATGCCATCTAGATTTTAGCATTGAGACAACCACGATGGATGACAGGTAACCCTCTTATGTAGCATGTAAACAGATGGTGTCTGACCAATCAGCTTGATGGCTTGCGGTCACAACCATTATTTTAGATGGTAGAAGATGTACCACATCCATTGCCTAAAGTACCGACTGGCAGATATTTTGATTTTTTTTGTGTGAACTGCATAAGATAGATATTTGGGTATCTAGATGGTGATCTAGGATGGATTAGGCTATATTTTATTTGTTTTTACATTATTTTTATATTTAGGGACCTAAGTGCAAATTATCTAGTTAATGTACTCGGTCGTAAATCTTTTATTCTTTTCTTTATTTTAGGTTTTATTTAATTTCAAATTTATTAAATAGGATTTATTTCCATTACTTGTGTTTCAAGCATAGAATTAAATGTCCGACGGCCCAGAAATAGATTTTTTTCAAATTTTTGGCCGAAATTTTGATATTTACAGCCCTAACGATTTCGACAACCAAATAACCGAATTAAATCATGAAAATTTACCAGGACGATCTAATCGCCAAGATCTACTCAAACATGCAATAATATTTCATATTGGATATGTGGGGGGGGGTCTCCCACATTTGTAAATGAAGGAAGCTAAACAATTTTGACATACTTTCGATGACAAAATGAAGGAGTTAAGTTATGGAATTTTGCAAACAAAATGTTTAAACACAGACACACTAGATCATATAATAAATTTATATGTTAAGAGGTTAGGGTGGGATCCATGTCTTGATGAGTGAATGCACAAATGAACAGAAATGTCAAGTATGATAGATAGTTAGACTGTTACAAACTTGCAAACTTCAAGCTAAAACAACTAGAGTACTAGGCTTTATAACTTAGAGTTACAACTTACTAGTTACAATATTGTAGGTTAGTATATTTATTGTATAAGTTTACTATTATAATGTATGTAGGGTTACATAACTGAATAATAGAAAAATATATTTAGGTTTACAAGTTACAACCTACACTTCACATCTTGTATAAGGCTACTATTATAATATATATAGGGTTACATAAGTGAAAAGTACAAAAATATAAGAACTTCCATTAAAAAAGCCTTTGTAGCCATTTTCTATATAAATATGAAATATATAGATTAGATTTTCAAAATAAGTATAGATATACGTATTTCACACTATTGTTTCTTAGATTTACAAGTTCACTTCAAGATCTTGAGAATTTTAAGAGAAATGTCACTTAGAAATTTAGGATTTTTGAAGTATTTATTAAGATATGTCTAAAAGGGAGTAGAAATAGAAGGAGGAGTAGTAGATGGGCTAGGGAGAGGGGTTACATACCTTAGAATCAAGTAAAGCAGCCTCTGAGAGCAAGATATCACAAAAAAATCGCTAAAAGATCAAAGTCTTAGCAAATCTAGTCGACGGAACACTGTTTCGCAAAATAGGTGCTGCATTTCACAATTTCAAGGCCCAAATTGGACTTTTTTGCAATAAAATAACCCATGTTTTGTGAAATTTTGACTGTAGCTGCGAAATTTTTGCGAAATTGCGGACCAATTCTTGCGTACTGACGTTTCGATGTCTGATAGCAAAAAAAAAACGAAATTTCGAGTGAAATTTTGCAATTTTGATCGAAATTTTGTTCGATGGCGTCAAGTCATGTAGTCTTATAAAAAGCCAACGTTGGGGCCTTTGTCGAGGCAGTTGAGTATGAATTGAATTTTGAGAATTGTCATTTATCTTCTTCGTTCTTCTTCGAGATGTGTTCCACAACAAGTGGTATTAGAGACAAACCTTAATCCATTAGGGAATGACTGATGTAGGACGAGCATAGCCCTTTTAAATAGTTTTTTAGTAGTTTTATAATGTTTCTTTCAGTTTCTTTGCATTTTAGGGGTTATTTTATATTTGTCCAGTTTGTCTTGTAAAGCCTGTGGTTTAGTCCCACATTGGCTAGTTGTCTAGTGAGTTGGGTTTAAACACCTATATATAGTCTTCGTAATGCTCTCAGAAAACCAGACTTGATGAATGAAATCTTTTGATGAGTATTATTCCTTTTGATTAGTTATTTCAGATTAGCTTAGATCTTGATAATTAGTCTTAAATTTTAAGTTATTAAGCTCTTCATTAAGTGGTATTAGAGCATCCAATCCTAATTCTCATTAGGGTTTAGATCCTTTGTCTTCTTGTTCATCTCCCCAACTGCTGCTCTCTAGTGCACTGATCATCTTCTCCGGTACTTTGGACTTACATCATCGGTCCTCCTGTTCGCATCATGCTCGTGCTTTTTTGTCGTCCCCAACCAGCAAAGACGTCTGCCTTCTCCTCATTCCTCGTCTCCAGCCCCACCTCCCACATTCTGCTCCCAACGCTAACAACCAAACCTGCATCGGCTCCCGCCGTCCACACCCAACGCTAACCCATCGCCCTACCAACAAGCCGTCACTACCAGGCCCAACGCCCTCCATCCTCATCCATCCCGCCCACGCGCTACATGCGTCAACCTGACTTCCATCGGATATCCCTGATCGCGACCACCAACTCCACCGCAAACGCCATCATACCTCCTCGACCTCCCACAACTAGTGTTTTGAAACTCGACCCGACCCAACCAGTTTAACCGGTTGAACCGCCACATGGCAGGTTTTCCGGGTTGGATGGGGCTGAAACCCGTTTTTGGCCAAGACCCGGAGTTGACTTGGTGACTTGGCCCTCGGGTCAAAGACTCAACTGAGTTTTGTTGTTTTTATTTTCCCTTCCCTAAATTACCATTTGACTGATCTTAATGTCCTTTCATGCAATCCTGACTATTCCATACATTGATACATTCACTTATTAAGTAATTTATAACTTGTTTTGAGCATCGGGAAATCATTTGTTTGCTTCTTTATGAATGAATGCATTATTTTGTCTGTTTGATGTTTCATAACTCATCATCCGTGCTTTCATATAGTATATTATAAACATATTTATATATAACTTATATAAATATAGGGTAAGATCTAATGCGAGGCATATGACCATGCGAGGCTGTGAGGAGTCCAGTACAACCGCTCGTTTCAATTGATAGCCAACTCTCTATACATGAAAAGATAGTTTGTAATAAAATATTCACCCTTTCCCTCGTGACATCTCGCTTCTCTTCCTTCTCCCATTCCAATCTTCTCATTCCTGTCGTCTTCTCCTATACATTGTCCACTTTTTTATATTGTTCTGTATGTTGGGATGATACGAAGCGGATCACATGATTATTAGAGTATATTTGTGCGAGGCGCTCGATGCACAAATTATGTTATATTTTCGATCAAATTGTTTACATTCATCTCCGTCTGGTCAAGATAGCTCTCTCAATTTGGACGAAAAATAAGAAGTGATACAATGTAATTGATATCTTTGATACGTTGTATTCCCTAATTTCAATTTTTTTTTCTTTTTTTCACCAACATTCGTTTCATATTTCTCACTTCTGTAGGAAGGAGTGCTCTTATAACCGGGAAATCTACAAAGTCCATGCGGGTTTCTGAGGGGCATGATAGTTTATGACTGATTGGACTAATCTATGTTTTGGGTCTTATAAAAAACACACATGTTTTGGGAAAGTGGACAAGATAAGGGCATCAAATCTCCTATTACCATTCTCAATGTCCACCTTTATGTCTAGGATATCTCGTGTTGGCTTGTGGGGCCTATAGGGGAATGTACACCTGAGATTCACTCAGCACACTCTGTCGGGCACAGAGCATGTGAACCCGGGATGGGGATGGAACAGGAAAGGAGAGCGAACAAGAAACGAGCGCACGTGTGAGTTTTTTAATTTTGATAAGACCCAAAACATAGATAAGTCCAATCAGTCATAAACTCTCATGCCCCTTAGAGACCCGCATGGACTTTGTAGATTTCCCGCTTATAAGAACACTCCTTATTATAGAAGTGAGACATAAGAAACCAGTGCTGGTGGGAAAAAAGGCAAAAAGTGAAATTTGAAATTAGGGAATACAAAATATCAAAGATATCAGTTACATTGTATCACTTTTTATTTTTTGTCCATTTTGAGAGAGCTATTTATGTTGTACTTCTTTGTTAAAAAAAGTCAATTTTTACAACCATCAGTTTTGTCCCATGTTTCCTTTTATGGAATAAAAATTTATTTTATTTGTTTTGTTTTCCGAAAGGTTTTTCAATTTTATTTTTGCGTCTTTTGGAGTCTGTTCACAACGTTTAAGGCAACACCGATTACCATCTCTTTGACTACCATTAAAGCCATCATTTAACCTTGATAATTAAGACGCACGTTGGGAAGACCAACAATTGTAAGTTTAAGGCAGCAGTAGTTACCCTCTCTTGACTATCCTTAAAGCCGTTCATTAACCGCGATGATTAAGAAGCACATTGGGAAAATCAACAATTGCAAAGTGGGCAACGTGTACGGGCTGTTACCGCGGGGCTCGACCGAGATGCTCTCTATATAAGGAGACCCTCCGCTATCCATTGGAGACACACCAATACACTGAGATACACAACAATACAATTGCATACACAGAGAAAAGAGAGACAACCAGTTCAACAAAGATTATCCTGTTCCAATTTCTCCTAACTGGAACACTCTCTTTCATCCACCAACACAACACCCTCCGCTCATTTCTTCTTGCTTGCTGCTGTTCTTACACCGGCAACGCTTCAAGACGTTCTATTTCTTCTTAGCGACAAAGGGTTAAAGGAACAAGTTCGACACCATCCTCTCGCTTGCACCGTGCGACTGTACCAGAGTTAGGGTGGCTGAATCTTCGAGATAGACCGCCTGAAAAGCTCGTGCTAGGAGCGGCGAAATCTGTCTTGAAGACAGTGTTTCACAGGCCATCATCTCAGGCTTTGGAATTTGCATCATCTAAGTAAACACTGTTTTTCTCTGAATCCATAACTGCTTTATATTTTGGCGGTTAATTGTGTGCCTTAATCTAGTTAACTTCTGTTTAATGTCCAACAACTTCTTGACAAGACGGAGATGAATGTAAACAATTTGATCCAAATTCTGAAAAGGAATAAATATGAAAATAAGACAAAGATAGAGACGTCGAATATGGTAATTTTTTGCCATATAAATTTGAAGAACAAATAAGCAAGATTGAAGGGTAGCAAAAAACTAATTTTAACATACTCTGTGCATCGAACGCCTCACACAAATATACTCAGATAATTATGTGATCAACTCCATATCATCCCAACATGCACAATAATATAAAAAAAGTAAAAAAGTGGACAATGGATAGGAGAAGACAATAATGAGAAAATTGGAATGGGAGAAGGAAGAGAAGCGAGATGTCACGAGGGAAAGGATGAATATTTTATTACAAACTGTCTTTTCATTTATAGGGAGTTGACTGTCAATTGAAACGAGTGGTTGTAATGGACTCCTCACAGCCTTACATGGTTATATGCCTCGCATTAGATCATTATCCTATAAATATATATATGGACATAGACATATTATATGTATATATACCCATACACGTGTATAAATGTATATATATATATATATATAGAAATATAGATGATATTTGGTGACGTCACCGAGTCAACTGGGTCGACTTGACAGTTGAACCAGAGACCCATTACTCAGAAGCTTTACCAGATCGACCTTCGGGTTGAGTATGAAAACCTTGCCCGCAACAACACAAGCTCCGACCTCTAGTTCCTGCTTCAAATCCTTCGCTGCCGACCACTGCTACTAATGCAACACCCGCAATCCGTAACCCCACGTACCCTAATATGCTAAGCCTTCGGTCCCTCCCTCTGCTTCCTTTTCTACACCACCTCTCCGCCTTCTGCAAAATCCTGTACCCAAACCCCAAAACACAACTCCCTTAAAAGCCACGCCCTCCATGCGCTCTCCCTCTCACACCACTCCTTCCCGCTTCCTGCACTCCACAACAAGAGGCTGCCATCCTGCTCTCTTCAAGTATAGCAAGAGCAGTCGAAGACGACACTACACGGGAAGGCAACAACACCCAGAAGCACGACGACACATCCTTGGCTCGTGTCTCGGAGCAATAGCTTCAACGGCGAAGGTACTGCCACGAGCAATACGACCCCTCCGCGGTTACTCTGCCCCACCCCCTTCTTGCTGCAACTTAAAGCGACAAGCCTTGTAAGGACTTCTAGTACTGTCATTTCCCACACGGGCTATATGTACAACCAACCCTCACAACTGAAGATGCCACGAGTATGCACCGGTGGATCAAACATGCACTATTATGAAGGAGATGTTGCACCATAGTATGGTAATCCTTTTAGGTTTTGGACTTGTTGCGTGCACTGCAAGTAGAAATATGAGTATTCATGAATCTACCTTGGTGATTATCTCTACTGCAAAGATGTTATGGAGCCTTCTAATGCTATTGAAGTACAATTTAGTCTTTCTGTGCTTTGCTCGACACCTTCCAGGCTGTACATAAATCTTGTACATGCGCTCCCCTCCCCCGGAGGGGGCCCCTATTGTCACTACTACTATAACATCTCCTCTGCTACAAATATCAAGCTTCAGATGCCCCTTGTCTCAGTTACACCTTCAGAGCATCCAGATGTGATGCCCCTGGGCTCAGTTACAACTCCACAACCGTATGATATTTGGCAGTTTCAGATGACCGTGACCTCAGTTACAACTCCGGAGCCACCTAATGTTTTGTAGATTAAGATGCCTGTGGCTTCTATTACAACTTTAGAACATGATGTTTTACAACCTTGTTCAGATTGTATATCTTCTGTTGAGGAATTCTCTTTTGTCACCACTTCATCTACAATGACACTTCAGATGGCTTCCCCTGTGGTTAATGTTAAGAGGAAAATTCAACAATCATATGAAAATATTGACAGTGAATCTCTTTTGACCCATTCTCAATTACTTGTTGATAAGGTTGATATTGCCTTTATCAGTTATAGTATAGATGTTCTACCACTTGCAACATATGATTATATTGTGCTTAATTTCTGCGATGATCATTCAAACACATGCTTTGATGAAAAGCAAACATGGACTACGCGTGAGGATTGGATATCTAGTTTCAATTTCCTCGTCCTGAGAGCTATCGACCGACCTCCTCCACAACCTCTAGACATTTATGAGCGTTCTCCTCATCCGCAACCTCTAAACGTCACAACGACAAATTTAAAGACAAATATGGTGTTCTTTCCTAATCTTCTGTGCCATCATCTTGTTCGTTGGTGTGATGCTACATGATTGATTTCCAAAAAGCTTCAAAGACTTCTACTTCTTCGAGCCTCATATTATTGGTTTGACTCGTTGGAGTCGAGTCTTTTGAAGCAGAGGAGAGTTGATGTAGGACAAGCATATCCTTTTAAACAGTCTTTTAGTAGTTTTATAGCGTTTTATCAGTTTCCTTACATTTTAGGGGCTATTTGATATTTTTCCAGTTTGTCTTGTAAAGCATGCGGTTTAGTCCCACATTGGCTAGTTGTCTATTGAGTTGGGTTCAAACACATATATTAAGTCTTTGTATGCTCAGAAAATCACACTTGATGAATGAAATATTTTGATGAGTATTATTTCTTTTGATTAGTTATTCATGTTAGTTTAGATCTTGATAATTAGTCTTAGATTTTATTCATTAGGTTCTCCATTAATGGCCCCTCTATCTTCTCTCTGCCGCCACCTTTATGTTTCCATGTTGTCTTCTTCTTTATCATCTGTTAGTCTTAGATTTTATTCATTAGGTTCTCCATTAATGGCCCCTCTATCTTCTCTCTCCCGCCACCTTTATTTTTCTGTGTTGTCTTCTTCTTTATCATCTGTTCTACCAGTGCACGATCCTAAGACCTTCTCCGTCAGCCACACATCTAAAGCAAGTCCGCCAGGCCGCATCACTTCTAGCCCCGACTCCCTCTTCTAACCGGTCACCCTCATTGCCAGCATAGTCACAATATACTCTTTTTTATTCTTCAAAAAACGTGTTTAAAACGCGTATTATTCGCCTTTCGTATATGATGCCCGTTTTTAACCACAAACCAAATAATACGTTTTAAACGCGTTTAATTCACGTTTTATTCGTGTATTGCGTTTTAAACGCGTTCAATACGTTTTTTTTGCCGTTTTATACAGTTATGTACTTTGCTTCACATTTGTTTTTTTCACGTCATTTTTTACTTGTAGTAGGGTTCCACTAAACCGTACAACCTTCCTCCTCTATCCCCCAACACACCCTGAGCCAAGAGTAACCCTCGACATTCTACATGTACGCTCCATCTTCCTCCTCCATTCTCCCCCCTTCTTCCCTGATTTATGCCTGCTGCTTGCTGCTCCCACTTCTTCCCCTTCTTCCAATATTAGGGTAATCAGTTTGATGTTTAGTCATTTTAAATCATTATATGTATGGGTGTATATATATGTTTGTATGTGTTTATGTATATGTACATATATATAAAAAAATATATATAAATAAATATATATATAAATATAATATATATATATATATATATATATATATATATATATATATATATATATATATATATATATATATATAATCCGTCTTTTTTCCGACTTTTTCCCGAACAGTTGACCGAACTTTTTACCGTACGTTGACCGATTTTTATCCAGATTTTTCGCATAATTTCCGATTTCTGAATTTTTCAACTTGGTTGTACGTATCCCGAATATCGAATTTGTGACTATGATTGCCAGCCTTGACTCCCTCTCTAACCACCAGCCACACATTCCCGCTAGAAACCCACCGATAATAGACCTGCTTCCGCGTAAACGTGGAAGACCCAGGCGCCGCCACCTGTGCCCTTTGTTGTCTCGGTACCCCAACCTTCATTCCTAATTCCGTAGCCTACAAATCCATTGCAAAATTCCTTCTGCCGCTTTGCACTCCCCACTTGTGATGAAAAAGATGATGAAGATGCACTCCCCACATGTGATCCAGCGATTGACAAGGACGAGTTAGAGGCAGTGCCTCCACCACCCCCAACAAAGGATGACGTCAACGGTCCAATCCGTATTGATCTCGTGCCCATGCATTCCTCGATGCCTCCTTTAGCGAATGATGTCCACGGGGCACCACACCAATTACCAAAAGCCATTATCATTTGTCGCACTCGACGACATCTACGCTCTTCCAGTTGATGATGGCTACACCGCCACCTTGGTGTTGTTGATGCTTGCAAATGCTCCAAAGATAAAGTCTCTACGACCGCGTGAACTTTATGGCTTGCTTGAGGTTGACAATGAAAGACCTAGAGGGGGGGGGTGAATAGAGCTTTTTGGAGTTTTAAAAATAATTGAAACAATTGAACAAGAAGTAGGAGGAAACAAGGAAGACACAAGGATGTAGAGTGGTTCCTACCTTAGAAATCTAAGGTAATCAGTCAACTACCTGATTGTTTCCAACCGGGATTTTGGAAGCAATTTATTTTATAACCTCTCGAGGATGTTACACAAAATACAATTGCTTTCCTACACCCTTGAAGTAGCCTTCACCTAAAGTAGCCTCAATCCTCCTAGAAGCAACCTTCTGAAGTAACTCCAAGTCCACCCTTAGCCTTCACCTGAAGTAGCTTCAATCCTTGAAGCAACCTTCTGAAGTAACTTCAAGTCACCGGGAGCATCCTTCACCACCTTGAAGTAGTTCCACGAACCTCCTTTCAACAGCCTCCAACCTAGGAGTAGTCAAGGAGAACAAAATACAATAAAAGGAACAAGATTGGAAGAAAGGAACAATGTTACCAATGAGTACAACGCTTTGATCCTATATCAAGCGTATGGATCTCCTGTCCACTATGGATAAACGTGGTAGTGTGGTGGCTAGGAGATACTAAGCTATAAGACACTAATGTAGAGCTCAAGGAAACTGAATCGCAAGTGTAGCTTTGCTTGTTGCTTACTAAGATTGATTCTCAAGTTGTAATTGTGTGCACAAGTGATTTGAGTGTCTTAAAACATGTCCTATTTATAGGAATGGCTTACAAGGGCCTAGGGACGTTCTAGACACTTTCTAGAGTGTTCTTAGTGCTCAACTAGCCGTTAGATGTCCATTAATTACATTGCAATGGCTAGTTGTTTAGTGCTGAAAAATGTAGTCCAAAACTTGTCTCAGTCGAGAAGGTTTGGAGTAAAAGTGTTGGTTTTTCCAACTACCAACTACTCTCAGTCTAACGGCTATTGCGACTTTCCAACTACCAACTACTCTCAATCTAACGGCTATGGAACCTACTCGAAGGTCTATATCGGTCGAGAATGTTGTCGACCGAGGGTTATTCTAGGGTTACATGAGTAGGTCAACAATCCATGTTTGTGAGTTAGATTGAGGTGGTTCTCGGTTGAGGATTTTGTCGACCGAGAGTGTCGCGGTCGAGAAGTTTTTCGATCGAGAATGTCCCTGTTTCAATATGTTGAATCATTTACTAAGTGTGTGTATCAATGTGTTATTGTGATTCTATCTTAGGGGAGGATCTATCTAAGTGTTGTGAGTGGATAGGGAAGATCTAACACTTGATTTACATGATATCTATGTACTTGTACATTATATACTTGTACAAGTTTTTACATTGAGTACAATCATGAAAGTAAAAGCAATCTAAGCATATTGATCTCCAATTTGCATTGATCTTCAACTATCCACTTCCTTATATGTTTATCCCTGAAATACTCAATTAACAAGTTAGATCCACAAGAACGAAATGTTTGTCATCATCAAAACAAAGGGTTTAATAATGTCCAATTTAGCCAACATTCTCCCCCTTTTTGAAGATGACAAAATTTTCTAAAATATAAATCAAGGGAATTTAAATAGCATGAGTTTCATACCTGAGATTTACCTTATGTAGACATTCTCTTGTTTATTCATTGAGTGTGTGCTAGTTATTCCTAAAGAGATATGGAACATAGTATCCAACTCTTTTAAGGAATATAACAACATTTTATGTGAAGCCAAGAGATTGTGAAACTCATTTAATTTTGAGTTATATAGTTTTGTTTTTGATTTTTAGTACTTCTCCCCTTTTGTCATTTCAAAAAGACAGCCACATAATCAGCTTGCTCCCCCTGAATGAGATACTCCCCCTGAATCATTTACTTTAACAAGAATGTCAAATTTAGCCACAATTCAAAAACCATGATTTATTTATCAACCATTTGCAAGGGATGTTAAGCCCTGAAATGATATGAGAATCCTTTAGGCTCATGGATATATTTTATTTGTTTCTCAACCATTTACAAGGGATGTTAAGCCCTAATTAGTGTAGAGAATTCAATTAAGAGTAAGATATACATTATATTTAAGAATGTCGTAAGCTCCCTTATTTTCATAACCAAGATTACTTTAAGGATACTAAAGTCATAACTAGCTTTGAAGTTCAATTGAATAAGTAAAGCAATGAATCAATTAATTTTTAACATGATGAGCAAATATACTAAGTTTGAGTGTTAGTGAATGATTTGATTTCACAAATAAGTATTTTGTTAGGCTTATTTTTAGTCGACCATGACTTCGACCGGGGCGCCCCTAGGTCAAACTCTTTTTCGACCGAGAGGTATTTTTGTGGATTTCCAATATAAGCGTTTACATAGGTTATCCAATGATCCATTTCTTCTGAATATGATTGAACCGTGTTGTATATAATCATTTTTCATTTTACTCATATGTGAACTGGATAAAGCCTTTTTGTGACCTAAGAAAGTTTTGCTTCTTTTGTCGTATATCTAAATTCATGTGAACAAGATTTGGTTGATAAAAGGTATCTTGTTTTTAATTTCGTAGAATGCTTAAACTTAAAATTTTCTCACAAATGGCGATGATTATATACTAACCAAGTTTCTTGTATGATCAATTCTTTTGTTTTCAATTTTGATTATGTTAATGTTGAGCAAGATCTCTTATGTCAATAGTTTTGCCATTAAGGCTTTCCTCTAATAAGACCAATCTTTTCCTCATGTATGTGAAAATTTCTTCAATTACATGCTAGTTGGGATAGTTTAATCTTGCAAAGTATGAAGTTTTGATGCACATATATAATTCCTTTTGATTAGGGTCATTCAAATATTTTAAACATTGTAACATGTAAAGTTTATTACTCAAGTGAAATTTTATTTAAACAGTTCTGTCAGAAACATCCTCGGTCGACAATTTTCTCGACCGAATGAGGTTTGGTCGAAGTATTTGTCAGCTGGATGTTTTTTAGGGATTTTCAAGCTTAAAACAGTAACTTTCTTGGTCGACTATTTTCTCGACCGAAATGTTCTCGGTCGACAACTTTCTCGACCGACAATGTTACTGTTTGTCCAGAAAATGTGGGTTATGACATAAACTCTCTTGGTCGATTATTTTCTCGACCGAAGAATATTTCGGTCAAGGATTTATTCGACCGAGAATGTTTCTGTTTCAGCAATTATTTTTAAGTAAAACATAAGTTACTTCCAATACAATTACAGAAATATGCAAATTAAAGCTCAGTTTAGCTTGAGATAAGACATTTTGAGTATCAAAGTAAAGTTTTAGGTCAAATCTCAACTAATCATGTCCAATATTTCTAGGTTTAGGGTTTTGGAACCCAAACTAGATCAACATCCCTTTTCTTGTATGGGCAAGAGAATGAATAATGTCCAAGACGTAAACAGTAATGACAACAGATAGAATCAATTTCATTTCTCTTTTTAGGCACATATATGACTTTAGTCTTGGGTACTTGTGTCCTTTTCATTCTAGGTTTTTGATAGGATTTATCTTTGGGCACATCACCTAGTCCTCTCCTTCCAATTTTACTAGAAGAGTCTTTTAGAATTTTATCAAGAATATCTTTATTTTTCAAGCTACTAATATCTTTTTGTAACTTAGCAATGTCATCCATTCTCCTTTTAATGTCTAACTTTGCTTGATCTAGATTAGATAACAAACTATCTCTTTCTTTGATAGTAGCATCATAATCTAAATGAATACAAAAGATAGGTTGAGTTTGAAGATCATTCAATTTTGCAAGTAGTTCAACCTTTTCTTAGAGAAAGAAAATTATCGTTTGTCTCTAGAGTAATTAACTTCATATTGCAATCATTAAAAGATGATTTCAAGGTAGAATTTTCAAAAATAATACTTTCCTTTTCAGAAGCAAGATCATTTAATTGAGCATATAATTCTTTATTAGTCTTTGTGACTCTTTTTAGTTTCTTTTTACAATCAATATATTTATCATGTAATTCTTCTATGCTAGCAACTAACTCTTTAGATAAATCAAAAAGACTTACCAGATTCTCTTCTTCATTTGTTGTAGCAATAAGACACTCCACTTCTTCTTCTCCATCCTCACTATCATCACTCGAGTCATCCTATGCTGCTCTGTAGGCTTTTTATTTCTTCTTGGGAGAGGATTTCTTTCCCTTCTTGACTTTGGGACAATCACTTTTTAAATGTCCCCTTTTCAAAGCACCTAGAGGAAGAAGAAACACTAGAAATTTTGTTAGATTTAAATCTTCTATACTGCTTACCATTTACAATGAGAGTCTCCTCTTCACTGTCTTCTTCACTTGTATCATGACTAGTTTTAGTTGTTGCCTTGAATGCAATGTCATTTCTTTTCTTCTTTTTGTGTTCAGCTGCCAATCTTTCTTCTTCTTCAAGGGTGACCTCATGAGTCTCTAGGTTGCCAATGAGCTGCTCCATCTTCAATCTGGTGAGATCATTGGCTTCTTCAATGGCCGTCACCTTTGGTTTGTACTTTGGAGGCAAACACCTAAGAATTTTGGATACTTGATCTTCTTCACTTATGAATTTTCCTAACACACTCAAACCGATAATGATAGTAGAGAATCTTGCATACATTTCACTAATGGACTCATTTGGTTCCATACGAAATTGTTCAAATTTTTGTTTAAGCATACTAATCTTAGAATTTTTAACTTGTATAGTTCCTTCATGTGTAATACAAAGTCTATGCCATATATCATATGCACATTCACATGAAGAAATTCTATTGAATTCACTTACTGAAATAGAATAATATAAAATACTTACAGTCTTGGCATTTAGTTGAGCTTGCTTTACCGTAATGATATCCCATGTAACATACTCGGTTTCCTTACCGTATTGATATCCCGTGTAGCATACTCGGTTTCCGGAAGCTCATATGGAGTAGACACCATCCTCCAAAGCTCCCAACTGATGCCTTGAAAATAAAACTGCATCATTCTCTTCTAATAGTTGTAGTTGTTTCCATCGAACGGTGGTGAACGAGATACGTAGGTTCCCTCTAGGTTCAAGTTATTGAGCACACCACCCCCCATCCTTTAAGACTTGTTAAAGCTCCTTGAAGACCTGCTCTGATACCAATTGAAAGATCTAGAGGGGGGTGAATAGAGCGTTTTGGAGTTTTAAAAATAATTAAAACAATTGACCAAAAAGTAGGAGGAAACAAGGAAGACACAAGGATGTAGAGTGGTTTCTATCTTAGAAATCTAAGGTAGTCAGTCCACTACCCGATTGTTTCCAACCGGGATTTTGGAAGCAGTTTATTTTATTACCTCTCGAGGATGTTACACAAAATACAATTGCTTTCCTGCACCCTTGAAGTAGCCTTCACCTGAAGTAGCCTCAATCCTCCTAGAAGCAACCTTCTGAAGTAACTCCTAAGTCCACCCTTGAAGTAGCCTTCACCTGAAGTAGCTTCAATCCTTGAGGCAGCCTTTTGAAGTAACTCCACGTCACCGGGAGCAGCCTTCACCACCTTTTAGTAGCTCCACAAACCTCCTTTCAACAACCTCCAACCTAGGAGTAGTCAAGGAGAACAAAATGTAATAAATGGAACAAGATTGGAAGAAAGAAACAATGTTACTAATGAGTACAACTGTTTGATCTTATATCAAGCGTATTAATCTCCTATCTACTATAGATGAACATGGTAGTGTGGTGGCTAGGAGATACTAAGCTATATGACACTAATGTAGAGCTTAAGGAAACTGAATCACAAGTGTAGCTTTGCTTGTGTTGCTCACTAAGATTGATTCTCAAGTTGTAATTGTGTGCAAAAGTGATTTGGGTGTCTAAGGCATGTCCTATTTATAAGAATGGCTTACAAGGGCCTAGGGACGTTCTAGACACTTTCTATAGCGTTCTTAGTGCTCAACTAGCCGTTAGATGTCCATTAAATACATTACAACGACTAGTTGTTTAGTGCTGAAAAGTGCAATCCAGAACTTGTCTTGGTCGAGAATTGTCGACCGAGATGTTATCGGTCGACAAAATCTTCGACCGAGTGTTGGTTTGGAGTAAAAGTATTCAACGACTATTGTGACTTTCCAACTACCAACTACACTCAGTCTAACGGCTATGGAACCTACTCGAAGGTCTATCTCAGTCGAGAATGTTGTCGACCGAGGGTTATTCTAGGGTTACATGAGTAGGTCAACAATCCGTGTTTGTGAGTTAGACTGAGGTGGTTCTCGGTCGAGGATTTTGTTGATCGAGAGTGTCTCGGTCGAGAAGTTTGTCGACCGAGAATGTCCCCGTTTTAATATGTTGAATCATTTACTAAATGTGTGTATCAATGTGTAATTGTGATTCTATCTTAGGGGAGGATCTATCTAAGTGTTTTGAGTTGATAGGGAAGATCTAACGCTTGATTTACATGATATCTATGTACTTGTTCATTATATACTTGTACACGTTTTTACATTGAGTACAATCATGAAGTAAAAGCAATCTAAACATATTGATCTCCAATTTGCATTGATCTTCAACTATCCACTTTCTTATATGTTTATCCCTGAAATACTCAATTAACAAGTTAGATATACAAGAATGAAATGTTTTTCATCATCAAAACAAAGGGTTTAATAATGTCCAATTTAGCCGACCGACAATACCCCAACTCTGATCGCACGACGTCTTCCAATCCATTTATCTTACCATCATACTTGTCTAGGCAGCTAGGCGGTCATTCCCACCTAGGGAAGCCTAGGAGGCCTAGGCGCCTAGGCGTTTCTAGGCGTTCTTCATATTTGTTTATATTTTAAATATATATACATGAATTTGTGTATACTTTCAGTTATATTCAAATATGTACATCACTATGTACATTTGTATTGCTTATCCCTAAGCTTAATCAATCATAACTTCACCTACGTCACACATGTCACGACCTAAGACATACCTATTCTGCCTTAATTTGACCTAACACGATCTAAATTGGACCTAATTTAACTCAGTCTTAACTAATTTAGCCAAAGTCAGACCGATTTGGCATAACATGACCTAATAAGACGTAACTTCCCCTAGTTTGTCCTACATTGCCCTAAACGAGCCCTAATTTAGCTAAATCAGATCTAATTCCCCTAAATAAGACATTTTTCCAAAATCAGACCTATTTTCCCCAAATCAGAATTAATCTGCCCCAATTAGATCTGATTTGGCCTATATTAGATCTATTTCTTCACCAAAATAACTAAAGATGATCTAATTTGACCAAATTCCGACCTAATCTATGCTAATTTTGTCTTCAAGTGTCTAAATTTGGGCCTAAAAGGCCTTAGGCATCCACTTTAGATATCTAAAAGCCTAGGCGCCCAGTTTAAGGCAGACCACCTAGAGCCTAGGCGGAGCCCAGGCGGGAGCCTGGACAACTATGCTTACCATCGGCCGTTATTGGAAGAGCCTGCTAGGATATGTACTTGACTCACCAATGGCTCGTCTTTTGAACCCCGGGAGAGTTGATGTAGGATGAATTAGGCTTTATTTTATTTATTTTTACATTATTTTTATATTTAGGGTCCTAATGGCAAATTATCTAGTTAATATACTTAGTCGTAAGTCTTTTATGCTTTTCTCTATGTTAGGTTTTATTTAATTCCGAATTTTATTAAATATGATTTTATTTCCATCACTTGTGGGTCAAGTCATGTATTTTTATAAAAGCCAAGGGCCTTTGTCCAGGTAGTTGAATATGAATTGAATTTTGAGAAGTGTCGTTTATCTTCTTCGTTTTTCTTCTTCAAAATGTGTTCCACATCAGATGGTTGAGTCAAGTTTCATGCCTTTTATTCTATTGTGCAGGAGAAATTTACTTGACGTTTTAGACTTTCTAAAGAGGCCAAATGCAAGTGAACTCGTTTCTGGGACACATGATAGGGTGAATCTTTTTGATAAGTTTGATAAGGCTATCCAATTTTCTTTCCCTGGTCTTGTTGGCGAGCTAAGGCAGAAAGCTGAAGCGAAAATTGCCCAGCAGAAGAAACCCACATTTTGGGAGTCGGTCACTGACGCCCGAGTAGGAGGTTTCAAGTTTTCTTTCTAACGATCTTGATATAGTTTCAGAAACTGAATTTAATTTGGGTAAACATCCAATTTTAAGAGATTCATGTGCTGCATTGATAAATTCAAATGCAACATTCCTCAAAACCCATGTTATTCCAAAACATTCTGTACACGAACATTTCATTTTTTGCAGCAAGCTAGTCATTATTCTTTTTTTTTTTCCAAAATAAATTTAGGAAAATTCTGAGGAAGACATTATACGCTATCTAGTTTATGATTTGTAATCTTTACCCAAACCTTTATATCTTGCTGTCTTTTTGTGTGGACTTGCAGAAGCAGTTTATCAGTTATACAGCAATGTAATAGTTTTGGGCCTTTCGTATGCCCATCCTTGTACAATGACAAGATTATATAAATGTATGCAGGCCTTTTATGCACCTTCCATCTGTATGATCTCTTTTTCCTTTAGGCTCTGACTGGTTCTATGCAAGTGGAGGAAAAAAGTACATAGCTTAACTTCCTAGTGAAGTTTTAAGTGATTGGCTTTGTATAACTTTGGAAAATCAGCTCCTTAGAATTTTTTGGAGTTCCACACGTATTAATAAGGTTAGTTTCTTGAGTTTCCTGAAGATAAGAGTGAAAACTAGTTCCTTTAGGGTGTCTTCTCTGGCTATGTTTCTGAGTGCTTTCTTTGTTGGCGGTGTTTGCTTGCCAGGCGGAAGCTTTCCATCGCATTTGCACATTCCTTTCACATGGAATCTTAGTGGATTAGCAAAGCACTCTAACAACTACCTATCGGGTTAGTATGCTCCCTCCACTGCGGATTTTATCTCCTTTCAACAATGACCACAGTGCGATTGAAAAATTTGCAGAAAGGCAAACCTTTTCCCGATTTGTTCACTAAATTTCATTAAATTATTTAACTGTGTCGTTTTCTTCTTGGTTGACAATAAATAATTGATCTCTTTTCATTAGAAATTCTATTGTAATATAAGTGATGAGTGCCCTTTAATATCTGTATTGTTATTCGTCATTATATGTATTGACATCCTCGTACAAATTGTTGTATGATTACGTCCCCTTTTGCCCTTTTCAAATGTATAGTTCACGTTGGACTCAACACGAAGCCATTCCAGATAGCTATTGACGGCTTGTTTTATTATTTAAGTTGATTTATAAACTACTGAGTCTGCTTCTTGCCAGTCTTCTCTAGAATATAGTCACTATTTTTTTGTTCACTGGTATATATTATGAAATATGACACTTCTAGATCATTAGAACTTGATGATTATAAGTTCAGATGTCTGAAGTGAACATTTTCTCCTTTGAAATCTTTGTTGAGTCGCAGAAAAAATTGCCATGAATACGATGTTATTTTGTTTATGATTAATACTTTTGGGCGTCATATGAGAATGTTTTGAATTTGATAATGTTGAAGGACTATAGAAATATGTGTAATACATGTAGCTCAAAATATCCATATACATCTAAACTTACGACAAACTGTCACATGGAAATCGTTTTAATAGAAAAAATAAGTTTTAAACCAATGGCTTGCATTCAAAATTTTAAGAACAGAACTTTATTCACTTAAAAATAATTTCTAGCGACAAGGTACCAATTGGAGCCTTAGTGTATAGACCGACTGTAAGGGTGTTCACGTATGGCATTTTCAAGAACAAAACTTTAGTTACTTCAAAAATAATTTCCAATGACAAGGTACCAATTGGAGCCTTAGTATATAGGCCGACTGTAAGGGTGTTTCCTGTGACAACATTAGTCTTGTTGAGTGATAGCTGGAGAGAGAATGGGTAAAAGAGGGGAGAGTTGATGTGATGAGAGAGAAACTTATTTTGTTAATATCTTATAAACTGTGATGAATCTTTTACCGAAATAAAAATGGTTAAGTTTCATGCATGAAATACACTCCAACAAGACAAATGTTGATATACTTTTAAAAAAAATGATACGAAATATAAAATCAAGTATTGTATGCTGGAGATAATACCTATTTTCTCACTAACACTAAATAATAAATATGCAAATGATGATGGGAGATTAGAGAAGTAAAATGATGGAGGAATAGGAGGGAAGTAAAGGGAGGGAATGAGGGAAGTAAGGAGGAAAGTAAAGACAAGAGGTGGAAATAAAAGGAGGATATTAGAGAATTGAGGATAAAGGTGATAAGGGAAGTAAAGGGAGGAGATGGGGAAGTGAGGAGGGAGGTAAAGGGAGGAGAGAAGCAAGGGAAGTGAAGGGAGGAGAGTAGGGAAGTAAATAAATGATTTCAACGTGACTAAAAGAGGCAAAACGATCAAAAGTAGACGTGGAAAGACCAAAAGTGGACTCAAATTAATCAAAATGAGTTCTAAGTTGTCCAAAGCAAAGACTGACACCAAAATGGCAAAAGTAGGTGTCAAAAGAACAAAAGCAGACATCTTAAAGACCAACAAGGGGCACAAATTGATCAAAAGTGGGTGCAAAATGTTCAAACAAATATTAAGTGACAAAATGGGCGTCAAAAGACTAAAAATGAGCTTAAACTATAAAATTGATCAAAAGTGGGCATAGGTTTCACATTAATAGGCACAAATACACACAATATGTGTGCATAATCTTAATGAATATGTGAGCCTATTCTGGATGAATAAACACGACTTTAGACATGCACCTATAAATGGGTAAAAGCGCCCAAAAATGGTGAATATATGCCCATAAAAGGTAAATCTATTCTTGATGAATATGCACCCACAAATGGCTAAATGAGCCCACAAATGGTGAATACACGTTGAGAAATGATAAATTTGCGTCGAAAATGGTAAAATACGCCAAAAATAGCTATTACTTTGGACATGTGCCCATAAATGGCTAAATGGCCCAAAAATGGTAAATAAGCACCCAAAAATTTGCAAAATACACTCACAAATGGCTACGACCTTGATGGATGTTGCTTTGGACACGTGTCCAGAAATGACTAAACATGAAAAAATGTAAATATGTGCCCACAAATGGTACATTCGTCCAAAATTTTGCGCCCAAAGTTGATAAATACCCCTACTTATTGAACACCATACATTGTGTCTCTGCTCCTATAAATGAGAATACACACATAGTCACGACTTCCTTTCTAAAACTAACACAACCATAGTGGAAACATTTTCACATAATGGAGATCATGACAAATCGTGAAATGATATCATCAACCAAGCAAAATCCATAGAATAAAAGATATAACCACCACTGTGCCTTAATACATGCCATAAACGGGTACTACTAGTCCAAACGTAAAAGAGTTCAATGATTGAAACTCTAACATAACATAACTAAAGAAAAAGATAACTATCTAGAACGACACCTGTAATGTCCCCAGATCTTGCCATCTTGAGATTTAGAAGGCCCGAGAGGACAAATATGAAAATGTTAGCAATTATATGAGAGAGCGATGCAGAAGCAACATACACAGACATGAACATATAACCATAACATACACCATAAATTCTCAACATTCAACATGTGTGTATTACAAAATGAATTATTACAATAGAATTTACAATGACATATTGAAAGGAGATTTTTACATAGGTCTGAATATGTATGCTAAGATCTTAACACAATAGGTAAACTCATACAACTGCTCATTCACATATTTTCTCCCATGCTAGTTATGAACCTAGAAAATACGTGAAACAGACAAATCAACAAAAGACATAGAGTGAGAAATGTCCATCTTGTACCTATTGTCTAGGATCTTGGTTAACATACATGTTCAGACTTGTAAAGTTCTTCTTTCAGTAGATGAATCTACAAAAGACATAGAGTGAGCAATGTCCAGATTGTACCTATTGTCTAGGATCTTGGTTAGGATACATGTTTGAACTTGTAAAATTCTTCTTTCAATATGTAATGATAATTTGTTCTAATTCATCTTGTAATAAATGTACATATTAGATGTTGAGAAATGTAATCTTCTTCTTCCTCTAGACCTAGGGGATTTCTCTCTTTTCCTTGCCACTCTCCTTTGGGCAAGTCTTTCTTGAAGATGAAGAAGTAGATAAGACAAGATGTTGTTCGCAGTGTTCGCTTGTTTGTTCATGTATGCACAAATTTCTTCCGCAACGTACTTTGATACAATTGCCTAACATTTTCAGATTTGTCCTCTCGGGCCTTCTAAGTCTCAAGATGACAGAATCTGGGGACGTTACAGTTGATATCAGAGCATCAACAATAGCTATACCTGATAATTGCTCACTATGAAACATAATAATTAATTTCATCTTTCACTTAAACCCTAGAAACTTAGTAAGTTGTTCTATAGGAGTAAGGTTTGACTTAGCCTCTAAGTTAGAACCTAGATGTTTGAGAATTAGGTGTAGATAAGTGTGTGAAACCCTTTCCATATAGAGCTCATATGTATTGGGTATCTACACTAGTCTACACCTTGTTCTCACCATTTCACTAGGTGACATGGAACTGGACAATTTTCTATTATATGTGGGACACTCGTTTTGCTGATTTAGTTTCATTTTCCAATCAGCTCGAGCCTCGACAGTTTTCTCTGACGTCTTCTTTCTTGGAAAAAAACTATATAATATTTTATTATATGTATGTAAATATGAAAATGTGTCCATCACATAGGAGAGTAGGTGTTCATGCAACCTAAGTAAAGGGGAGTGACATCAGTCTAGAAGAGAGAGTAGTCTAGATTAGATGTCTAGAGCCTTATCAAGATATGTGATACATATAGTACATGATAGAATGATAGTTGATTTAAGCAAAAATAATGTTATCTAAGTTCTACTTCTAATGATATAAGTTTCTTTATATGGATCCAAGTTGTATATGAGCTGAATCCAATTTTGAAGATTCTAAGCTAAGTCTTGATGATGAAAGTACATTCCCTTTGCTTACTTAAGATGAGCTAAGTCAAGATAAAATTGAATATGCATGAGCCTCAAGCTCTTTTACATAGGAGGACCTCTAGTGTTAGGACAAGATATGTGGTGAACTCCAGAGAGAGTGAGACCCACAAGGAGATGGTCATAGGACCTACCCTACAATATATGAAAAATATGATATATATGTAAAATGATATGTCCTAAGCTAGGTTACTCCTGAGTAGATGAGTTGAGTTCTTTTGCAGGATTCAATCCTATATGCGAGAGTTGGATAAAAAAATGTGATGGGTAGAAAACTCATGATGAGAAAGCCAATCCTTTAACTGAGCTAGGCCCTAGCTTGAGTGACATAAGCTTGTATAGCCCATGAATAGCTGCAAGTGAGGTGTTATATGAATCTTTGGTTCTGAGAGTAAAATGCCTTGTGCATAAGATACTCATAAATGTTATCCCTTCCACTTCTCTTTCTTAATATATGATACTAGAAATATCACTTGAGCTATATAGATGATTTATATATGAGGAGTCACTCATAAAATCTTGACCTATTGAATATTCCCTTCATGCATCATACACGTAATATCCAAGTTCAAAACCATGATAAGCTTGACTTAGTATATTCTCCTTCCCTTCATAGTATATGAAAGGTATAAATTTGAAAGAATGAGCTTGAAATAAAGATATCTTCAGATTATATATTAAATGATCACAAAAAATAGTTCTCAACCTTCAATCTTCAAAATCTAAAGTTCTAGTTTTGATGAAAAATTTCTCACATAGTAGGGTGAATCCCTAAAATGCAAAGATCAAGATCACTCCCTTCTCTAATTATGAAATCCCAGTATGATTTTGATCATAAACCACATTAATAATGTTAAATCTGATAATTCTGGTATATAATGTCCTAAAATCTTGACAACACCTTGCACAATTCAATGGAGCAAAAGAATGAACCCTTAGTAATTCCTTCTCAACCCTAGATGAGTAAATAAATCTCTAATTATTGGGATAATAAGGGATGTAAATCCTTGAACAATAGAATGTCAAACTATGACTAAATCATTAGATGCATCTGCAATCCTAAAAAGAAAAATGTCATGCTTCGACCTATATAAGGTGGGGTGGGTACCCCTATGTGATAAAAAACCTAAGATGACAACCTAGGGTTCATTAAGTACTATGATAGCCTTGACACCAAAAGTGGTGGCCTAGAGGTAGTACAAAAAAACTCATTGATATTACTTGAAATATAAGTTTAGTTGAATTTCGAGGACGGAATTCCATATTAGGTGGGGTGAATATGATAAATTAGATTTTTGGTTTTCAATATCCAATCTAGTATTTGAGGACCATGAAAGTTGTGTAGATGGTTGATACCAAATTAATGAATTGGTTACCAAGTTATGAGATCTTTCCATTGATAAGGGTTGATTCGAGATACAAATGACGATTGTGGCATCTAATTGAGTTCCATCAGGATGGACGCCATGTGCCAACTAATTTAAGTTTTTATGAGATCAAACATTCATTTAGTGATATGCATGAAGTTGAATGGTTGTATCAAGACCCAAGGGATGTATAATGATCTTACGAGGTTCAACAAAGTAATTTGGATACAAGTGGATATCAAATGACTATTAAATGCAACCATACTACCTGTAAGGATGATGTGACTTGGATGATGACAATACAATTATTGGATTTGTGGCAACAAATTCGTTTAGAAGCTAGCTACATGCTAAGAAGTCGACACTTAGTAAATTTCATACCTTTTGGCTTAACCAGACCGCAAATATATTCAAGCAATGTCATGCAACAATAGATGTACATTGCTTAATGTTGTGAGGACAGGTGTGAGATGAGGTTGAACTATCATGACCTCATCTTCTTCCACCTCCACAAAGAAAAGAGGGTATAGACTAGCTCCACAACAGAAACTGTGCAACATACTCACCCTAAATCTTAGATCTGGTCATCATTCTAACCATTCAGGTGTAAGCACCTCGTTTAGGAAATTCTGAGGACGACCCTAGTATAGGGTTTCTGGTGGCAGGAGTACGATCTTCAACCTCTCTCCCTTCCTCCATCTCCATCTGCCACCACACAAGGACCCTCACCACTCTAGGAATCTGACCAACCTTGCGCTCAAAGCTTTCTGAAGAGCTCGCCCCTCACACCTAGAAGGAGGAGCGATGGCAAAAGCTTCTACTGGAGGTCTGTTGTTCGGTCACAGTCATGCCAGAACCTGACCTTATAGTTGCGCTCTCACACATGAGCAGAGCTACACAATCACAACCACAAGATCCTAGATTGAACACACCAAGGTCGGCGAGCTCTTCTCCCCTAAATCCCAGGCCTTCCTCTAACGGGAGATATGGACGTGATCATGCATAATACCTCTCCGAGCCTTTGACGAAACATCCACCGTAATCCTACTGCCCCTCTCTGGCATCTTCAGTATAACAATGTCCAACTGACTAGCCCATGACTTTACTCATCCCTCCCTCTTTGTCGATGATGGAGTGGCCTGAGTCAAGAGTGGCCATCTGACGTGGACGGCTCCACAACCTCGAGTCTGCGAGGAGGTGTCAACCTCATATGATGCCTTGACGTGGTCTTTTACTGCGGCGACACATGATCGAAACTTGCAGATGATCACAACTAGGGACACACATGAGAACACAGGGGTCGTGACTCTAGAGGTTCCCAGATCGGATCTCATCTACTCGGCGATGCCATGATTTGGTCTCAGAACCGCAGAGGTCTTGAGGGTGTCAGAAGTCATCAAGGAGGAGACCTTCAAGATGGATTTCTCACATCGGTATCTTGCAGCAACAACGCCCTCACATGCTGAAGCAGAGGGACATCACGAACGAGGACTGGAATTTGGGATTTCGAGGATGGACCCTCGTCGAATCGGTTCCAATGTCGGCCAGACCGGCCGATTCACCCGATCCAGGTCCGGACCCAACTGTTGAGCCGCACCCCACCCTAATGGTGATGTGGCACACATCCATTTGATCCCAAGGATAAGATCAATGGTCCAAACAAATCCCATGCAAGTAAATAGCTTCTAAGTATTAGAAAATGTCCTAATCTTGCATAATACATAGAAAATAGATCCCTTGGCCAAATAATTCCCCCAAAATATCCTTGGACTCGAAAAATGTCTACTTTAATATGAAACCACCATATTAGACGTTTGCGACCTTTTTACTGATGGATTTTTATCTACAAGATAATACTCCCTTTTAGGGTTCATCACATGAAATAAATAATAACTCGTTGATATTGATTCTAAAAAAATATCCTAGATCTCTAATGATTATTGAAGTCTAATTTGGAACTATGATCCAAATATTATTTCTAAATATTAGGTCTTTCCTAATTAATGACTAATTAGATGCTTTTAGCCCCATATTAATAATAGAAAACAGATCAATCATCAGAAAAATCTGAAAATTGGACCAGACCCCTATAATGATCTCTTGATTAGTAGAAAAATACTAGATGCATGTTTACTCTTAGTTTGACCTTCTTTGAACCTAAATAACAAAAATAATGTTGAACCTTGTATTAAGGATGATTAATTCTGATAGAGTGCTCTTTTGAAGCCTTTAATGTCCAGTAGCATAAGTGAATCCGTGTGCTTGAGTTATATTAAGAGGTCCAAGTGTTTATCGTGACATTACATTTGATGTTCCTAGATATTTGTACCCTTTTTCAAGGAATTAATTGATTGATTGATGTATTATGTAAGTTGGACCAAGGTGCAAGATTATCTTTGACCTAGAAGTTGTGATATGTATTTGTAAAGCTTCCTTGAGAAAGGAGAGTCCACGGATGGGGAATCGTGGAGTCTTAGTATCCCCGGATAGGTCTTCGGATAAGGAACTAGGACCGTAGGATTGCATGATCTAAAGACACCGATAATATCTTTAATATATGCTTAACTAGAGCAGCGACGTGAGTGTTTCTCCAGCCACGATCAACGTTCGTGGGGTGAGTGGAGAGTGAGACCACTTGCCTCGTCAAGAGCTGCAGTTCAAGGTCTCACGAGACAACTACATCATACCTCTAGCCAACCTCTCCATCGACAGTCACAGGGAGAGGATGAGAGCAGTGATGAGTATTTTGCGCGTCAGCATGCAGTCAGGAGTGACTTGCAATATCCGACCACGGATAGGAGACGAAGGTTGAGGAGTGCAAGACTCCTTGCCTTCGTTCTGGCGTGAGGCGGCGCTCAAGCTCACAACGTCAGGCACGGGGCGAGGCATCTTCGCTGGAGGAGAGCCGTGCGGCTACGGCTCCGCGATGCAGAGAAGCAGACAGGTCTGCTGATCCATGGGTCTCACAAAAGCGGGTGACCCAACCTAGTTCAGGGACAAACCACAGTAGGAACTCGCCGCCCATCACGTACCGGACCAGAGTCCCAAGCGGCGGCAACTGCATTACAGAATCAGAGAGTCTCGCTGGGGACTCAGGCGCGTGGAGGGTGAGAGGGAGGAGCATAGGCGACCAGTCGCTGTCAGAGATCTCCCCACAGTGGTGTCTTGGGTGGAAGAAGACCTGCTCATCGGAGAGAGAACCAACATACCAGCGGCGGCTGATCGTGCCCAGGAGAACGGGCTCTCGTGGACGTCAGATCGCGAGGAGGAGATCGGGAAGGAGAAGGAACAGGGGGGGGGAGATAACCTTGAACTGGTTGAAGCTCGGTCCAATAAGATGATAAGCGAACCAACTAAAAACCGGATGGCACACCCTCATGGACACATGGCATAATTCGATTGGCCACTGGAGGTAAATATCTCAAAAATTAGTCATATTTTCAATAATTCGCCATAATTAGCTCGTTTATCCAAAAATTACAAATAAAATACCAAAATCTTTAGAAAAATGAGTAGAACACAATGAAATCATAATGTCAGTCTTTTAATGCTATAATATCAGTGATATCATGTAAGATGTATTATTCTTATTTCATGAGTAATAAATATCAAATGATGATATAAAATTATGGAAAAATGTAGTAAATATATAATCATGTTTATAATGCGTATGACGTCAGATATGGTCATGTTGATGCACCAAAACATATAATTTGATTAATATGGCTAATTAAGGCTAATAACACTAAAGATGATGCAATTAATACATGCATGCTCAATAAATGATGAGATTTACAGAAAACCCTCATATTCGGTAACTGGAAGATAATATATAAATCTGAGATCAGTCATATACATGAAATCCATGTTATATGAAATTGACCCTTAATACATATGATGTAACCCTAATATGGTTAATGAATGTGACATAATGTTAAGTATATTCACATAATAATGTGACACATGAGTATATCTTGTTGATGAGCTATAATCTAGAACATGACATCAGTAAGATAAATATAAGGCAAGAATACAAGTAATCATGAGAATATCATAATGAAATAAGATAAACCCTAATGAACATGAATAGGGTTAAGATGAGATGTAAGAAGATGAAAACCTGATGATAATATATGATCTTGTCTTGATCAGGGTTGACAAAGATATATATGACATGGGGAATATGTGATTAGGAATATCTCTTTGGAAGGTACGCCATTACCTCTTTCTTGGCTTATTATACAATATGCTTGTGTTATATGTGTAGTAGAAATACTTGGCATATGATATTGGATGAAATGATTGTTCTTGTATGATATGTTGCTTGATTTTCCATACTTACGACTATGAACACATCAACCATAATATATATGGTCCATTATATGAAAGTACTAAACTCTTTGCTAGTACAATGCTTGGAAGTGACCTAACTCTTTGGTAGTCGGTCACATTGTACATATGATCTAACTCTTTGGTAATCGATCATAAAGGCCTTAATCTTGAGCTCCTTGAGAGTCAAGAGAATGCATCAAAACCTTCGGCGGTCAATGCATGGATATATAATGGAAAATGTGCTTAATATATATGTTCTCTTTTGTTAATGAACATCTTTGTGCAAGTATATGATTTTCTTATATTTCTTTATAACTGTCAAGTATTAGATTTATCTTATTGCCAAGATATGATGAGAGGTATATAAAAGACACGTAGGCGTACTCAGTACAATATTCTTGAATATTGTGCTGACGTGTACCACATGTATTCTTTTATTTAGGTTGTGGACATATGCTTTTAAAGACCAGGATAGTTGAGAGTTGTGTGACGAGTTGATGTACAGGTGGACCTGCTGTCTTAAGATCTTGTAGTTTAATGGTAGTACATGTATATGTAGAAGTTTGATGTTCAATATGTAATATCAAATGCTGTAAC
This sequence comes from Alisma plantago-aquatica, assembly GCA_963693085.1. Classification (NCBI taxonomy): domain Eukaryota; kingdom Viridiplantae; phylum Streptophyta; class Magnoliopsida; order Alismatales; family Alismataceae; genus Alisma; species Alisma plantago-aquatica. The sequence goes on from OY856413.1 coordinate 1,008,794,606, forward strand.
CATTCATTATGTAATTATACGTTGAATGATGAACATGTATTGTATGGTTTTATTATTGTTCATGTGCATGTTCTACTGTTGTTTTCTTCTGACTTCCTTTGATTTTCTTCTTCTTAGCTTAGTGTGTGATGTTTAAATTGGGATTTTCGTTGAGGTGAGGTTTCAATTTGGACGTCACACATCAGATTAGGTTTTAAAAAATCCGAGGACGTCATAGGTGGTATCAGAACATGAACAATAGCAAAGCCTGACATTTGCTCACTATGCAACTTAAAACAAAAGAACCTTGAACCTTAATAATCTTTTAGGGTTAGATTAGTCGTCTTTTAGAGACTAGATCTGACCTAGCCTCTTGGTAGGCACCTAGATGTCCGAGAACTAAGTCTAGACCGGTGCTTGTTGTATAGCAAGTCCTTAGATGTCGTTCTTTCCTTATCGTTAAATGGTATGGGACGTTGCATTATTTGGAAATGACCTACATAAAAGGAAGAGAAACCCTAGACATATGGCGCTCATTATCTAGAGTAGCTACACTGGTCTGCACCATGTTCTCACCATTTTCACTAGTTTTCATGACACTGTACTCTCTACTATGTGTGGGACACTCATTTTCAAGATTTGGGTTTTGATTCCAATCGGATCGAACCTCAATAGTTTCTCTGACGCTTGTTTTATAGGAAAAAAACTATATAATATTTTATTATATATATGTATTACAAAAATGTGTCCCCACACATGTACGAGTAGGAGGTGGTCATGTAACCTAAGTGAAAGTGAATGACATCAATCTAGAAGAGAGAGTAGTTCAAGATTAGATGTCTAGAGCCTTGTTAGAATATGTGATAGATGGAATAGATAATATGAGTTTAGATCTTGTGATTTAAGTTTGAGATAGTAATTAAGTTATTTTATGATGATAAAGTTTGTTTGAGGAAAGTTTAATTTTGAGGATTTGAGATAAGGTTTTATGATGCAAGTACATAGGCTTTTATGAGATAAGATAAGATAAGTTAAGATAAGCTATGTAAGATGAGGTTATGAATCAGCAAGAACCTCAATCTCTTTTACGAAGGAGGACCTCTAGTGTTAGGACTAGTTTTGGGGTTAACTCCAGAGAGAGTAAGACTCACAGGGAGAAGGTCAGAGAACCTAGACTCCATGATATGAGAAATATGAGAATTATGAGATATGTGATATGATATGTCCTAAACTAGACTACTCCTGAGTGATTGAGTTGAGTCGCTCTATGTATGATTCCTATAGTTTTCTTAAACCCTAGATGTCCTTGGGAGGACCAAACCCTAGAGATAGAGAGAAGCTCGTTATACGTGTGCATATGTGAGCATGAATATGAGTGCCTGCCATCTGGGTGAGGGAGAGGCCCAAGACCCTGGAGGAGGTAGCTAGGTTAGTTTTTGTAAAACCTCATGCTCGGTTTGGTGGTTCCCATATAAGAATCTAGTGGTGTGTATATAAGAGAAAGAGAGTTGAGAAATGGTTTTCATGGGTATAGAGCTGAGAAGAGAATGTCATAGCATGTTTTGGTTTGTGCTTTGTGGCTAGATCTTGTGAAGCTATCCACCAATTCTAATGAGGTAATCCGAGAACCCTAGACTAAGAGAGGAAAGATAAAGTATATACATATGAGATGCTCATAGAGTTGAGTTAGCTCAGAGATACTGAGCATGTCACTATCATCATGATATGGGTTAGGAGAACCTCAGTTAGACTAGATGTAGTTTTGATATCTGTTTGATTAGCCACTCACATCAGTTTGTTTAGCACAACCATGATATAATATATGTAAAGACGTGATCTAATCTTGAGATGTGATATATAAACATGATATGATGGAAACCTAGAGATGGTTTAATAGATATCAATGCATAAATGGTTAACCATATATATATGTGAATAATGATGCTAATGTGAAATTGTTGGTTTATCTTGTGATGAAATCACTAATAAACGTATCAATTTATTATGAGCAATGAAATGAGATCAAAAGAATGAAATATGTTACACGAGGTGTTAATCTTAATGCTTAATAAAGATGAAAAATATAGTTTGACAGTTAGCACAATATAATGTTTATGGTATCCTTGATATGATCTAGATGGATAAATTAGTTAACTTTAGTTAAATCCTTTAGAACATGGTAATATAATGTGGGAACCCTAATGCAAGGGTAAAGATAAGGATGTAACCCTAACATATGAGATATGTCATGACATAACCAGAGTTCCTAAACTGTTGTTTGAGCCTTCTATGGAGTGAGGTTTCACCCTTGATGCTTTTGAAACCCCCTAATATTGTTTTGGATACATGGTTCTAGGTAAACTTTGTGGATATGTTGCACCTAGAATAGTGCCTTATATGTGGATGAAGACAAGTTAGTATTTCCTTGAAGTATGAATATGGTTTACTTTCGAGGATGAAAGTTCTTTTAAGATGTATATGACGTGAACGACTGGATTTTTGGCTTAATTTTGAGGATGAAATTTCTTTTAAGGTTTATAGGATGTGATAGAGTGCTCTTTTGAAGCCTTTAATGTCCAGTAGCATAAGTGAATCCGTGTGCTTGAGTTATATTAAGAGGTCCAAGTGTTTATCATGACATTACATTTGATGTTCCTAGATATATGTACCCTTTTTCAAAGGATTAATCGATTGATTGATGTATTATGTAAGTTGGACCAAGGTGCAAGATTATCTTTGACCTAGTAGTTGTGATATGTATTTGTAAAGCTTCCTTGAGAAAGGAGAGTCCACAGATGGGGAATCGTGGAGTCTTAGTATCCCTGGATAGGTCTTCGGAGAAGGAACTAGGACCGTAGGATTGCATGATCTAAAGACACCGATAATATCTTTAATCTATGCTTAACTAGAGCAGCGACGTGAGTGTTTCTCCAGCCACGATCATCGTTCGTGGGGTGAGTGGAGAGCGAGACCACTTGCCTCGTCAAGAGCTGCAGTTCAAGGTCTCACGAGACAACTACATCATACCTCTAGCCAACCTCTCCATCGGCAGTCGCAGGGAGAGGATGATAGCAGTGATGAGTATTTTGCGCATCAGCATGCATTCATGAGTGACTTGCAATATCCGACCACGGATAGGAGACAGAGGTTGAGGAGCACAAGACTCCTTCCTTTGTTCTGGCATGAGGCGGCGCTCAAGCTCGCAGCGTCAGGCACGAAGCGAGGCGTCCTCGCTGGAGGAGAGCTGTGCGGCTGTGGCTCCACGACGTAGAGAAGCGAACAGGTCCGCTGATCCATGGGTCTCACAAAAGCGGGCAACCCAACCTAGTTCAGGGACAAACCATAGTAGGAACTCACCGCCCATCGCGCACCAGACCAGAGTCCCAAGCGGCGGCAACTGCGTTGCGGAATGAGAGAGTCTCGCTGGGGATTCAGGCACGTGGAGGGTGAGAAGGAAGAGCATAGGCGACCGATCACCGTCAGAGATCTCCCCACAACAGTGTCTTAGGCGGAAGAAGATCTGCTCACCGGAGAGAGAACCAACATACCAACGACGGCTGATCGTGCCCAGGAGAATGGGCTCTCGCGGATGCCAGATCGCGATGAGGAGATCACGAAGGAGAAGGAACGGGGGGAAGATAACCCTGAACCGGATGAAGCTCGGTCCAATAAGACGATAAGTGAACCAACTGAAAATCGGCTGGCGCACCCTCACAGACATGTGGCATAATTCGATTGGCCAATGGAGGTAAATATCTCACAAATTAGTCAGATTTTTAATAATTCGCCATAATTAGCTCGTTTATCAAAAAATTACAAATAAAATACCAAAATCTTCAGAAAAATGAGTAAAACACAATGAAAGCATAATATCAGCTTTTAATACTATAATATAAGTGATATCATGTAAGATGTATTATTCTTATTTCATGAGTAATAAATATCAAATGATGATATAAAAGTATGGAAAAATGTCAGTAAGTCTATAATCATGTTTATAATGCATATGATGTCAGATATGGTCATGTTGATGCACCAAAACATATAATTTGATTAATATGCTAATTAGGGCTAATAACACTAAAGATGATGCAATTAATACATGCATGCTCAATAAATGATGAGATTTACAGAAAATCCTCATATATGTAACTGGAAGATAATATATAAATCTGAGATCAGTCATATACACGAAATCTATGTTATATGAAGTTGACCCTTAATACATATGATGTAACCCTAATATGATTAATGAATGTGACATAATGTTAAGTATGTTCACATAATAATGTGACACATGAGTATATCCAGTTGATGAGCTATAATCTAGAACATGACATCAATAAGATAAATATAAGACAAGAATACAAGTAATCATGAGAATATCATAATGAGATAAGATAAACCCTAATGAACACAAATAGGGTTAAGATGAGATGTAAGAAGATGAGAACCTGATGATAGTATATGATCTTGTCTTGATCAGGGTTGACAAAGATATAGATGACATGAGGAATATGTGATTAGGAATATCTCTTTGGAAGGTACACCATTACCTCTTTCTTGGCTTATTATACAATATGCTTGTGTTATATGTGTTGTAAAAATACTTGGCATATGATATTGGATGAAATGATTGTTCTTGTATGATATGTTGCATGATTTTTCATACTTACGACTATGAACACATCAAGCATAATATATCTATTCCATTATATGAAAGCACTAAACTCTTTTATAGTATAGTGCTTGAGAGTGACCTAACTCTTTGGTAATTGGTCACATTGTACATATGATCTAACTCTTTGGTAGTCGATCATAAAAGCCTTAATCTTGAGCTCCTTGAGAGTCAAGAGAATGCATCAAAACCTTTGGCGGTCAATGCATGGATATATAATGGAAAATTTGCTTAAAATATGTGTTCTCTTTTGTTAATGAACATCTTTGTGCAAGTATATGATTTTCTTATATTTCTTTATAACTGCCAAGTATTAGTTTTATCTTATTGTAAAGATATGATGAGAGGTATATAAAAGACATGTAGGCGTACTCAGTACAATATTCTTGAATATTGTGCTGACGTGTACTACATGTAATCTTTTGTTTAGGTTGTGGACATATGCTTTTGAAGACTAGGATAGTTGAGAGTTGTGTGACGATCTGATGTACATGTGGACCTGTTGTCTTAAGATCCTGTAGTTTAATGGTAGTACATGTATATGTAGAAGTTTGATGTTTAATATGTAATATCAAATGTTGTAACAATTCATTATGTAATTATATGTTGAATGGTGAACATGTGTTGTATGGTTTTATTATTGTTCGTGTGCATGTTCTACTGTTGTTTCCTTCTAACTTCCTCTGATTTTCTTTTTCTTAGCCTAGTGTGTGATGTTTAAATTGGGATTCTCGCTAAGGTGAGGTTTCAATTTGGACGTCACACATCAGATTAAGTTTTAGAAAATCTGGGAACGTCACATTAATTGTTATAAATTAGGTGATGAAAGATATGCAGATGGTCCAAAATATAAATATGAATATCTGAACTCAGATACGTGGGTTTTATTAAGTATAAGACTACTTTTCATGAATGCATAATGATATGATGTACTTGTAATGCTTGTATTTGCATATAAATTCTTAGATGCATGTTAGTAGTATATACTTCGCCGAAAATAAAAAAATATAAAAGATAAGATGAATGGATTGTAGCTACTAAGTGTTTACATCCTATCTCTCTCTCTCTCTCTCTCTCTCTCTCTCTCTCTCTCTTTGTCTTTATCAATATAAGGTCGGCACAACCCCACATCTCAAGGGGTGGGGATCCTCATAGCTCAAGGGGTGAGAAAATGTGAAGTGTGACAACACTTAGTAGTACAATCACATCAAAAGACAGCTAAAATATGTGTTTACCCGATTATCACACTAAATAATGTTTTCTTTTACTTTCTTTCTTCAAATCTTTTATTATGTAAGTTACTATACAAGTATTTTACCCACATACATAACCTTTGTTAATTCTTCTATTTCACATATTTTCTAGGTTCAGAACTAGCATGAGAGAAAAGATGTGAGTGAGCAGTTGTACGAGTTTACCTATTGTGTTAAGATCCTAGCATACATGTTCAGACCTATGTAAAAATCTCCTTTCAATGTGTCATTGTAAATCCTATTGTAAAAATTCATTTTGTAATATACACATGTTGAATGTTGAGAATTTATGGTGTATGTTATGGTTGTATGTTCATGTATGCATATGTCTCTTCCACATCGCTCTCTGATATAATTACTAACATTTTCAGATTTGTCCTCTTGGGCCTTCTAAGTCTCGAGATTGCAGAATCCGAGGACGTTACATCACCCCACCGGGTAGGATATAAAAACTATCCTTGAACTTGAGCTGACGTCCCTGAAGTCTACTTCTTCTCCTCCTCATCATCTGTGGATGTCACGTCCCCAACCCATGCAAAGCAACGTAAAACTTTGTGAGTGACACTGAGTAGTTATAACTTAGAAATAACATATAATTGAAATAACATGAGATAGCGTGAAAAACTCAGTGACTTAACATGGCGAACTTGATTACTTGAAACCTAATAAGTTGATATGATAAAATAATGGTGTGCAGTTTAACTTGAATTAATATAGTCTCTCTCTCTCTTAATGCACCCACAATGCTCATAAGGCCAATTAAGGCTCACATAAGTTCAGTTAAGGCTCACATAAGGCCAATTAAGGCTCACATAATGCTCCCACAAAGCTCATAAGGCCAATTAAGGCCCACATAATGCCAATTAAGGCTCACATAACATGATTGAGAGAACTACATTAACATAGCATGATTTCTTATATTTGGACATGATTTTCATAATTTCTTGATTAATGAGCAGGGAAGTGATTCATAGTGTTTCCAATGAAAGTAGAATCATTAAGTCATTAAGAAACATAAATTGATAGCATGTGCATGATTTTTGTGAGCATAATTGAGTAATAACATAATGACACTTTAATGGAGTAGTTATAAATACATAAACAAATAATGTAAACCCAAAATCCTAAATTTATACTCAGTGTGCATGATCCACTCACCTGATATTAAGGAGGTACACTAACGGTAGGTCGAGTCCTGATCAGTCCTAATTATCCTGTCCAACATATAAATATATTGATTATCATGGTTAAGCCTAGGGTTTTCAATGAATCATGGAAAGTAGGTTGAGAATCTGGCTCTAAATCCTTGACCATTCGACATGTTTTAAAAACCTGATCAAAAACCAAGTATGAATCGTCATCATCTGAGCTCCAAATTATTTTTTATGATTTATTGGAGATAAGATTGAAACTACCAATCAGAAGTGAGATAAAACAAATAAAAGCAAATTTTGAGACCTAGGTTTGCACAAGGAAAAAGAATGATGTGCCCTCCCTACTATTTTTTAATCATAGGCGTGATTGGGACTGACTTGGTCAAAATCTCAATTTAAATAAACGTTGGGTTGTATAGGAAATAGATCGATGAAATTCTAAAAGCACCCTAGGTATCATGACACTTTGATTCAAATCGTGGGGGTAGAGTAATTGATGCGCCCAATTTCTAATTCATCGAAAATATCCAAACAGGACAGGGATCTCAAGCAATGATCGAGACTGAGGAGATGTGAATGCCTTCGACTGGATATTCTGATCTCAACGAGCCCAAAAACTTGAGGCACGGTGGTTGGAGGCCTTGGTCATCATTATGCCACGACTAATAAGGTTGGCAGGGAGGTGAAGGTATGAAAACCCAACTGCGAGGAGAAATAGAGCACAACAAGTGCAAGACAAATTCCGGAAACCATAAAAGAGGCATAACGAAGCCATAGTTGTGTCTTTCCTGGGTGAAGGGCCACTATGGTGGCCTATCTGTAAGCGCGTCAACTACCGTGAACATAGCTATAGGGTACACTAATTGGGGAAACCGTAGGGTGAACTGAAGCAACAAAAAAGCAAGAAGAGAGGTCGTATATGCTTACCGTGTGATGAATTAGACTACAAGCAACCAGAACTTGCGCTCGAGCTCCTCGTCATCTCCAGAGAAAAAAAATTGTGTGGTGGTTCCTTAGCTGGACTTGACCGCAATTGCGACTAGGAACAAGTCCCTTAGCGTTTGGTAGTGTTCCAGGTACCAATCGGGAATGCTCCCATGAGATGAGGTAGAGTGGGTGCAGTCGTCGTGTTTTATGAGGAAGGGACAGTTTTGGGCATTTCTCCTAGGGCTAGATATAGGAGTGGTGTTAGGGTTCCATGTATTTGGGGTTGCCTCCTGATTACGTTGGTGCTGAAATCACTCAAAGAGGTTGAGAGTAAGGGGAGTTATCCAGGGGCGAGGAGTCTGGGAATTGTTCCCTCCTCTGTGCAGATTCCTGTGCGAGGTAGGAGACAAATCATCTCCGATTAGATCCTTATCCAATGGCTCTGAAAGGGTCAAGTGTATATTAGCTCCGCGTGATGCATTAATATCCTGAACTTTAGGATAAACTTATGATAATCGTGTATGCTTAAGTAAAAAATTAACATTATCACTCCTCTTCTCCCTAATATCTTTTAGAGCACTTAGGATTATCCACAACGAACCAAATTTGGTGGGCTTGATAATTCGATCGTGAGGTATTCATTTTGATATGAGTTAGGGACACATGGGTTTTACATTATTAGCTACTTAAGGTAATTAACACATTAATAATCATTACAAAGCATTTGTGTTATTAAAATTCAATGGAAGCTCTAGCATTCTCTCATCTACTTATATACCAAACAGTGGGATACATTCTACTTGTATATAGGTCTAAACTATCATTGAAACCCTAACTAGTCACCATTGCATAATTAGGGCTAGGTTCTGTGCGTTAATTGACTTCAATGTAAATAAGTGTTGATGCATTGTGTATCTGACTCATTTAAGGTTCACATAATATCTTGGTTTCGTATTAACTCTTTTTGGGCATACAAACAAATCATGGTCTCAGCTTAATGCAACAAGTTAGATTCGTCCACCTTAGGGTTTCACCTTTATTAGATGTAAATTTTTTTGAGACTAATATTAATCATTTCTATTTAAAAATCTAAATTTTGAGGTTCATTACACACACATAAATGCGCACGTATTCACATCTATAGGTGCATATACATATCATGTATGGTGTTCGACGCATTTATCAATTTTGGGCACAATGTTTTGGGTTCATGTGTAATTTTTGGGCACTTATTTATTATTTTTGGGTGCATTTAACCATTTATGTGAGCATGTTCAAAGTAACAAACATCAAAATAATAACCATTTGTGAGTGTATTATGTAATTTTCTAGGCATAATTTTACCTTGTTGGGTGCATATTTAACATTTTGGGTTGCCTTTTTCTTTATTACTTCCCTCCTATCCCATCCTCTCAATAGTTTAATATTCTTTGTTGCTTCCATCCTCTTAAACTTTCCTCATGTTCATTACTTTTATCCTCTCATAAATTAATATACTTCCTTCTTCCTTATTGTTTATATATCTTGGGATAAAGAGAGGCATTCTCTCCCCCTCTCCCACACCCGTGACGGAGGCCGAACGTCTGAGAGGGTGGTAAACTAATGGGACAACTGGGATTCAAACCTGGGTTCCGTGAATATAAATAAGATATATTGTTTATATATCTTATTTATATTCAACTTTATTATATTTTGTAATTTCTATATACCACTGGATCTCTATGTTATTTCTCCAATTTCTCTTTTTAATAAAAGGGAGAGGGCACATTGCTCCTCTCCACATGCTACATTGGAGCATCCTATATTTCTTGTTCACATGGTATTAGAGAAACAAGATCCAAGGAAAGCGTAGTCGGCCCTAACCCTAACCAACAGGGCAAGCCGTCGCAGCCGGGCAACGACCGTCTGTCGGGCAACAACAGATGTCGCTGGGAAGCAGCCGTACCGTCCAAGAAGCTACCAGACAGCTTTTTGCCGGGCTGGTTTTCACCGGATGAGGGGCCAAAACAGTTGATTCTTGACCAAAAGGTGCAGACTCCTTCAACCTCTCCACCGACCTTCTAAAAGTACAAATCAAGTAGCTCGTGTCTATTTAGAGAACTTCTAATCCTCCATGTATGATTAGGAAATGCTTGCTTGGAGGCTGTTGATGCGTCAGAAACATATCATCTCATCTATATTTGGGTGATCTGTATCTCTCCTTCACTCCCTTCCACAACGTGACATGTATCTTTCCGTCACTGAGTTTCTCTCTTGATATGTATCATCCTGCCATTCTATTTTTCATTTAGATCATGGAGGACACTAAGGCATCTACCATCTACAATGAGATGTCACCTATCCCCTCCATCAAGCTAAATGGGAAGAATTATCTCTTGTGGATGAATGCTGCCTATGCAATGTTGGAATCCCAAGACAAGGCAAAACATGTTGATTCTGATCCTCATGCTTCTAGTGACAAAGGCTATACTGAATGGAAGCATCATAATAGTCTGGTGAAGACATGGGTGTAGGGTACCATGGATCCTGGAAATGCTACTAGGTTCATGTTCTACACTACTACCAAAGAGATATGGGATGCAGTAAAGAAACATTACTCACAAGAGAAGAATGCTCTTCATCAATTTATGATATATGACCGTTTATTTGCAGAACGACAGGGTGACAAGCCTTTGGAAGAATATTTTGGAGTGATCTAAGCTATTTCTCAAGAGCTAAGATTCTATCATCCAATGACTATCACAGAACAAGTCAAAGATAGAGATGACTTGATTACAACCAAATTCTTATCCTTCCTGAGTCCTTCATGTAGTTCAGCTTGCAGTGTTATCTTAGCTTCTGACAAACTTCCCAGCTTGGAAGAAGCTTACTCAAGGATTTTACATTCAAATTTTGAACATGTTGATCCTACAACTATCCCGTCTCATGTAGATTCTCATGCAATTGTAGCCGCTGCAGTTAGAGGAGGTCGTATATGTACGGGCTGAAGACGTGACACACATCTTAAGTGTACTTTCTGTGACAAACCTAGATAGACAGTTGAGAAATGTTGGAAGAAGCATGACAAACCTGTTGCACCACCTGTGGGGGCAACAAACTATGCTGGCACTACTGAGTCTTCTGAGCCTCCTGCTTTGAGTTCTGGATATCTGGCATCACACTCACCAAGGAGGAATATGATAGATTTATTCTAGCTACCCATCATCTGAGTTTGGGATCATCTTCTTCTTCAGCCAACCTGGCATGTACTACTGGTAATCAGGCTATCTCTTTACTGGCTTCTGGTTCAACTTCTTCATGGGTGGTTGACTCTGGAGCGTCACAACATATGAGTGGTATGAGGAGACTGCATCATTTCATTGACTCACATATTCCTCACCAATTTGAGATTATAGTAGATAGTTCAGTGAGGAGAGCATTAGCCAATGGGTCTATTTCTTTGACTCCTAGAATTGATCTTAAATCTGTACATTATGTGCCTACATTTCCATTTAATCTTCTTTTTGTTGCAAAATTGATTGATACTATGAAATTTACGGTGACATTTGGACCTTCTTATTTTGTATTACACGATCTCAAGAGTACGAGGATGATTGGTGGGGGGCCTAGGAAATGTGATCTCTACCTCTTCCATGGTGAAAGTCTACCTCGTCAAGTATCTTCTCCTGCTCCAGCTATCCTTTTGAGCAGTTCTCCCTTACTGTAGCACTACAAATTTGGACATCCTTCATTAAAGAGCTTGAGAAAGTTAGAACCTGAGTTATCCCAAGTGTCTTCATTAGAGTGTCAGTCCTGTCAATTGGGGCAACATCATAAAATGTCTTATCCCAATCGTGTCAATAAACAAGCTTCTTATCCCTTTGAGTTAGTCTACAATGATGTTTGGGGTCCTGTAAAAGACAACATCTATAATAGTTTTCACTATTTTATTTCCTTTTTGGATGATTTTTCTCGCATTACATGGATTTATTTGTTGAAGAGTTGAGAGTCTGTGTTATCCATCGTCAAACATTTTCATCAAGAAATAAAGGTCCAATTTGATTGCAATATTAAAATTCTTCAATCTAATAATGCCTTGGAATATGTTCAAAGTACTATGACCGAGTTTTATGGATCGGTTGGGATGATACATCGTACATACTTTCCTCACACCCCTCAACAAAATGGGATATATGAGAGGAAAAAAATCCTCAACTTCTTGATATTTCTGGGACAATTATGTTTCAATCCAATGTTCCTAAGAGATTCTGGTCTGATGCTTTACTTACTGCCTATTTCCTTATTAACAGACATACCTCTTTTGTACTTCAAGGACATACTCTATTCTCTGCCTTACGTCCTAAGGATCAACATCCCTTTCTTGTTCCCATTAGAGTGTTTGGTTGTACTTCCTTTGTCCACAATTTTGATCCTAAGGCTGATAAATTATCCCATAGGTCGATTAGGACTCTTTTTCTTAGGTACTCCAAAGAAAAGGGTACAAGTGTTATTGTCCCAGTCTCCGTTGTATGTTTATGTCTAGGGATGTATCTTTTCATGAATCCACTCTATATTTCTCTAGTGTTTCTAGTAAGGGGAAGAAATTGTGTGAGAGTGAGAAAGTGCCACCATCAGACATCAGTGAGAGAGTGCCACCACCACATCAGAGTGAGAGAGTGCCACCTATTGTTCCTAACTATACTGTAGTTCAGGAAGAGCAGCCAGCAGATGGTACCTTAATTTAGCAAGATTCACATGTTTACAGTAGATGAGGCATACATGATCCAGAGGAGGTAGTGACTCCAGTATATGAGCCTTTCCCATCTCCTTCTACTCAAGAGACTCCTGAAGAACCATCTGACCTTGATGTTCCCATTGCTGTCTGCAAAGGTACTCATTCCTGTACTATTTGACATCCTATTGCAAGTGTGTATTGTTTGTCAAAATTATCTAAGCATGCCCATTCATTTTCTTTTGGGATTGATTCTGTGATCATTCCAAGAAATCATCTTGATGCTATGAAGGATATTGGCCGGAAACAGGCAATGCATATGGAAATGTCTGCTCTTCTACAAAACAACACCTAGGAACTTATTGACTTACCTCCAGATAAAAATGTTGTGGGTTGCAGATGGGTATTCATAGTGAAACATAATCCAGATGGTTCAGTTGAGAGGTTGTAGGCTAGACTGGTGGCAAAAGGTTTACACTCAGACATATGGGGTTGATTTCTTTGAGACCTTTTCACATGTGGCTCGTCTTAATTTAGTGCGGATGCTTATTTATCTGGCTACTACTTTTAACTGGCCTCTATTTCAGCTTAATGTCAAGAATGCCTTTCTTCATGATGATCTACATGAAGAGGTGTACATGGAGCAACCTCTTAGTTTTTTTGCTCAGAGGGAGTGTCAGAAGGTGTGTAGATTGAAGAAAGCCATCTATGGGTTGAGACAATCTCCTAGAGCTTGGTTTGATAAGTTCAGTGAAGTTGTACTAAAGATGAGATTTTCTCATTCTGTAACTGATCACTCCTTATTCTATTCTAGCTCTCCTATTGGATCTATTATTTTTTCTATATATATTGATGATATAGTTATCACCAGCAGTGATTCTATAGGCATATCACGTGTAAAAAAAAGATTGCAGGGGCATTTTCATACAAAGGATCTGGGAAAACTGAGGTATTTTCTGGGCATTGAAGTACTTATATTTCATGCAGGTACTAATTTGTCTCAGAGGAAATATGTGCTGGATTTACTGTAGGAAGCAGGTATGAGTGAGTCCAAACTGGTGTCTACTTATATGGACTATCATGTGAAGGAGACGATTGATGATACTGATTATCGAAATCCAAGATATTACAGGAAAATTGTTGGTAAACTGATATATCTAATAGTTACTCACCCTGATATTTTCTTTACTGTAGGAGTGTTGAGTCAGCATATGAGCTCACCACAATAGTCACATTGGATAGCAGTTTGCCGTATTCTAAGATATCAGAAAGGTGTACCTGGTAAGGGGATCACCTATTACAGACCCAAGAACCTTGTGTCTACTCTTGTTCTTAGTGGTTATGATGATGCAGATTGGGCTGGTAATCTGAATGACATGAGGTCTACTTTTAGATATTGCATGTTTCTAAAAAATCACCTTATCACATGGAAAAGCAAAAAGAAGAATGTTGTAGAAAGATCTAGCACAAATGTTGAGTATCGAGCAATGACTCATGCCTGTGGCAAGTTGCAGTGGGTTCAATATGTGCTTTTTGAAATAAAGATTCTTGTGTTGTCTCCCATAGAGCTCAGATGTGACAATCAAGCTGCGATATATATTGCCAAGAACCCAATCTTCTATGAACACCCTAAGCACATAGAGGTTGACTACCACTTCATCAGAGATCAGATCAAGAATGGCACTGTTGTGACTCCGCACGTCAAATATGAATATCAACTTGCAGATGTTCTCACAAAGCCATTGAGTCTAGCAGAGCATTTTAGAACTTTTTCAACAAGCTAGGCATAAATGACGTGTAAGCTCTAGATTGAGGGGGAGTGTTAATATATCTTATTTATATTTGGCTTTATTATATTTTGTAATTTCTATATATTGCTGGACCTCTATGTAATTTCTCCAAATTCTCTTATTAATAAAAGGGAGAGGGCCACATTGCTCCTCTCCACACGCTGCATTGCATCACCCACAGGTGAAGGGTATGTGTCCCTTATTCTTAATCCATTTGTAATTGGGCTAGAGGTGGGTGGGTGTAGAGACATGCATATTCCTTTTTCAATGAAACACTTTTTCAACGACAGAGGAGAGTTTGCAGACTGTATATCTCAGATAAGAATGAAAGCAATACATCACCCAAATGAAACCTACTTTCACATCCATTGTACTATCGTCCTCTAAAAAAATTAGAGGCAATCATAATTGGCACTGCTCCACCTTGATAGAAAAAGTGAGAGGAGAGAGAAAAGAATGAATGAAAGATAAGAAAAGAGAGAAATTCATTTTTCTTATAACTTTTAAGCTGTAATAACTTTTTGATAAAATAAATATCATTAGATTCATAATAAAAACATATTTTAACAAGACTAATGCCAATATATTTTTGAAAAAAATAATTTAAATATAAAAAGTGAGTATTGCATATTGGGGACAATATTAAAAAAAAAACAACTCAAAGATGAGTATTGCATGTCTTTCTTTTTATTATGTTACTCATTTTTTATGTTATTGTATGTTAAAATAAGTATGAAAATGTGTATTGTATTTTCTTTTTGGGGATAATACTCATTTTATGAGTAACACACTAACTCAAAAATGAGTATTGTATGTTGTTCTTTTGAGAATGACACTTATTTTCTAAGTAAATAAGGAAAATGGGTACTATACCCAAAGAACGACATGCAATATTCATTTTTTAGTTAGTGTGTTACTCAAAATATGAGGACTATCTCCATATATAATACAATACTCATTTTCATATTTATTTTTAAATACAACGACATAAAAATGAGTGTCATATTAAAAAGTTAGATGTGATAGTCATTTTGAGTTAGATATTACTAAAAAAAGAGTACTATACCTAACATTAATACTCATTTTTATATTCTGAGTTATTTTTTCTCATAAGTATATGGATATTAGACTTGTTTGGATGGATTTCTTATAAGGAATCTAACGATTTTTATTTCGTAAAAATAATTATTACACATTAAAAGTTATAAACAATACTAGTTTCTCTCTCTTTTCTTTTCTATTTCATGTATTTTTTATTTGCATGCAGTTAATAGACCACATGTATACATGGGATAATGGGAATGAGTATGTGTATCACTACTCATGGAGTAGACTTTGGGTTAGTTATCTTTATGTGTGTACACTACTCATAGAGTAGTCTTTGGGCTAGTTATGTTGAGGTGTGTCTAGAGGAAATAAGAGGTGGCGGTCGGGGAGTCGGGACAACATGACCGGTAGATACAATCGGAAAGGTCCACCAGCGATGAGGACTGAGATGGAACTACGCTAACACCTATAGAACAACTACATGATAATATACCCATTATAGTTGAAATGAAAAGAAAAATAATGTAGGGATATATTACTCTGATCAAAGTAGCCTCCAGAGGGAGTTTTTGATGCTAGACTTCATGATATATGGATACCTCAATCCAATAGATAAAGTTTGAGTTATGTCTTCAAAGCACATAGAACTTTTCATTGAACCGTTGTGATTTAGTAACATTCTCCACCGAAAGGAGGCCATAAAATCAAACTAAACCTAACTAAATCAAACCAAACTGAACTGACTAGTTTGTTCCAATTTGGAGAGATTTGTGGTCTGGTTTTATCTTAAAACTTTTCAATCAAATTATTGGTGGTCTAGTTTTGATATGAGGGATTTTGTCTAACCATTCAGACTAGATTACATCAAAATACAATAATGTTATACATAACATACTTATATGAATGTACATGGATTAACAAAAGTACAATGATCGTACATATACCATTAGGGCACTGCCTTCTGTGTTATCTAACAACTATAAATTAGCAACAACATATTATCAAAATACTTAACTAACTTTACTTGTTATCCTGTTAAAAATCCAAAACCCAATTTTCTCTCTCTGAAAACATAGTTTCATTTTAATACTCTCTTTCAAAGATCCTATCAGATAGTGATCTTGACAACAATTGTGTAGCAGCACCAATACCCTTTCTCTCGTTCACCGTCAGTGAAACACTAACTTAAATGTAAATGGCTTGGCAATGCTCATGCCAAGTCTATTTTTTAGAGCTTACATGCACCACAGAAACTTCCTCCTTCAACTTCACCATTCGAAATGATTTCTTTATAGATCTGCTAGCCACATGACATGCACGGTGCACAAACAACACCAATCTTTTAGTGTGTTGGTTATTATACTTAATTGTATTGGTTTGCTAGTAGACCAAATCAATCCAGACCACAAAGTTGTACTCCAGTCTGTTCAGGACTGTCATACCTAATAGTTTGATTTGGTTTGAAAATTCCCCAGACCACTAAGAATGATTTGATCTACAATTTTCGACCCATACCAGATCAAATCAGATCATGCCCACCCATACTGAATGCATTTTATGTTTGACCCAGTCAAACAAGTTAACTAAATTTATTCCATAGAGAGGACACAAAGTTTATTACTATTATTAGTGATCAATGACTTCTTTCTATACAGAGCTTTTTATTTCACTATTTCTAGATGGTCTACAGACAAAAGAATATAGGACATCTCCAATTGGGGGTTCTGGTTAGATATCATACTAGGAAGATTACAACATCCTCATTTGATCTAGGAAGGGCATATGGGATGTAAGTTGTGCAAATGGGCAAATGAAGTTGTGCTCAACTAAAATTTTGTGAATAAATGATATTTGGGGGGTTATAAAATTTTCTCTCTCTTAAGCTGTAGGCACATATTTGTGTTATTTCAGCTGTGGAACTAAAGAGATAATTTCATTATGATTAAGGGTGTGATATTTGTGGTACCTTGTCATAGGGGGAGAGAGTCCCACCACACAAGGGAATAAATACATTTTGATGGAGAGTGCTTCACCTCATTCTCAAGAAAAATAGAATTAATGGTGGGGTACGTGGAAACATCAATGATCATATTATTGTCAATCAAGGGGATGATTGGGTTTATAATCACTCATACAAGGAAGTTGATGGAACCCTACTAAATTTTAATTGCAAACAGGGCAAAAATGAGCATATCATGGTGGTTACTACTAAGCGAGGGAATGATTGGGTTTATAATCAATCATACAAGAAAGTTGATGGAACCCTACTAATTTTTTTATTGCTAAAGGGACAATAATGTTATCTTATAATGGAATATGAAGATAAGGGAGGAAATGTACCTAATACTGTGAACATCAAGTCTTGATTCTTTCTAGGATCAAAATCTATTTTGTCCCTAGGGTGAGTATGATAGTATGCTTGAAGACCTTGATGCTATTATAATTATATACACACAAGTATGAGTAGCTCTTGTATCTAGGTATACACAATGATTGCTTGTTCTTGTAGTGTTTATCTTTAAAAATGGCAAGCTAAGAGTCTTTATGTTAATTACATTTATGATCAAGCTTGATCTTTAAATTATATAATACTCTAGCCCCTTAGAATATTGGGGTGACATACATTATCCCATGCAACAAGATATATACATATATGTTTCTAAGTAGAAACCCAAAGGAAACTCTCACAAAATTTGTCTATTGTGTTGAATATTGTATAAGCAAGAGTAATGATATTGTGGAAGTACATGGAAAGATGGGATGATAATTCATTGCTAAAGAGACACACTACACCTTATACTTTTGGATCATTTCTCAATAGTTTGGTTTCAAGATAATGTTGAAAGTACATGTGAAGGTGGTACAATGATCTATTTCTAAAGAGACACACACTTAAATCTTAATTCTTAATATATGGGTTCGAAGATGAGGTTGAAAGTGTATTTGTGCGATACACACTTGATTGAGAAAGGAATAATTTTACATTACAATGCTAAACAAAAATTGTTCTTCTTAGATTACACTATAGGATAGCAAGGGGGATTTTTAGAACTTGATATTTAGCTCATAGTAGAAGGGAATCATACCCAGGAGCATTGTAAGGTTGATGGCAATTGAGGGTGATGATTAAAAAAAGGAGTATCATTTACAGTTTATAGACAATGAAATATGAACTTTTAAGGAAAGTAGTACTATTTGGTTGTTGAGCTTGGCAATGTTTCCTTGAGACAGTGTGTTGATAATAAATAATGAAAGAAAATAGGACTACCTAGGTTCATGCCATTAGATCTTCTAGAAGCCAATGATACATGCATTTGATCTTCTAGAAGCAAAACAAAAGACACAATCTTCAATTGATTGGGTCCAATTCTTTAAAAGCACATGTCCCAATTTAGACATGAAGGACCAATTAACAAGTCCAATTATTGTTTAGAATCCATTTTTGGGATAAGGGTATGACTCTTATTTATTTAAAAGAGTGGAGGATCTCATGTGCCACATCAAAGAAATCTAGAAATTTCCCACATTTGAAAAAATTAGTTCTGTTGGAGGAGATGACGTAGTTCAACTTGGGTATTAGTGTTTTATACAACAATTTCCTCATGATATCCTATTAGCAATTTAGGAGACTAGTTGGCACAAAATGCATGATTGTAAGGACTTCTATATTGAGGGTGATATGTACATTATCAATTCTCCTAATGTGGAGGAGTTTGTTTGTTCCAAGAAAGGGAATGAAAAATAGGATGTAATCACGTTCTAGAAGGATTGATACATGGTTGTGATAGTTCATTTGGGAAAGGATATGTAACAGTCCCTAAGATTTTGAAAACATTCTAGATTTCTTGTTCGAGGAAGTCCATGGTTATGAAATTCATGTTACATTAGCCTTTAGGGCTAGAGGATGTCAATGGTGATGGGGAAAGAATGTGTTCAAGTAA
This sequence comes from Alisma plantago-aquatica, assembly GCA_963693085.1. Taxonomy (NCBI): domain Eukaryota; kingdom Viridiplantae; phylum Streptophyta; class Magnoliopsida; order Alismatales; family Alismataceae; genus Alisma; species Alisma plantago-aquatica. The sequence goes on from OY856413.1 coordinate 1,008,814,086, forward strand.
AAGATACCATTTTGTTTAAACCTATGTGAAAATGTTGCACAATGTGGTAGCGTAATACCATCTTATATCTTATATTCTACCTTCTATGTGTTGGCAAATAGTTTGCTTGCACTTCATTCTGGTGGTATCAAATTTTAAAATTGATTTTATATTTATATTTTCCTTCTTTATCTATAGATATTTGATCATTGTCAACAAATGCCATCTTATTGGTAAACAAGGTCATCACATAGGAAAAGGAGCTTTGTCCTTTATACATAGATTCCACACAATGAGGATTGGTCATTTAATCTAGCTTTCAAAGAGAGAAATTTTTTGGTATAAGTTACCAGAAATTATCCAACTTTTGGTGTTGAGGAGCTGCCTAAACTCTTTTATTAAATGAGTGAAACGTGTTTAGTATAAAAAATGTATGTAAAACTAGTGAAGGAATCCAAGAATAACACTTGTACTACCACTCAAATAGGTAGAGTAGGCATTTCTAGTCAGTTATTCAATGCAATGTGGGTAATCAATGCGATCATGGAAGTGCCTCCTTAGATATGATTGGGTAAGTAAGTATTATGACACTTAAGATCTAGGGGGAGGTAGAACACATATTTTAATATGTGTTGAGGTCAATTACAATTATGGTTTGCTATGACTCAATTTTCCATAGACAGTTGAAGGGGTTCATGGAAGACCAGAAACATATTTTAGATTTAATGGGATTGATTATATGTTGAAGTTTGAATTCCAATACTAGAAGGTTACAACTAATGAGGGTACAACATGATGCCCATTGAGGGTGGGGTGTTGAGCCTACATCTAGTCCATTGCCCACCATTGTGTTGAGGTATCTAGTGTTAATTGTAATAAGAACCTTAATTTTCTAGTGCATTGATTTATTATTATGCCTTTTCAATTACCACTAGATATATACCGTATGTTTTAGGAAAAAAATGTCAACTTCAAAAGTAGGAAAATTTCTAAAAGGGTGATGACACTTACATTACCTTTAGGGTAAGAATTTTCATTTGGCTTGTGGTCTTTATGTTGTTTACCATGTGGTTCCTTGACATTTTGTTTTCATTTTTATGTTGCATTTAGCATTAGATTCACATAGAAAACAAAGGGAAATGTTTGCACATTTTCTAAAACATTCTATGCTATTATAATGATTTTTTCTAGACCATTAGGAATTTATATCCGCACAAGAAGATGATTCACATAGTAGCATACTGTCATGTCAACAAGGATAAACTGAATCAGTAGCGACCTTATATGAAACTATATAGGTGAAGAAACAAAAATGCAGTTTAAAATGTAAATAAAGGTATGAAAATAAATGTAGGGACTCCTATTAGTGTTAATAGACCTTGTTTAGGGTTTGGTCACTAGAAAATTTTCCCAAGCACTTCAACAAATTTCCATACTCATAATTCTACATGTTATGTTGAGAGATGCATGGATATCTCATAGTCCACTCTTGTGGTAAGAGTAATTGTCCCAGAATCAACAAATCTAGACATTTTCATCAAGGCAAACATCAACCAAATCATTTTTATACTAACCAAAACCCATAATTTTCTTTCCGTGTGATGCATGAAGAACAATCACTCACCAACCCAAGTCCTTTTGAATCCCCTATTCTCAAATTCCAACCAGCAAATGTTCTCCACATGATTCAAACCCAGAACTACAACAATGCCATGTAACACAACAAAATATCGATCATAGAAAAAGACTCCTGTTGATTTTATTCAATGTATCCTGATTGTAATATAGGAATCACCTTTACATGATATTGATAGGCTAAACTCAAATATCATATAAATTACTAGAGGGAACAATGATAGATTGTCAATAGTTGGAAAATATGAACGATGATCTATGGACCACAATGACATGATGGTTGAAAAATCGAGGTGTGGAAATAAAATGAGAGGATAATAATATGTTTCTTATTGATAAAAAATACACTCCTCTCTTATATATAGGAAAGGAGGAAAGTACAAGGAAGTGGAATTAAACCCTAATGGGCCAAGACAATTAGTCTTGTATAAAATATTAAACTAAATAACAGTAACTCCCCCCTCATGCTAGAGTACGGATGAAATAGATATCCAAATTGGACTTACAACACCCAATTAGACAATATGAGAAATAGAAAATAAAAAATATCACTCCTCACACAAGATTTTCACCCCTCTTAAAAATGATTCTGTAAAAAAAATAAAAGATTTGATGACACCTCCTTTGAAGTTATGTTTTGTAGGTTGGAAATACTTGACCTTGGAGAAGGTCTTCAAAAGTGCATATTGAATGAAGACCATCACCATAAATCTGGAGTAGACAATCAACACACCATGACTTACACCATCTTCACTGGAAAGGAATGTATGACTAGAGTAAGCACAACTAAAACATCCAACAATGTAATAGTAGAAGTATCTTCAAAAGAAAGATATGATGAGATGATGATGACTGTCAAAATAGATCCATCTAGAGTGTAACTCTTAGGGACTTGATGAGAATGAAAGGAACCATAAAGGAAGCCCAACTATATCACTAGACAAAACATCTGGGAACTTGAGAAATAGAAGATGCAACTTCTAGAAGACATGAATAAAATAGATCGGTGAAGATAAAATCTGGACGAATGGTCAACCTTGTAGGGGTAGTATTAGTAGGCTTGATATTGTCTAGATTCTGAAAAGTAACCATCCATTTTATGAGATGCAACAAGTTCACCAAAAATCTAACACCAAATAAAACAAGAGGCTGGAATAAACACAACAGTCTATCCCAACATGTGGCAATCATATCACTGAGATCTTGCGACTTGCATGAAATTGGTATCCAATTGGAATAAGAAAAATGTAGATAGCCAATCTATGTGCATATTGTGGCACCGAAACGAAGAAGCACATTGTCATTGGGAAAAAGATACAATAGTGATGCACTATAAGCATTATAATTTCTGGAAATGAAGCACTACAAAGACATCCGAAGATGGATGTCCTAAAAAATAAGAAGATCCATGAAGATCAAAATATCTTAAACTGATACATATAATCTCTCTCATACTCTTTATCCTCATACATCCTCTTCATGCACTGTCTCTCCCCTCTATATCCCCCTCGCGCCAATTATGAACTGAGTGAGTAGTTGGTATTGAAAAGAGATAATACCCCTTGCAAATGAAAATTGATGCACATATGAAGGGTGGTAGGGAGGAACAAAATCAGCAAAGGAGAGTCATTGTAGATTTGAAGGTAGAGGTGAAGCAACTTGTTGGTAGGTGGCCGCCTAACTGTTGGGGGTGGGAGTGTACCCCATTTAGGGGGTCTTGCTGAGGGAATTTATAGCTTTGCGGCGCCTTAGAGGATAGTAAAGATAAGGTTGTTTATAGGGAAATCCATCTGATTACTTTCGGCCTATCCGGAGATACTAGGTAGTAGGAAAGAATGGGTAACTGTGGTAGATAGATAGGCGGTGACGGAGCTAGGAGAAGAAGTGGGTGGAAACTGCTTGATGCACTCCATAATGAGCCCGTGTTGCTGTAGACGCTTCTGATGGTAGAGGCCCTGCACTGCTACTAGCTGTCGCGACATTTCTACTAGTGGCAGTGATGACCTACTTCTACAGTTGGAGGTCGCTGTGCTAGTGGCAATGACAATTGTAACATCCCTGACCTGGATTATGCTTTAACCCTAGGTGTTTTAATAAATAAATATGATTATATACTTAATATTATCTTGTGAAAAGTAATTAGGGCTCATGAGGAACTTATGTTTCAATTTTGGTCCTGTTTGAACAATGTTGAAGCAATGCTTGCTTATTTTGAACTAAAATGCAAATTACCCAAGTTGAGGGGTTCGATTGCAAATGTTGCATGATAATATGTTCCTCATGTGTTGAAGAATCATGAGAATGAATATGATGCAGAGGTATGGCTTGTGGTAGCCTGAGTACCAAGGAAGAGCTAATAAAGCAATGGTTGTGCATTAAAACCTGGTTTTGGTGTAAAGTGCAATTTACCCAAAACCTAAGGTTAAATATGCAAATTACCACTTCAATAAGGTCCCTAATGTTTCTTGACATCATTTAGAGCAAAGATAATGAGAGGGGCTCCTCATTTGAATTAAGTTGGAGGAGAGAGAATCTTGATATTAAAATAATCAAGATTTAAGCCTAATTGGAACCCTAATTCAATTTAATGCAAAAATAAATAAAATAATTGAAGGGGCCTTCAACCAACATTAAAATGGTTGGATTCATATGTGTGTGGACGAGCTTAAGCCTTGCAAAGGCACGATCATATCCTAAGGAGGTGAAATTCCACTCACCATTATTATAAGAAAAAGAAATTCCACTCAAAAATGGATATTAATATTATAAGGGTTAAGGTGCTTAATTTCTTTTCCCTTTATTCTTGGATAATGAAGAGGTTTTGAAAAACATGAAGATGGCTTCGTGGCCAAGAAAAGGAGGGGGATTTGGTGGAAATTATTTTGGGAATTAAATGAAATAATCCCATTTTCTCTCTCCTTGGGATTTCCTTATACATATCCCTTTTTCCACTCACTTAAGGACTTCTTTTCGGATTTCCTTTCTTTCTTTGCGTTGGCCGACCCCAAGAGAAGCGCAAGAATAGGAGGAGGACGACCCCAACCTGTTGGTAAGGTCTTTGACCTTCGTTCTCCTTGATTCAATGGTGGAAATAAAAAACAAATCATTGATTTCTTCTTATTTCGATCTCCTCATTAACCCTAGCCAATCTTTTCAACCAAAATCTTGAGGACGAGCTTAGGAGGAGTTGCAAAAGCTTTATCTACGATTGTTTCTGTGAGCTTGGAGCTTTGGATCTCAATTGGAGGTGGGTTTTATAACTTGAAACCCTAACTTTGTTATTGCATTCAATTCCCCATCAAATAATGATCATTTCTCTATTTACAATTATTGACTTGGTTGATTGATGCAATCTCCATGGAAAGCACAGCAGGTTTCGTGGGTCTAGAGCTTAATGATGATGACATAATCATAAGCACACACCTCCCCGAATATCTAGACCAAACGGTTTCAATCAAATGTCCAAACGGTTTGTGTTTGGGAGCAAACGGTTTCAAACCGTTTGGAATGAAACGGTTTCACTAAACCGCATAGAAGCAAACAGTTTAAGACCGTTTGGTGATGTTGACCAGGGTTGACCATTTGGGGACTTGTTCATAATGATCTAGGTTAATGACTCACGAATTATTATTGATTAACTCCAATTGGTTCATGAGTTGAAGGTCCATCAATCACCTAAACCCTAATCGGGTTGAGTGCTGATTTCATAAGTGATTGAGTTTGAAATTTGGGTTGATTGACCCAAACGGTTTCAAAACCGTTTGGGAATCAACCAAACGGTCAAGACCATTTGGGGGTCACCAAGACCGTTTGGAGGTATAGGGTTGAGTATGGTTAGGTATTTGAAGATTCAAACATATGGTATAAACCCTAATTGGCTAAGTGCTGATTTTGCAATCGAATGAGTTGATGCTTTGGGTTGATTGACCCAAACGGTTTCAAAACCATTTGGGGATCACCCAAATGGTCTCAAGACCGTTTGGTGATCACCCAAGACCGTTTGTAGGTCTAGGGTTAAGTATGGTTGAACAATTGAAGGTCCAACGATATTAAGTTGATGTACAATCAATTGCTGATTTGGTGACGAATCCTAGGATCCAAACCTTAATTGAATGACATGGCTAATGATGATGTGATGGGAAAACGGTCTCAAGACCGTTTGGAGGTCATCCAAACGATCCTAAGACCGTTTGGGGGTCACCCAAGACTGTTTGGAGGTCTAGGGTTGACTATAATTAGGTGTTTGAAGATCTAAAGATACCAAGTTGATTTGCAATCAAATGCTGATTTGGTGATCAATCTAGTGATCCAAACCCTAAATGGATGACATGGATTTGAGTGATGAGATGGGAAAACGGTCTCAAGACTGTTTGGAGGTCATCCAAACGACCTCAAGACTGTTTGGGGTCAGGTCATGCTCAATTTGGATGATGGTCCAATAGTTTTAAAGTAACTAGTTACACATTGATTAATGTTGAAGGATCATCGATTCCAAACCCTAATTCAGTTGATTCAAACCCTAATTGATGATCAATTGAGGGTTAATTGAGGGTCAAATCAGTTTAAGGATAACCTAATTAACTCAATTGAAGTATGGTAATGGGTCCAATTGAAGATTGGTTACATGAATTCAATGATTGAAGGAATCAACATTGAGAACTCCAAATCGACTTGATAGGTTGAGACCATCTTTGGTCCATGCAGTTTTGAGGAGTTTTGTACCAAACGGTCTCAAGGCCGTTTGAGTCCAAACGATCTCAAGACCTTTTGGGACCAAACACTCTCAAGACCGTTTGGGACCAAACGATCCCAAACCGTTTGAGGCTCAATCGATCTTAAGAGTGCTTTAGCAAACAGTTTCAAGTACTTGCTTTAGCAAACTGTTTCAAGTGACCACCTTTACCAAATAGTTTCAAACCATTTGAACTTTGAAAGACCAAGACCGTTTGGGGCTCAAGTAGTCAAAATTAATTGAGGACTCAATTGGTTAATCCACATGGACACCTATTGTAATTGAAGATTCAATTGGTCAAATCAATTGGATACCTTATGTAATGGAGGTCCAATATGATTGAATCTCTTGAGAATTAAGATGATGAATAATCCATTGATCCAATGATTATTAGTAATGATAATCAATGAAGGAACAAGGCTGAAATCCTAACAGTACCTAAGTGATTAGTGCCAATTAAGGGATGAACCCTAATTTCTTATAAGAACAATGACTTGGTACACTATGTTAATCATAGTTGTATGTACTTGATTGAGGGTTGCTGTAACCTAATCAAGTTAAGAAGATGATAGCATGAAATTCATACATGAATATGATTCATGAGGTGATTAATGGTATGATCCTTAAGTAAAGAGATCATGAAACCCTAATCAGGAACATAAACCCTAATTGATAGGGCTATTGAACTCTAACCCTAATTGAGGGCAATTCTAAATGAAACCCTAATCCAGGGTGAGGATGTAACCCTAACCCAGGGTAACGATATATGAAACTCCAATTTAGGGAAATGAGATGTAAAAACCTAATTGAGATTGATTCCATGTGAATCCCTAATTGAGGTTGATTCCATGAGAATCCCTAATTGAGATTGATTCCATGTGAAACCCTAACTCTAATGAAGTATGATAGTATGTGAAACCAATTACCCTAATAAAGGGTGATGATATGAGAGACCCTAATCCTAATAATGGAAGGGTGATTAATACATTGATAAGAGAAATACCTAAAGTGATTAATTATAGATAACCTTATAGCAAGCAATGCCTTAAACTGAAATGGGTCCATATCATTAAAGATAGTTGGACCGTTCTTATGTGTGGCCTATGCACTTCATTGTAAGAGTGATAGGTTATTGGATGAAAGGATTAAGATGGGAAATTCCTTAATCCAAGATAAGTTGATAACTCAAGAAAGTTGGAAGTGATGAGGAAAGTGATACTTCAAAATGTGATAGATATCACTTTTAGCATTCTAGGGCTGATATACCTTGATGCACCTCAAATCCAATATACTTGGATAAGGAATACATGAAGTGTGTTATGTAAATTGTTACAATGAAATGTAATGAGTTTGATATACTTTGATAAGTATAGGCTAACATACCTTAAGAATGGGGTTAAGCCAAACTAATGAGTATGATGTAATCATATCATGATAAGGATGGGAGATGAACTCATACCTTGCATTGATAATCATTTAATGATAAATGTTAAGAGTAATAAACATGATTGATTACTCAAAATGTTAATGGATGCTCCTAGAGGTATGGAGCAATGTATTAAGGTTGATTTGATAAATATGAAATCCTAATGTGAGATGGGAAAACCCTAACCCTAAATTGGGTAATGGGACATGAAAAACCCTAATGTGATGTGAAAAGTAAGCCCTAACCCTATTGAGGGAATAGTGGTGTTACTATTGTATTAAATGAGGGAACATCTTGTTTTTGCCTAGTGAGAGGTGACAAGATGTGAATGGCCTTATGAGCCATATGGTTAGATGTTGCCTAGTAAGAGGTGATAAGATGCTTTAAGGGCTTTGTTAGCCATGGGATTAGTTGTTACCTAATGAGAGGTAATAAGATGATTATAAAAGTCTCTTGTAAGAGATAATAATGTTCATAATGAACCAAGGAATGGGAACTTAGTGATATAATAATAATAATAACAAAAGGATACAATTATAATAATGGAACCTAGATTATACATGTGTGGAGAAAAGAGGAATACTTGTAATACATAAAGAATGTATTGAGCATGATTGGCATGGCCAAAGTTTAATGCTAGTAAAAGAATAAGGTGCCCAGTGCTGTGTAAATAGACATGGGATGTAATCAGGATTGGTTCAAGTCCAATGCCTGGCTGTGAAATCAGGATTGGTTAGAGTCCAATGCCTGGCTGTGAAATCAGGATTGGTTAGAGTCTAATGCCTGGCTGTGAAATCAGGATTGGTTAGAGTCCAATGCCTGGCTGTGAAATCAGGATTGGTTAGAGTCCAAAGCCTGGCTGTGAAATCAGGATTGGTTAGAGTCCAATGCCTGGCTGTGAAATCAGGATTGGCTAGAGTCCAATGCCTGACTGTGTAATCAGGTTTGGTTAGAATCCAATACCTGGCAGAGGTGTAATGCCTGTAATCAGGGTTGGCTAAAGTCTAATGCCTGGATGTGAAATCAGGATTGGTTAGAGTCCAATGCCTAGCTATGTAATCAGGTTTGGTTAGAATCCAATACCTGGCAGAGGTGTAATGCCTGTAATCAGGGTTGGCTAAAGTCCAATGCCTGGTTGTGAAATCAGGATTGGTAGTATCCAATGCCTGGCGGTGTAATCCGATTTGGAAGAGTCCAATACCTGGCAGAGGGTAAATGCCTGTAGTGATAACACAGGATTGGTAATAACCCAATGCCTGTAATGATGATTTAGGATTGGTATTAATCCAATTCCTGTATTGATGATAGATGAGTACATGGTAGATAAATCTCTTTATTTGTTTAACATGTTGGCTAAGGCCAATAGAATGAAACAAGAATGTTTCATGGGTGACATAACAAGATGATGAGTGACACAAGAAAAGTTTGATATGATGGTATAACATGTTGGATAAATAGTATACATGTCATTCCTATTTCTTATTAAAAGAATATATGATATATTGCTCTATCATAAATAGTTGCAATGCTTACAAAGTTGAGAATGCTTTAAACTGCTTAACCTCTGTTCAGTTTCATATCTTTAAATTGTGATACAATGTTTTGGCGGAGAGTTATATCTCCCGCTGGGACAATTTACAATTGTCTCACCCCTGTGGGATCCAATGTTTTTAGGTGGACACGGACAAAGAGACAAGAAACCTTTAGTAGAGAAGGAACAACAGCAGCATCGAGGACAACAGTAATATCTCAGGTGGAGATACTGCCTGTCTAGTTGTATAGATAGTAGTACTATGTGTCGTCTCTGTACTCTCAGGTCCTCAGGATTTATAGATAGTGCTTTCATCATCGACTCGAGATTTTGGCTTGATGCTTCGAGGTTTTTATACTGTCTGTATATAATGTTGAATAGGACAACTGATGTTGTAATCCTCGAAAAGAGATAGTACAGGTTGTGTACTTATGGAATAGAATGTAAATATTATACTTTGGTTCTTGATGAAAAAGAGTTCCTATGTATGGATCTTTTTGCAAAAAGTTTTAATTTTTAGTGATTTTTAGTAATCCGATGCAAATGATTCACTTCCGCTTAGTTAATCTCGTGTTTTGTAAGTTGGATGCCATAATTTAGTAGTATCAGAGCTCTAGGTTCGCTGAGTCTACAGAGACATATGACTAAGGTAGTAGAGTCTGTTATAGTGTCATCCAATGAATCTGATAGTGTCTTCTACTCATATAGGAGAAGAAGAACTTGAAGATGACTGGGGCACATGAGGAGTTTGCTGCAGAAAGCAACAATGCTGCACCAAGAAGAGGTGCAGGGGAGCAGGCAAGAGAGGGACAATTGCTTGAGAATTCCCTAGCTAATCCAGCTATGAAAAGAAATCCTTCCCTAGGTATCACTGTTAGGGAACTTAGGGCAACCATGATGTATTTAGTGGATCGAGAACTAGTAATACAACCTAGATTACCAGCCCCCAATGATGATGTTTTGGAGATCAACAAGATATGTAATCCACAACAGTAGGTTGAAGCAATGGGAAATGATGAAGTTCTGGACTTAGAACAAACTTGTGCTCAACCTCATCCTGTTGAGTCAATAAATAATGAGGGAAGGAATAGGTTACAACTCAAAAGTAGAATTTGCGATAGGTGTAGAAAGCCTGGACATATTATAAAGAATTGTCCAACAAGGAATAAGGAAGAGAGAATTGAGAAAAGGCCTATCCAAATCCAAGAACAGAGGCCTAGTAGTTCTAAAAAGGGAAAGACTTTGGTATTACCAGTAAAACCAGGACCTAGTGCACCAAGGCAATGGTAATTTAGAAAGGGTAAAGAACCCTCTAGACCATACCTGGCACCCAGAATTTTCTATCTATGTAGACAGGTAGGACATCTGGAAAGAGATTGCTAAGCCAGAAATGTTATGGTGAATCAACCTCTGAGACAGAACCAGCCCGAGGCAGTGAATAATCCATGAATCATGACAGGTTAGACAAAATAATGTCATTCTTATATGTCTTTTTATGATTTCCTGGATTAAATTGAGAAAGTAATTGATTGAACTTTCCTTGATTAGTCCTATGAGGACTTATATTTTGCATAATAAACATTATAGGTGTTTTATGTTGTTCTTACCTCTATAGGAAAAGAGGAGGTATTGAAGAGATGCCTGGATAAAATCCAGTAATGTTAAATTTTATACTTGTGATAATATGAAAAGGAAGGAATATGATAGTATAAAAGTGCATACTACTTAATCTCAGTATTTATATACCCTGGCCAGGTATACAATTATTGATGATAAAGTGAGTATGGAAACTCTTAGATTGTTATCTTTTTGATTGCTCTGATCAAGTAGTCATTCTGAGACAATCTAATGAGTATCATGAAATAAGAAATATGGGATAGATAAATGTGTCCTATCCTAAGCATAAGAAAGAGAAATCTGAGATAACCTTAAATGAGCATGTTTTTATGAGGAATTAAAAGTATACTCCTCATAAGATAAGAATGGGAATAAGGGAGGTGAACCCTATCCAATAAAGTTGTAAGAATAATAAAGATCCTCCCCATAATGTGGAAATGTGATGAGATCTTAAGATGATCATAAACATGTTAGATAATAATAAAGAAAGAGATAATGTCATGTAATCATCCTTATAATTCCTATGCTAGGGCAAGGAACCTAGGATGATATAAAGAGTAAATGCTTCATGTATGGTTGAAAATACATGAAATAATAGTGAAATATGATTCCTTGTTCTCTTTCCTTTCAAGGACATGGCAATCAAGTGGGTCATAGGACACTTGATGTGCATAATACAAAGATGTTTATGTGATGGATACTTAGAGAGGTATCAATTTATCTTGGGCTTTGGCTCCAAGATGAAGATATATGTAATAAGTAATGTTCCAAGATGAAAGGAAGATAAAGATGTCATGTGTCTTCAACACATGTGATAGGTACCAAGGTAAGAAATTCTGGTATCTGAGATATATCAGGCTATTTTATGATGGTTGCCTGAAAGGGTTAACTGTGAAATCAGTCCAGTTACCTAATGTAGTATGAACATCACATGTTAGGGGTTTATGTTTTTCATAAACATAACAATTGAAGATATCCTTGAGAAAAGTTCTTGGTTGATATGTAACCTCTTCTTATGGTAAGAAAATGCACCAGTAATGAGATAGTGCATGTAATAAGGAAAGCTTGTGCTGTGTCATCAGGTAAGGTGACACAATTAAAGCATAAAAAGACTTATAGTCCCAAGTGGATGCCAAAATATAATGGTGGATCTTATATGAGAAAGGCTGAATTAATTAAGGAACATGGGAGTATATGTTCCATGTGAATCATTTCATGATAAACTTGTATGGAATAACTTTGTATTGATTAAAACTCTATGGTGACTCCATAATAATGAGGTGTTATGTGAGTACATGATGATATGATGCATGAATAATAACTGTTTTCCTTTATCTGGGATTTCGGGGACGAAATCCTTATAAGGGGTGGATAATTTGTAACATCCCTGACCTGGGTTATTCTTTAACCCTAGGTGTTTTAATAAAGAAATATGATTATATGCTTAATCTTATCTTGTGAAAAGTAATTAGGGCTCATGAGGAACTTATGTTTCAATTTTGGTCCTGTTTGAACAATGTTGAAGCAATGTTTGCTTATTTTGAACTAAAATGCAAATTACCCAAGTTGAGGGGTTAGATTGCAAATTTTGCATGATAATATGTTCCTCATGTGTTGAAGCATCATGAGAATGAAGATGATGCAGAGTACCAAGGAAGAGCTGATAAAGCAATGGTTGTGTATTAAAACCTAGTTTTGGTGTAAAGTGCAATTTACCCAAAACCTAAGGTTCAATATGCAAATTACCACTTCAATAAGGTTCCTAATGTTTCTTGACATAATTTAGAGCAAATAGAATGAGAGGGGTGCCTCATTTGAATTAAGTTGGAGGAGAGAGAATCTGATATTAAAATAATCAAGATTTAAGCCTAATTGGAACCCTAATTCAATTTAATGCAAAAATAAATAAAATAATTGAAGGGGCCTTCAACCAAAATTAAAATGGTTGTATTCAGATGTGTGTGGAAGAGCTTAATCCTTGCAAAGGCACGAGCATATCCTAAGGAGGTGAAATTCCACTCACCATTATTATAAGAAAAAGGAATTCCACTCAAAAATGGATATTAATATTATAATGGTTAAGGTGCTTAATTTCTTTTCCCTTTATTCTTGGATAATGAAGAGGTTTTGCAATAACATGATGATGGCTTCGTGGCCAAGAAATGGAGGGGGATTTGGCGGAAATTATTTTGGGAATTAAAGGAAATAATCACATTTTCTCTCTCCTTGGGATTTCCTTATACATATCCCTTTTTCCACTCACTTAAGGACTTCTTTTCGGATTTCCTTTCTTTCTTTGCCTTGGCTGACCCCAATAGAAGCTCAAGAACAGGAGGAGGACGACCCCAACCTATTGGTAAGGTCCTTGACCTTTGTTCTCCTTGATTCCATGGTGGAAATAAAAAATAAATCATTGATTTCTTCTTATTTCGATCTCCTCATCAACCCTAGCCAGTCTTTTCAACCAAAAGCTTGAGGACGAGCTTAGGAGGAGTTGCAAATCTTCATCCACCATTTTTGCCATGAGCTTGGAGCTTTGGAGCTCAATTGGAGGCGGGTTTTATAACTTGAAACCCTAACTTTGTTATTGCATTCAATTCCGCATCAAATAATGATCATTTCTCTATTTACAATTATTGATTTGGTTGATTGATGCAATCTCCATGGAAATCACAGAAGGTTTTGTGGGTCTAGAGCTTGATGACGATGACATCATCATAAGCACACACCTCCCCAAATATCTAGACCAAACAGTTTGAATGAAATGTCTAAACGGTTTGTGTTTGGGAGCAAACGGTTTCACTAAACCACATAGAAGCAAATGGTTTAAGACCGTTTGGTGATGTTGACCAGGGTTGAAAATTTGGGGACTTGTTCATAATGATCTAGGTTAATGAACCACCAATTATTATTGATTAACTCCAATTGGTTCATGAGTTGAAGGTCCATCAATCACCTAAACCCTAATCGGGTTGAGTGCTGATTTCATAAGTGATTGAGTTTGAAATTTGGGTTGATTGACCCAAATGGTTTCAAAACCATTTGGGAATCACCCAAACGGTCTCAAAACCATTTGGGGGTCACCCAAGACCATTTGGAGGTATAGGGTTGAGTATGGTTAGGTATTTAAAGATTCAAACATATGGTATAAACCCTAATCGGCTAAGTGCTGATTTTGCAATTGAATGAGTTGATGCTTTGGGTTGATTGACCCAAACGGTTTCAAAACCGTTTGGGGATTACCCAAACAATCTCAAGACCGTTTGGTGATCACCCAAGACCGTTTGGAGGTCTAGGGTTAAGTATGGTTGAGCAATTGAAGGTCCAAATATATTAAGTTGATGTACAATCAATTGCTGATTTGGTGACCAATCCTAGGATCCAAACCTTAATTGAATGACATGGCTAATGATGATGTGATGGGAAAATGGTCTCAAGACCATTTGGAGGTCATCCAAACGAACCCAAGAACGTTTGGGGGTCACCCAAGACCGTTTGGAGGTCTAGGGTTGACTATGGTTAGGTGTTTGAAGATCTAAATATACCAAGTTGATTTGCAATCAAATGCTAATTTGGTGATCAATCTAGTGATTCAAACCCTAAATGGATGACATGGATTTGAGTGATGAGATGGGCAAACTGTCTCAAGACCATTTGGAGGTCATCCAAATGACCTCAAGACCGTTTGGGGTCAGGTCATGTTCAATTTGGATGATGGTCCAATAGTTTTAAAGTAACTAGTTACACATTGATTAATGTTGAAGGATCATCGATTCCAAACATTAATTGATGATCAATTGAGGGTTAATTGAGGGTCAAATCAGTTGAAGGATGACCTAATTAACTCAATTGTAGTATGGTGATAGGTCCAATTGAAGATTGGTTACATGAATTCAATGATTGAAGGAATCAACATTAAGAACCCCAAATCGACTTGATAGGATGAGACCATCTTTGGTCCATGCGGTTTTGAAGAGGTTTGGACCAAACAGTCTCAAGACCATTTGAGTCCAAACGATCTCAAGACCGTTTGAGACCAAATGGTCTCAAGACCGTTTGGGACGAAATGATCCCAAACCGTTTGAGGCCCAATCGATCTTAAGAGTGCTTTAGCAAACAATTTCAAGTACTTGCTTTAGCAAACAGTTTCAAGTGACCACCTTTACCAAACGGTTTCAAACCGTTTGAACTTTGAAAGACCAAGACCGTTTGGGGCTCAAGTAGTTAAAATTAATTGAGGACTCATTTGGTTAATCCACTTGGACACCTATTGTAATTGAAGATTCAATTGGTCAAATCAATTGGATACCTTATGTAATGGAGGTCCAATATGATTGGATCTCTTGAGAATTAAGATGATGAATAATCCATTGATCTAATGATTATTAGTAATGATAATCAATGAAGGTACGAGGTTGAAATCCTAATAGTACCTAAGTGATTAGTGCCAATTAAGGGATGAACCCTAATTGCTTATAAGAACAATGACTTGGTACACTATGTTAATCATAGTTGTATGTACTTGATTGAGGGTTGATGTAACCTAATCAAGTTAAGAAGATGATAGCATGAAATTCATACATGAATATGATTCATGAGGTGATTAAGGGTATGATCCTTAAGTAAAGAGATCATGAAACCCTAATCAGGAACATAAACCCTAATTGATAGGGCTATTGAACTCTAACCCTAATTGAGGGCAATTCTAAATGAAACCCTAATCCAGGGTGAGGATGTAACCCTAACCCAGGGTAACGATATATGGAACTCCAATTTAGCGAAATGAGATGTAAAACCCTAATTGAGATTGATTCCATGTGAATCCCTAATTGAGGTTGATTCCATGAGAATCCCTAATTGAGATTGATTCCATGTGAAACCCTAACTCTAATGAAGTATGATAGTATGTGAAACCCTAAACCCTAATAAAGGGTGATGATATGAGAGACCCTAATCCTAATAATGGAATGGTGATTAATACATTGATAAGAGAAATACCTAAAGTGATTAATTATAGATAACCTTATAGCAAGCAATGCCTTAACCTGAAATGGGTCCATATCATTAAAGATAGTTGAACCATTCTTATGTGTGACCTATGCACTTCATGGTAAGAGTGATAGGTTAGTGGATGAAAGGATTAAGATGGGAAATTCCTTAATCCAAGATAAGTTGATAACTCAAGAAAGTTGGAAGTAATGAGGAAAGTGATACATCAAAATGTGATAGATATCACTTTTAGCATTCTAGGGCTGATATACCTTGATGCACCTCAAATCCAATATACTTGGATAAGGAATACATGAAGTGTGTTATGTAAATTGTTACAATGAATGTAATGAGTTTGATATACTTTGATAAGTATAGGCTAACATACCTTAAGAATGGGGTTAAGCCAAACTAATGAGTATGATGTAATCATATCATGATAAGGATGGGAGATGAACTCATACCTTGCATTGATAATCATTTAATGATAAATGTTAAGAGTAATAAACATGATTGATTTCTCAAAATGTTAATGGATGCTCCTAGAGGTATGGAGCAATGTATTAAGGTTAAATTGATAAATATGAAATCCTAATGTGAGATGGGAAAACCCTAACCCTAAGTTGGGTAATGGGACATGAAAAACCCTAATGTGATGTGAAAAGTAAGCCCTAACCCTATTGAGGGAATAGTGGTGTTACTAATGTATTAAATGAGGGAACATGTTGTTGTTGCCTAGTGAGAGGTGACAAGATGTGAATGGCCTTATGAGCCATATGGTTAGATGTTGCCTAGTAAGAGGTGACAAGATGCTTTAAGGGCTTTGTGAGCCATGAGATTAGTTGTTACCTAATGAGAGGTAATAAGATGATTATAAAAGTCTCTTGTAAGAGATAATAATGTTCATATTGAACCAAGGAATGGGAACTTAGTAATATAATAATAATAATAATAACAAAAGGATACAATTATAATAATGGAACCTAGATTATAAATGTGCGGAGAAAAGAGGAATACTTGTAATACATAAAGAATGTATTGAGCATGATTGGCATGGCCAAAGTTTAATGCTAGTAAAAGAATAAGGTGCCCATTGCTGTGTAAACAGACATGGGATGTAATCAGGATTGGTTAAAGTCCAATGCCTGGCTGTAAAATCAGGATTCGTTAGAGTCCAATGCCTGGCTGTGAAATCAGGATTGGTTAGAGTCCAATGCCTGGCTGTGAAATCAGGATTGGTTAGAGTCCAATGCCTGGCTGTGAAATCAGGATTGGTTAGAGTCCAATTCCTGGCTATGAAATTAGGATTGGTTAGAGTCCAATGCCTGGATGTGAAATCAGGATTGGTTAGAGTCTAATGCCTGGCTGTGTAATCAGGTTTGGTTATAATCCAATACCTGGCAGAGGTGTAATGCTTGTAATCAGGGTTGGCTAAAGTCCAATGCCTGGCTGTGAAATCAGGATTGGTTAGAGTCCAATGCCTGGCTGTGTAATCAGGTTTGGTTAGAATCCAATACTTGGCAGAGGTGTAATGCCTGTAATTAGGGTTGGCTAAAGTCCAATGCTTGGCTGTGAAATCAAGATTGGTAGTGTCTAATGCCTGGCGGTGTAATCAGGTTTGGAAGAGTCCAATACCTAGAAGAGGCTAAATGCCTGTTGTGATAACACAAGATTGGTAATAACCCAATGCCTGTAATGATGATTTACGATTGGTATTAATCCAATTCCTGTATAGATGATAAATGAGTACATGGTATATATATCTCTTTATTTGTTTAACAGGTTGGCTAAGGCCAACAGAATGAAACTTCAGTTCTTGATGAAAAAGATTTCCTAGGTATGGATCTCTTTGCAAAAAGTTTTAATTTTTAGTGATTTTCAGTAATCCGCTGCAAATGATTTGCTTCCGCTTAGTTAATCTCATGTTTTGTAAGTTGGATGCCACAACAATGACCTACTGCTGCACTGCTAGCAATGGCAGTAGTTGCTAAGTCGTTATTGCTAGATGGAGATGTGTGGGCTTTAGATGTAAAGGGTGGAGGTGGGTAGGATGTGGGGAAACAATGATTACATAAATGTACTTGGGGGATGTGGATAAACATTGGTAATGGCTGAGATAGAGAGTGTTAATGGATAAGTTCAAAATGATTGGATTTTATAGAAGAAGATGAGATGAGATAATCATGGAGGTCAGTATGATGCATGGTAGGAATCCTAGCCAAGAAGGAACGACATCATCTGGGAGGAGATTCTCTCTTTTTCTCTAGGGTTAGGATAAAGGCTCTGATACCATGTGGAAAATAAGATGGGAGGCTAATGAGACATTTCTTATTGATGGATGACACACTCCTCTCCTATATATATCAAAGGAGACAATTACAAGGAAGAGGAAGTTAACCCTAATTGACCAATACAATTAGGCCGATATAACATTATAAACTAAATAATAATAATTCTAACAATGGGCTCTATAGATATCAATAATTTTGGTTTAACATACTTTTATAGTTTCATAGAGATATCACCCAGAGGAACTCGTAGCACTTTGTCTAATGTCTTATAATTGAAGAAAAATACTCACTAAAAGGTTCCTAGGGTAAATAGTAGAGAGTACCCATAGATATATAATTATTTTTCTAATTACAAGGGTAAATAGACATTTCTTAACATGTTTTGGAACATCAAATGGTGATGTAATGAACAATCTTTAGGCAATGTTAGATCATAAGTAGTGAACCAATATACAACTTCTTTTTCACTGTCTTACAATCTATTACTGAAGGAATAGAACCTTAATATGGTTGATCGATTGTTACCCCTAACCATCATATCAAACACCAGTGCTCAAACCTAAAATGGTAACCTCATCAAGCTGAACATATTTATGAATGCTAAGAGGGGATCAATTTTTTTTCCTCCTTTTGTTTCCACTTTGCAACAATTGTGTATTATAAGAAAAGTTTTTAGAAACTAAAAACCTTCTTTGTTTTAGTTAAAAATAAGATGTATGCATCATATAAGTACAAGTCAAGCTTCCCCTCAACTTCCTTTTAATACTATAGCCCCCCTTTTCCCTACTTTTCTCCCAACTTTTTTAGCCTAATCAACATTTTCAAGGTATAATAATGATGAACCAACAATCAACTCCATCTTATTGCAATGGATAATCTCAAATCTTCATCAAGATGTAGGGATCTTGAGAATTCTCTTGACACTATTGTGTCCACACAAACTTAGCATTCTTCCTTGTCATATCCATAAAGGGTAGATGGATCTTTGAAATTTTGCAAATGATACATATATAATAGCCCACTAATATGAGAAAATTTCATAAGGTCAACATTGAATTGGATTTCTGAGATGCCATTTCATTTCAAAGAGACAAAACTCACACCTTGAGACTTGGTATACATATAGTTCTCTTTGAGGATGCTTAGAACTATATCTAGGTGATCATAATGTTTCTACAGGCTTTTAGAAAACATGATAAGATCATTGACGGAGAGCATTGCAAATGAGTTGAGATAAGGCTTGGAGACTCGATATATAAATTCCATAAATGTTATTGAGGAAGTAGTCAATCCAATGGGAATGGCCATAACTCATAGTGCCCATATCATGTACAAATGGCTATCTTCAAGATGTTAACTTCTTTTATGTTCATACGGTGGTATCCACTATATATGTATATCTTTGAGAAAATAATGGTAAACTTCAATTGATTGAATAATTTATCCAATATGAATAGAGGGTAGAGGTTCATGAAAGTCACTTGACTGATAATATGATAGTCAATAGACATACACATTGACCCCATCATTCTTCTTAAAATAACAACATAGATGTTCCCCATGGAGAGACGATTGGTCTGATGATTCTGATGCCAAGTAGTTCTTGAAGTTGTTTCCTCAGTTCAAATATCTTGGCAAGTTCCATTAAATATAGAACATTAGAGATGGGTGTTGTTCCTGGTAGAATCTTAATGTTTAATTCTACTTCTTTGTGAGGCTGTAGTGTAGGATAAATTGGACATTAACATACCCTTTGTTTTGATGATGACAAAAATTTCATTCTTATAGACCTAACATGCTATTTGAGTATTTTAGGATTCAAGAAAATGAGGAGATCATAATAAATGGATAGTTAAAGATCAATGCGCTTAAATATTTAATATTTTCATGATTGTATTCAATGTAAAAACTTGTACAAGTATATAATGTACAAGTACTTAGATATCATGTAAATCAACTGTTAGATCTCCCCTATCCACCCAAAACCCTTTCTCATACTCACATGAAGACTTTAGGGTTGATATGTTCATACGAGTCATCAATAGGACCTCACATACATTGAAAATCCTTGCAAAAAGTCCTCAGAGTCAATTTCGGTCGACTATATTGTCGATCGAGATATAGCCGTTGTAATAGGTTTAAACAAGAGAGAAACAAACATATAGCTAGCTGAACTCAAACAGTCATCCGGTTGGCAATACTGTGGACTGAGACTCATTCGGTTGACAATATTGTCGATCGAGAAAAGTTTTGGAAATTTCACATTTAACGAACATTTTAGCCGTTGCAAACCAACTACTTTCTACCTAACGGCTAGTTAAGTACTAAGAACACTCTAGACACTCCCTAGAACATCCATAAATACTTGCAAACCATTCCTATAAATAGGAGAGGCCTTAGGACACCCAAAACACACAAGCTACACTTGAGCATCCATTCTAGAGAGCAACAAAGCTGAGATTAACTTGCTATCTTCTTCATAGCCACCACCTTTATCCACGTCCATCTTAAGTGTATAGGAGATATATACACTTGATATATGATCAAAATGTTATACTTCATTGGTTAAGTATTTTTTCTTCTTCCAATATAGCTCTTTTATATTGTATTTTGTTCTCCTTGACTAATCCTAGGGTTGTAGGCTGTTGAAAGGAGGTTTCTTGGGGCTATTTCAAAAAAGTGAAGGATTATCTAAGGTGTGCTTCAGTTTACTTCAAGAAAGCTTCTTCAAAGGAGGTTGGAGATACTTCTAGGTGAAGGGTATCCCAAGGTGGTGGAGCTAATTCAAGGTGGTGAAGGCTACTCCAAGGTTTCTTGAGGTTACTTCAAGAAGGCTGCTTCAAAGGAGGTTGGATCTACTTCTAGGTGAAGGCTATCTCAAGGTGGTGGAGCTACTTCAAGGTGCTGAAGGCTTCTCCAAGGTTGCTTGAGGTTACCTCAAGAAGGCTGCTTTAAGGAGGTTGAGGCTACTTCGAGTGAAAGGTGATTGTATTTTGTTGTAACATCCTTGCGAGGTAAATAAAATAAATCATTTTCAAAATTTCAATGGGAAATAATTGGGTAGTGGACCAACAAACTTTGATTCAAAAGTTGAAACCAATCTAGATCGAAGTGTCTTCCTTGGTTCCTCCTCCTTCTTTGCTTTAAGTTTTTAATAAAACTTTAAAGTACTGAAAGCTCTATTTACCCCCCTCTATATCTTTTACTTGGTATCAGAGTGGGTCTTTAAGGAGCCCTAACATGTCTTGAAGTAATGAGGGATGGTGTTTCTAGCAACCTCAACATATAAAGAACGCACGAGAGTCAGCTATCAACAAGTGACCAAGGTTTTAGATGTTGCTTTGAATGTGAACTATAAGGTCACTCGATATTTGGTTGTCTAAAGAAGAAGAAAGGAGAAAAGTTCCATAAAGATACAAGGGAAAAATCAAGTAAGAGTAAAAAAGACAAAGTAAGTTGTTTCATAGCAACAACCAATGAAGAATAAAATGAGGTAAGTCTTCTTGATTTATCTAAAGAAGAGCTAGTTAATAGTTTAGAAGAATTCCATGACAAGTATGTTGAGTGAAAAAGGAATTGAAAAAGGTTTTAAAAACCAATGGTGAGTTGTATGCCGAAATACTTGATCTCTCTTCTGAAAATAACTCCTTGAATGATTCTATTAATGATTATAATATGAAATTGTTTGCTCTAAAAATAATAATGATATTCTTTCTCAAGAAAAGGTTAAATTGCTTGGGAAGATAAATGCTTGTCAAACTCAACATGTTCTATGTTCTCATTCAAATTATGATGTCATTGTTAGAGACAAAGATTCTTTGCTTTCAAGTTTAGATCAAGAAAAACTAGATATTACAAAAAGAATTGATGAAATTGCTAAGTTACAAAAACATGTTGATAGTTTAAAGAGTAATAAATTCTTGATAAAATCTTAGAAAACTCTTTTGGACAATTTGGAAGAAGAAGTCTAGGCTATGTACCTAAGAAAAATCTTTCCAAAAGCCTAGAACTAGAAAAACACAAAAACCCAAATCAAAGATCTTTTATGTTCCCAAAGACAATATAGTACATAATCAAAATGCCAACAGGAGAAATAAAATTGATTTTATTTGCTGTCACTATTATCAACGTTTTAGGTACTAGTCATTCTCTTGTCAATACAAGAAAAGGAAGGATGTTGATTTGTTTTGGATTCCAAAACCTCCAACTTAGAAATATTAGACACTTAGTTGAGATTTGACCTAAATTTCATTTTGACATTCATAATGTCTTATCTTAACTAGAATTAGCTTTAACTGTATATCTTTGAGTATTTGATTGTTTAATTGTGTTACTAAAATCAAAACTAGTTGAAAAAGAACTATCTTGATTCATTCTACAATTGCTGAAAAACTTGCAGAACAATACTCGGTCGACAAAGATCTTGACTAGGTGCTTGTCTGTCGAAAAACAAATTTGACCGAGAACATTTCTATCAAAAATTGTTGTTATTGAAATCATTTATTTGAAATCGATACTTGACGGCTATAAAATGCTTTTCATTCTGATCCATATATACTCAAAATACTGAAAATCAGTCATAACCAAAAGGACCACTATATGGGTACCAAAACTTTTCTACTTTGTAGGTTTGTGTGGTCTATAGAAATTGAGACAAGGAAGCCTTTCATACACTTGGAGAAAAGGTAAAATTTCAAAGCTAAAACTATTGTCATAGTTAATGTTAGTACACATTTTAAATGTTCTATTTGTCAAATAACTACAACATAAGTGCTATGACAATGGTTATGATTCATAAGAAAACATCAAAGTTATTGATAAAGGAAAAATAATTGTAAACCTATTAACTATATGGATACTATCTATAAATAATGTATTGTTCATGACATGGAAAGACTGTTCATGCAAGAAAGTTGCATAATATATATTATCATTACCTAAACTTTCTTTTGATAAATATGTGATTTGTGTATTCTAGGAAAGCAAAATTAAGATCTCTTTTCAAAACTAAAACTTTGCTTCACTAGAACTCAATTGAATCCTATCTATATGTGGTAAAGAATGTTGTCTTCTCTTCAACAAATCATGAATTCAATCTTAAGAGAAAAATGGCTTTATTTTGGAATATTCCACATCTAGCAAAGCATCTAGGATTTGTAAGTCTACATCTAAGAGAAATGAAGAATAAATGATTATTATATCCAACAAATTTAAGACCTAGTCATATCTCCTAAAAGATTTGATTACTGGACATTGCTTACCAAGAATAATACATAAGATTTAGTTCCTAGAACTAAAAGGCAAAACATTCATTGGAATTAAATGGCCGTAAACTAAATAAAGCTAGGATATAATGAGAGAAAACAAAATTTAATATGGCTTATGCAATACATGACTAGACTTGAGGCCAATCATATGTTATTCAACTCTAGCCACTCACAAGGACATCCAACTCTTCAAATGGATGTAAAAATGGTTATAATCATAAAAGAAGAAACCAATGTTGCTTAAACCCATGACTTGAAATAAGATTGAATATGCATACAAAAAGAAAGTTGATTGGTTACTTATTTTAATATATAAGAAAATGTTTTATCTTGGATCATTCTAGATAAAGCTGTAGGTTCTGAAATTCTACAGAACTGCCTCTCGATCGACCAGGAGTTCGACTAAATGGTGCCTCGTTCGAAGTCATGATCGACTGAAAATAAGCCTGACAAAAATGCTTATTTGTAACCCAACATTGGTATATTAAATCTATAATTTGGTCATCATGTTAAATACTTAGAATGAGATAAAATTCTAAAGCAAAATAGTACAAGAAACAAGATAAAAAATGACTCATAGTCTTACTTGATCAATTTATTTTAAAGTTGGTTATGGTTTGAAATACCTAAACATTTATGAGCTCACTTTGTTACGAGATTAAGGGGGATCTCACAAAATTCTTGGATATAATGTGCATATCTTATTGATCTTGTTCTTAATTGGATTCTCTATACCAATATGGGCTTAACAACCTTATAACTAGTTAGAGATACATTTATTGATCCCATTATGAGCCTAAAGGAATATCATATCATTTCAGGGCTTAACATCCCTTGTAAATGGTTGAGAATGTAATATAGAAATAAATTTACTGATCCCACCATGAGCCTAAAGGAATCTCATAGCATTTCAAGGATTAACATCCCTTATAAATGGTTGAATAGTGGTTTTCAAATTATGGCTAAATTTGACTTTTTTTTTGAAGTAAACAATTAAGGAGGAGTAATCAATTAAGGGGGATTCTTATTGATTTACACATATGATTATCTTTTTGAAATGACAAAGGGGGAGAAATAAAATAAATCAAAGCAAAATAAAGTAAGATATTTAAAACATTTTCATGAGTTTCATGATCACTTTTCTTAACATTCATTGGTGTTGAATTACCTTAAGAGATGGATATCATGTTCCATATCTCTTTAGGTATATTAGAATACATTTTGTGAGGTCAAAGAACCTATTCATCTCAGGTATATCACATTTATGAAACTCATTTTCATTTCAAATATTTTTCTTACATTTTAGGAATGTTTGTCATCTTTAAAAGGGGGAGATTGTTGACTAAATTGGACATTAGCATACCCTTTGTTTTGATGATGACAAATATTTATTTCTTATGGACTTAACATACTATTTGAGTATTTCAGGGTTCAAGAAAATGAAGAGATCATACTAAGTGGATAGTTGAAGATCAATGCTCTTAAATGTTTAATATTTTCATGATTGTACTCAATGTAAAAACTTATACAACTATATAATGTACAAGTACATAGATTTTATGTAAATCAAGCATTAGATCTTCCCTATCCACTGAAAACCCTTTCTTACACTTACATGAAGACTTTAGGGTTGATATGTTTCATATGAGTCATCAATAGGACCTCACATACATTGCGAATCCTTGAAAAAAGTCCGTTTTGGAGTCAATTTCGGTCGAAAATATAACCATTGTAATAGGTTTATACAAGAGAGAAACAAACATATAGCCACTGAACCTAGACAATCATCTGGTCAATAATATTGTGGACCGAGAGTCATCCGGTCGACAATATTTTTGATTGAGAAAAGTTCTAGAAACTTCACATTTAACGGACATTTTATCCATTGCAACCTAACTACTTTCTACGTAATGACTAGTTAAGTACTAGGAACACTCTAGGCACTCCCTAGAATGTCCCTAAACACTTGCAAACCATTCCTATAAATAGGAGAGGCCTTAGGACACCTAAAACACACAAACTACACTTGAGCATCCATTCTAGAGAGTAAAAAAGCTGAGATTCACTTGCTATATTCTTCCTTGTTCTCTAAAGTTGTGTCCTATAGCTACAATCTGCTAGCCACCACATTTAGCCACACACATCTTAAGTGGATAGGATATCTATACGATTGATACAGTATCAAAGCATTGTACTTTATTGGTTAAGTATTTCTTTCTTCAATCTATTTCTTTTATATTGTACTTTTTTCTCCTTGACTAATCCTAGGGTTGGAGGCTACTGAAAGGAGGTTGCTTGGTGCTACTTTAACAAAGTGAAGGTTGTTCCAAGGTGTGCTTAAGGTTACTTCAAGAAGGCTGCTCCAAAGGGGGTTGGCTCTACTTCTAGGTGAAGGCTATCTTAAGGTGGTGGAGCTACTTGAAGGTGGTGAAGGCTGCTCTAAGGTTGCTTGAGGTTACTTCAAGAAGGTCGCTTCAAAGGAGGTTGGAGCTGCTTGTAGGTGAAGGATATCTCAAGGTGGTGGAGCTACTTCAAGGTGGTGAAGGCTGCTCCAAGGTTGCTTGGGGTTACTTCAAGAAGGCTTCTTCAAGGAGGTTGAAGATACTTCAAGGTGAAGGCTACTTTCAGTGGAGGGTAATTGTATTTTGTTGTAACATCCTTGTGATGTAAATAAAATAAATCGCTTTCAAAAACCCAACTAAAAATAATTGAACAGTGGACTGATAACCTTTGATTCAAAGGTTGGAACCACTCTAAATCAAAGTGTCTTCCTTGGTTCCTCCTCCTTTGCTTTAAGTTTTTAATTAAATTTTAAAGTAGAAAAAGATCCATTCACCCCCTCTAGATCTTTCAAGTAGAAGAGGGAGTCTTTAGGGGAAAATTTAGGGAAATAATAAACCACTTCTATGTCTTCTACCTTCTTGGGTTCATGTTCAACTTTGAATTTAGAAAGGAAAACCTAATCAATATGTTTTTGGGCCTTCATGGTAGAGATAACGAAAATTTTCACACTTCTTCTGACTGGTAAATAATATGCCATTTGTCAAGCATGGTGACAAGAACCTACTTTTTCTCGCATTGTAACAAATCTTTGTGTTCTATTAGGCACTCCATACCAAGGATGATGTAAGAATATATAATGTATAATAGAATGAGGTTGAGTGGCAAATCCTTTCCAAAATTATATATGTTGATCAAACATATGCTTTTCTTAGGGTTGTTGATATCTAAAATATATTGTAGTATTCTGCTCTAGTTTTGAAAGTTTTATATTTATATATAAATTAGAGTGTATATCTTGAGTCAAAAAGAGAATTGGCGGTTGGCCGCTAATCATATATTTGATCAATTTGTGATTGTCTTCCACCTTTTCAACATTTATGGAATTCACCCTCCCAAATTTGCATTCAAGAAAAAATGGTTTGCTTGTTTTAGGTTCCTGCTTGTTCCAATTGGAGGCAAGATTCCCTTAAAGTCGAGCAACCCATGGATGTCTTTTTAGGACATTCAACATTCCAATGACCAAGTTTGTGACAATTGTACCATACATGTTTTTAGAAGAGATATTCCGTAGATTGGAGTTTTCCAAAATTGTAAATGTGATTAACAAGCATACTAAGAGGAGGATGGTATGAAGGTGATGCATGGAATCCTCTCTCATTTCTATTATTATTGATTTTTGATTGTTATGGTTGTTTCTTCGATTGTTTGTTGTGCCTTGGAGGTTAGATGGATAGTGATGAGAACTCTACAAATGTATCTCCATGTATTGTACTTTGGTGATATTTTTTTTTAAAGACAAAGTCATATGAGGTACCAAAGAGTCACTTATCCGCATAGCAAGGCCATCCACAAACACTTGTATCTTTATTTTCTTAGTCATCCACAAACACACCATAAGGATGAATCTAGATACCAGTTCTTCTCCTTGATTTGACAAACATGTGCATAATTTTAATAAGAATGAAATATGATGGAGAGAGTGTTGTGGCATCACCATGGTGTTGAAGTATCTATGCCTACACTTGAGGAAAAGGTGCATAGGAAGTATTCAACCTTATTTCCCTACAATTTCAAGGGAGAAATCTCTGTTAAGGGTTTATGGTTGTATGACCACTGACCTGTCTAAATCTCTTAATCATGTTTTGATAGCTTAACTAAGTGTTTGGATGCTTTGATTACATGCTTGTTGTTTATGTAATTAGTTGTTTGATGTTTCACTTGTGAGGATCTATGTGAAAATTGCCCATGATAACAGACATCGTTGTATTTTCCTATAGCACATATATTTCTCTCTCTCGATCTCTTTCTTGGACTTGGTTGGATAAACTTATATCACCAAATAGGTGTCCTACTTTTCCATTGGTTGAAGATAGATGGAACTACCTTGCTTTTCATCTATTGAGGTTCGACGAGATTGCTCTGACTTTCTACGGGTAAAATATTGATGGAGATGGCCGGTCCTTCTGTTATTTCAACAGTTGAATATCAATGAAATATATGGTATATGGTATCTGACTTGTTGGGCACCGAACTTCATCAGTTGAGAACTGATGGACATTAGTGATACATCAACTACCAATGAAAACAGATGAAGAACCTACTAATGGTATAATGATGCTTGAAAACTGACAAGTCTTCTACGTACAACTTCCAATGAGAATCCTATGTGCTTGTACGAGTGACAAAGATAAAAAACATCTATTGATGAAATCCCTACCCTTGTCTATTGATGAAAAGGCAGAATTGTCTACAATGAAGGCCCTTCTCCTATCTATCATTAAGGATTCATAGTTGTCTTCATATGGAATGACAAACCAATGAAAGTTTGGATATATTAAGTGACAACAAGATAGCTTTGACCTCCTTATTCTCGATCCTCAAATAAATATATACACCACCACTTGATCCTCCTTACTCGCCTCATTTGCACTCGCCTCATTTGCACAAGTTGTCTCATAGAGATGGAGCAGTTGCGAGATGCCATTAGTTGACGCCGAACGATGAAAAGACTTACTCTGTTGACCTTCTTTGGAGTTTCAATTTGCTTATATTTTCTTCACATGTGTGGACCTACACCATTCCTTGCTATGTATGATTATATAATTGAGTAAGTAAAGTTATTTCCTTCTTGATCATGGAGATCCACCATCTTCTTTCTCCTTAAGCCCTACGTTTGAGAATTCTTCTATAAGGTTCGACTATAGTGATCTTACGCCCTACTTTGCTTCTCTACTATTATTCTTCTTGCCTTTGAATCATCAATTTGCTGTCGTTTAAAGTTATTACCTTTTTGATAATGAATATCTAGCATATTCTTTCTTCTTAAGCTGTGTTTTTGAGAATTCTTCTATAGGGTAAGACTATAGTGATCTTACGCCCTACTTTGTTTCTCTACTATTATTTTGCTTACCTTTAGATCATGGATTTATTGTCGTAGAAAGTCTTGATAGGAGAAAGCTCAAGTATTGGAGAGTTTGCATTGTCTTCATAGCTTGATGTGAAGCTCGAAGATTCTCAGATGACTTCTTTGATTGGACTTTTTTCTATCATCTATATGACGAGTGATATTACTTTTGATACATTTATACCTATCTTGTACATGATTGATATTTCCGTTGAAAACTTCTTTAAGATGCTAAAAGGTGAAATCCTGCACTAGTCTAAGTTATTACATAAGGAATTCACACTTATATGCCTGATTCTGGTTTCCCAAATAGTTTCTTGATGTTAGAAACATAATGATTTTTGCTTGGACTAGAATTAATTCAATTCTTGCTAATGAATGAACTTAAAGACTATACTATTATAATCAATCATGTCTAGGGGGTTCATGGAAGGCTAACTATATGTCTTCCTTTAGACAAAACATCCCTGACAATGTTTGAGAACCCCTTTACTAAGTTGTTATACTACTGAAATTTATGTACAAATAGAACTCTCACGTAGGAACAATGTACTCTCTATTTTATACCTTGAAATGATATCTTGTTATACATGTAAAGAGAAAGGTATTCTTTTATTACACAATATGATGTCCTAGAAGGGATCTCATCTTAGTATAGTCTCAATACCCATGAAACTCCTTGATGACTGATTCTTCATGATGGGCCTTGACATGACCCAGAGGTGTTGTTGTGTATCTTGTTGAGCTGTTAGATTTTTAACTTATTCATTTTATATCTTTTAAGGCTACAATGCCCTAAACAAACTTTAATTTATGTAGTTATAAGAAATAATTGATCAAGTGATACCTTAATTGGTGGTACCCTGAGTCTGTAGATCAATTTCCCTAGGATGTTACAAAATTGTGAAGCAAGTAAATGTTATAGAAATCTTCATATTGAGAGAAGATAATCCTAGTGTATATAATTGAATATACATGCATTTATGGGGTTGATATACACTAACATACATATATTTTTGAGGACCGATTATCATTGATGGTCCATTGTTATTTGACATGTAGTAATTTATAGAGAGCGACTTTGGTCATGGTTTGTTATGGGTTGATACCCTAAGCTTGGTGTCATTTTATAAACCTATGATATGTGGATCCACACTTGAGAAATAATCTACGGTAGACCTGATCTAAGATCACTCTACCTTTCTTAGAACTCTCTTTGCCCTAAGGTTTTGTGGAAATATATAAGGGAATCTGGATATCCTTCTATCTTTTATGTAGTTTTAGTCTAGGATTCAAAAGCACTAGTTATTAGTTTGAGTGGTATGTCTAAAACTAGGCAAGTCATAATACACATGGAATTCAACCGTGTAGTATATCTATTTAGTTTTCCTAAATGAGAAACATGGTTGTTCTCTTGATGTGTGATTTTCTTTATTTCACTAAATGTATTTTCTAATTCTTATTCAAGCACATATATTGGTACATGTAATATTCTCGTAAGAGTACACCCTTGAATATGATCTATCTGAATGACCTTTTTCTTTACAATATCTCTAAAATTTGACATAGAAAATATGTAAGTAATACATTTTTCAATTGTTATATCAT
Source organism: Alisma plantago-aquatica (assembly GCA_963693085.1). Classification (NCBI taxonomy): domain Eukaryota; kingdom Viridiplantae; phylum Streptophyta; class Magnoliopsida; order Alismatales; family Alismataceae; genus Alisma; species Alisma plantago-aquatica. Next base: position 1,008,844,568 of record OY856413.1, read on the forward strand.
ATCAGTGGGACTTATGATCTCTTTACATGGTTTTGTACATCTTTTAGGTGATCTACATGAATTCCCCAGAAGTGGAGTAAAATATCACTCCAGTTGAGAATGATACTAGTTTTGAAGTAGGTGATGTCTGCGTGAAGGAGTCTCAGAGGCATGTGATGTTTGTGTAACCTCCTTCTAGAACTAAGTGAAGTTTGTGTATAAGGATAACACTCTAGTGTTGTCCCTATACTCTCAGATCCGTGCATGTCTGTTTGTTTTTTTTGATGTATGTTCAATCTATAACTCTGATATGTGTGTTTGACCACTAGGGTCACAGTTATGAAGTTGTAAGGTTTTCTATTTATGCCTTGAGTTTTACTTGTATATGTGAATGTGGGAAAGATTCACTACATAATTGTAACAATGCATATGAATTGTGAAGAATCTTTTGATAGATATAAATGCTTTTTCATACCAGTCCCTTTTTTTAAATTGAAAATTTTGGCCTTCATTTTCTTATGATGTGATTTATGCGTTGGTAACTTTTGTTGGTTTTAATTGAGATTTGTTTTGAGGAATCTCAACTTGTTGTGGTCATTACACCCTTCAGGTTCATTAATGGTTGGACTGATAGAGCTGATTTTATGAATGTTATTGGAATCAATTGGAACAGGGATGTTTCTGGCTTTCCCATCTATAAGCTCTATTGTAAGTTTAGGAAATTACGCCAAGCTCTCTCTGAGTGGAATAGAGACCTACTGGGAAATTATTCTGATGTGGAGAAAAGATTGGAGTACCTTGCTATAGAGGCTCAAGTTAATCTTGACAAAGACCCTGCTAATGTTTCGCTTCAAGTTGATGTTATTAAGAAAAGGAAGGAGGCTATTATTTCTAGGTCTCATGAGGAATCCTTATTGAGAAAGAAATCAAGAATTAGCTGGCTTAGAGAAGGTGACACAAACTCTAAATTTTTCTACTCTTCTATTAAGGTGAGGCATAATTTCAACCATATTAAAGCCCTGGTGATTGATGGTGCTGTCTCTACAGATGATACTATTATTAAAGATCATATTCAGAACTATTATCGTAGTCTTTTCAATAATGGATTTCAAACTGATCTTAGTATATTGAGCCAGCTGGATTTCCCTAGACTCACTGATGTTGATAGGATGAGGTTGGATAGGTGGTTTTCAACCAAGGAGATCATTGGGGTTATCAAGAATTTAAATCCAGACAAGTGTCCTGGTCCCGATGGTATGAATGGGAAGTTTTATAAAGTCTCTTAGAGTATCATTTGTTCGGATGTGGTGGAAGCCATTCATGTTTTCTTTAATTCTGGTCACCTTCTTAAAGAGGCCAATCGAACATATATTACTCTTATCCCTAAAGTGAAAGATTCAAATGAGCTCAAGAACCTAAGGCCTATTGCTCTATGCAATGTCTTCCTCAAGATCATCTCTAAACTTTTAACCAATAGATTGTGTTATGTTCTACCTTCCCTCATAAACAGAAATCAATGTGCTTTTGTACCTGGCAGGAGCATCAAGGATGCACTCCTTCTTTCTAACAAGTTGATCCATGATTTTAATAGGAAAGATGGAACACCCAAGATGTGCTTAAAATTTGACATCTCTAAAGCCTATGACTCTGTTTCCTGGGATACTATTTTCTACATCCTTCGCAGTATGGAATTTCCTCATTGCTGGATTATGGTTGAAAGAGATCTTTGATACTATGTCCTACGAGATTCTGGTTAATGGTGTAGCTGCTGAATCCTTCAAACCTAGCAATGGAGTTCGTCAGGGAGACCCCCTAGCTCCTTACATTTTTGTCATTGTGATGCAGATGGTTACTCTTCTTCTTGATGGTGAAGTTGAGGAGGGGAATCTCACTCCTTTGAGATCATCTTCCTCTTGCAATGTTTCCCATCTTGTGTTTGCAGACGACCTTTTAGTTTTTTCTGAAGCTAATCCTTCAAGTGCTCACGCCATTAAGAGAGTCATCGACAAGCTTTATAAGGCTACTGGCCTTAAGATTAATATAGAGAAGAGTGCAGCTATCTTTAGCGTTGGAGCTGATAGGTGCCTGATGGGTGATATTCTGGGGTTTCCTGAAGGGAAATTACCTTTGAGGTATTTAGGAGTTCCTCTTTTCACTGGGAAGCTATCTAAAGCACATTGTTCCCCTCTTTTGGATAATATCAAAAGGAGATTAGAGGGTTGGAAGGTTAGCCAACTGTCAATGGCTGGTAGAGTTGAATTGGTGCATTCCACCTTAACGGCCACTTATCTTTATTGGACATCTATATTTCCTTTACCTTCTGCTATTTGTGATTATATCGACAAGCTCTGTAGAGACTTAATTTGGGGCAAGTCTGAAAACAAAAATAATGTTCAACTTGTTAAGTGGAGCACTGTTATTAAGCATAAGAATGAAGGTGGTCTAGGGATAAGAAACATAAGAGACGTTATTAAAGATTCTGTGATGCTTAATGGTTGGAATCTAGTTATGAAAAAGGACAGTATTTGGATTAAGTGGGTCCATGAAAAGTACTTAAATAGGTCTTCCTTCTGGTCTATAAGCATCCGTGATTCGTTCTCTTGATTTTTCAAAAAGCTGTTGTTATCAAGAGAGGAGTTAAGAAAGCATATAGAAGTTAAAGTTGGCAATGGATGTTCCCTTTCTGTGTGGAACGATCCTTGGCTTCCTGGCACCAATTTTTTGGTGGTTACTCTTGGTCCTCAATGTTTTATTCAACTAGGGATTGATAGTGATGCCAAAGTCAGTTGTTTTATTAGGAATCGGTCTTGGTTCTATGAAAGGACAAGACTGCATTCCAATATGAATGCTATTTTAGACGCCTTGCCTGCCCCTGAGGAAGGTGATGATGTTTTTCTCTTTGATGGGAAGTCTGAAATCAAGTTCAGAGATCTGTTGGATAAAGTGAGAGTTAATTTAGACATGATTCCTTTTTTTTCATTGGCTTTGGGAGTCCAAAGGACCTAAGAGATTTCTGTTGTTAGGCTGGAAAGTAGGGCACGACAGAGTCCTGACTTCTTGTTATGTTAAGCACCTTGGTATCAGTTTGGCGTCAAGATGCATGTTATGCAAATGTGAAGAAGAAGACACTGTACATCTGTTCTTCAATTGCAGTTATGCCAAGACAGTATGGAGGTTTTTCTGCTCTCACTTTGGTCTTTCTTAGCCCAACTCAATTACTGATCTGTGTAGATTTCGGGAGAAAGAAAGTAGGCTTGCTAGCATCTCTATTCTTTATTGACTATGGAAAGAAAGGAATGACAGAGCTCATAGGAGTTTAGAGAAAGCTGAGCACATTTTATGGCTACACATCCTTAGTGATGTCAAAGCTTTTTTCAAGGACGACTTCTCTTGCTAGCGGACCTCCTATTGCTGGGTTTCTATTTTCTGTCTTTCCTTTTGGATAGTTTTCTTTTGAAGCACACTTGTACAGTTTCAAAAATTTTAAAAAAAGTAATACGATGAGCTAGGTTCACCAAAAAAAAAACTTGTGGTGGTGGAACATTACAAAGACTATCCTTCCTCTCTCTTATCTTTCTATTAAAAATTACAAATACATTTAGTGAAAGGGTCAAGGTCATTACACCCTTCAGGTTCATTAATGCTTGGACTGATAGAGCTGATTTTATGAATGTTATTGGAATCAATTGGAACAGGGATGTTTCTGGCTTTCCCATCTATAAGCTCTATTGTAAGTTTAGGAAATTATGCCAAGCTCTCTCTGAGTGGAATAGAGACCTAGCGGGAAATTATTCTGATGTGGCGAAAAGACTGGAGTACCTTGCTGTAGAGGCTCAAGTTAATCTTGACAAAGACCCTGCTAATGTTTCGCTTCAAGTTGATGTTATTAAGAAAAGGAAGGAGGCTATTATTGCTAGGTCTCATGAGGAATCCTTATTGAGACAGAAATCAAGAATTAGCTGGCTTAGAGAAGGTGACACAAACTCTAATTTTTTCTACTCTTCTATTAAGGTGAGGCGTAATTTCAACCATATTAAAGCCCTGGTGATTGATGGTGCTGTCTCTACAGATGCTACTATTATTAAAGATCATATTCAGAACTATTATCGTAGTCTTTTCAATAATGGCTTTCAAACTGATCTTAGTTTATTGAGCAAGCTGGATTTCCCTAGACTCACTGATGTTGATAGGATGAGGTTGGATAGGTGGTTTTCAACCAAGGAGATCATTGGGGTTATCATGAATTTAAATCCAAACAAGTGTCCTGGTCCCGATGGTATGAATGGGAAGTTTTATAAAGTCTCTTGGAGTATCATTTGTTTGGATGTGGTGGAAGCCATTCATGGTTTCTTTAATTCTGGTCGCCTTCTTAAAGAGGCCAATTGAACGTATATTACTCTTATCCCTAAAGTGAAAGATTCAAATGAGCTCAAGAACCTAAGGCCTATTGCTCTATGCAATGTCTTGCTCAAGATCATCTCTAAACTTTTAACCAATAGATTGTGTTATGTTCTACCTTCCCTCATCAGCGGAAATCAATGTGCTTTTGTACCTGGCAGGAGCATCAAGGATGCAGTCCTTCTTTCTAACGAGTTGATCCATGATTTTAATAGGAAAGATGGAACACCCAAGATGTTCTTAAAATTTGACATCTCTAAAGTCTATGACTCTGTTTCCTGGGATACTATTTTCTACATCCTTCGCAGTATGGAATTTCCTCATTGCTCGATTATGGTTGAAAGAGATCTTTGATACTATGTCCTACGAGATTCTGGTTAATGGTGTAGCTGCTGAATCCTTCAAACCTAGCAATGGAGTTCGTCAGGGAGACCCCCTAGCTCCTTACATTTTTGTCATTGTGATGTAGGTGGTTACTCTTCTTCTTGATGGTGAAGTTGAGGAGGGGAATCTCACTCCTTTGAGAGCATCTTCCTCTTGTAATGTTTCCCATCTTGTGTTTGCAGACGACCTTTTAGTTTTCTCTGAATCTAATCATTCAAGTGCTCGCACCATTAAGAGAGTCATCGACAAGCTTTATAAGGCTACTGGCCTTAAGATTAATATTGAGAAGAGTGCAGCTATCTTTAACGTTGGAGCTGATAGGTGCCTGATGGGTGATATTCTGGGGATTCCTAAAGGGAAATTACCTTTGAGGTATTTAGGAGTTCCTCTTTTCACTGGGAAGCTGTCTAAAGCACATTGTTCCTCTCTTTTAGATAATATCAAAAGGAGATTAGAGGGTTGGAAGGCTAGCCAACTGTCAATGGCTGGTAGAGTTGAATTGGTGCATTCCACCTTAACGACCACTTATCTTTATTGGACATCTATATTTCCTTTACCTTCTGCTATTTGTGATGATATCGACAAGCTCTGTAGAGACTTCATTTGGGGCAAGTCTGAAAACAAAAATAATGTTCATCTTGTTAAGTGGAGCACTGTTATTAAGTATAAGAATGAAGGTGGTCTAGGGATAAGAAACATAAGAGACGTTATTAAAGCTTCTGTGATGCTTAATGGTTGGAATCTAGCTTTGAAAAAGGACATTATTTGGATTAAGTGGGTCCATGAAAAGTACTTAAACAGGTCTTCCTTCTGGTCTATAAGCATCCGTGATTCGTTCTCTTGGTTTTTCAAAAAGTTGTTGTTATCAAGAGAGGAGTTAAGAAAGCATATAGAAGTTAAAGTTGGCAATGGATGTTCCCTTTCTGTATGGAACAATCCTTGGCTTCCTGGCGCCAATTTTTTGGTGGATACTCTTAGTCCTCAATGTTTATTTAACTAGGGATTGATAGTGATGCCAAAGTCAGTTGTTTTATTAGGAATCAGTCTTGGTTCTATGAAAGGACAAGACTGCATTCCAATATGAATGCTATTTTAGACGCCTTGCCTGCCCCTGAGGAAGGTGATGATGTTTTTCTCTTTGATGGGAAGTCTGAAATCAAGTTCAGAGATCTGTTGGATAAAGTGAGAGTTAATTTAGACATGATTCCTTTTTTTTCATTGGCTTTGGGAGTCCAAAGGACCTAAGAGATTTCTATTATTAGGCTGGAAAGTAGGGCACGACAGAGTCCTGACTTCTTGTTATGTTAAGCACCTTGGTATCAGTTTGGCGTCAAGATGCATGTTATGCAAATGTGAAGAAGAAGACACTGTACATCTGTTCTTCAATTGCTGTTACGCCAAGACAGTATGGAGGTTTTTCTGCTCTCACTTTGGTCTTTCTCAGCCCAACTCAATTACTAATATGTGCAGATTTTGAGAGAAAGAAAGTAGGCTTGCTAGCATCTCTATTCTTTATTGGCTATGGAAAGAAAGAAATGACAGCGTTCATAGGAGTTTAGAGAAAGCTGAGCACATTTTATGGCTACACATCCTTAGTGATGTCAAAGATTTTTTCAAGGATGACTTCTCTTGCTAGCGGACCTCCTGTTGCTGGGTTTCTGATTTCTGTTTTTCCTTTTGGATAGTTTTCTTTTGAAGCACACTTGTACAATTTCAAAAATTTCAAAAAAAGTAATACGATGTGCTAGGTTCACCAAAAAAAAAACTTGTGGTGGCAGAACATTACAAAGACTATCCTTCCTCTCTCTTATCTTTCTATTAAAAATTACAAATACATTTAGTGAAAGGGTCAAGGTCATTACACCCTTCAGGTTCATTAATGCTTGGACTGATAGAGCTGATTTTATGAATGTTATTGGAATCAATTGGAACATGGATGTTTCTGGCTTTCCCATCTATAAGCTCTATTGTAAGTTTAGGAAATTACGCCAAGCTCTCTCTGAGTGGAATAGAGACCTAGTGGGAAATTATTCTGATGTGGCGAAAAGACTGGAGTACCTTGCTGTAGAGGCTCAAGTTAATCTTGACAAAGACCCTGCTAATGTTTCGCTTCAAGTTGATGTTATTAAGAAAAGGAAGGAGGCTATTATTTCTAGGTCTCATGAGGAATCCTTATTGAGACAAAAATCAAGAATTAGCTGGCTTAGAGAAGGTGACACAAACTCTAAATTTTTCTACTCTTCTATTAAGGTGAGGCATAATTTCAACCATATTAAAGCCCTGGTGATTGATGGTGCTGTCTCTACAGATGCTACTATTATTAAAGATCATATTCAAAACTATTATCGTAGACTTTTCAATAATGGCTTTCAAACTAATCTTAGTATATTGAGCAAGATGGATTTCCCTAGACTCACTGATGTTGATAGGATGAGGTTGGATAGGTGGTTTTCAACCAAGGAGATCATTGGGGTTATCAAGAATTTAAATCCAGACAAGTGTCCTGGTCCCGATGGTGTGAATGGGAAGTTTTATAAAGTCTCTTGGAGTATCATTTGTTTGGATGTGGTGGAAGCCATTCATGGTTTCTTTAATTCTGGTCGCCTTCTTAAAGAGGCCAATTGAACGTATATTACTCTTATCCCTAAAGTGAAAGATTCAAATGAGCTCAAGAACCTAAGGCCTATTGCTCTATGCAATGTCTTCCTCAAGATCATCTCTAAACTTTTAACCAATAGATTGTGTTATGTTCTACCTTCCCTCATCAGCAGAAATCAATGTGCTTTTGTACCTGGCAGGAGCATCAAGGATGCAGTCCTTCTTTCTAACGAGTTGATCCATGATTTTAATAGGAAAGATGGAACACCCAAGATGTTCTTAAAATTTGACATCTCTAAAGTCTATGACTCTGTTTCCTGGGATACTATTTTCTACATCCTTCGCAGTATGGAATTTCCTCATTGCTCGATTATGGTTGAAAGAGATCTTTGATACTATGTCCTACGAGATTCTGGTTAATGGTGTCGCTGCTGAATCCTTCAAACCTAGCAATGGAGTTCGTCAGGGAGACCCCCTAGCTCCTTACATTTTTGTCATTGTGATGCAGGTGGTTACTCTTCTTCTTGATGGTGAAGTTGAGGAGGGGAATCTCACTCCTTTGAGAGAATCTTCCTCTTGCAATGTTTCCCATCTTGTGTTTGCAGACAACCTTTTAGTTTTCTCTAAAGCTAATCCTTCAAGTGCTCGTGCCATTAAGAGAGTCATCGAAAAGCTTTATAAGGCTACTGTCCTTAAGATTAATATTGAGAAGAGTGTATCTATCTTTAGCGTTGGAGCTGATAGGTGCCTGATGGGTGATATTCTGGGGATTCCTGAAGGGAAATTACCTTTGAGGTATTTAGGAGTTCCTCTTTTCACTGGGAAGCTATCTAAAGGACATTGTTCCCCTCTTTTGGATAATATCAAAAGGAGATTAGAGGGTTGGAAGGCTAGCCAACTGTCAATGGCTGGTAGAGTTGAATTGGTGCATTCCACCTTAACGACCACTTATCTTTATTGGACATCTATATTTCCTTTACCTTCTGCTATTTGTGATGATATCAACAAGCTCTGTAGAGACTTCATTTGGGGCAAGTCTGAAAACAAAAATAATGTTCATCTTGTTAAGTGGATCACTGTTATTAAGCATAAGAATGAAGGTGGTCTAGGGATAAGAAACATAAGAGACATTATTAAAGCTTCTGTGATGCTTAATGGTTGGAATCTAGCTATGAAAAAGGACAGTATTTGGATTAAGTGGGTCCATGAAAAGTACTTAAACAGGTCTTCCTTCTGGTCTATAAGCATCAGTGATTCATTCTCTTGGTTTTTCAAAAAGCTAGAAGTTAAAGTTGGCAATGGATGTTCCCTTTCTGTATGGAACGATCCTAGGCTTCCTGGCACCAATATTTTGGTGGATACTCTTGGTCCTCAATGTTTTATTCAACTAGGGATTGATAGTGATGCCAAAGTCAGTTGTTGTATTAGGAATCGGTCTTGGTTCTATGAAAGGATAAGACTGCATTCCAATATGAATGCTATTTTAGACGCCTTGCCTGCCCCTGAGGAAGGTGATGATGTTTTTCTCTTTGATGGGAAGTCTGAAATCAAGTTCAGAGATCTGTTGGATAAAGTGAGAGTTAATTTAGACATGATTCCTTTTTTTCATTGGCTTTGGAAGTCCAAAGGATCTAAGAGATTTCTGTTATTAGGCTGGAAAGTAGGGCATGATAGAGTCCTGACTTCTTGTTATGTTAATCACCTTGGTATTAGTTTGGCGTCAAGATGCATGTTATGCAAATGTGAAGAAGAAGACACTGTACTTCTGTTCTTCAATTGCAGTTATGCCAAGAAAGTATGGAGGTTTTTCTGCTCTCACTTTGGTCTTTCTCAGCCCAACTCAATTACTGATCTGTGTAGATTTCAGGAGAAAGAAAGTAGGCTTGCTAGCATCTCTATTCTTTATTGGCTATGGAAAGAAAGGAATGACAGAGTTCATAGGAGTTTAGAGAAAGCTGAGCACATTTTATGGCTACACATCCTTAGTGATGTTAAAGCTTTTTTCAAGGATGACTTCTCTTGCTAGCAGACCTCCTGTTGCTGGGTTTCTGTTTTCTGTTTTTCTTTTTGGATAGTTTTCTTTTGAAGCACACTTGTACAGTTTCAAAAATTTCAAAAAAGTAATACGATGAGCTAGGTTCACAAAAAAACATATGGTGGTGGAACATTACAAAGACTATCCTTCCTCTCTCATATCTTTCTATTATTCATCTCATCTTCTTCCTTGTCTGATCTACATGTTCATCCATGGTGATTTTATCTTTCTACAGAAAAATTCATACATCTCTCTCTCTTTAACCTAGGTGAGACTAGATGTAGGTAGATGGAGCCTAGATTAAGCTTTGAGAGATTGATGATTATCAATTGAAGAGTGATTCATGTCATTTTAAAGGAGAGGTTCCTTTCCACATGTTTTCTAGGTGTATTTCTTACTCCCTCTTTTATTTAATCATGCATACTTAACTAAAATGAGATAGAGAATGGCTTAGATCTTATCATAACAGCCTAGATTTTGCTCTATATGCCTAAAATTAGAGTCTTTATAACATATGAACTTTTAACCATTTTCTTTGCCATCCCCTAAATTTTTTGATGATCCTTAGTGCTAATGATATGCCTTCTTGTGTCCATAAGGTTGAAAATTTAAAATATATGCTTTTACCCTAGAACTGCCTCTTTTATGGCTTGTTGGATACCATGTTGTTGGAAAACAAAATATAAATTTTCCTTGACGCTTTAATGGTAACCTAGGGTGTATATGACACATTTTCCCAATATAGGGTGTAAATGACACATCTTCCTAATGTTATGCTATTGTGTTTCATTCAACTTAGGTTACATACCTAAAAATAATCCATCTAGACTTAAAAAGGACATTTTAATGCTCTTTCTTATTTTATACATAACTTTCCCATGTTGTTGATTGAACTTTTTATGATGTTCCATGACTATCATATGAAGAGAATTATATCCTTGGAAGTAGCATTTGAGCCTTTATTAGGGTAAGGCCTCCTTATGGCTAAAAATGACATTTTTTCTATGAATGGACACCTTGAAGGATTTGTGAACTCCCTGTAATTTATATGGTTACCTATACTTTTACTTTATTGTCACATTCTTAACATATATACTTCCTTGATGGTGAATGTGGAAATTCCTATATGAGCTTGACCTTTTGTGGCCTTAAATTATTAGTTTGTGCCGTATATTGATACTTCTAAACAAAAAAAAGAAGATATTTTTATATCTTTTGTGTTTTGCTTATAATTGACTTGTGTTCGATGACGAGTAACACACACACATGCACGCACGCACACACACACACACGCACACAGAATCACACACACACACACCCAAACCCACACCCACCCACACACACATGCACACGAGTGCGCACACACACAATATATATATATATATATATATATATATATATTACTTGTGCGAATAGCTAATGTTTTGTTGTGCTACAGCTTGAAAAGTAACTATTTGGTCAGAAAAGTAACTCATAAAAACTAACTATATTGTTGAAAAAAATAACAATACAACTAAAAAGGTAAAATAGACAGAGTACACAGTAAATTGTTAGTTACATATTTGTTGTAGAATTTTTACTATGTATTCTGTCCCATATTTACTTTTTCAACAAAATAGTTACTTTTCTGTAAACATAGTTATTTTATATCCAAATAGTTACTTCTCTGACCAAATAGTTACTTTTCAGCCTACATAGATGCAGAATCTTAATTACCCATGTGGGCAATAAATAAGCCCCCCTCTCTTATATATGTATAAAGGTAAACCTACATGAGTATAATCATTCATGACAAGGGTCCAAGTAGAAAAGTAAGAATAAGGTGACTAAGTTAATCAAATGTGGACTTTTAATATATGATGACAATCTTACATGAATAACACCTAAGAAAATATTCCTCCTGCTTATTTGAATATCTATGCTTTCTCCTATTCTCTTCTACTATAATATGAATGGTGTTTCTAAGTATAATATTAAAGTTGACACTACAATATTTATCTTGAATATGAGGCATGCCTTGGGCTTGATGCCTTGAGGTCAATAACATGGGTGCCATCATTGGGATGATGGGAAGAGTCTATGGCCAAGGAGTTTAAATATATGATGGTAAATAAATAAATATTATATGACGAGAAATAATGGAGAATTTCCTAGGGCTAAAATCTTTGTTGTATCATGTATGTGGTAAAATTACCTCTAAATGAGGTTACACACATTTCATAATCATGTAGGTTCTGTAAGAGAGAAATGTAATGATATTAAGAACTCTTGAACTAAATGTTCCTTAAATAAAATATTATAATAGTCCATTATAACACTTACACTAACTAGTGATGTTAATCCTCTCGCATGATTATGCCTCATTCTGAATGGTGATGATGAGATATTGGCCTACCTTATGTAGTTTCTATATGGATATTGAATATGATGATGGAGAGAGAAATACATCTTAGATATGCCTTGTTTAAAGCTAATGTTGAATATATATGACATAGAGGGACATGTGACCTGGATGTTAAGACTAAGGGGCAACTCCTAATGAGCTTAGGAGGACTTAAGGCTTGGGGCCTAATTGTGATGACATTTGAATGAAAAGAAATACATGATTTTAATGATTTTCTATAATGTACTTTTTCTATTTCTATTCATATTTCATATTTATTAGTGCTGTCCTACTTTTGTTTCTAGTTTTGCATAACAATGATAAGTTGAAAATCTATAATTGAGTCATAATAAGCAAGATAATTGCTATTTAATGGAATAGAAATACAAGTAATTGGATTAAATATCAGCATCGAAGAGGTGGATAGTCAAGTGGGAATCTTTGTAGCAACATAAGGGCTGTGAGTAGGTTTTGTGAGAAGGTTATGGGAGTTTTATAATTCGAGTATATACTTATGAAAGACCTATTATTTCACATAAATTACGATATAATATATGTATGAGTGTGATTGATATGTATGGGTAGGGTACTTGTAATACCCGATCTTGCTACGATAACCATGGAATTTAGTAGCTGATGGTGGGAAGAAGTAAGAATAAGTGATGACATGGTGATTGAATATGATTTTCCCCCAAACCCTTTATATAAAGGAAGGTAGTTGTAATATATGAGTGTTTGGAAGGAAGTCTTGTCAATTATAGATTTGTTTATAGAAGAAGGCCAAGATGGTAATGCTAATAGGAAATGTAAGGTGATGTAGGATGTAAACGTATGATAATGCTATGGATACATGGTTATAACAAGCTAGAGGCTGTTAATGAGAAAATGAGAATGGATCCATGCAAGAAAGGGTCATTCGATTAGATGAGTTTTAGGAAACACATAAATTAATTCCCTTAATATGAGAAAACCTTAAGCACCAAAACGTGATAAGAAGAGTAAGTACAAGAAGACAAGCATAAAGAATGATGAAAATACCCTCATTTGATAAGTTAACATTATGTCAAAATAGAAAGTGTCATAATGAAGATAAATATATAATGAACTAGAAAACAATGAATGGTTATATCAGTAATTCTTTTAGAAGATGCCAATAATTTGTGATAATAAAGTGAATGATGCATAAGAAGTTGATAATTGAAAGCAACTATGAGGTTTATGTGAAAATCAAGAAATAACTTCATGAAAATTAAGCACTACTTCTGATGAAATAAAATAAGTCATACCTAAGTGCTATGGAGAGAGACTTACATATTTATTATTGTTGCTCTCTTCCCTATCTTTGGGATTTTTTTGGGGGAAATCATTGTTAGGGGTTTATAATTATAAGGCCCATTATCTAAATTAACCCTATTATAGTTCTACTCATTTTTATTATCATAATTGAAGGATTTATTACGTTTTGAAATCAATTGGTTAAGAGTTATCTCTAATTTGGTCCAATTTTGCATTTTGTTTGCCCTAATTTCATGTTTCATGCAAGTTTATGGACATAATTGTATTTTCACCATAAAATAAGGAACTGGTTTAAATGTGTATACAATTATACAACTTCACCTTGTTCTTCATGAGTAAGTTTATTTTTTTTAATGTTTTTTAAACTTAGATTGATTAGGTTTCTCCCTTTGGTTCTAACTCTAATCCTAGTATAGGGTTGATGGGTGTGTAGGTGAGCCGCAATGGGTAGACTTTGGCCCTCAATGGATTTTCCTGCATTGCTTTGATATCTCAGCTAGGGAGGATCCTCTGAAGCTTATATATTGAGGGGAGGGGACCTTGATATGTCATGTTGTGTGAACAGGAGATATGATTAGGTTAAAGATGAATAGGTAGAAGTTGTGGGTACTTCACTAGGTTTGGTTGATATTAGATACGGAAGAGGGTTAGACCTCAGTATCTCCCTTTCTTGAACCATTGAAGTCCCTACAGGGAGGGAACATCATAGAGTAGACCCACAATAGGGTCACCTTCCATAGGTGGGAACCCAAAAGTATCATTTTCCTTTCTTGCTTTTAGCCTTGATAGCTCACTGAATTTGTGGACTATTTTTGTCTTTTCACCACTTATTCTATATATACCCAAATGCTTGACCCCTCAATGGAGAGTAAACTAAGAGACCTACTAATACAAGGATGATCATCCTAGAAAGCGAGAGGAGATCCATGGACCTTTGTGGCCATGGTTTTGTTCTTGCATGTGCATGCATGTTGAAGATCAAGGCCCCTTTGGTGAATCTAAGGCTAAATATCCTACTTTTTGGCCTAAACCATGTAATATCACGCTTCCTATCTCTCTTATATGTTATACATCTATGCTTCTTCCTCGACTGAGCTCCATGTTTATCCATGGTGGCTTTAGTTTTCTAGAGATATCAATGACACCTTTCTCTCTATTTGACCTAGGTGAGATGAGATCTAGCTAAATGGAGCCTAGATTGAGATTTGGGAGGTTAATAGTGATGTTTAGACTTATACAAGTAAAATTTAAGAGTGCCGCTAGGGTTTCTTCCTCCATAGGCGGCTGGCTGGGGGGAGGGGGTTTGGTTGGCACAAAGCGGTGCCCCACTCCCCCTCGGCCTCTTCTCGTCTGTCATCAGCATGGTCTCTTCTTCGGGAGGTGTGTGGGCGTGGTGTCTTTGGAGGCAGCGGTCTTCTTCCTCCCTATCGTTGAGCCCGACTGCGACGAGTTTCCTATCCCCTTTCTCTTTTACTGTCTTTTTGTTTAGATTGTTCTCTTGTTTTGTCTATCTCGCTGTTAATCAGCACTGCTTTCTCTTCTCGTGGTAGATTTTTCCTTCTCTGTCAATTTTGTTGTGGAGTTTGTATGGCAGCAAGTGCGGGAAAAATATCCTTTTGGAACACCGATTTGGGGCAGGTACTCTACCACATATACATACTCAGGTTGAAGGTATTCCTCATAGAAAGCTGCCTTAGCCAGCGAAGGAGAAGAGGGATCTATACATCATTGTCCTTATCAGATTCCGATATGAGTTTTTGTGGTAGTTTGTATCTGTTCTTGATCTTTGTGTGGTCTTTTAGTTTGTTTTTCTCCTCATGTAGATGTCGTATGGCTGCTCCATAATGAAATTTGTTTGTTTAACTTCAAAAAAAGAAGAAGTAAAATTTAAGATGAGTTTTGATACTTTTTCTTTATTTTTACAGTTTCCAAGAAAAACACACACACACACACTTGTGTTTAATAGTTTTTGTCTAATTTTAAGATGTGTAGGTGATAATAGGGTGAAATAAAGGAAATTTGAGTACAATTGAGAGAAGGATTCAAAGAAAAATCACTTTGGGTCAGGTTTTTGAGTGTTTGATGTTCCTCATTTTGAAAGTAGCAGCTATAGGGACCACCACGGCCGTGGAACATCAATATGACCGTGGTCATTTGCATGAAAAACACACCAAGTCCCTGGATTCAGAAGAAAATTTGAGAAAAATGGCCAAAGGACTGCACCACATCCGTGCCAGGAAGCACGACCATGCAACCTGAAGCCACAGCATGGCCATGCTGCAGACCAATTTCAGCCTATTAAGGTAGATTAGTGGGGAAGCTACTACGCATATCCTCCACCACAAGGAGGAACACCGTCAGAGCCTTTAGAGAGCCATGATTGTCTACCCTATCATCCTAAACTCTAGGATCATGCTGAGGAGAACATGATTCAAAAGTTTGGGGTGGTAGGGCAGGTATGCCCTAGTTTCACTTTGCATTTCACCTACCACATCCACTTTTGTTTTCTTGTTTTTGCTATATACCTTAGTCATCTTTACTGTTTTGCATACTTGCATATCATGTAGTTTACTTTCTTACAATTTTTGCGTAATTTTTCAAAAATTGTAAGAAAGTAAACTACATGATATGCAAGTGTGCAAAGCAGCAAAGATGACTAAGGTAGATAGCAAAAATAAGAAAACACATCTTGTTCATTCATGTGGTGTGATATCTAGGATGAAGTATTGGATTACTTTTCATGCAGGATGTCTTATGTGGAAAATCATACCAATGACTCATCTTTGACCCAACTATTCACTCACCATCTCCTTACCCCTCCGCCTCATGAAAGGATGCCAAAGTGCACATATCATCTATGGCCACCTCTAAAAGATTGGGGTGGCCACATCCACATCTCACCACTTCACTCTCATCACCATATGCCCTATCTACTCCAAGGGTAAAGAAAAAGAAAAAAATGCAAAAATAAAATAAAAGGATGCTCCTATTTAAGAGCATTCAAATAAAGAAACGATGAGTGCTTTATGTAATAGCACTCCAAAAATCTTACCGCAACCCTTTCTTCCACTTTCATGCCCATTGAGCTAGGAAACATCAAACCTAGCTCAGTTTGCCCTTCTTCGCAGCCACGTGGGTCATTTGGTATGATTTGAAACATAAGATTGAATGCATGAATGCGAAACAATACTCCTAGTCATCCTGGATTAACACCACCATGAAACAGTTTACCCAAAACTTTATGGAAGAAATATGGATAACTTGTGCATTCTATGCGCTATATTTGAAGTTCATATGCTTTGTGCTCTTTTCATGATTGGATTGTGAAATCAGGAGAGGAGAGAGGTGAAATGCATGTACTCAGTCATCTTTGATCCCATTCAACAATAATCATCTTTTATATTGCATTTGTCATTTCTTGATTGTGCAAAATTTGTAGAGAGATTGAGTTGGAGCATACTTGAGGAGTATGTTTCAAGTTTGGGGTGGTGATTCATCCCTATTTTAGGGATTCATCTTATGGAATTTTGCATTTAAATCACATCTATACCTATTAGATTACATGTTATTTCCCTTAATATGCATATTTGTGTAAAATTCACTTATGGACATTATTTGCATGTTTTTTAGGTACTTGGACCACACTTGGATGGACGATAGAGATGGAGGGGCCTAAAGAAGATCCTAGAGCTCCCCCAACCTACCCCTAGTGGCTAAGAGTCAAACTTAAGCAAAGAAGTCCATGGATAATGAAGTTTGAAGCTCAAAGTGCTACCAACTAGGGGTAGGTTGGGGGAGCTCTGGGGCCTTCTTTGGGCCCCTCCATCTCTCTCGTCCATCCAAGTGTGGTCCAAGTACCTGAAAAACATGCAAATAATGTCAATAAGTGCATTTTACACAAATATGCATATTAAGGGAAATAACATGTAATCTAATAGGTATAGATGTGATTTACATGCAAAATGCCACAAGATGAAGCCCTAAAATAGGGCTTAATCACCACCCCAAACTTGAAACATTATTGTCCTCAAGTATGCTCCAACTCGATCTCTCTACAAGTTTTCCACAATCAAGAAATGACAAATACAATATAAAAGATGATTATTGTTGAATGGGATCAAAGATGACTGAGTACATGCATTTCACCTCTCTCCTCTCCTGATTTCACAATCCAATCATGAAAAGAGCACAAAGGATATGAACTTCAAATATAGCGCATAGAATACACAAGTTATCCATATTTCTTCCATAAAGTTCCAGGTAAACCGTTTCATGGTGGTGTTAATCCAGGATGACTAGGAGTATTGTTTCACATTCATGCATTCAATCTTATGTTTCAAATCATACCAAATGACCCACGTGGATGCAGAGAAGGGCAAAATGAGCTAGGTTTGATATTTCCTAGCTCAATGGGTATGAAAGTGGAAGAAAGGGTTGCGGTAATATTTTTAGAGTGCTATTACATAAAGAACTCATCTTTTCTTTATTTGAATGGTCTTAAACAGGAGCATCCTTTTATTTTCTTTTTGCATTTTTTTCTTTTTCTTTGCCCTTGGAGTAGATAGGGCATATGGTGATGAGAGTGAAGTGGTGAGATGTGGATGTGGCCACCCCAAACTTTTGGAGGTGGTCACGGCTGATATGTGCACTCTGGCATCCTTTCATGAGGCGGAGGGGTAAGGAGATGGTGAGTGAATAGTCGGGTCAAAGAGGGGTCATTGATATGATTTTCCACATAAGACATCCTGCATGAAAAGTAATCTAATACTTCATCCTAGATATCACACCACATGAATGAACAAGATGTGTTTTCTTGTTTTTGCTATCTACCTTAGTCATCTTTACTGCTTTGCATACTTGCATATCATGTAGTTTACTTTCTTACAATTTTTGAAAAATTACGCAAAAATTGTAAGAAAGTAAACTACATGATATGCAAGTATGCAAAGCAGTAAAGATGACTAAGGTAGATAGAAAAAACAAGAAAGCAAAAGTGGATGTGGTAGGTGAAATGCAAAGTAAAACTAGGGCATACATGCCCTACCACCCCAAACTTTTGAATCATGTTGTCCTCAGCATGATCTTAGAGTTTAGGATGATAGGGTAGACGATCATGGCTCTCTAGAGGCTCCGGTATTGTTCCTCCTTGTGGTGGAGGATATGCGTAGTAGCTTCCCCACTAATCTTCCTTAATAGGATGAAATTGGTCTCTCAGCATGGCCATGGTGGCTTCAGGTTGCACGGCCGTGCTGCCTGTCACAGCCGTGGTGCAGTCCTTTGGCCATTTTTCTCAATTTTGCTTCTGAATCCAAGGACTTGGTGTGTTTTTCATGCAAATGACCACGGTCGTATTGATGTGCCACGACCGTGGTGGTCCCTGTAGCTGCTACTTTCAAAATAAGGAACATCAAACACTTAAAAACTTGAACTAAAGTGATTTTTCTTTGAATCCTTCTCTCAATTGTACTCAAATTTCCTTCATTTCACCATTTTATCCATTTCCACATCCACTTTTGTTTTCTTGTTTTTGCTATCTACCTTAGTCATCTTTACTACTTTGCATACTTGCATATCATGTAGTTTACTTTCTTACAATTTCTGAAAAATTATGCAAAAATTGTAAGAAAGTAAACTACATGATATGCAAGTATGCAAAGCAGTAAAGATGACTAAGGTAGATAACAAAAACAAGAAAACAAAAGTGGATGTGATAGGTGAAATGCAAAGTGAAACTAGGGCATACCTGCCCTACCACCCCAAACTTTTGAATCATGTTATCCTCAACATGATCCTAGAGTTTAGGATGATAGGGTAGACGATCATGGCTCTCTAGAGGCTCTGGCGGTGTTCCTCTCTGTGGTAGAGGATATGCATAGTAGCTTCCCCACTAATCTACCTTAATAGGCTGAATTTGGTCTACAACACAACCGTGATGTGCATCATGGCTGTGGTGGCTTTAGGTTGCACGACCGTGCTGCCTGGTACGGCTGTGGTGCATCCCTTTGGTAGTTTTTCTCAAATTTTCTTCTGAATTCAGGGACTTGGTGTGTTTTTCATGTGAATGACCACGGTTGTATTGATGTGCCATGGCCGTGACGGTCCTTGTAGCGGCTACTTTCAAAATGAGGAACATCAAACACTCGAAAACTTGACCCAAAGTGATTTTTCTTTGAATCCTTCTCTCAATTGTACTCAAATTTCCTTCATTTCACCCTATTATCACCTACACATCTTAAAACTGGAAAAAAACTATTAAACACAAGTGTGTGTGTGTGCTTTCTTGGAAAGTGTAAAAATAAAGAAAAAGTATCAAAAAGTGAAGGTTGGGTTCAAAAGATCCCAAACCTCAGTATGATTCAAGAGTTTAGGATGATATGGTAGATGATCATGGCTCTCTAGAGGCTCTAACAGTGTTCCTCCAGGGTGCAAGAGTGTGGAATGAAGGGGATTATGGGTAAGAACTAGTATAAACTAGTGTTTTGGTGGTGGAAATGGTGAAATGGAGTGGAATGGAGGTGGAAATGGAGTGTAATGGCTAAGGGGTGAAAATTGGGATCTAGGAGGTGGTGGAAGGTAGCTAACCTTGTGCCCCAGCCACCACCTAGGTATATATTGGTGTGGGGGGAAGCACTAGGGTAAGTAGGGGTAATATGGGTAAAGCAGTGCAGAAATGGATAGGTTTTGTGAGTAGCACATCTGTGGTGGGTAGTGGGTAGCATGGCTGTGGTGGATGGGAACAATCATGGTAATTAAAATGGCAAAAATTTAGGTTGGTGGCCAGTTTTGGGCTGAAACTGGCACGATCGTGGTGGTCACCATGGCCGTGGTGAGTTGAGGGTAGCACGACCATGTTGGGAGTTGGTAGCACGGCTGTGTTGGGAGCTGGTAGCATGGCCATGTTGGGAGCTGGTAGCATGGCCGTGCTGCATGGCACAACCATGTTGTAGGGTCACAGCATGGCCGTGCTGTGTGGCACGACCGTGTCAGAGTATGCTTTGTAGCTGCTTCAAAACTAAGATTTTTCCACGTGATTTCTTCATTTGTAGCACGATCGTTCCGTGTTACCATGGCCATGCTGGGGGCTTTGATTGCACTTTGAGCTTCAAACTTCATTATCCATGGAATTATTTGAATCCCCCAATGAAATTACATCCCATTCACTCCTTCTAAGGCTATTCCAAGCCTTACACTCCTCCACCACCTTCCTCACCTCAAATTTCCCAAAACTTCACTTTCCAACCCCAACTCTCCCCCTCAATTCTCTTCTCCACCTCAATTTCAACACCAAGTGTCACCTCCTCCACAAACACAACATGCTCCCCCTGTCCACCATGAGCAAGGTAGTGTTTTGAATGTTATAAGCAGTGGGAAAACTCTTGAGCAGCTCACAAGTCAAAGAAAGGTTGATAAAGCAAAGCAAAGGCAGCCAAGTGGTGATACTGTGATTGATATTGCTGAAGATGATGTTGTGATACCGCATGTTGAGTTTGGGATTCCATGTGATACACCACATATCCCCTTTGCAGGTCCTACAATCCCTAGTGTTCCGCCTCATGTTTATGGCAAAAACTAGCAATCCTCCATTCGTGGAAGCACTAGATGAGCCACCAAAATTGAAAAGGAGGCAAAAGCATAATGTTGATTTTCTTGAGGTGTTTTGCCAAGTGAAGGTGAACATTCCACTTTTGGATGCTATCAAGCAAATTCCATCATATGGCAAGTTCCTCTAGAAGGTAAATGGGGAGGATTCCAAAGAAGGTGAGATTAACTGAACAAGTGAGCTCCATTATACAACACTCACTTCCCGTGAAGAGAAAGGGCCCAGGAGCCCAACTCATACCAAGTTACATAGGGGGACATCGCATAGATAGGTCCTTATTTGATTTAGGATCTAGTGTGAATTTGATGCCATACAATGTCTATGTTGAGCTGGTCTTAGGAAAGTTGAAGCCGACACATTGCACTCTCCAGTTGGTGGATAGATCCATAAAAGTGCCTAGGGGTAGAGTGGATGATGTCTTGGTGATGATAGACAAAGAGAAAGGCGCAGTGTTCTTGGCGGATTTCTTTGTACTTGACATGGAGCTGGAGGATAGGAAGATTCCCATTATCTTGGGAAGTCCGTTCTTGTCTATAGTTGATGCCGACATTCATGTGTGTAGTGGCACTATGACAGTCTCATTCATGGACATGAAGATCAACATCAACATGTACAAGACCCCAACCCGGTGAGCCCGAGATAGGGATATTGGACATGATAACTTCACAAGTCCAAATGAGCATTTGAGAGGACACCAAGGTGAAGAAATTGGTGACGATTATTGTGATGAAAGGGATGATGAACCTAGATTGAGTGCAAATGAGGGATGCATGTTATGCAAGAATGGACACATGATAATTCCAAAATGGGTGAATTTTAAAGAATCTTCAAGAAGCCCGACTGAAGGCATGAAACTTAGCGCTAGTGGGAGGCAACCCGCATAGGTTTGGGATCTTTTAAACCCAACCTTCACTTTTTGATACTTTTTCTTTATTTTTACACGTTCCATGAAAACACACACACACACACTTGTGTTTAATAGTTTTTGTCTAATTTTAAGATGTGCAGGTGATAATAGGGTGAAATGAAGGAAATTTGAGTACAATTGAGAGAATGATTCAAAGAAAAATCACTTTGGGTCAAGTTTTTGAGTGTTTGATGTTCCTCATTTTGAAAGTAGAAGCTACAGGGACCACCACAGCCATGGCACATAATTACGACCATGGTCATTTGCATGAAAAACACACCAAGTCCCTGGATTCAGAAGCAAATTTGAGAAAAATGGCCAAAGGACTGCACCACATCCGTGCCAGGAAGCACGACCATGCAACCTGAAGCCACAGCATGGCCATGCTGCAGACCAATTTCAGCCTATTAAGGTAGATTAGTGGGGAAGCTACTACGCATATCCTCCACCACAAGGAGGAACACCGTCGGAGCCTTTAGAGAGCCATGATTGTCTACCCTATCATCCTAAACTCTAGGATCATGCTGAGGACAACATGATTCAAAAGTTTGGGGTGGTAGGGCAGGTATGCCCTAGTTTCACTTTGCATTTCACCTACCACATCCACTTTTGTTTTCTTGTTTTTGCTATATACCTTAGTCATCTTTACTGTTTTGCATACTTGCATATCATGTAGTTTACTTTCTTACAATTTTTGCGTAATTTTTCAAAAATTGTAAGAAAGTAAACTACATGATATGCAAGTGTGCAAAGCAGCAAAGATGACTAAGGTAGATAGCAAAAATAAGAAAACACATCTTGTTCATTCATGTGGTGTGATATCTAGGATGAAGTATTGGATTACTTTTCATGCAGGATGTCTTATGTGGAAAATCATACCAATGACTCCTCTTTGACCCAACTATTCACTCACCATCTCCTTACCCCTCCGCCTCATGAAAGGATGCCAAAGTGCACATATCATCTATGGCCACCTCTAAAAGATTGGGGTGGCCACATCCACATCTCACCACTTCACTCTCATCACCATATGCCCTATCTACTCCAAGGGTAAAGAAAAAGAAAAAAATGCAAAAAGAAAATAAAAGGATGCTCCTATTTAAGAGCATTCAAATAAAGAAACGATGAGTGCTTTATGTAATAGCACTCCAAAAATCTTACCGCAACCCTTTCTTCCACTTTCATGCCCATTGAGCTAGGAAACATCAAACCTAGCTCAGTTTGCCCTTCTCCGCAGCCACGTGGGTCATTTGGTATGATTTGAAACATAAGATTGAATGCATGAATGCGAAACAATACTCCTAGTCATCCTGGATTAACACCACCATGAAACAGTTTACCCAAAACTTTATGGAAGAAATATGGATAACTTGTGCATTCTATGCGCTATATTTGAAGTTCATATGCTTTGTGCTCTTTTCATGATTGGATTGTGAAATCAGGAGAGGAGAGAGGTGAAATGCATGTACTCAGTCATCTTTGATCCCATTCAACAATAATCATCTTTTATATTGCATTTGTCATTTCTTGATTGTGCAAAATTTGTAGAGAGATTGAGTTGGAGCATACTTGAGGAGTATGTTTCAAGTTTGGGGTGGTGATTCATCCCTATTTTAGGGATTCATCTTGTGGAATTTTGCATTTCAATCACATCTATACCTATTAGATTACATGTTATTTCCCTTAATATGCATATTTGTGTAAAATTCACTTATGGACATTATTTGCATGTTTTTTAGGTACTTGGACCACACTTGGATGGACGATAGAGATGGAGGGGCCTAAAGAAGATCCTAGAGCTCCCCCAACCTACCCCTAGTGGCTAAGAGTCAAACTTAAGCAAAGAAGTCCATGGATAATGGAGTTTGAAGCTCAAAGTGCTACCAACTAGGGGTAGGTTGGGGGAGCTCTGGGGCCTTCTTTGGGCCCCTCCATCTCTCTCGTCCATCCAAGTGTGGTCCAAGTACCTGAAAAACATGCAAATAATGTCAATAAGTGCATTTTACACAAATATGCATATTAAGGGAAATAACATGTAATCTAATAGGTATAGATGTGATTTACATGCAAAATGCCACAAGATGAAGCCCTAAAATAGGGCTTAATCACCACCCCAAACTTGAAACATTATTGTCCTCAAGTATGCTCCAACTCAATCTCTCTACAAGTTTTCCACAATCAAGAAATGACAAATACAATATAAAAGATGATTATTGTTGAATGGGATCAAAGATGACTGAGTACATGCATTTCACCTCTCTCCTCTCCTGATTTCACAATCCAATCATGAAAAGAGCACAAAGGATATGAACATCAAATATAGCGCATAGAATACACAAGTTATCCATATTTCTTCCATAAAGTTCCAGGTAAACCGTTTCATGGTGGTGTTAATCCAGGATGACTAGGAGTATTGTTTCACATTCATGCATTCAATCTTATGTTTCAAATCATACCAAATGACCCACGTGGATGCAGAGAAGGGCAAAATGAGCTAGGTTTGATATTTCCTAGCTCAATGGGTATGAAAGTGGAAGAAAGGGTTGCGGTAATATTTTTAGAGTGCTATTACATAAAGAACTCATCTTTTCTTTATTTGAATGGTCTTAAACAGGAGCATCCTTTTATTTTCTTTTTGCATTTTTTTCTTTTTCTTTGCCCTTGGAGTAGATAGGGCATATGGTGATGAGAGTGAAGTGGTGAGATGTGGATGTGGCCACCCCAAACTTTTGGAGGTGGTCACGGCTGATATGTGCACTTTGGCATCCTTTCATGAGGCGGAGGGGTAAGGAGATGGTGAGTGAATAGTCGGGTCAAAGAGGGGTCATTGATATGATTTTCCACATAAGACATCCTGCATGAAAAGTAATCTAATACTTCATCCTAGATATCACACCACATGAATGAACAAGATGTGTTTTCTTGTTTTTGCTATCTACCTTAGTCATCTTTACTGCTTTGCATACTTGCATATCATGTAGTTTACTTTCTTACAATTTTTGAAAAATTACGCAAAAATTGTAAGAAAGTAAACTACATGATATGCAAGTATGCAAAGCAGTAAAGATGACTAAGGTAGATAGAAAAAACAAGAAAGCAAAAGTGGATGTGGTAGGTGAAATGCAAAGTAAAACTAGGGCATACATGCCCTACCACCCCAAACTTTTGAATCATGTTGTCCTCAGCATGATCCTAGAGTTTAGGATGATAGGGTAGACGATCATGGCTCTCTAGAGGCTCCGGTATTGTTCCTCCTTGTGGTGGAGGATATGCGTAGTAGCTTCCCCACTAATCTGCCTTAATAGGATGAAATTGGTCTCTCAGCATGGCCATGGTGGCTTCAGGTTGCACGGCCGTGCTGCCTGTCACAGCCGTGGTGCAGTCCTTTGGCCATTTTTCTCAATTTTGCTTCTGAATCCAAGGACTTGGTGTGTTTTTCATGCAAATGACCACGGTCGTATTGATGTGCCACGACCGTGGTGGTCCCTGTAGCTGCTACTTTCAAAATGAGGAACATCAAACACTTAAAAACTTGAACTAAAGTGATTTTTCTTTGAATCCTTCTCTCAATTGTACTCAAATTTCCTTCATTTCACCATTTTATCCATTTCCACATCCACTTTTGTTTTCTTGTTTTTGCTATCTACCTTATTCATCTTTACTACTTTGCATACTTGCATATCATGTAGTTTACTTTCTTACAATTTCTGAAAAATTATGCAAAAATTGTAAGAAAGTAAACTACATGATATGCAAGTATGCAAAGCAGTAAAGATGACTAAGGTAGATAACAAAAACAAGAAAACAAAAGTGGATGTGATAGGTGAAATGCAAAGTGAAACTAGGGCATACCTGCCCTACCACCCCAAACTTTTGAATCATGTTATCCTCAACATGATCCTAGAGTTTAGGATGATAGGGTAGACGATCATGGCTCTCTAGAGGCTCTGGCGGTGTTCCTCTCTGTGGTAGAGGATATGCATAGTAGCTTCCAAACTATCACTTTCTTTTTCTTGTCCATGTTTCCTCCAATATTTTTGAAATCTTTTAAAGCCCTATACATTAATGTAACACATTGAATTGTATAAGTAAATAGTAATGTAATAATAGATGTTAACAGATATAAATATAAAAAATTTCTCACGTGTATAATGGACTTTTAAAATTGTGTCCCGAATGGTCTAATACCCCCCTTTAAATTTAGATAATAAACAATCATTGTCTTGGGGACAACAACTAGTACTCCCAATGCTTACCTCTAATGATAAGAAAGTAAAAAATATATAACTCAAAATCCACAATGAAATGTAATTTCCTTAAGTCAAAAATATAAGCAAAGTAAACTTACCCAACATTATATGGAGATATTGTCACACTCTTTTTCTTTTCACCAAATTATTTAAAAGTGATAGAGCGATATAAGGTAACTGATGTAGGGTCTTCATTTACAAGACTGACCAAGGATGGAACTAGAAATTCCATAAGAGTCATTGAAAAATCTTTACAGAACCTATGTAAGTGGCTAGAAAACATATATTACATATGCATTAATATATAAGAAAACTAATCATCATATATAAAATAAGATATATAGATATATAAATAAGATCTCACCTTATCCATAGTTATATCAAATAAAACAGATCAACTTCTGCTTCACTAAGCGTGTCAACATCTGGGTGGGAATATGGCAATGGATGCTACCTCTAAGTGGGGAAGACAAGCCTCTGGCTCACACGACCCACACCATCAGATACTTGCCATGAATCATGTGCCCTAGAAGGCATGGATAAGCCTTACCCTCTGCAATGACAAATTCTTTCAATTTTAGATGACATGAACTCAACCCCTACAAATTTACATAGAGTACGTCATATATATACCTAAACATATCATCTTAAAAAGACTAGCTACTATGTCATAAAAATACTTACATCGGACGTGCTAGGTGGTGGGTCTACATGATTACTCCCAACCACCTCTACAGGATCACTCCCAACCACCTCTATCGTAGGGGAAGAGAGGCACATCACATGTACTGTCTGAGTGGCAACCTGAGATGCCTTGCCACTTGCTCATTACTTTTTGGACTCTCTTATCAATTAACTCATCTACCTATACATGGACAAAAGAAACACTTTTTGATTCCTGAATTCTCTTTGCAATAACATTCTAAAAAAGAAATAGGTTACCTCAACCTTTTAAAATCATTCTTTTTGGACATTTTTGTGTTGTGATGGCCCAAAGAACGCTCTTAGGCCCACACTAGCACCTACGACCCTAACACGTCCAGGATGCTCTGGGTTATAGAGAGCAACTGTCAATGCATCCCTTGTGCCCTTAGGGATGAACGAGCCTTGCTCCCTCTACTTGTGAATCTCCTGCTAATCATCATCAATAGAAATTGGTAAGTAAACATAACAATCATCAATACTAATTGCTCTGAGAGTTGAATTTTACTATTTTTGTAGCCGCCTCAGTAGTTGCGGAGTTGGTTATATCTCCTTTTTTTTTTCCTCCCAGCTATCCACACATCATGGCGATACAAAGGTGCGGGAGTAGTAGAGGACTCAACAGTCTCAGTAGTAGGAACATTAGACTACTGAATGGAAGACTTTTATAGTTTTTGGTAAAAGTTTGCATAGCCACCTCGACCTATCGTGTGGTCATGCACATTTAGTGCACACTTTTCTCTTTGAGCATCGTTGATAGCCTTGTTAGTAAGCACATTGAATCAGTTAGTAACAATCAAGGTCAATCATAAATAGGTGAGTTTATAAAAATGCATGCTAATTAAATTGGGAGTGACACTTAATACCTTGAATTCATCAGTACTTCTCTTGGAAACAAACACGTCCCACTCAGTCGGGTCTAGGTAGTTCCATTACTCAAGGACTGACTTCTTTCTCTTATCAACCCCTCGTATGTATTGTCAGTTGAAAGTTGTCCTATAGTTCCTTAGGACCCTCCCACAATGTTGCATTACCTTTTTACGATGTAGGATTTCATCTAGTTAAAATATACTCTACAAAATTTCATATATTTAATAGAATATTCTAAAAAATAGAATTGTAAATAACTTTAAAAGTATAATTGCAAATGATAATACCTCACACACAGTTCTTTCCATACTAAGTCTTTCTTCCCTTTTGGAACTATATGCCAAGATCTGCATTCACACTACAATGGCTATATTAAGAACCCCAAGATATGAAACAACCAAGCTACGGTTCTTTCCAACTAGATTTCCTACATGATCAAAATCCACAACCAATTTTGGTCCATTGCCCCTTTGTTGTAGTAACTCGTTCATCATAGTGATGCCCCTAATTTTTTGAATTTTTTTATGTTTCTCATCAAGTGACACAGGGTTTTTAGGGGGGTACATCCTCAACCTAAAAATTGATAGAAAAACACATATAGGATATATCTTAAAAATGGACATATAGCTAGATATATTGTAAAACTTACATTGTGATGCGGCACCTCACCCTCATGGTAATCATCATCATGATCATCATACTCATGGTCATCCATCTAAGAAAGTGTCATATAAAAATAATCAAACATTTAACATTTAACTTTAATGAAATTAATATAACATTGTAAAGTTCACATCAATCTAACATTAAAAAAATAAAACATTTAAAAAATTAAAAACATGCCTCTAATATTGAGATCTTTTATCAATTGACATTCCTTTGGTGTGATCTTCATGCACATATAAGTCACCATTAGCTTTAATATTTGGTGTTGGAAAGCCAACTGAGAATGGACTGGAGTCATCATACTTGTCATAGTACTCTTCTTCATCTATAGGATCTTCAATGAACTGTCTTTTACCATGAAGAACAACCGACCATTTTTCATTTGTAGGATCATCAATATAAAATACTTGTTTTGCCTATGATGCCAATATGAATGGTTCACCCTTCTCACCAATCTTTTCGAAATCAACTAATGTGAAACCCAATTCATCCACTATAACTCCTTTAGTGTTATCAACTCAATTACACTTAAAGAGCGGAATTCTAAATTCTACATAGTCAACCTCCCATATGTCTTCAATGACATCGTAATATGACATTTTAGCTTCACGTGGACTCTTATCTTTCGTACTAGAAAAAAATGAAGACGCTTGAAGGGTGACCCCATTGTTTTGGATGATGCTCTTATCATGTTGACACTTTGTGTAATATGAGAACCCATTTATGTCAAACCCTTCATAAGACATAACATTCATTTTTAGTTTAAAGGTGAGGCATTTGATATTTTCAACAACATCATTTGGTGTTTGAGATAGTTGATGTAAGTCTTTATCTTCAAACCACTTAATAAATGTCTTGTTATGCTCTCTAGAAAGACACATTGAATTGGCTCAAGGATATTGTTTCTTGATGAAATTGGTATGTTCTGTGATATAAACACTCACTTCATCGATGTTGTGTAAAATATACAAGTGAGCTTGTTCCCACAGCTCACGAATGATTACCTTCATCTGTGCTCCTAAAGTCCCTTTACTAGAATAGTCCTCAATATTCTTATCATTTACAGGAGCTTCGTTACCACTTAGAAAGTCATTGAAAAATCCATAACCTCTCTCACCACATAACCCTCAATAATACTCCCTTTAGGCTGATAATAGTTTTGAACATCACCTTTAAAAACACTCATGTATTGTTCAAAAAGATACATCCAATGAAAGAAAATTGGTCCCAATATTTTTTACTTCCCTAGTCAAGTGGACAACAAGATGTACCATGATATCAAAGAATGAAGGAGGAAAATACATCTCAAGATGACATAAGAAAACAACCACTTCTCTTTGCAACTTATTGAGACTCTCAGGATCAATAACTTTGTTGCATAGACTGTTGAAGAAGAAAAAAAGTCTGGTGATTGCAAACCATACATGCTTCCGTAGTATAGATCGAATTGCCACATGCAATATTTGTTACATTACAGTGTGAAAATCATGAGATTTAAGACCTATATTGTAACATCCCTGACCTGGGTTATGAACTAACCCCAGGTGTTTTTCTTAATCATGTGATTAAATGCTTGTGGTTATCTATTGATAATGTGATTAAAGCTTCTGAGGAACATATATTTCCATTTCTGTCCTTTTTAAACAATATTGTAATATTGTTTTGTTAAAAGTGGACTTATGTGCAAATTACCGAATTAGAGGGGTTAACTTGCAAATTACACATGTTTAGATGTTCCTATAATGATAATACATCATAAGAATGAATTTGATGAAGTATTATGGATTCTCTAAGCTTGGGCACCAAAA
This sequence comes from Alisma plantago-aquatica, assembly GCA_963693085.1. Lineage (NCBI taxonomy): Eukaryota > Viridiplantae > Streptophyta > Magnoliopsida > Alismatales > Alismataceae > Alisma > Alisma plantago-aquatica. The sequence continues at coordinate 1,008,874,444 of OY856413.1, forward strand.
GGTAGCTTGTGGAGCAATCCTTGTGCTTTAAACCCTAATTTTGGTGTAAAGTGCAATTTACCCAAAACATGGGGTGCAACATGTAAAATATACCTTCTAGAATATATTTTATGACTCTTGGCATCAATTAGAGTAAAAATGATAAGGGGGGGCGCTTCATTTGAATAAACAAATAAGAAGGATAGCCCTTGTAACTAAATAACCAAGTCATAAGAATAATGACCCTTTTATATGTGTACAAGTTAGTAGGATGTTTGGCTTCCTTTTCACTAGACTTTGGTTAAGAAAGGAGTTTTGCTTAAGAATAAGAAGGAGGGGCGTGGCCAAGAAGGAGAGAAGGACCCATATGAGAAATAGAAGAAAAGATTGTCCTTATCTTGAAAACATGCCCAAAGTATATATACACCTTTCTTTTACAACCAAGGGATCGTTTCCCTTTCTCTCTTCACTTATCTCTTTCTGTGGCCGACTAAGGAATGAGCTCAGGAGCAGGGGAGAACGGCCAAGTAGGTTTGGGTAAGCTTTGGTTATCTTCTAGCTTGGATTCATGGAGGAAATCATAATACAAGGTTGGTTTGCTAGTTTTTCTTACTAAGTTCTTCTTTCTAGCCATCCTTTCCAACCAATTCTTGAAGAAGAAACCTTGGAAGACCTGTGGAGCTCAAGCCACCATTAAATCATCAAAGCTTGGAGCTCTAGAGCTGGTTTTAAGTCGGGTTTTATAACTCTAAACCCTTAAACTTTGTTATACATCTTTCTTTCTTGCAAAAGTAGTTTGTTCTTCTTCCCCCCATCCTTCCTTGCTTTCTTGCAACTAAAACCATGAAGAACAGACCTGGATCTGTAGGTAGAAGAAGGGGGCGTGATTACAAATGTTACTTTATCAAACGGTCTTGCCCCCCCCCCTTTTGGCCAAACGGTTTGGGGCAAACGGTTTGCAAAACCGTTTGAAGGGCAAACGGTTTCACAAGGTCGGTTGGCGAAAATGATCTCCAAGACCATTTGGTTGAGTTGACCAAGCGTTTACCATTTGAGATTTCTGTTCATAATTATGTAGGTTAATAACCCTACAAATTTGAGGTATTAACTCCCAAGGAATCATGAGTTAAAGGCTAATCAATTAGGTAAACCTAATTGGATTAAGTGCTGATTTTCAACCTGATTAACTTGACCTTTTTGGGAAAACGGTTTCAAAACCGTTTGAGTGAGTTGACCAAGCGTTGACCGTTTGTGATTTCTGTTAATAATTATGTTAGTTAATAACCCACCAAATTTTATGGGTTAACTCCCAAGGAATCTAGAGTTGAAGGCTAATCAATTAGATAAACCTAAATGGATTAAGTGCTGATTTTTCAGCTTGATTAATTGAACTTTTTGGGCAAATGGTTTCAAAACCGTTTGAGTGCGTTGACCAAGCGTTGACCGTTTTATATTACTGTTCCTAATTATGTTGGTTAATAACTCACCAAATTTGAGGGGTTAATTCTCAAGGAATCATGAGTTGAAGGCTAATCAATTGGGCAAACCCTAATTGAAATTAGTGCTGAAATTCCAATGAGTTAATTTGAGATTTTGGGTTGATTAGCCCAAACGGTCTCAAGACCATTTGGGGATCACCCAAACGGTCTCAAGACCGTTTGGGGGTCACCCAAGACCGTTTAAAGGTCTAGGGTGAAATATGGATATGTGTTTGAAGATCCAAATATGTGGTATGAACCCTAATCGGCTAAATGCTGATTTTGCAAGTGAATGAGATGATGTGTTGGGTTGATTGGCCCAAACGGTTTCAAAACCATTTGGGGATCACCCAAACGGTCTCAAGACCGTTTGGGGATCACCCAAGACCGTTTGGAGGTCTGGGGTTAAGTATAGTTGACTAATTGAAGGTCCAAAGTTACCAAATCATATTACAATTAAGTGCTGATTTGTTGATCAATTTGATAGACCAATCCTTGATGGAATTTCACTAGAATCCAAGGGTTGGATGAGCCAAACGGTCTCAAGACCGTTTGGAGGTCACTCAAGACCGTTTGAAGGTCTAGGGGTGAGTATGGTTAAGCAATTGATGATCCAATGTTACTAAGTTAAAGTGTAGTCAATTGCTGATTTGGTGAACAATCCAATGATCTAAACTTTAATTAGTTGACTTAGATTTTGATGAGACTTTGGGAAAACGGTCTCAAGACCATTTGGAAGATGTCCAAACGATCCTAAGACCGTTTGGGCCAAGTCATGGCCCAATTGGATGTTAATTGATGGGTTCAACTTCATTTAGACTCATGTTGATGGACATTGATGGTTGATCGATTATAAACCCTAATTCAATTGGTTCCAACCCTATTTGGCTATCAATTGAAGGTCAATTGAGTGTTCAATGGGTTAAGGATAACCCTAATTATCTCAATTGATAAGTGGTTAACATATATGAGGTCAATTGAAGGGTTCAACCTTGAAAACCCTAATCGATTGTAAGTGTTGATGCACTTTCTAGGTCCATGCGGTTTTGAGACATTTGGACCAAACAGTCTCAAGATCGTTTGAGTCCAAATGGTCTCAAGACCATTTGGGAGCAAACAGTCTCAAGACCGTTTGAGTCCAAACGGTCTCAAGACCATTTGGGAGCAAACGGTCTCAAGACCGTTTGGGCCCAAACGGTTTCAAAACCGTTTGGACTCATGCGGTTTCCAAACCGTTTAAGGTCATGCAGTTTCAATGGTGATTTGTTCAATCGGTTTCAAAGTCAACCATGTCCAAACGGTCAACATGATGAAATGGTTTCAAGACCATTTAAGGGAAAATGGTCTTGAGTGTCATGCGGTCTTGAAGTCAACCCTAACCAAACGGTCAACTCTTCCAAACGGTTAAGATTGCTTAATGCTTTGAAGGCTTAGATGGTTCAATGGTTGTTTAACCTAAACCCTAATGATACCTAAAGATATTAAGGGGCTTTGTAATTAGTAGCTTGACCCATGTTATGGTTAATGCTGAACATTACCAAAGTACCCTTGAAGGGTTCAAGTAGATAACAACCCTTGATCAAGTAAACCCTAATGATTATAATGGGATGTCTTAATCTATGTAAATCAAAGATGACTTGACCTAATCTAACCTAGCGTGATGTAAACATCATCTAGTAGTGAGAGGAGAGAGAAGGCTCCTAATATGAATGTGAATCAAGTAACATACCTTCAATATGTAAGAATGTACATGATTAGGATATGATCCATCATAGTGAGATCATAGAAACCCTAATTATGATGTTTAATGAATCTTAAACTAATTTGAGGGCATCAATGATGATAATTTTCATACATAATGATGCTATGAGCTCAATTCACTATGAAGTGAATAGTAAACCCTAATTCTATAATAATAACATGTCATGTGAATAGTAAACCCTAATTTAGGGTGATCTGATAAATGGAGTAATTCAGGGTTATGCCTTTGGGTATGAAACCCTACCAAAAAGTTGTAATATGAGGAATCGTTATGCCTTGTGAGCTAAGAGGTTCAATAACCCTAGGATGAAGTGATTTAATCCAAACCCTAGAAATCAATGGCAATATGCTGATTCTCAGCAAGCCCGTGCTAAGGACCACGGTCGTGGTAGCTTTACTTTGCACGACCGTGCAAGGTGGCACGGCCGTGGTGTTCTATGAATAGATTGAAAAGAATCGGTATTGTGCTGATATTGTTATATATGCATGTCTTCGATTATGCTAATCATGCATGTTGCTAGCAAAAAGGTAATCATAGCCAGGCAAGGGTTATGATGTTTTATTCATTAAAAGAATTTTATAAGCTTTATGAATAATGATATACTATGTCGCCTGGTTTAAGAGATAACATATGAGAATGATGGGCTGTAAGAGCCTTGAATAATATTTACATTGTTACAATTAAGGTCATGCTATCAGATGATTTATGATGGTTTAAGGGTTTGAACACCCCTGTTCTTGAACCATAATGATGAGATGGTTATGAAATGATAATTTTTATGAAATAAACTTGATACATTTAGTATTCTTTTTCTATAGCAGATGTTTTAATTGTTTATGTTTGGAAACATGCTTGATAATAAAAGAATACTGAAATGTACCTAACTAATCAAGTATAATCATACCATGTAGGGCCCTGACCATAGATCCATCATTGTCAGAGACCAAATGATGGTGAAACAGGTTTTCCTAAGGGAACTCCTGGAGCATATACTTTTGAGTATATGGGGGTATATGGACGCGAATATCCTTACGTCCTAGTGTAGGAATTGATGTAGATGTACTTTAATCTTTCAACCCTTCACTATATATTCATACCGGGTGAAGTACCACAAATCTCCCGAAGTAATTACTAATACCGCATCGATGAGAGATAAACAAGAAATCTTTCGATGATGATGAGAGTTCAGAATTCCACTGTAACTCTATAGCGAAGTTTCCAAAATACCCTGGATAGCTACTACAACAGAGACACAAGATGTCCTGCAAGTAAATCCTCTTACTGACTGAGGAAGATGAGGTCATAAGAATCCAGCTCTTTTGATGACCTATGTATGGTACCGATGCGATTTTTATAAATGGTCGGTTGGAGTATGAGCGGTATACCTCATCTCCGCAGGGCATAATAATGTTTGAAAAATATAATCAGCCGTGTAGCATAATTGTTTAGGTTGAACTACGAGAAACAAATGTTTGATGTTACATAGTTTATATATGTTCTTCATATTCTTTAATGAGATATGCTTTGATATCCAATTAGATTATAATTGAAATGTTGTTTTACTGACATTAAACTTGCTGTTAAATGTTAATAATCATACTGCTTAATGTTATTCCCTATTGAAATAACAAAGCTTCTGGCGGAGAGTTATAACTCTCGCTGGGACAATTATTTAAATTGTCTCACCCCCGTGGGATTCTACTTTTTAGGTAGATGCCGAGGACGAAGGAATCCATTTAAGAATGAGCAACAACAACAACAACAACATCAGGGGCAGCAGTGAATCTCAGGTGGAGATACTGACTGTCTAGTCTTGTAGATAGCATGTCTTATGTCGTCTATGTACTCTCAGGTCCTAGGAGTCAGTAGGTCTAAGGTTTTTGGCTTTAAGCCTCGAGATTTTGTTGTATTTTGCCTTGTACAGATAATAGGGCAATGGATGCATGTAATCACTCGAGAGGTGATTCTACAGAGATGTAATGTTAAAACATGATGTAAACTGTTTATCCTGTTTCTTATAAAGAAGTTTTATGGTTTAAGGATCTTTTCTTGAAAAGTTTTAATTTCTAGTGATTTTTCATTATTCCGCTGCCAGTTAAACAATCGCTTCCGTAGAGTTTACATCTTCCACATTAGTTAATCCTATTTTCGTGAGACGGTCGTCATAATTTAGTGGTATCAGAGCTCTAGGTTCGCTGAGTCTACAGAGACATAGGACTAAGGTAGTAGAGTCTGTTCTAAGTGTCATCCAGTGTATCTGATGGTATCTTCTGCTCACATAGGAGGAGAGGAACATGAAGATGACTGGATAGGATGAGGAGTTTGCTGCGGAGAGCAACAATACTGCACCAAGAAGAGGTGCAGAGGAGCAAGCAATAGAGGGACAATTACCTGAGATTCCCCTAGCTAACCCAACCATGATAAGGAATTCTTCCTTAGGAATCACTGTTGGGGAATTTAGGACTACTATGATGTATCTAGTGGATCAATTACTAGCAATGCAACCCAGATTACCAGCTCCTAATGATGATGTTTTGGATAACAGAATATGTGAACCACAACAGCAGGTTGAAGCAATAGTAGATGATGAAGCTTTAAACTTAGAGAAAGCTTGTGCTCAACCTCATTCTGATGAATCAATATACATTAATATAGGGGTTAGAATACAACCAGAAACCAGGACCTGCTATAGGTGTAGGAAGCCTGGACATATCAACTATAATTGTCCAGAACAGAAATATAAGGGAAGAAATGAGAAAAGGCCTATCCAAATCCAGGAGCAGAGACCTGGTAGTTATAAAGGAATAATTTTTTGGTGTCACCAACACAACCAGGACCTAGTGCACCAAGGCAATGGTTATCCAGAAAGGGTAAGGAACCCTTTAGACCACACCGGGAACTCAGAACTTGCTATCAATGTGGACAGGTAGGGCATCTGGTAAGAGATTGCCCAGCCGGAAATGTTATGGAAAATCAACCTCTGAGGTAGAATCAACTTGAGACAATGAAAGATCCTCGAGTCATGACATGTTAGACGAAATAAATGTTATTCTTATATGTCTTTTTATGATCTCCTGGACAAAACTGAGAAAGTAATTGATTGAATTTTTATTGATTAATCCTATAAGGACTTATAATGTTGTATAAAATAGATGTTTCATGTTACATGCTTACCTCCATAAGAAAGATGAGGTATTAAAGAATTGGTCTGGATAGAAATTCAGTAAGATTAATACTTATATTTATAATGATAAGAAAAGAGAAGGAATATGGTATATACAAGTGCATATTACCTTATCTCAGTATTTATATACCCTGGCCAGGTATACAATTGCTGATGATAAAGTAAATATAGAAACTCTTAGATTGTTATCTTTTTGATTGCTTTGATCAAGTAGTCATTCTGAGATAATATAATGAGTATCATGAAATAAGAAATATGGGAATAAGGGAGGTTAACCCTGTCCAGTAAAGTTGTAAGAATAATAATAAAGATTCTCCCCATGATGTGAAAATGTGATGAGACCATAAGACCTTCATGAATATGTTAGATAATAACAAGGAAAGGAACTATGTCATGTAATCATCCTTATAAAAATTCCTATGCTAGAACAAGGAACTGAGGATGAGATGAGAGGTAAATGTTTCATGAATGGTTGAAAAATACATGAAATGATATGATTCCTTATTCTCTTTCCTACTAGGAACACGACAATCAAGTGGGTTTTAGGACACTTGATGTGCATAATATAAATATGTTTATGTAATGAGTACTTATAAAAGTATCAGTTTATCTTGGACTTTGGTTCCAAGGTGAGATAATAAGTAATGTTCCAAGATGAAAGGAAGATAAGATGTAATGTGTTGATAACACATGAAAGAGGTAACAAGATAAGAATGCAATAATATATCTGATGACCTGGAATAGTCAACAATGGAATCAAAGTAAACATGTAAAATATTATGAACATCACTTGTTAGGGGTTTATGTTTTTCATAAACATATCTTTCTCCAAGATATCTATCAAATAAGTCCTTGATTGATAAGTAACTTTTCCCTATGATAAGAGAATGTACAACTAATGAGAGAATTAGTGCAAATAATAAGGAAAGTTAATATGGTGTTATCAGATATGATAACACAATCAAGGTATGAAAGGACTTATATAGTCTCAAATAAATGACAGAGTATAATTGTGATCTTAAGAAATGTTGATCTAACTAAGGAACATGAGAGTATATGTTCCATATGAATCTTTCCATGAAAAGTTTGTGTGGAGTAACTATGTATTGAACAAAACTCTATGGTGTTCCATAATAACGAAATGTCACTTGAAGATATAATGGTATAATGCTTAAATAATACCTGCTTTCCCTTTTCTTTCTAGGATTTCGGGGGCGAAATCCTTGTTAGGGGTTTATAATTTGTAACATCCCTGACCTGGGTTATGAACTAACCCCAGGTGTTTTTCTTAATCATGTGATTAAATGCTTATGGTTATCTGTTGATAATGTAATTAAAGCTTTTGAGGAACATATATTTCCATTTCTGTCCTTTTTAAACAATATTGTAATATTGTTTTGTTAAAAGTGGACTTATGTGCAAATTACCCAATTAGAGGGGTTAACTTGCAAATTACACATGTTTAGATGTTCCTCTGATGATAATACATCATAAGAATGAAGTTGATGAAGTATTATGGATTCTCCAAGCTTGGGCACCAAAAGGTAGCTTGTGGAGCAATCCTTGTGCTTTAAACCCTAGTTTTGGTGTAAAGTGCAATTTACCCAAAACATGGGGGTGCAACATGTAAAATATACCTTCTAGAATATATTTTATGACTCTTGTCATCAATTAGAGTAAAAATGATAGGGGGGGGGGCGCTTCATTTGAATAAACAAATAAGAAGGATAACCCTTGTAACTAAATAACCAAGTCATAAGAATAATGACCCTTTTATATGTGTACAAGTTAGTAGGATGTTTGGCTTCCTTTTCACTAGAATTTGGTTAAGAAAGTAGTTTTGCTTAAGAATAAGAAGGAGGGGCGTGGCCAAGAAGGAGAGAAGGACCCATATGAGAAATAGAAGAAAAGATTGTCCTTATCTTGAAAACATGCCCAAAGTATATATACACCTTTCTTTTACAACCAAGGGATCGTTTCCCTTTCTCTCTTCACTTATCTCTTTCTGTGGCCGACTAAGGAAGGAGCTCAGGAGCAGGGGAGAACGGCCAAGTAGGTTTGGGTAAGCTTTGGTTATCTTCTAGCTTGGATTCATGGAGGAAATCATAATACAAGGTTGGTTTGCTAGTTTTTCTTATTAAGTTCTTCTTTCTAGCCATCCTTTCCAACCAATTCTTGAAGAAGAAACCTTGGAAGACCTGTGGAGCTCAATCCACCATTAAATCTTCGAAGCTTGGAGCTCTAGATCTGGTTCTAAGTCGGGTTTTATAACTCTAAACCCTTAAACTTTGTTATACATCTTTCTTTCTTGCAAAAGTAGTTTGTTCTTCTTTCCCCCCATCCTTCCTTGCTTTCTTGCAACTAAAACCATGAAGAACAGACCTGGATCTGGAGGTAGAAGAAGGGGGCGTGATTACCAATGTTACTTTATCAAACGGTCTTGCCCCCCTCCTTTTTGGCCAAACGGTTTGGGGAAAACGGTTTGCAAAACCGTTTGAAGGGCAAACGGTTTCACAAGGTCGGTTGGAGCAAACGATATCCAAGACCGTTTGGTTGAGTTGATCAAGCATTGACCGTTTTATATTTCTGTTTATAATTATGTAGGTTAATAACCCTCCAAATTTGAGGGATTAACTCCCAAGGAATCATGAGTTAAAGGCTAATCAATTAGGTAAACCTAATTGGATTAAGTGCTGATTTTCAACCTGATTAACTTGACCTTTTTGGGCAAACGGTTTCAAAACCATTTGAGTGAGTTGACCAAGCGTTGACCGTTTGGGATTTCTGTTCATAATTATTTTAGTTAATAACCCACCAAATTTTATGGGTTAACTCCCAAAGAATCGAGAGTTGAAGGCTAATCAATTTGATAAACCTAAATGGATTAAGTGCTGATTTTTCAGCTTGATTAATTGAACTTTTTGGGCACACGGTTTCAAAACTGTTTGAGTGCGTTGACCAAGCATTTACCGTTTGATATTACTGTTCCTAATTATGTTGGTTAATATCTCACCAAATTTGAGGGGTTAATTCTCAAGGAATCATGAGTTGAAGGCTAATCCATTGGGCAAACCCTAATTGAAATTAGTGCTGAAATTCTAATGAGTTAATTTGAGATTTTGGGTTGATTAGCCCAAACGGTCTCAAGACCATTTGGGGATCACCCAAACGGTCTCAAGACCGTTTGGGGGTCACCCAAGACCGTTTGGAGGTCTAGGGTGAAGTATGGATATGTGTTTGAAGATCCAAAGATGTTGTATGAACCCGAATCAGCTAAATGCTGATTTTGCAAGTGAATGAGATGATGTGTTGGGTTGATTGGCCCAAACGGTTTCAAAACCGTTTGGGGATCACCCAAGACCGTTTGGAGGTCTGGGATTAAGTATAGTTGACCAATTGAAGGTCCAAAGGTACCAAATCATATTACAATTAAGTGCTGATTTGTTGATCAATTTGATAGACCAATCCTTGATGGAATTTCACTAGAATCCAAGGGTTGGATGAGCCAAACGGTCTCAAGACTGTTTGGAGCTCATCCAAACGGTCTCAAGACCGTTTGGAGGTCACTCAAGACCGTTTGGAGGTCTAGGGGTGAGTATGGTTAAGCAATTGATGATCCAATGTTACTAAGTTAAAGTGTAGTCAATTGCTGATTTGGTGAACAATCCAATGATCTAAACTTTAATTAGTTGACTTAGATTTTGATGAGACTTTGGGCAAAAGGTCTCAAGACCGTTTGGAGAATGTCCAAAAGATCCTAAGACCGTTTGGGCCAAGTCATGGCCCAATTGGATGTTAATTGATGGGTTCAACTTCATTTAGACTCATGTTGATCGACATTGATGGTTGATCGATTATAAAACCTAATTCAATTGGTTCCAACTCTATTTGGCTATCAATTGAAGGTCAATTGAGTGTTCAATGGGTTAAGGATAACCCTAATTAGCTCAATTGATAAGTGGTTAACATATATGAGGCCAATTGAAGGGTTCAACCTTGAAAACCCTAATCGATTGTAAGTGTTGATGCACTTTCTAGGTCCATGCGGTTTTGAGACATTTGGACCAAACGGTCTCAAGACCGTTTGGGAGAAAACGGTCTCAAGACCGTTTGGGCCCAAACGGTTTCAAAACCGTTTGGACTCATGCGGTTTCCAAACCATTTAAGGTCATGCAGTTTCAATGGTGATTTGTTCAATCGGTTTCAAAGTCAACCATGTCCAAACGGTCAACATGATGAAACGGTTTCAAGACCGTTTAAGGGCAAACGGTCTTGAGTGTCATGCGGTCTTGAAGTCAACCCTAACCAAACGATCAACTCTTCCAAACGGTCTTAAGACCGTTTGGAGGTTGAGGTGTGAAAACATTTGGGGACTTTTAGGGTTAAGATTGCTTAATGCTTTGAAGGCTAAGATGGTTCAATGGTTGTTTAACCTAAACCCTAATGATACCTAAAGATATTAAGGGGCTAAGTAATTCGTAGCTTGACCCGTGTTATGGTTAATGCTGAACATTACCAAAATACCCTTGAAGGGTTCAAGTAGATAACAACCCTTGATCAAGTAAACCCTAATGATTATAATGGGATGTCTTAATCTATGTAAATCAAAGATGACTTGACCTAATCTAACCTAGAGTGATGTAAACATCATCTAGTAGTGAGAGGAGAGAGAAGGCTCCTAATATGAATGTGAATCAAGTAACATACCTTCAATATGTAAGAATGTACATGCTTAGGAGATGATCCATTAAGGTGAGATCATAGAAACCCTAATTATGATGTTTAATGAATCTTAAACTAATTTGAGGGCATCAATGATGATAATTTTCATACATAATGATGCTATGAGCTCAATTCACTATGAAGTGAATAGTAAACCCTAATTCTATAATAATAACATGTAATGTGAATAGTAAACCCTAATTTAGGGTGATCTGATAAATGGAGTAATTCAGGGTTATGCCTTTGGGTATGAAACCCTAACTACAAGTTGTAATATGAGGAATCATTATGCCTTGTGAGCTAAGAGGTTCAATAACCCTAGGATGAAGTGATTTAATCCAAACCCTAGAAATCAATGGCGATATGCTGATTCTCAGCACGCCCGTGCTAAGGACCACGGCCGTGGTAGCTTTACTTTGCACGACCGTGCAAGGTGGCACGGCCGTGGTGTTCTATGAATAGATTGAAAAGAATTGGTATTGTGCTGATATTGTTATATATGCATGTCTTCGATTATGCTAATCATGCATGTTGCTAGCAAAAAGGTAATCATAGCCAGGCAAGGGTTATGATGTTTTATTCATTAAAAGAATTTTATAAGCTTTATGAATAATGATATACTATGTCGCCTGGTTTAAGAGATAACATATGAGAATGATGGGCTGTAAGAGCCTTGAATAATATTTACATTGTTACAATTAAGGTCATGCTATCAGATGATTTATGATGGTTTAAGGGTTTGAACACCCCTGTTCTTGAACCATAATGATGAGATGGTTATGAAATGATAATTTTTATGAAATAAACTTGATACATTTAGTATTCTTTTTCTATAGCAGATGTTTTAATTGTTTATGTTTGGAAACATGCTTGATAATAAAAGAATACTGAAATGTACCTAACTAATCAAGTATAATCATACCATGTAGGGCCCTGACCATAGATCCATCATTGTCAGAGACCAAATGATGGTGAAACAGGTTTTCCTAAGGGAACTCCTGGAGCATATACTTTTGAGTATATGGGGGTATATGGACGCGAATATCCTTACGTCCTAGTGTAGGAATTGATGTAGATGTACTTTAATCTTTCAACCCTTCACTATATATTCATACCGGGTGAAGTACCACAAATCTCCCGAAGTAATTACTAATACCGCATCGATGAGAGATAAACAAGAAATCTTTCGATGATGATGAGAGTTCAGAATTCCACTGTAACTCTATAGCGAAGTTTCCAAAATACCCTGGATAGCTACTACAACAGAGACACAAGATGTCCTGCAAGTAAATCCTCTTACTGACTGAGGAAGATGAGGTCATAAGAATCCAGCTCTTTTGATGACCTATGTATGGTACCGATGCGATTTTTATAAATGGTCGGTTGGAGTATGAGCGGTATACCTCATCTCCGCAGGGCATAATAATGTTTGAAAAATATAATCAGCCGTGTAGCATAATTGTTTAGGTTGAACTACGAGAAACAAATGTTTGATGTTACATAGTTTATATATGTTCTTCATATTCTTTAATGAGATATGCTTTGATATCCAATTAGATTATAATTGAAATGTTGTTTTACTGACATTAAACCTACTGTTAAATGTTAATAATCATACTGCTTAATGTTATTCCCTATTGAAATAACAAAGCTTCTGGCGGAGAGTTATATCTCTCGCTGGGACAATTATTTAAATTGTCTCACCTCCGTGGGATTCTACTTTTTAGGTAGACGCTGAGAATGAAGGAATCCATTTAAGAATGAGCAACATCAGGGGCAACAGTGAATCTGAGGTGGAGATACTGACTGTCTAGTCTTGTAGATAGCATGTCTTATGTCGTCTCTGTACTCTCAGGTCCTAGGAGTCAGTAGGTCTAAGGTTTTTGGCTTTAAGCCTCGAGATTTTGTTGTATTTTGCCTTGTACAGATAACAGAGCAATGGATGCATGTAATCACTCGAGAGGTGATTCTACAGAGATGTAATGTTAAAACATGATGTAAACTGTTTATCCTGTTTCTTATAAAGAAGTTTTATGGTTTAAGGATCTTTTCTTAAAAAGTTTTAATTTCTAGTGATTTTTCATTATTCCGCTGCCAGTTAAACAATCGCTTCCGTAGAGTTTATAACTTCCGCATTAGTTAATCCTGTTTTCGTGAGACGGTCATCACATAAATGGTTCAAATCTTTCATTGATACCAATTTATGGATGTTGGAAGAGTAACCCTCTCTCTCTAGGGTTTCACTCTTCCTTCTCACTAGATTCCCCCGGCGGCTGCCGCTGGGGGGAGGGAGCATCTCCCCGATGCTTTCCTCCCCCTGGCCCTTCAATAGTTCGCAGTGGTTTCTGATTTGAAGCGTGGAACGAAGCATTGAAGGAAGGATGTTGAGCTGGGCACTGCCTCGAATGCTCTGGGTGGCGAGGAGACAAGTAGCGCCGTGAGGATCAGTTCTGGGCCAGAGTTTGGCGCTTCGACAAGTGGACTCCATGCCGTTCAAGTGAGATGGATGGAGAGAGCCACTCCCATTCTGATCTGGACCGTGCTCGCTGCTCCGTCAAGTAGGTGATGAAAGGGGTTTCCCCTGAACCTCATCAGCACCTCCCTCTCCCTTCCTCTGAGGGATACCTAGGCTTCCTGGGTGGCAAAGGCTCTTGATTCCGTACTTGATGCTATTGTGGGACTTCGGCGGTGGATTGATTCCAATTCATATGGATCGAAGACGCCCCTCCTCCACCAGAGATGGCTAAGTAATGCTGAGGCATCCTACATGGAAGAGAAGGCCTTGGCTTGTCTCCCTGACGACTGGTGTTGGTGATGCTATCACGTGGATTCTCTACAGGAACAACTTGGGTCACCCTCAAGCTATTCGTTGTAGTGTCTCAATGCAATCTGGTACTTCATGTGGGTGTGGGTTTAAGGGGGGCAGAATGCCTATTCTCCTCCTCTTTGGTCCCTTCTGCTGTTGCATTCTGGAACACCTTTAAGGTGTTTGAGGAAATGTTGTATGGTTTTTTTCTGCCGTCGAGTGTTTGAGCGGCTTCCATGTGTTCATTAAATTGCAGTTGAGTGTTTGAACTCTATTGAATCACTCTCGTGTGTCTCAATGTTTTCTGTCCTGGGTTCATCCCAGGTCCTGTCTCTGGTGTGTTTTAAGGTCTATCCTTTTTGGTTCTAGGCATTGGTTTCATAGGACCTATTTTCCTGTTGGCTATTTTTTCCACACAATCTCAGAGAATGGGTTTAATGCCAGTGTGTGAATGAGTAGCTAGCTAAGGTTATAGGTTTTCTGGATCCTGTGTTCTGAAGGGCCCTTTGGATGTGTTCTTTTTCCTGTCTGATGCTATATGATCTGGTTGAAAGTAGGGATGTTTCCAGTTGTGCTATTCTTGAGGTCTCCAGTGATACTGAAGTTACTATTCGGCTGCTCATGTCATCACACTTTCAGTGATTGACTCAAATGCCAATGTTGGCATGTGTAGTTTAGAATTGTTCTCTTTGTGTATCCTCTGGTATCTATTTGTTTTAGCAGGGCTGGGTTGTTCCTCTTTTTCCAGTAAGTAGGTATGTGTTAGCAGATTAGTCTGTTTTAGATTTTGTTCCTTTTTGTTGTTGGGGTGTTTACTCACCTTGGTTGTAATGGGGGTGCAAGTTCTCTTGTACCCAAAGTTTTGGCACCAAAATTTCGTAACAGAGTTTTTTACTGACAAAAAAAAAAACCGTGTGGTACCTTAACATTAACCAAGTACTCGCAAAAAGCTTTCTTCTCCTTTCTAGATAACATGTAACAAGTAGGAGGTAAATATGTACTCCGATCACTACTAACTACTTTTGTTAATTTTTTCCTTATACCCATTCCACATAAGTCCATTTTGGATTTGATGCCATCTTTACACTTATCTGGTATATTCAACAGAGTACCAATGATGCTATTACAAATATTTTTCTCAACATGCATGACATCGATACAATGCCTAACTTCCAAAGAACTTCAATAAGGATGATTCCAAAATATGGACTTCTTATAAAGATTGGCCACTTTGTGTGGGAATGGTACACTATGATCTCTTACCAAATTTATGGACAAAGTCTTTTACTCTTTCATATAAAACCTCCTCTAGTATAGGTTTAGGGGCACTCCGTTCCTCATTTTATCCATTCAATGCTTTGTGCAACCTTCGATACAGATGCAATTTTGGAAGAAACCTTCGATGACCATGTTATACAGTCTTGTCGCCATATTTTAGTCATATTGAATCATTGTTCTCTTCACATATAGGGCATGCTTTGGTTCCTTTTACACTGTATCCAGAAAAATTTCCATATGCTAGAAAGTCATTAATAGTGCAAAACAACATAGCATGCAAATGAAATGTCTCTCTACGTAAAGCATCATAGGTCATCACACCTTCACCCTAGAGTTTCTTTAAGTCATCAATCAGAGGTTCAAGATAAACATCAATATCATTTCCAGGTTGTTTAGGGCCTAGTATCAACAATGACATCATAACATACTTATATTTCATACACAACCAGGGAGGAAGATTGTATATAACAAGCATAACAATCCAAGTGCTATGTCATCTTCTTAATGTGCCATATGGATTCATTCCATCGATACGAAGCTCAAATCTTAGATTCCTAACTTCTTCACTAAATTCAAGGTGGGGAATCAGACGCATGTCGCAGGATCCCATTATTTTTTTAACCTCTGCATGACACCTTAAATTCTCTGAATCTATCGGATTGGCAAACAAGTGTTGAAACTATGGTATTATAGGTCGATACCACATCACCTTGGCAGGAGAGCCAGTTTTGAACTTTTCCAAAGTCATCATTTTATACCTTTACACCCCACATTTTAGATAATCTTTCAAATCGACATAGTCCTTTTGAAATAAACATAATCATTTCGGCATGCATGTATCTTCTTAGATTTCATTCCCAATGGGCATAATATTTCTTTAACTTGTATGTTGAGCTTGGAATCTCGTTTCCTTCAGGAAGAATTTCTTTCAGCAAAGACAACAATGATGTGAAGCTTTTGTCACTTGATCTATTATTAGCCTTTAGATTATACAATCTCAACACAATGCTTAGCTTCATAAACTTAGTACAACCTGTGTATAACGGGGTCTCAGCATCATGCATAATTCTCCTAAACAAGGAAGGTGGATCAGTGCGCTCTACCCCACAATTATCCAGCATCACATTAAAGATGTCTATCGAAACCGGTTCATTCACATCTATGTCATCAATGGCAATTTCTTATTCAACACAAACACTACTATTGACATCTACTGATCTTAGGTTTGAAATTTCTCCATGCCAATACCATTATGTATAGACTTGTACAATCCCATTGCACATGACATGACTTTTGATTTCATCACCAATGCTGACTTTCAAGTTGTTACCGCAATGCCTATATGGACAATAGAACCTATCTCCAAGTTATTTCCTATGTTCCTCCACAAATCTAATAAAATGATCAAGACCAACAATAAAATGTGGGGTGTAATGATTTGGAATGGACATCCATGATCTATCCATTCTATCATCAAATAGAAAACAAGTATTAGGGTTTAGGGTTTACATATTAAGTTAAGGATTTATAGATAGATTAGGGTTTATAATTTTAGATTTAGAGATAAGGATTTAAAGATTAGGGCTTAGGGTTAAAAGATTAGGGTTTAGGGTTAAAATATTAGGGTTTAGGGTCTTATAATGAATGTGTGTACCACCTATCCCACTCTTGAACACCTAATCTCACTAGTAAGTGTATAATGTGTATTCAGTTTCCAAGAAAATTTTGGCAACATTTCCCCATAGTTCTCCAAGTACGCCGATGTTCATGGGAAAATGCCCACCAACATACGTACTTAGAGAACAAATGGGGAAGTGCTGACGAAACATCATGAAAACCGAATATACATTATATACTTACATCCTAACTGAGATTAAGTGTTTAAGAACAATCCCAAACTGGGGACTATCGAAGATTTACTCCTAATGAGTACATCTCAGACGGGTTTCTAGGCCAAAGAAAATGCATGTATGTTGTCATTCCTATACCTATGATCCTATTTTCATCGCTCATATTTGGATTAATTAATCAAGAGAGAAAGCAAGCATTAATATTAATCAAGAGAACTAGATTAGGCACCTTGATTTGAGAACTAGATCTTTCAAAAGTGTCCCTCAAAGAGGTCCTAAGATTACAAACAATGTATGAGTTGATTTACAACAACAACATCTGGTAATCTTAATCATACCCTAGTCTTGGCACCATATTTGATAACATTGATTTCAACATCTCCAACATACATGCATGTTCATCATCAAGGCATAAAGTATTCATGACCTTGGCAGGAAGAGATGACCTAAGGTAAACTAGAAATGAAGGTTAACAAACTAAGAAAAGAAGGTAAATTACACTAAGATATAGCGATCCTATTTAACACTGATCAATGCAAGAGCAATAAGTAACTAACCATAGAAAAGTGATTCACTTTCAACAAGATAACTACAATATTGGGATTTTTGGGGGATATGTAATCTTAACCATGTTTAAGGGACATATTCATGAACATATATCCAACAATTAAGCTATGAAGCAAAACAACAAGGAGTAATGTAGATTATGAATCACATCCTATTAGTTGGCCATGGGTGACAAGGTGGCATAAGGTAGCTCTCTTACCTAGAATTAGGGGAAGCAGGTGCCTAATCTCACTAGTAGAAAATCTGACCCAAACTCACTAAGTCTGACATCCTGAAGGTCCAAGGTCCAAGGTCCAAGGTCTGGCACCTAATCTCTTACCTAGCAGGAGGGGAAGTAGGTGACAGATAGCTCATGCCCAAGGTCTGGCGTCCTCCCAAGCTCACGTCCTTCCAAACCAACAACAATAGCTACTCCGAAGAGCATAGAGAGAGCGGCGGCGAAGGAAGAGAGGAGGTGACAGTTGGAGGAAGTCCGAAAAGTAGCTCCTCAGGCGAGCATAGAAAGAGCGGCGATGGCTGGAGGAAGAGCAGAGGCAGCGGCTGGAGGAATAGCGGAATCCCCAGAATCGCCAGTAGAGCTGAGGCGACAGCTGCAGAAATCACGATGAAATAGAGAATGGGAAAAAATTATTTTACGCGGGTGCTATTAATCCTTAGTTGTCAGTTGTTCTGAAAAACCAACTACTGACTGTTATAGTTGTCGATTACTTGTGAAAAAATGACAACTAAGTCCAAATCTAAACAAAAAAAGTTACCCTCAGTTAGGGTTTTAGTCGTCAGTTGCTAGAGATAAATTGACGACTACCTCCTAAACCAAAAAGAATAGTTTGACATAGTCGTCGATTACCAACAAAAAAATCGACGTCTATCTACATATAGATTTTTTTTTGATCTATTGTTAGGCCATAGTTGTCAGTTGTCCAATAAAGATTGACGACGAAGGAGCAAATTGGGGGAAAAATATTTCCGTGGGGACAAGGCACGAAATCACACGATTTCTAGTAGCCAACTGACATTATAGACTCAACCCCTTAAAAAGTTTGTCTCGTGAAGGGTGATTAGTCGTCGGTTAGTTGGCAGAGCCGACGACTAATGAGGGGATACATTTTTCCACAGGGACATGGTAAAAAGCATGTGTCATTAGTTTTAACAAAAACCGATGCCGTATTGAAAATTTTTGAGGAAATATTTTTTCGTTGGAAAATTGTATTTCGTTGGTAATTTTAGAACGTTAGTTTCTTTGAAAAGAAACTGATGTTAAAGTAAAAGAGGTACTCGTGTCTTTTCTAAATCAACATAACTTCACATATGGTGACAGTTGTCTTTTATATCCGACGTCGTTGTTCTTTGGCGTCAGTTTTTTGTGTGTAACTGACACCATCAAATGTGACGTTATATGTCATTTATGTACTAGTGGTTCTAGTCTATATGAAATATGATATGTAGTGTTATAACAAACCCACATAGAGAGGTACTGAAAAATCCCCATTGATAAATGTTCAACATTATATGTGAAATCCGACATCTAAGCAAGAAAAATCCACATGATAACACGTCTGAGGTTTAGATTCATCCCATCAACATAGAGTGAGGAGGGGGGAAGTGTGACAAAACCTAATATCTTTTTTAAATACTTTCCAGAATCATACAACTATCTAGAAGATCAGCATTGGTACCGAACAAAAACAAACCAGGACCTCTTCCCTACACCTATCATAATATTAACATAGGCTATTTAATCATGTGATGGATGAGTCATATCAAAAACATTTTCATTGGTATTACTAAGTTCACTTCAACCAATAAGGTCATTAAGCAAGTTGTCATTACCATCAAAAAGTTGCTAAATTTCGTGCATGTCTTGGAACTTGTTGAAGGAATCACATCCACCCAAAACATCTCATTGAGTTTTAGCATTACCTCTTGTTGTTAATTTTTTAGCACCATAAAAAAAATTGACATAATTTAGACCATATTATATGGACAACTTAAATGTATGACATTTAGATGGTCTCTAGTTAGGTATCCATATAAAAACCATTCATCTTTTTTCTCTAAATGTTCGGGGGACTAAATGACAAAAAATACTGATACCAAAGGGGCTGAGGTTCTCCTTATGAATCCAATAATCTACAAGCACCCTTTTAATTAAAAAATAGTTCAAGAACAAATGTAGTGGGCCACAATCCTAGATGTCTAGGGATGTTTCTAGAAAATGTCAAATGAATAAAGAGATCATTATAGATGCTTGATTATCCTATCTTAGGATGCAAGATTAAGGATTGCAAGAACCAATTTTCTACTGAGAATTTATTCTTTGCCTTGATCCAAATGAATCTTTGTCTATTTTTACTTTGTCCTAAATAATGAAAGCACCCCCTATCCTTAGAAAATTCATTGGATTCCTATGGTGACATGATGAACTCATTTCCACTATGTCTTAAAACTTTGATGTGGGAATGAAGTAGTTCCTGAGACTAGGTTAGTAACATATTCTGGCACCAAACATGTTGTTTGTTGCTCTTAAGGTAGACATCATTCGAAGTAGGGTAAACTATACTCGTAGATTTTGTGAGTATGATTTTTTGGTGGGGGTACAATTAGGTGGAGGCAAATGAGGCTCACTCTGCCTGAACCATGCGATGGATCTTTCTTAAATATGATACATTGATTTAAGATCACAATAATGATAAAGTTAATAATGAGACATCTATATGGTTATAATATATTTCGGTGTGGGGGAATAAAAGCTATATATTGATCTACTATATGATACTTTAGATTATAGGTAATTTTGCGACATAGATGGTGCAAAAGTTTTAGTATGCAACAATTGATGCGGATTTTAGTGGAAATCATTTCCCAAATATGAAGGTGTTTGACTCTATATATTATGTAGCACGTCTTTGTGGATCTTCATATAGACTTTCTTGTAGCCTCAATATTGTTGAATTAAGAGACAATAAAGACCTATTACACAGGCAAAGGAAGCATTAAGCAAAGTGAATGTAGATAACGACAACACCAACCGGCTCCCAATCATTATAAGAATAGGGCCAAGAAGGGGGATTAAGTTAGAATAAACGTTATAAAAAGACAGTTCTTGCTAGCAGAAAGTATTCAGTTATAGAACTAAAAACTTGCGTTTGCCGGGAGTCAAACCGGGGTCTATTGCTTGGAAGGCAATTATCTTAACCGTTGGACTACAAACGCTGTTGTACGCAATCATGGAAAACCCTTTTTGATTACATTATCCAAAGTATAGCTCAAAAGTTCAACCGGTAGTTGCTGGCGAGACCGGCAACGGGAGGACCACTCAGATGGTGGGCAGAGTTGCCCGTCTAGTTTATTAGAAGCAATTTAAATGGCGAATCATATTGATACTCTACGTATCGTTCTCATATAACAGAAGACACCAAGATGGTTAGACACTCGGTTTGTTAGCGAGAGGTCCTAGGATCGAGCTCAGGCCACGGGATGAATAGAATGGCCAAATTAAAAAAAAAAGTTCTCATATACTCGAAAAAGAAAGCAAGGTACACATAAATGCGGCCAATCTGGTACACTCTAAGGGCTAGTTTGGTTGTATGTAAAACCAATGCAAATCAAGAGTTCTAAAATAGGAAAGTCAACTGCATGAACTGAAACTACAACTATTTCGTTTGGTTTCATGCAAAATGATCTTGTTTAGTTGGTTTGTTTTCATTTGGTACCACATAGTTTGCATTCAAATTTATAGTGTAACCATCTAAAACTGTGTAGTATCAGTGATCCGATTACCCCGGTGATCTAAACTATCATTATTCCAACCGCCGTGCAAGCAGCTGCTAGGATAATGAACGTGAACAAATAATGGATTGATCGCAAGCACCGGTGTTGGGATTGCGCAGCGGCGGGAAGACCAGTGAGAAAACGAACCGTGCATATTTTCTGCGCAGTTCGATTTCCTTACTTTATAGCGTAAAACGCAGGCGACTGAGGGTTCATTTTCCGTCAAAATTCCACAACCGCGTTAAACCAAACTCGAAGTGAATTTGAATTCTGGTGCAGTTGGTTTGTCATGTGTTGGATTTCAATCCAACCAAACGATGCCCTAAATGCGTTTCGCTTTCATCGCCAATTGCAGATCACCAATTACTCATTGTAGCAATATCTCACAGTGAGAATGCATTCGCAATATAATACGAGAGCAATTAGCGGCCAAACTTTTAGTCGTATTATTGAACCACGCGGCATACTTTTGATAAAATAGCAACACACACATGCATATGCACGTGCCCCATTGAACATGTTTATTTTAAATATTTAAAAAATATGATTTTTCAACTTCCACCAAAAAGACAAATATTGGATTGCCTAATTCAGTTCCTCATTTAATTTTTCTGTCTCGGTAAATAAGTCAGTTAGCCTTATAATCAACTTTAATCACGTTTCGCATCTAAAACATGCTCACCTTTTTAAAAATCCAAAACTAAAAACCAGTTACGATCATTTCCATAATCAGCTTCATGATCTCCTCTAAGTAAACCACGTTTCTCATCTAAAACATGCTCACCTTTTTAAAAATCCAAAACCGAAAATTAGTTACGACATTTTCCATGATCATCTCCATGGAAGTAAACCCCATGTTTCCTTCCCCGCACAGTCATGAGATGGCATCATAAAAGAAACATATACCCACATGTCTCTCCACTCTATCCGCTCCCAACTAACATCTGTCATGTTCATTCCGCACACTTCGCGTCCTTGAAGGACGGTTGCCTAACAAACCCACCTCTCGTGGAGTAGAACGTGGGAGAAGGGTGTGTAGTTCTGGAAGGAGAGAGAAATTAAGATAAAAAAGGAACAAAATAGAGAAAAAAACGTCAGAAGAGAGAGGGTCAAGGAGAATGCAGAGATTTTGAATCTTTACTTCTGATTGGTTGGAATAATTTTTTAAAAAAGAAAATGGCATCGGATGTAATTTAAACAACAAACTCGCTCTTTTTATAGTAGTATAGATAATGCTTCTGTCACATTCGCACATAGATAATATAAAAATTACATGTGTGGTAGCTTTATTTCGGTGAGCAGAACATATTTTCCGCAATGTGATTCTTAATCTACACCATACCAAACGAAAACAAGTGAAATGGACGAGTTCCATTTACATCACACCAAATAAATGAAATATAGTTTCAATTCATGCCTTTTAATTTTCTGTTTTACAATTCCTGCGGTGAAATGGTTTTACACCCAACCAAATTAGCCCTTAGCCCCATCATTTTGCCAAACACAACATAGATGGGTCACGGGCAATGTTTTCAGAACCGAACCGGTGGTCGGACCGGTACTGACTCAGACCAGATTGAGTCGGGTTCAACCGGAGTGGTTGAACCGGTTGGACCGGAAATGATGTCAGCATGACATAAAAAAATATTTGAACCGAAAAAACCGAACCGGTCACCATGATAAAAGGCAATTAGCGGTCGGACCGGTCAAACCGGTTGAACTGCACAAATTATATATATATATATATATATATATATATATATATAGTTTGTATATACACACACACACATATATATATATATATTTAAATATATATATACATTGTATATATATATATAAATAAATATATGTGTATACATATATATTGTTGTGCAAATGTATACATATATATATATATATATACATTATATATATGTATGTATATAAATATATATGTATACATATATATTATTATGTAGATATACACATACATTCACACATACATATATATATATATATATGCATATATACAAATATACTTATATTTATACATATATACATATATATATATATATGCATTCTACCTTATATGTATATTTTCTATATAAATAAATACATACATACATATATATACCATATGTATATACATATATGTAAATTCCTATACGTATTCTACCTTCTGTTTTTTCTTCTCTTTGAACAACCGGTATACATATATATTATTATGTAGATATACACATACATTCACACATACATATATATATATACATATATATATATGCATATATACAAATATACTTATATTTGTACATATACACACACACACATATATATATATTCTACCTTATATGTATATTTTCTATATAAATAAATACATACATACATATATATACCATATGTATATACATATATGTAAATTCCTATATGTATTCTACCTTCTGTTTTTTCTTCTCTTTGAACCACTGGTTCAATCCGGTTCGGTCCGACCGGCTGGTTGGACCGGTTGGACCGTATTTCTGACCGGTTGGACCGAAAAAAGACACATTACCGGTTTTTTAGGCTTCCGGACCGGTCAGCTACCGGTTCACCGGTCTGACCGGTCGGACCGGCCGGTCCGGTTCGGTTTTAAAAACACTGGTCACGGGGACTCAAATCTTCTGTCCCACTCTCTATCCCACACCATTTAGTCCGTAGGATTCCCATACATAAGTTTTGTAACTGCTTACTGCTTAATATGATGTATATGGGACCGAGACGGAGAGTGGTTGGGGACTGATGATTTGGTCCCGGGTCTCACGGTGGGATAGGATCACATTATAAGCAGGGCCACTATAAATCCGAACATAAATGTCGATCTTTATTACAAAGATTCCAAAATCCGGAAAGAATCGGTAACTATAAAAAGAGCAAAACTACGTTTACGTCAACCTCCAGGCTGTTTAAAACAAAGAATGGGAAGCAAAACTCATGATGATTGGATGCATGGTGAACTTAAAATTAGAAAAATTATAGACATGGTCACTTACCTACCAGCCCACCCACCCGGTTTTGAGAAATAGGTGCAGACTATTCCTCCCATACAGTCAACAACAAAAAAGATGAGAGAAGTAGAAGGGAGAGAACATATTTTTGTCCATAACTTTCAATCCGGAGTATATTTTTTTAATGAAATAAATTACATTAGAATCTTTATAAAAAATACTTTTCAACAAGACTAATGTTGACATACTTTGAAATAATGATAATATGAGAGAAATATAGTATCCGTATTGTAGGATATCATACACATGTTCTCAGTACAATACTCGTGAGCACAGTACATCACTTACATGTTTCCCCCAAATCATGAACAATACCTACTTGTTCATCTATTGATTCGATTGAACTTAAACTACTAATGAGTTTATTATTGTACTTTTAAATGAAGGGGAAATGATTAGCTGTTCTTAAACAATAGTTGAAAGTAATGTACTTTAGTACAATGTGTATGTTTTTAGTGAAATGTGAATTAGTTTATATAGTTATTGTATGTGATTATAGACATTCTTTTATACATGACATGTCTCGTACATCACTAACAAGATCATCAAATCATGTATTGTTGTTATGTCTTGTACGGTACCTCTAGTACTGTACGTCTAGTACTATACTTTGTATTATAAAATATGACTGTTAGTACTGTACTTCTTGTAGAATGTGTGTGTATCCTTGATATATGATTTTAGTCAAACGCTACAGTCTAAATGTATACAAAAATTAATATAAATGATACAATATACAATACTTATGGATCTGTGACAAAATATTGAATGTGAAAAATAAGGAGACAATTAGTATTGCACGTCAATACATAATACGAATGTGAATACTTTAAAAAAATAGAATGTAGTTGTTAGTACTTTACTTCTAGTAGCTTACTTTGTTTTATAAAATTTGACTGTTTGTACTGTACTTCTTGTACAATGTACGAGTATCCTTGTATATGATTTTTGTCAAACATTACATTATGAATGCATGTAAAAATTAATATAAATAATAAAATGTACAATACTTATGGATTTGTGACATAATATGACATGTGAAAAAATAAGGAAGCAATAAGTATTGTATCAAATGGTCAGTCTGAGTACAGTACCTGGAAACGTACTGTATTTTTTATACTTATCTCCTCTTTTATTATATTTTTAATATTATTTTTTTCTAAAATATGTCAACATTGGTCTCGATAGAAAGTATTTTTATGACAAACCTAATGATGTTTATTTCGACCAAAAATTCCTTACGATTTGAGAGTTATGTCTAAAACATTTTCTCTCTCCAATTTTTTTCTCTTTTATGATATATTTACTTTTTCTAGCCACATAAGCATTGACCACACCTCCCAACCACTCGGTGGATGATCGGGTGGGTGGGAGGGTGTGTGTAGCGTAGTTCTAAAACTAAGAATCGGGCATACTCTAGAACCCGTGAGCATACATGCCCCATCGATAAATGCATGGTGAACATCAAATATATACATCATTTTGTGTGTGTGACCAAGTGTAGATCATTAGTTGTGTTCGAGTATACATACGTGCATATATGGGCAATAAGCCATATTACATCCTCCTTATTCTTTATATATAAAATCCATCAATGCAAATATAACATGAAATAGTTGGGTTGTTATTTTTGCCCATTAGTTACGTTTACATATCATGAGGGTAGGACTAAGACCTTAACTTAAAAAGATGTAAAATAACTTGGGTCATTCACAAGAACAGTGACACATCGGTCCCAACTTATAGAACGATCTCCGTCCAACATGAATTTATATATATTCTGTGGCCTTTGCAACCCACAATTAGATTGGTTTATTGATCACGGTAAAAGATCTCTAATTAAATGCCTAAATGGAGAACAAGTGTAACAGGTAGAAGTGCACTCGACACATCTAGCGTGGAATATATGACTTTAATTGTAGTGTACCAAGACAAAGGGATGCCTTTGTTTCCACTTATCGGTTATTGGGGACCAAGATGAAATTATAATGATGATTCAAGAAGAAGACATGGCAAATACAAACTCGTACATGTTTTTGTTGGACAACCACGTATATGAATCTATGACAATGATGATAGAGAATTGGCACTACTTTAAGCTCTAGCTTTAGGAACATCACACCTCATAGATAAAATGGAAAGATCATTCCATTAAGGGTTCAATCAATTCTTGTTCCACTTAGAATAGGTGTAGTGTGACATCCAACTTACAAAACACAAGATTAACTAAGCGGAAGCGAATCATTTACAGCGGATTACTGAAAATCACTGAAAATTAAAACTTTTTGTAAAGAGATCCACACATAGGAGATCTTTTTCTTCAAGAACCAAAGTATAACATTTACATTCTGTTTCAAAGTACATATTTTGCACTATTTCTTCTCAAGAATTATAACATCAGCTGTCTCAAGACATAATATACAGACAACATATAACTTCGAGGCATCAGGCCAAAATCTCAGATCGACTCATTAAAACACTAACTATAAACTCCGAGGACCTGAGAGTACAGAGACGACACATAAGACTACTATCTATATTACTTAGACATGCAGTATCTCCACCTGAGATATTACTGTTGTCCCTGTTGCTGCTGCTATTCTTTCTATGCTAAAGGTTTCCTGCTTCTTTGTCCACGACCACCTAAAAATATTGGATCCCACGGGGTGAGACAATTGTAAATTGTCCCAGCGGGAGATATAATTCTCCGCCAAAATATTGTTATAGCCGTTTATTATAATTAAAAATGAATAGGAGTTCTTATATATTAACATCAATATTAAACATTGATTGAACAAAGCAATATAATCTCCTTCCCAAAGGAGGACATTGCATATACTCATGGTAGATTCATAATTCATCTATCTATTTGCAATGGATGTAAAGAGATATAAATAACATTTATTAACTAGAGACGCATAAAAGAAGTATAACATCAGCCAATAAATTTCCGTATTCAATCCTTAAGCAAACATGCTAAACGATTGCTTACATTTTACAATCACACTTATGCCCTGAGGAGATGAGGTATACCACTCATGCTCCAACTGACCACTGCGAAGTCAAAATCGGTACCATACATAGGTCAATAGAAGAGCTGGATTTCTATGACCTCATTCTGCTCAGTCTGCGTGAGGACCAACTGCAGGACATCTTGTGTCTCTGCTATATATAGCTTTCCAGGGTATACTAGCAGCTTCGCTATCAGAGTTATAGTGGCGTGCTGCACTCTCTTCGCGATCGTGAGATTTCATGTTTATCTCCATCGATCCGGTATTAGCATTATTGGGTGATGTGTACGGAATCTAACCCAATCATCGGGAGATTCCTGTTACATCCATCCCAGTACATATAGTGAAGGATTGAGAGATTTAATGTTTATCTCAGATCAATTCCTCCATTAGGGCATAAGGATATTCACGCCCATAACCCCCACATACTCAAAAGTATGCCCTCCAAGTTTTTTCCGCAGAGCAACCCGTTTCACCATCACCAATTTGCTGATGATGATGGATCTATGGCCAGGGCTCTACATGATATGATTTCACTTGATTAATTATGTACATTAACATATTCTTTTAGCATCAGTCAAGTTCTCAAACATAACTTATTCAGATAAATGCTATAAAGAAACATGTACTATTTTCATCAATCACTTCTCAGTCTTTAAAAGACATTGGGATCTCAATCCCTCATTTCATTTCTTTGAAAGTTCATATCCCTCAACATCATCATTGTCATACTTATCAACTTTGGGTATTCATACCCTCAATTCATCACTATCACTGTTAGGTAACTATTACCTCCAGGTTCTCAGACCGAGGTATACATGATACTTGTTACACAAGTATCTCACCTGGCTCACAAGGCCTTAAGTATTTTATCACCTTTTACTAGGCAATAGTTATTCATGGAACTCATAAGGTTTATATACCTTTTATTACTCTTGCTAAGAAAAAACCACATTAGGCACATAAGGCCATTCAACATATTTATTATATGAATATCATAGCTCAGGTCTGGCTATGTTCATCATCTCATGATGTCTACATGATTAATAGTCATGATAACAATCATGTAAGTCATTTGTCACATCATATGAAATATCAGTAACACCACCATCCTTTATCAGGATTAGGGTTATCTGTCAATTAGGGCTTTTCATTCCCTTTACCCAAAATTAGGGTTAGTGTTTCCCATCTTACATTAATTAGGGCTTCATGCTCACATTATTAGTTCAACTCTAATATGTTTCTCCACTCCTCTAAGAGAATTCTAAGATATTATAAGTATTTGCTTATGATCACCATTCTCATCATATATCATTAATGATCATCAATTCAAGGTATGAGTTCATTTCTCATCCTTGTCATGGTATGATTACATCATACTCATTGATTTGGCTTAACCCCATTCTCAAGGTATATTAGTCAACATTTATCAAAAGTACATTGAGTTATTACAACTTTATTGTAACAATTTCATATCACACACTCCATGTGTTTCTTATCCAATGATATTGGATTAGAGGCTCATCAAGGTATGTCTATACTGAAAATGCTGAATGTGATATCTATCATGTCTTGATATATCACTTTCTTCTCATATTCTTCTTACTTAAATAATTCAACTATCTTTGTATTAAGGTATTCCCCCTCTTAATACTTTATCCACTAACTTGTCACTTTCATCATATGGTACATTGGTCACATATTAGAATTGTCCAACCATCTTTAGTGATACAGACTTATCCCATGATTAGGCATTGTTGATATAGAATAAATCATTATCAACTATTTTAGGTATTTCAACTCTTAGGATGTTATCCACATCATTATTTAGTATAGAATACATCATTCCTAAGAGTTTCATGTCCTCATCATTGTAAGGTGTATAGGCTGTTACACATGTATAGAGTTGGTTATATAAGGATCTAGGAATCATCTTGTCTCTTAGACCCTTATTCATTAAAATAACCACATTACCATTCATATGGTTCATCAACCTTATCCTTCATGTTTATAACATTTTCATCTTTATTTAATTATAATAGCCACACCCCTCTTTGGTGTACTGGCTATTAAACCATCACTTGGGTTTCACATATCTTAGTATCATTACATGACATCATCATGGATGGAGTCTTACATCACCTCATTGCATCGGGGTTCCATATAGCATCATTCTAATTTAGGGTTTCATATAGCATTACCCTAGATCAGGGTTTCTCATTCCATAACCCACAATTAGGATTTACTATTCACATCACATTACCCTAGATTAGGGTTTCTCATAATATCAACCTCAATTAGGGTTTCTCATAGATTCATCCTCATTTAGGGTTTCTCATAGATTCACCCTTATTTAGGGTTTCTCATGGATTCACCCTCAATTAGGGTTTCTCATAAAGTTACCCTGAATTTGTATTCCCCATATTTTCAACCTAGTTTAGAGTCACAATATTACCCTTGATTTGGGTTTCATCTGATATTGCCCTGGATTTAGGTTAGGGCTCAACAACCTCCTTGATTATGGTTTCATGATCTCTTTATTAAAGATCATACCCTAATTGCTTAATCATTTATTTTGAAGGTGTTGAGGATTATCCATTACATGTTCTTCATTTAAGTAGAAAGTTCTCACTCTCTCATCCTTTATAAGGTGATACTTACTTTGGACCTATGTAGACTAGGTTAACTCAATCTTGAATAAAGAATTGACACTTAATCCATTATGTCATTACTTTTATGTCATTAAAGGTTAATAATCCAAAGGGTACTAATCACCCTATCCCATTAAGGTACAAATATCATAATCACCATTGGTTACATCATATAATTGTTCAATTAAACAATTAACCTTTATCCACTTTAAGTGTTTATATAGTTTTATTAATTACCTTCCAATGATCTTGGTCACTTAGACCTCAAACAGTCTTGACCAATCAGACCTCAAACGGTCTTGGTTGAAATACCTCCAAACAGTGTAAGACCATTTAGACCTTCAAACGGTATTGAACAAACCATTGAAACCGTTTGGTAAAGTAACCCTTGAGATCGTTTGCTAAAGGTGCACACTTGAAACCGTTTGCCAAAGTGAATCCTTGAGATCGTTTGCTAAAGTTCAATTTTGAAACCGCATGAGACTCAACCGGTTTGGGATTGTTTGGTCCCAAACGATCTTAAGACCATTTGGACTCAAATGGTCTTGAGACCGTTTGGTCCAAACCTCCTCAAAACCGCATGGACCAAAAATGGTCTCAACCACTCAAATCAATTTAGGGTTCTCAATGTTGATTCCTTCAACCATTGAATTCATGTAACCAATCATCAATTGGACCTATTACCATACTTTAATTGAGTTAAATAGGTCATACTTCAACCGATTTGACCCTCAATTGACCCTCAATTGGTCATCAATTAGAGTTTGAATCAATTGGATTAGGGTTTGGAATCGATGATCCTTCAACATTAATCAATGTGTAACTAGTTACTTTAAAACTATTGGACCATCATCCAAATTAGATATGACCTGACCTAAAACAGTCTTGAGGTCATTTGGATGACCTCCAAACGGTATTGAGACCGTTTTCCCATCATATCATCAAAATCCATGACATCCAATTAGGGTTTGGGTCATTGGATTAATCATCAAATCATCACTTAATTGTATTTCAATTTGGTATCTTTGATCCTTCAAACACTTGACCATACTTAACCCTAGGCCTCCAAACGGTCTTGGGTGACCCCCAAACAGTCTTGTGACCATTTTGGTGATCCCCAAATGGTTTTGAAACCGTATGGGTCACTCAACCCAAATATTCAACTCAATCGATTTAGAAATCAGCACTTAACCCAATTAAGGTTTGGTGATTGATTGTTCTTCAACTCATGAACCAATTGAAACTAATCAATTGTAATTAATGGATCATTAACCATCAATATTTTCAAAATTTATCCAAATGGTCAACCATGGACAACACCCTCAAACGGTTTTGAAACCGTTTGCTTTCATGCGGTTTGATGAAACTATTTGCTCACAAACGGTTTGTGAAACCAATTGAGCACTTGATTTGAAAACGTTTGGTCTAGATATTTGGGGAGGTGTGTGCTTATGATGATTTCATCATCATCATCAAGATCTAAACCCACAAAACCTGCTGTGATTTCCATGGAGATTGCATCAATCAACCAAATCAATCATTGTGAATAGAGAAATGATCATTATTTGATGAGGAATTGAATGCAATAACAAAATTAAGGTTTCAAGTTATAAAAACCGCCTCCAATTGAGCTCCAAAGCTCCAAGATCACGGTAGAAATGGTGGATTAAGCTTTTGCAACTCCCCTTAGGCTCGTCCTCAAGCTTTTGGTTGAAAAGTTTGGCTAGGGTTGAAGAGGAGATCGAATTAAGAAGAAATCAATGATTTATTTTTGATTTCCACCATGGAATCAAGGTGAAAAGGGTCAAGAACCTTACCAACAGGTTGGGGGTCATCCTCCAGGTCCTCCCTAGCTCCCTTGGTCGGTTTCCAAGCAAAGAGAAGAAGTGGAAACGGAAAAGCCTTTCATTTGGCTTGGAAAAGGTCTTTTTATAAAAATTCAATGAGAGAGAAAATGCCTTATTAAAACTCATTTAATTCCAAAATTGTTGCCACCTTATCACCCTTGGTTTCTTGTATACAAAGGCATATCTATCTCCACCGAGATCCCTTCCATTATCCAAGAATTAAGGGACAAGAAAATAAGCACCTTAACCCTTATAATAAGAATATCCATTTTTGAGTGAAAATTCTTTTTCTTAAAATAATGGTGAGCGGAATTTCACCTCCTTAGGATATGATCGTGCCTTTGCAAGGATTAAGTTCATCCACACACATCTGAATCCAACCATATTAATTTTGGTTGAAGGCCATTCAAATATTTTATTTATTTTTGCATTAAATTGAATTAGGGTTTCAATTAGGCTTAAATCTTGATTTTTTTAATATCAAGATTCTCTCTCCTCCAACTTAATTCAAATGAGGTGCCCTCTCATTTTATTTGTTCTAAATGATGTCAAGAAACATTAGGGACCTTATTGAAGTGGTAGTTTGCATATTGAACCCTAGGTTTTGGGCAAATTACACATTACTCCAAAATTGGGTTTTAATGCACAAACATTGTCCAACAAGCTCTATCTTGGTGCCCAAGCTTGTGGAAACCATACCACTACATCATATTCATTCTTATGAACATTTTATAATGTGTAATTTGCAAGTTAACCCCTTAGTTTGGGTAATTTTCACATTAGTCTAAAATAAGCAACCATTGATTCAACATTATTCAAACAGGACCAAAATTGAAACATAAGCTCCTCTTAAGCCTTAATTACTTTTCACAAGATAAAGTTAAGGATCTAATTAACTTGCTTAAGCAAAACTTCTAGGGTTAAGGCATAACCCAGGTCAGGGATGTTACATGTAGGTTAATCCTACTTGACTCTGACAGTATTATGAGCTTCAAAGCATAATTTCTATTCATGAATATTGTTTTGTATTGATCAATCCCACAATGATTTTATAGAATGTATATAATTTTCTTCCTATCCCCAAGATAAGATTTTCTTTCTAAGAAATGTTACCGTAAAGAATTTCTCTGTGGAATACTTCATACATGTAATAAAAAGTACTCTGTGAAAGGAACTTTACTTTAGTAAACATGTAAGGAACAAAATACCTAGAAGAAAAAGCACTATTTGTGAAAGCACAACCCTCACCGAATTCACTCTTTCACTCATATGAAATTTCAATCAATGAAAACCTATCAAAGAAAAAGAAGTAACTGGATTATCTACAACTTTGTCAGGGAGTATCCCCCCCGCCAACTGGATCCCTCCAGACCCCATCGATATTCTCTAAGAAAATAAGAAACCATAGTTTTGCAAGCCCTCAATTTCAACATCCTCAATCCCTCTTTTCCATATTCATAACTCAAAGCCAATCAACACTATTTTCTTTTTTCTCTTCTTTGTACTAATTTGTCTTTTTTTATTAGAGTTGTGGCAAAATCTATAGGGATTGATGTAGAGTGCTTGTAAATATGAGATATTGAATGGAAAACAACTAAATGGACAACCACTTTTTGGATAAACATTTAACATGTAGCACTCCATGCTATTTTCACCTTTGAGGTTCTATATTTTATTCATAAACACTAGTTGAGCCATCTACTAAAGGCTTTCCCGATCTTCCCCAATTTGCTATATTGTAGGATACCTGAGGAGTTTGACCCATCATTCTCTCTTTTATACTCAATGGATGAGGTAGTTGTAGATTCATCCATCACTATAAAAGCAGTGGGTTAATGGTATTAGACTTGTGAATGTTCAGTTTATAACACTTCTGATGAAACTCCCTCTCGTTTAACAGTTATACATTATAGAAGATGATCAAACATTGGGTCAATCATGTTTATTATAAGTGGACAATATAGTGGTTGTACCAGCCGAAATTTATATACATCTGATTGTAACATCTCCTAATGTAACACATAGTTGGGATGTACCTTCCATTGCTGTCAAATGTGATGTTTTTGGGTTTGAAAGACATACCTTGGTGAAGGGGAATCTTAGTAAGCCATGGTACATACCTAAGAATTGACTGACACAATAGTGGTCGAATTTCACATATGTATAAATTGATACTTGTTATCCATAGTGAGAGAAAGGGACTAGAAGAGCCTATTTCTTTTTATTCAATGTTTGTGGGTAACTTATAATAGTTCTAGAGGGGGGTAAATAGAACAAATTTGATAGTTTTGATAAAAAAATAAATATTGAAGAAAAAATAGACAATCAACCATAGGAGACAAAGATATAGAATGGTTCGATCAGATGACATCAATCCACTATCAAGTCATTTCCAACTAGGATTTTCAACAATTAACATTTATTACCTCACAAGGAACAACACAAAGTACAATTGTTACCCTATTCTTTCAGAGAAATGGAAAAGTACCAAACATTCAACGCTTCTTTAACAACAACAGAATAGCACCAAACTTTCACCTCTTCTTTAACGAATGTGAAGAGCTCCAATAAGAAAACTCCTCCTTCTCTAGAAAGTCCCCAGACAACCTTCTCGCAAGACGTAATTCAAGAACACAAACAAAATTTTATAACAAGATCGGAGAAAGAAAAAGAACAATATTGATTACAATACAAAAATCTCCTATATCAAGCTTATGAGTCACTTCCACTTTACATAGAACAAAGATTGAGTGATGGAGAAGACCACTTGAATATAACTCAAATATTATAGCTAGCAGAATTATTCTATTCTTTGGTCTAAGCTTAAATATG
This sequence comes from Alisma plantago-aquatica, assembly GCA_963693085.1. Taxonomy (NCBI): domain Eukaryota; kingdom Viridiplantae; phylum Streptophyta; class Magnoliopsida; order Alismatales; family Alismataceae; genus Alisma; species Alisma plantago-aquatica. Next base: position 1,008,909,202 of record OY856413.1, read on the forward strand.
CAAGAACGGATTGCTCAAGTATATTTTGAGAGTCCATGGGGCTATCCTATTCATAGGAAAAACTTGGGAATGCGTAGGATAGATGTTGGGTGAGTTTTGGAATCCATCAGAGTCAAATTGGTTGTTAGACAAATAAAACATTTGATAAAAATGACTAGTGGAGTGCTCAAAATAAATTTTAAAGAACTTGGTCGAATTGTACTTCGACCGAAGGACCTCTCAGTCAAACTGTACTTCGACCGCAAATTGTTCCCTTTGAAAATTATGCAATGATTCTTTTTCTTCAATGGCTATGTTAACCAAGAAGACATTTTCTCGTCTGAGAAAGAGTTCGACCGAGGATGACTTCGGTTGTGACGACAAGTGCCACAACCAACAAGATTACTCAAATCAAAACAAGAAATCAACTACTAAACATCCATATTACTAGAAAATAGGGTAAAATAACTGATTTTAAAATTACATTCAAGAGAGGAAACATTTACATAAAGGTCCATACACTTTTCTAGTAGCACATACTATATCCGGAATATACATATATGTTCAATAGCCTTATCCACAACTTGTATACAAAAGTTATCCTGTTCACATATACATGCCACATATATACAAATCACGATATACTACCAAAACATGTGATGAGATACATCATTTACAAAACACATCTCTTCTCAAATTTGAGAGTATAGTGTAACATCCCTGACCTGGGTTATGTTTTAACCCTAGGTGTTTTGTTTAATAAAAGTGATTATATGCTTGTTCTTATCTTTTGAAAAGTATTTAAGGCTCAAGAGGAACTTATATTGCAATTTTAGTCCTTTTTGAGTATTGTTGAAATCAATGTTTTGCTTGATTTGGACTAATGTGCAATTTACCCAAGTTGAGGGGTTAATTTGCAAATGTTGCATGCTAATATGTTCCTCATGTGTTGAAGCATCATGAGAGTGAAGATGATGCAGATGTATGGCTTGAGATAGCCTGAATACCAAGAAAGAGCTGATAAAGCAATGTTTGTGCATTAAAACCTAGTTTTGGTGTAATGTGCAATTTACCCAAAACCTAGGGTTCAATATGTAAATTACCACTTCAAAATGGTCCCTACTATTTCTTGGGATCATGTGGAGCAAATAAAATGAGAGGGGAGTCTCATTTTTATCTCTTTGAAGGAGAGAGAATATTGATATTAAAATAATCAAGATTTAAGTATAATGGAAACCTTAATTCAAATTAATGCAAAAATAAATAAAATAATTGAAGGGCCTTTAAGAAAAATTGAAATGGTTGAATTAATATATGTTTGAACGTCCTTTTGCTTTGCAAGGGCCACTAAATATCTCAAGGAGGTGAAAAACCCACTCACATTATTATAAGAAAAAGAAATATCCACTCACTTATGGATATTACTATTAAATGGATTAAGGTGCTTAATTGGTTTTCTTTAAATTGTAGATATTTGAGAGGAATAAGAGGAAAAGAGGATAGACTCTTCCCTAAGGAAGATAAGGGGGCAAGTGGAAAGGATAAGGGGGAGATACTTCCTACTTTCTCTCTCCTAATTGAATTTTTAATAAAAATTGCATATAAGCTCATTTATCCATAGAGTAAAAGGGGAATTTCGAATTCACTTACACCCTTTGCTTGCAAAACGACCAAGGAAGATTTTAAGGACCAGGAGTACGACCCCCAACTTTTTGGTAAGATTCTTTACCTTCTTTCATCTTGATTTCATGGTGGAAATCATAAATCAATGCATAATTTCTTCTTTTCTTCACTCCATCTTCAACCCTAGCCAATCTTTTCACTCCAAAACTTGAAGAAGAGCCTTGGGGGATTTTCAAAAGCTTCATACACCATTGTTGACGTGAAGATCCAAGCTTTGAAGCTCAATTAAAGGTGGGTTATATAACTTGAACCCTTAAACTATTATTATTGAACTCAATTTCTCAATTCAATTGATTCAATAGTTCTTCTTGTAATACCTTTGATTAGTTGATGCAATTACCATGAAGCTGGAAGTAGATTTCGTGGGATTGAAGTTTGATTATGATGACATCATCACAAGAACACACCTCAATCTATAATAGGTGCAAAAGGTTTGCAAAACCGCATGAACTAATTCAGTTTCAAAACTGAATGAGTAGATTCAGTTTCAAAACCGAATGGCCAATTAAGTGCAAGAACGAATGGGTAATTCCATTCAAGACCGAATGGGTAACTCCATTCAAGACCGAATGGGTTAAATACACAAAACTGAATGGGTAATTATACCCCATATTGATTAGATAAATCACTTTAAAATCGAATGGGTGATTCAGTTTCAAAACCGAATGATTGGAATCGTTTTCAAGGTCGATTGAAGTGATTCGGTTTCAAAACCAAATGGGAAGATTTAGTTTCAAAACCGAATGAAGTTCAAGCACCTCAAGACCGCATGGATGGTCAAAGGTGGTGATTGAAGGATTGATAATCCAAGGGTCAATAATTGTTGAACTCCAACAATTCAATTGATTGAAGGTTTCAATGTAGCAAAGTATGTTCAATTGATTGATGAGTTTATCTAAAGAACCCTTGCGGTTTTGAGACTGATTTGCCCCAAACGGTCTTGAGACCGTTTGAGTCCAAACGGCCTTGAAACTATTTGGGGTCAAACGGTTTCAAAACCGTTTGGAGACCAAACAGTTTCAAAATCGTTTGGTGATGAAACCTCAAAACCGAATAAAGGTCAATTGTGATTCAATCATTTGGAAATTGAAGGTGATGATTGTTCCAATGATCCAATGATTGATAGTGATGGTAATCAATGAAGGTACAAAGGTTGAAATCCTAAAAGTACCTAAATGATTAGTACCATTAAAGGGATAAACCCTAATTTCTTATAAGAACAATAACTTAGTACACTATGTCAATCATAGTTGTATGTACTTGATTGAAGGGTTGATATAACCTAATCAAGTTGAGAGGATGATAGAATGGAATTCATACACGAGTATGATTCATGTGGTGATTAAGGGTATGATCCTTATCAAAGAGATCATGAAACCCTAATCATGAGCATAAACTCTAATTGACAAGGTTATTGAACCCTAACCCTAATTCAGGGCAATTCTAAGTGAAACCCTAATCTAGGGTAAGGATGTAATCCTAATCCAGGGTGATGATATGTGTAAACCTAATTTAGGGTAATGTGATGCATAAATTGGAAAAAATAGTAAACCCTAATTATGGGTACTTGAATTGAAACCCTAATTGGGATGAATAGTAAACCCTGATTATGGGTACTTGAATAGAAACCCTAATTGGGATGAATAGTAAACCCTGATTATGGGTACTTGAATAGAAACCCTAATTGGGATGAATAGTAAACCCTGATTATGTGTACTTGAATAGAAAACCCTAATTGGGAAGAATAGTAAACCCTAATTATGGGTAATGGAACATGAAACCCTAATTGGGATGAATAGTAAACCCTAATTGTGGGTTATTGAATGTAGACCCTATTATGGGGTGAAATCTATGTGAAACCCTAACTTAGGGTGATTTTATGAGAAACCCTAATGTTTGATGTGATGTGGAGCTCAAATCCAGAGTGAAACTATGTAATGCTTTATGAAACCCTAATCTTGGGCAATATGGTGATAAACCATAACCTTGATGTGGGTAATGGGATGAATATCCTCAAAAGACATGAAATGGGAAACCCTAACCCTAGTAAGGGAATAGTGGTGTTACCCTTGAATAGTGAATCCATATTTGTTTTACATGGTACTGATATGCGATTGATATCACTGTTATCATCTGTGCTAACCATGCAAGTATTTTGAAATGATGATCATAGCCAGGTATGAGCTATGATGTTTAATTCACAAATTGATTGGGCCTTGTGTGCCATAATATACCTTGCTGCCTGGTAAGAGGTAACAAGAGAGTTAATGGGCCTCAAGTACCATGAGTGCTGCTTGTATTAGTAAGTATCATGTTTACCTTGGTTAGATGACCTGAAGGTGGTAGTTATCTGGAAAAGTGGTAACAATGCTCAATGATGAGCTAAGGGTTTGAATACCCAGAACCATATGATTATGGTAATGAGATTGTGAAGGGATGAGAATTCCTAGTATTGAAATGAGGGACTAAGTTCCCAATGTCTTTTAAAGACTAATAAGTAATTGATGAAAATAGTACATGTTTCTTTATAGTATTGTCATAATAAGTTATGTTTAAGAACGTGACTGATGCTAAAAGAATATGACAATGTACTTAATTAATCAAGTGAAATCTGTTCATGTAGTGCTCTGACCATAGATCCATCATCGTCAATAGTTGGTGATGGTGAAACAGGTTTTCCTATGGAATTTCCTGGAGTTCACATATTTTGAATATGTGGGGGTAAATGGGCAAAAATATCCTTACGTCCTAGTGAAGAGATTGAAGGAAGGTAAACATTAAACTTCTCAATCCTTCACGTGTCGAGATGGATGTATCACAAATCTCCTAACGGTTGGGATGGATGTATCACTAATCTCCCAATGATATTCAATGTCGGGTCGATGGAGATAAACATTAAATCTCTCGATTGCCGGTGAGAGTGCAGTTGATGTTGTAACTCTATAGAAAAGTTGCCAATATACCCTAGAAATCTATTTTGAGCAGTTGACATAGTCCTGCTTGTGATCCCATACTGATCGGGATGTGGGAGGTCATGGGAATCAGGCTCTTCCATTGACCTATGTATGGTACCGATTTCAATTTGGCAATGGTCGGTTGGAGTATGGCGGTATACCTCATCTCCTCAGAGCTTAAGTATGTTTGTAAAAATGTAATCAGCCGTGTAGCATATTCGCATAAGACTGAAATACAAGAATCACTGGTTGATGATTACCTTGCTTAACATACCCTAGATGGATAAATGTTATACATGTCCTATAATTCTTTATTGAATATTAGACATGCTGCTTTATCAAGTTACAACTAATAAGCTCGAGTGGGAATGTGGCTCTAATCTTCTTTAAATAAGTGAATTATCTGCTGTTGATTATTTTGATTCCACTGCTCAGTTTATTTCTATGAAATTGCAATAATAATGTTTTTGGCGAGAGTTATATCTCTCACTGGGGAATTGTTTTTATAATTGTCTCACCTCCGTGGGATCCAACATTTTTAGGTAGACGCAGACAAAAAGGCAGAAACCCTTCTGCAGGGGAAGAGCAGCAGCAACAGTAACAGGGACAACAGTGATCCATCAGGTGGAGATACCGGATGTCTAGTTTTGTATAGTTAGTCCTATGTGTTGTCTCTGTACTCTCAGGTCCTAGGAGTCAATAGATAGTGTTTTCATATATATCTGAGATTTTGGCTTTAAGCCTCAAGGATTTTGTTACTTGTGCTTTTATCAAAGCAAAGTGATGTATATATATGTCTTGAGAAAGAGATGGTACATGGAATGTACAATGTGGACCAGTATGTAAATATAATACTTTGGTTCTTATTTAAAGAAGTTTTCCTAAGAATGGATCTTGGTGTAAAAGTTTTTAATTTTTAGTGATTTTCAGTAATCCACTGTTAGTATTGAATGCTTCCGCTTAAGTAAATCGAGTTTTCATATGTTGGATGCCGCAAATTAGTGGTATCAGAGCTCTAGGTTCGCTAAGTATACAGAGACATAGGACTAAGTTTGTTGAGTCTATTCCAGTGTCTTCCAGTTATCTAATAGTGTCTTCTGCTCATATAGGAGGAGAAGAAGAACTAAAGATGTCTGGATCACACAATGAACATGCTACTAAAAGCAGCATTGCTGCACCAGGAGGAGGTGTAAGAGATCAAGATAGGGAGGAGCCTTTAGTTGATCAACCCAGTTCAATCAAGCTGATATGGGGAATCCAGCTTTCCCAAATATGTTTGGACATTTTATGGCATCTATGACCCATATGACAGATAGGATGCCATTACCTGCACCTAGGGCACCAGCCCATGATGAAAGACATGAAGACGACAAGACTTTTGAACAGCTTAGGAGGGTAGGAGCCATAGAGTATGCTAATACAGCTGACCCAACAGATGTTGACCTATGGTTGACTGAACTGGAGAAAGCCTTCATAATCTTCATGATTCCTGATGATGAGAAGGTGAGGCATGCTGTATACCTCCTAAAAGGGAGTGCTGGCCACTGGTGGACCATTGAGGAAGGCAAAAGACCTGGTGTTGTGATTGAATGGGATGAATTCCGACGTGAATTCATCGCTAGATACTTTCCCAAGACGTATCTAGATGAGAAAATCTCTCAATTTGAGAGGTTGAGGCAAGGACAAATGAACAATAGTAAATATGAAGCTAGGTTCATGGAGCTTTTGCAGTTTTGTCCGCATATGGCATCTACAGATGAGGAGAGAATTCGACAATTCGAGAAGGGATTGAATGCTGAATTGACCACTCTGGTGTATGCTCTGGAGAACCAGGAGAGGTTTGCTATTTTTGTGGAATATGTAAGACGAATAGAGAGGTCTGTAATTGATAAGCGACAGACCAAGGGAAAGAAAGAGTACCTACAGTTTCAAGGATAGAGTTCTGGAAGTTTTAAGAAACTAAGGTATTTCGTGCCTACACCACCACCAAGGTTCAATACCCAGATGCAATGGACGTCAAGTAAGGGTAGAGGCCGTAGTTTACCACCGAAGGGAGCTCACAGCTCAACCTCAATGTCAGTAATAGGACCACCCAGACCACAGAGGGGAAATATAACCTATTATAGATGTGGGAGAGAAGGCCATGTGGTGAGGGACTGTCTTGAAAAAGTCAGGAATGTGACCCAGCAACTGAGGCAGAGTCAACAAGGCTCTCAGAGGCAGCAGTCTGGCAGTGGTGCTAGAGGATGTGGACAAACGTCCCAAGCCCGGTCGTCGACATCCAACAATCAAGCACAAGGTCAACAATAAGCAACAACTAGATTCTATGTTATGAATCAGCCTGAAGTAGTAGTCAACCCTCGGGCTGTGACAGGTCAGATGAAATTATTTTATTCTGATATGTCTTCATCCTGCTATGTATCTGTATTAATTGACTTGGGTGCTACACATTCTTTTATCACTCGAGAAGTGATCCATGACTGCAACATGATTGTCAGTCATAGAGCAGATAGCCTGTTGTTAGAAACACCTTTGTTGGGATCTGTAGTATTGCGGGAAGTATGTTCCCCCTGCAATCTTTCCTTTTCTGATCACCGCATTCGGGTGGATCTTATACCACTTGAAATGCATGGGTTTGATATAATTCTTGGGATGGAAACCTTAGAAAAGTATAAAGTTGTCTTGGATTGGGGTTCCAAGCAGGCTGTGTTCAAAGATAATGGTGACACGTGGATCTTTTAGGGAGATAGAAAGATTCTTCTAACATGTCTTGTGTCAGCTATGGTAGCTGAGAAGTTGATGAGACAAGGATGTTTTGCATTCTTAGGCCATGTGGTAGATAACACAATGGATAGCCCTCATCTTTTTGAAGTTCCAATGGTCAGGGAATTTGAAGATGTATTTCCTGAAGAACTTCCAGGTGTTCCATCACCCCGAGAGATTGATTTTGAAATTAATCTAATCCCGGGAACGCAACCAATAGCACAAACGCCGTATAGAATGGCACCTGCTGAAATGGCAGAGCTAAAAGAACAACTGCAAGAGTTGCTTGAGAAGGGTTTTATCCAACTGAGTACTTCACCATGGGGTGCTCCGATCCTCTTTGTAAAGAAGAAGGATGAGTCTATGCGTTTATGCATCGACTATAGGTAGTTAAATAAAGTAACTATAAAGAACAAGTATCCTCTACCAAGGATCGATGACTTGTTTGATCAGTTGTGTGGTGCAAATGTCTTTTCTAAAATAGATCTGAGGTCGGGATACCATCAATTGCGTATTAAGGAGAGTGACATACCTAAGTCTGTCTTTAGGACAAGGTATGGTCATTATGAGTTCATAGTTATGTCATTTGGACTAACTAATGCACCAGCTGCATTTATGGAACTCATAAATAGAATCTTTTGATATTTTCTTGATCAATGTGTAGTCGTCTTTATAGATGACATCCTGATATACAATAGAGATTCTCAACAGCATGAGCAGCACCTCTGTCAAGCTTTGACTTTGCTAAGAGAGCATAAGTTGTATGCTAAGTTTAGCAAATGTGAGTTCTGGTTACCAGAAGTTTCTTTTCTTGGACACGTAATATCTGCTTCAGGTATTCATGTTAATCCTAAGAAAGTAGAATCTGTCCTGTAATGGGAACAACCTAAGACACCGATGGAGATACACAGTTTCCTAGGACTAGTAGACTATTACAGGAGGTTCATTAAGAACTTTAGCTCAATAGCTTTACCCCTAACCAAGTTGACCAGGTAGGAGATTCCTTTTGTCTGGAATAACAAGTGTCAACAATCTTTCCAGTTGTTGAAGGAAAGGTTAACCAGTACACCTGTGTTAGTGCTACCTGAGCAAGGAAAGGGGTACATAGTCTTCTATGACACATCTAAGAATGGATTAGGATGTGTGTTGATGCAGGATAAACAAGTGATTTCTTTTTCTTCTTGATAGCTTAAGAAACACGAGGAGAATTATCCGACACACGATTTAGAGTTAGCTATTGTGATCCATGCCTTGAAGATCTGGAGACACTATCTCTATGGAGAAATATTCCAGATTTTCACAGACCATAAGAACCTAAAGTATATCTTTTCTCAGCATGAGCTAAATATGAGGCAATACCACTGGATGGAGTTAATCAAGGACTACAATTGTACAATTGATTATCATCCATAAAAAGCCAATGTGGTTGCTGATGCACTAAGTAGAAAATCAGCAACACCATCCTTAAACAAAGCATAGTTGAACTCCTTAGTGTGCTATAAGAGAGATATGTTTATCTCCTTGAGGCAAGACAATGTACATCTTAAAGTATCATTGTTAGCTGGGTTGTTAGCTGAGATGCACATAAAACCAACTCTGAGATAGAAAATTAAAGAAGCCCAGCAAGATGATGTAGTTCAGCAGATTAGATCTGAGAATGGTAGTGAGATACATGATGGATTTCATGAGTCAGAGGATCAGGTAGTTTGTTACCATGTTAGGATGGTAGTACCTGATGCCAATGACTTGAGGAAATTAGTTCTGGAAGAAGCTCATTCTTTGATGTATGCTATGCATCCAGGGAGCACCAAGATGTATCATAACTTAAAAGATATGTATTGGTGGCCTAGATTGAAGAAAGATGTAGCTGAGTTTGTTATGCGGTGTCTGGTGTGTCAGCAAGTTAAAGCTGAACATCAAAAGCCCACAGGAACAATGCAACCTCTACCTAAACCACAGTGGAAATGGGATCATGTAACCATGGACTTTGTAGTTGGTTTGCCTAGAACAACCAAAAGTCATGCTTCCATTTAGGTGATAGTTGATAGGTTGACAAAGACAACACATTTCTTACTTGTCAAAACAACCTACACTACTGAGAAGTTGGCACAATTATATGTTGATGAGATAGTGCGGTTGCATGAGGTTCCAGCTACCATTGTTTCTGATAGAGGTCCCCAATTTACGAGTCATTTTTGGGAGCGACTCCATAAAGCTTTGGGTACGCAGTTAAGATTTAGTATAGCCTTTCACCCACAGACAGATGGACAATCTGAAAGGACTATAAAAACTTTGGAGGACTTGCTTAGAGTGTGTGCCCTTCAGTTTGTAGGAAGTTGGGATCTACATCTGAGCTTGATAGAATTTTCTTATAATAATAGCTATCAGCACAGTATTGATATGACACCATATGAGGCTTTATATGGTAGACGTTGTAGATCTCCTTTATGTTGGTATGAAACGGGAGAGTATCAACTTTTGGGTCCTGAGCTAGTATATCAAACAACTGAGAAGATTAAAGTAATACAACAATAGTTGAAAGATGCCCATGATAGGCAAAAATCATATGCTGATAAGCATCGTAGACCCTTAGAATTCCAAGTTGGAGATAGAGTGTATCTCAAGGTCTCACCTTGGAAAGGCATCCTTAGATTTGGAAAGAAGGGAAAGTTAGATCCTAGATTTATGGGGCCTTATCCAATCATTGAGAGGATGGGAAAGGTAGCCTATAAGCTAGAGTTACCACCTGAGCTGCATAGATTTCATCTGGTGTTCCATATTTCCATGCAGAGGAAGTGTCATCCTGACACAGAGTTGGTTCTACAACCTATGGAGGTAGAACTAAATGATGATATATCATATGTTGAAGGACCTGTGTTGATTCTTGACAGAAGAATCAAGAAGTTGAAAAAGAAAGACATTTGTCTTATAAAAGTTCTCTGGCATCACCATGGCATTGAAGAAGCTATTTGGTAGCTAGAGGAAGAGATGAGGAGGAAGTACCCTTCTCTTTTCTCTTGATGTTTTTGTTAATGATTTTGGGGATGAAATTATAAGGGGTGGATAAACTTGTAACATCACTGACCTGGGTTATGTTTTAACCCTAGGTGTTTTGTTTAATAAAAGTGATTATATGGTTTCTCTTATCTTTTGAAAAGTATTTAAGGCTCAAGAGGAACTTCTATTGCAATTTTAGTCCTTTTTGAATATTGTTGAAATCAATGTTTTGCTTGATTTGGACTAATGTGCAATTTACCCAAGTTGAGGGGTTAATTTGCAAATGTTGCATGATAATATGTTCCTCATGTGTTGAAGCATCATGAGAGTGAAGATGATGTAGAGGTATGGCTTGAGATAGCATGAATACCAAGAAAGAGCTGATAAAGCAATGTTTGTGCATTAAAACCTAGTTTTGGTGTAATGTGCAATTTACCCAAAACCTAGGGTTAAATATGCAAATTACCACTTAAAAATGGTCCCTACTGTTTCTTGGGATCATGTGGATCAAATAAAATGAGAGGGGCATCTCATTTGTATCTCTTTGAAGGAGAGAGAATCTTGATATTAAAATAATCAAGATTTAAGCATAATGGAAACCTTAATTCAAATTAATGCAAAAATAAATAAAATAATTGAAGGGCCTTCAACCAAAATTGAAATGGTTGAATTCAGATATGTGTGGACGTCCTTTTTCTTTGCAAGGGCCACGAAATATCTCAAGGAGGTGAAAAACCCACTCACATTATTATAAGAAAAAGAAATATCCACTCACTTATGGATATTACTTTTAGATGGATTAAGGTGCTTAATTGCTTTTCTTTAAATTGTGGATAATTGAGAGCAATAAGAGTCAAAGATGATAGCCTCGTCCCTAAGGAAGAGAAGGGTGCAAATGGCAAGGATAAGGGGGAGATAATTCCTACTTTCTCTCTGCTAATTGAATTTTTAATAAAAATTGCATATAAGCTCATTTATCCATAGAGTAAAAGGGGAATTTCGAATTCACTTCCACCCTTTGCTTGCAAAACGACCAAGGAAGATTTTTAGGACCAGGAGTACGACCCCCAACCTTTTGGTAAGCTTGTTGACCTTCTTTCATCTTGAATTCATGGTGGAAATCATAAATCAATGCATAATTTCTTCTTTTCTTCACTCCATCTTCAACCCTAGCCAATCTTTTCACTCCAAAACTTGAGGACGAGCCTTGGGGGAGTTTCAAAAGGTTCTTCCACCATTGTTGACATGAATCTCCAAGCTTTGAAGCTCAATTGAAGGTGGGTTATATAATTTGAACCCTTAAACTATTGTTATTGAACTCAATGTCTCAATTCAATTAATTCAATGGTTCTTCTTGTAATACCTTTGATTAGTTGATGCAACTACGATGAAGATGGTAGTAGATTTCGTGGGATTGAAGGTTGCTGATGATCACATCATCACAAGCACACACCTCAATCAAGAATAGGAGCAAAGGGTTTGCAAAACTGCATGAACTAATTCAGTTTCAAAACCGAATGAGTAGATTCGACTTCAAAACTGAATGGCCAATTAAGTGCAAGACCAAATGGGTAATTCCATTCAAGACCAAATGGGTAACTCCATTCAAAACCGAATGGGTTAAATACACAAAACCGAATGGGTAATTATACCCCATATTTATTAGATAAATCACTTCAAAACTGAATGGGTGATTCAGTTTCAAAACTGAATGATTGAAATCGTTTTCAAGGTCGATTGAAGTGATTCGGTTTCAAAACTGAATGGGAGATTCGGTTTCAAAACCGAATGAAGGTCAAGCACCTCAAGACTGCATGGATGGTCAAAGGTGGTGATTGAAGGATTGATAATCTAAGGGCCAATAATTGTTGAACTCCAACAATTCAATTGATTGAAGGTTTCAATGTAGCAAAGTATGTTCAATTGATTGATGAGTTTATCTAAAGAACTCTTGTGGTTTTGAGACTGATTTGGCCCAAACGGTCTTGAGATCGTTTGAGTCCAAATGGCCTTGAAACTGTTTGGGGTCAAATGGTTTCAAAACCGTTTGGAGACCAAACGGTTTCAAAATCGTTTGGTGATGAAACCTCAAAACTGAATAAAGGTCAATTGTGATTCAATCATTTGGAAATTGAAGGTGATGATTGTTCCAATGATCCAATGATTGATAGTGATGGTAATCAATGAAGGTACAAAGGTTGAAATCCTAAAAGTACCTAAATGATTAGTACAATTAAAGGGATAAACCCTAATTTCTTATAAGAATAATAACTTAGTACACTATGTCAATCATAGATGTATGTACTTGATTGAAGGGTTGATATAACCTAATCAAGTTGAGAGGATGATAGAATTGAATTCATACATGAGTATGATTCATGTGGTGATTGAGGGTATGATCCTTAGCAAAGAGATCATGAAACCCTAATCATGAGCATAAACTCTAATTAACAAGGTTATTGAACCCTAACCCTAATTCAATGCAATTCTAAGTGAAACCCTAATCCAGGGTAAGGATGTAATCCTAATCCAGGGTGATGATATGTGTAAACCTAATTTAGGGTAATGTGATGCAAAATCCTAAATTGGGAAGAATATTAAACCCTAATTATGGGTACTTGAATAGAAACCCTAACTGGGATGAATAGTAAACCCTGATTATGGGTACTTGAATAGAAACCCTAATTGGGATGAATAGTAAACCCTGATTATGGGTACTTGAATAGAAACCCTAATTGGGATGAATAGTTAACCCTGATTATGGGTACTTGAATAGAAAACCCTAATTGGGAAGAATAGTAAACCCTAATTATGGGTAATGGAACATGAAACCCTAATTGGGATGAATAATAAACTCTAATTGTGGGTTATTGAATGTAGACCCTATTATGGGGTGAAATCTATGTGAAACCCTAACTTAGGGTGATTTTATGAGAAACCCTAATGTTTGATGTGATGTGGAGCTCAAATCCAGAGTGATACTATGTAATGCTTTATGAAACCCTAATCTTAGGCAATATGGTGATAAGCCATAACCTTGATGTGGGTAATGGGATGAATATCCTCAAAAGACATGAAATGGGAAACCCTAACCCTAGTAAGGGAATAGTGGTGTTACCCTTGAATAGTAAATCCATATTTGTTTTACATGGTACTAATATGCAATTGATATCACTGTTATCATCTGTGCTAACCATGCATGTATTTTGAAATGATGATCATAGCCAGGTATGAGCTATGATGTTTAATTCACTATTGTGATTGGGCCTTGTGTGCCATAATATACCTTGCTGCCTGGTAAGAGGTAACAAGAGAGTTAATGGGCCTCAAGAACCATGAGTGATGCTTGTAATAGCAAGTATCATGTTTACCTTGGTTAGATGACCTGAAGGTGGTAGTTATCCGGAAAAGTGGTAACAATGCTCAATGATGAGCTAAGGGTTTGAATACCCAAAACCATATGATTATGGTAATGAGATTGTGAAGGGATGAGAATTCCCAGTATTCAAATGAGGGACTGAGTTCCCAATGTCTTTTAAAGACTAATAAGTAATTGATGAAAATAGTACATGTTTCTTTATAACATTGTCATAATAAGTTATGTTTAAGAACATGACTAATGCTAGAAGAATATGATAATGTACTTAATTAATCAAGTGAAATATATTCATGTAGTGCTCTGACAATAGATCCATCATCGTCAGTAGTTGGTGATGGTGAAACAGGTTTTCCTATGGAATTTCCTGGAGTTCGCATATTCTGAATATGCGGGGGTAAATGGGCGAAAATATCCTTATGTCCTGGTGAAGAGATTGAAGGAAGGTAAACATTAAACCTCTCAATCTTTCATGTGTCGGGATGGATGTATCACAAATCTCCCAATGGTTGGGATGGATGTATTACTAATCTCCCAATGATATTCAATGTCATGTCGATGGAGATAAACATTAAATCTCTCGATTGCCGATGAGAGTGCAGTTGACACTATAAATCTATAGCGAAGTTGCCAGTATACCCTGGAAAGCTATTTTGAGCAGTTGACATAGTCCTGCTTGTGGTCCCCTACTGACCGGGATGTGGGAGGTCATGGGAATCTGGCTCTTCCATTGACCTATGTATGGTACTGATTTCAATTTAGCAATGGTCGGTTGGAGTATGAGCGGTATACCTCATCTCCTCAGAGATTAAATATGTTTGTAAAAATGTAATCAGTCGTGTAGCGTATTCGCATAAGACTAAAATACAAGAATCACTGGTTGATGATTACCTTGCTGAACATATCCTAGATTGATAAATGTTGTACATGTCCTATAATTCTTTATTGAATATTAGACATGCTGCTTTATCAAGTTACAACTAATAAGCTCGAGTGGGAATGTTGCTCTAATCTGCTTTAAATAAGTGAATTATCTGTTGTTGATTATTTTGATTCCACTGCTCAGTTTATTTCTATTAAACTGCAATAATAATGTTTTCGGCGAAGAGTTATATCTCTCGCTGGGGCAATTTTTTTTATAATTGTCTCACCTCCGTGGGATCCAACATTTTTAGGTAGACACAGACAAAAAAGCAGAAACCGTTCTACAGGGGCAGAGCAGCAGCAGCAGCAATAGGGACAACAGTGATCCATCAGGTGGAGACACTAGCTGTCTAGTTTTGTATAGTTAGTTCTATGTGTCGTCTCTGTACTCTCAGGTCCTAGGAGTCAGTAGATAGTGTTTTCATATATATCTGGATCGAGAATTTTGTTACTTGTGCTTTTATCAAAGCAAAGTGATCTATATATATGTCTCCAGAAACAGATGGTACATGGAATGTACAATGTGGACCAGTTTGTGAATATAATACTTTGGTTCTTGTTTAAAGAAGTTTTCCTAAGAATGGATCTCGGTGTAAAAGTTTTTAATTTTCAGTGATTTTCAGTAATCCACTGTTAGTAATGAATTCTTCCACTTAAGTAAATCCTATTTTCATATGTTGGATGCCACATATAGGGATGACACTAGGACTCTACTATGACAACAACTAGAATCTATCCAACCTTTTGAGGATACTAATCTCCAAGCTACTCTTTCTCAACCGCACGATCTCGACCACGCCTCTAATGACCACCTAAAAAGTGTGGTGACCCATGAGGTGAGACCCATGTCCCAACGAGAGATATAACTCTCAACCAACGGTTATTGTTACCACATACATAATACTATTAAACATGATGAGCATATTCCACTAAATGAATTATTTAAACTAATTATACAGGTTAAGCAAGTTAAGTAGCTATAACAGATAGGCATAGCATCATGATAAGAAGGAATATGAAGAACATGTATAACAGTTGATTTCTCTTACCAAATTATATAAGAACTGAGCAATATAAGAAACAAGGCAAGGGTAAACATGCATTGTGAAGCATATTTAACCCTAAGTAGATATACTACACAACTGTATTATGTCTTTTATTAATGCATTGAGGATTTGAATCGTACCACCCAAATCCAACTGACCACTGCTAAGTTGAAATCAGTGGCATACAAGATCTCAGAAGAGCCAGAATCCAAGATCTCCTCCCCACTCAATCAGTACGAGTGAACATTGTATTGAAATATCAGTCAAGCTGTCACTAGAGACATGTAGTCAAGTTGAAAACACCTAGCCCACCTTTGTACTGGTCATGGCGCTAGACACCAATGTATGAAACTTTGCAACCGAGGTACAACCACAATTGTCCTCCAATCACATCAAGTATATAATCACCAAGAAATGACCATAGACGTTCTCACACAGAGGTATGATTGTGGCCATCCTCAAAATGCCTGCGGTCAAGATGACAAGGACACACAGTCACTTGCACCTCATGTACTCAATAGTATGCGCTCTGAGTTTCCCTTAGGAATATCTATTTCACCATCCAGCAAATTCTGATGCTAGAATGGATCTATGGACATGTCAACTACATGATTAGAGTTCCACTTGATTAGTGAAAGCCAATTGGGTGTCCTTTATTGCATAATAAAGTTACACGAAAACCTTAAAATAATTGTACAAACATAGGTAGTGTGAAACTTTAGAAGATATAAGTCGTATTAACATAAAACTTGTCACATCACTACATGATACTATTCACTACCACTCATAAGACCATCACCATTATCACATCATAATGTGATACAAATCCCTTGTCCAAGGGTCATTAAGACCACCACATCATAATCACTTACAAGAACATTATTATCTTTCCACACCTTATAACAAGGTTCAATAGACTATCACCATACTTGTGATACACATGTTAAGCACATCATGGCGTTAAGAAGCTTATGATGTTCATATGAAAACACATTAGGTTTACAACAACCTTTAGGAAATATTTCATCATCATACAAGTCATACACAACGAAGCTAAGTAAAACCCACCACGATCACCTATTTGTGTTTGAGTTAGGTGTAACAAGATAAACTAGATTAGTATTACACATCATTTCATTATGGCGACTATAACCTAATCAAGCTGAGAGGATGATAGAATGGAATTCATACATGAGTATGATTCCTGTGGTGATTAAGGGTATGATCCTTAGCAAAGAGATCATGAAACCCTAATCATGAGCATAAACTCTAATTGACAAGGTTATTGAACCCTAACCCTAATTCAGGGCAATTCTAAGTGAAACCCTAATCCAGGGTAAGGTAAGACTGCAAAGTTAAGGGATTAGAATAATTGATTCTTTGTTATCAAAACCAAACCATCATGCCATGAACACCACCCCCAAACCATCATATTTTGAGTAGGTAAAACCATCGGTTAGACACAAGCAAACACCTTGGACAAATCATCTAAAGAACCATCGAGTTGAAGGCATGAAAAACACCATCATTTTCTAACTCAAAGGATACAATCGGTTGTGGGCATGCAACCTACCATCGATTGTAGCACAATGGATCACCATCGGTTGTGGTGCCCAGTTCTACCAATCATTGTGGTGTGCAAGACCACCATCATATCTTGGAGTCAAAACCTCCATTGGTTGGCACCATCAAGTGTTGAACCTGTACTACCATCGGTTGATGATCATAGGTCAATGGACCATCGAGTCTTGGAGTCAGAACATCCATTGGTTGATGGACCAGAAGAGCCATCAGTTGTCACCAATAGGTGGTAAAACAAGGCAAAAACATAATAGAAACCATCTTTTAGTGGAAGAGAAAGAACCATTGATTGAAACTACCAAAAGAGCATTAAGCTCGTGGCTGCCCATCCTTCTCGGTGGTAGTGGTTCCACTGTGAAATATGGCTTTCACCTGCTCCTCTTGCCTAGATGTGGGCACGGCTGTGATGGTGGCTTGGTAGGATTTGTTGGACGGGCGACATCCTCCTGATAGTCCATATAAGATGTGGGGGTATGGCACACTGGGTCTAGCCTCCGTATCCAAATGCATATTTCCCTTTTCATGGACCTCCATCGCCAGGGGCTCTGTTTCCTTAATCACATATATATACTTAACTTGATGACGTGATTGAGTAGTCTATGCATTACCAGCTAGTCTTTGTTGATGTTGATGCTTCATGGCCGCCACTTCACTGGAAAATTGGGCTACAATCATCTCTAGTGCCCTCATATGCACTCCATAACTTTGTAATGTCTGCCCAAATTTATTCAAAATTTCTCCCTGGGACTGTTACTGCTTTCCGAACATGTTCATCAACTCTTAATTTTGTTTCACCACTTGGATGAGAAATTCGGTACTTTTATCCTCCGCAGTGGGCTGTGGCTTTGAATCCGGGTCTTGTAGGAAGTTGTTTGGATCCTTCCATGAGAATTTTTTGTCCTTTCACCAAGAGTAATCATTGCTCCTGTAGCCCTGTTGTTGAATGAATTTAACTTGGGCCTCCTCATTGAACTCTTCCTCTTTCTCTATAAGCTTCTTGGCTATGAGATCCATTTTGTCTTTCAATTCTTTAATTACCTTTGATTTCCTTGCAGCTCTAACTTTTTCCGGTGCATCTCTATCACCCCGGGACTATTTCTTAGCCATATTCTTCAAGATCTCCCAACACCTTGTGTCTGTGTTGTTCAAGAAGAAACCTGAGCCTACTGAATCTAAATTGCTTCTGTCATGCTCATTGAGAGCGAAGTAGAAATTTTTTACTTATTTCTCCTTGTCCAGCCCATGATGTGGGCACCTCCGCAGCATGATCTGAAAGTGCTCCCATGTCTCAGAATATGTGTCACCGACCCTTTGACTGAAATTATGGATCTACCTCATGAGATCATTGGTCTTCTCTGGTGGAAAAAATCTTTCGAAGAACACCTCTATCATTTGATCCCAAGTCTCCATGATCTCATCATCAAGGTTATGCAACCATTCTCATGCATTTCCTGCCAAAGAGATGGAAACAACTTCAAGTAGAGTGCCTCCTGTGGAAACCGATCAATTTTTATCATATCACAGTTCTTTACGAAAGTGCTTATGTGAGCCACTGGATCTTCATTCTTCAGCCCATGATATGCTTGAGATTTGACCAAATTAATAAGTGTCAGATCAATTTTATATGTAGGAATATTTATTGCCTGCCTTTTAATATGCCCCTTTGACGTAGAAGAGGAAGAAGCCTTGATCTTCTCCCATATTGTTTTTTCTTCAGCCATTGCTTTTGGTTCAGAATCTGAATCCACGTCCTCAAGCTAATTTTGGATGTTATTTTCCTCGTCGTCTGATCCCGAAGATGGGACCTGTGATGATGATCGTGCGTAGTCTGTGCTATGTGTGCTCACCATGCACTAGTACCAACAAAAAAAGATGGATTTAAGTAAGCACAGTGGTAGAAGAAAGCAGAATGTGAAAGATAGATGATTAATTTCAAAAATTAAAATTGCAAATGAAAAGAAAAAGTATCCTAGAGTGGCCACTTGTAGCACTCGTAGTGCCGATAATTCCATTTTCCCCGACAACGATGCCAAAAACTTGACACGATTTGATCAAGAGTATAACGTAAGTTCATGTGTCAATGTAACATAGGCCTTGTGAGGCCCAAGTCAAACTCAGGGAAACGGAATTCTCGGTAGACTACTACTAACTACTCACGATCAGCTGAGCTGGTTTTAAAAGTTTGAGAATTGTTTTAAAAAAGAAAAATAAAACAAAAGAAAATAGAATGATCAATTAAATGGTTGGTTTAATCGATTTCAATGGAATCTTTAGGATTGTGGTTTCACTGCGGGTTCTCATTGCAATAAGTTTTACACAATTACCATGAAAAATCTCCTAATTCGGGTAGTGGCCTAGAATTAGAATTGCTCGCTTCCGCGATGCAATTCACTACCTTAACCTAAGTTGGTTCCTCATCAGTAGTAACCTATGCCTTAGATAATGTGCATGAAATTTAGGTCTAAAGGTTCCCACCATTAATCATACATCACCTTTTCCAAGGAATTTATTGATTAATGTGATTATCATTTCTTTTCAACCGTTAATTCTTCGTCAAAAGCAATTAAAGGTATTGGATTATCACTATGATGATCAAGCACAATGATATAATAGAGAAAATGATAGCATACCATGAATTTTAGAGACAAATTATGATAAACTATGTTGAAATTGTCATATAACGATCACCCGGGCTACTCCCGGTCCTAAAGACAAAGGGGATTAGCCCCGCATGTTCATCTCAGTAGAAAACATGGTGAAGGAAAGAGGAAACATGAAGGAAACGTGGATAGATGTGAAGTAACACCTGAACGGAGAAGATTCGGGTGTTCCTCGATGTGGGATGAGCGTTCTACAACCTTCCGGTGGTGGAAAACTCCTTCTAGAGCCTCCGGAACAATCGATGCGTAGCTCTAGCTCCGTTCTTCCTCCTCTCTTCTCCTCGAGACTTGTACAGTAGCTAATAATGTGATAGATGGCTTAGAGATGCTGTGTTTTGGTATAAGCACCACTTTAGACCACCAAAACATCACCACCGTATGATTAGACTGGAGCTGTAGATTAACCTCATCTGACGGCGTCGATACCATCGACGCGGGTCGATGGTATCGACTCACCCGGATACCGGCAGTCCTCTGCTTTTCTAGGTTTGCTCTGACATGATTTGAATACCATCGACTTCTGGGTCGATGGTATCGACACCTTAGCTGTCGCTTTTCTGTGGAATCCGACGCTTAAGCTGATTCTGCTGAGACAGGGTCAATAGTATTGACTATTTGGTCGATTGTATCGACTTGTAGAAATATGACTCACTGAAGCTATCTCGCTACCATCGACTTCTGGGTCGATGGTGTCGACTCATTCTGCTCTTTTGCGGCTACCTCTCTGTGGCCCTGTCGATACTATCCACAGCCGTCGATGGTATCGACAACTGTATATATCCATTTTGCTTGAAAATCAAAGATAAACTCAAATCAACTTTGATAACTTTGATAAATTTGATCATTCATACCAAATGAGATAAAACAAGGTAAATTTGATGCATACTGAGATTATAGGCTGAAGGAACTGAATCATGCAATATTACCCATGAAAATGAGCAATAACCACATAAAACACATATGAAACTAGCCTATAAAAGCGACTCAAAATCCTCGCATCACCATGGCCAAGGGACATCACCTACATGCAAAAAAAACAACTCCATAATTTGTGGACTCTGAAGGGCCATCGTATCTTGACCCCCTTAGGGTGGACATCGAGTTTCGTCACTTGGTGACCATCAGTTCTTGAAGCCTTATGTCACTAGGTGGAAAACCATCAATTGAGCACCCCTTCTAAGAAAACCATCGATCCAAGGGGACTCAAGAGAGAAGACCATCGACCTACCACCTCTAGTGATCACCGTAAGTTATCCCCACCTAAGGATGACCATCAATTTTCATCCATCTAGGGCGAACCATCGGTTGATGGCATCCAAGGTCATTCATCAATGAGAGCAAAATGCTAACTTACCCTAGAGAGATGTCACCATCAAGCCAAGGTACAACAAGTGCCCCAAGGTACAATCAACTCAAACATGACAAAAAACATGTGAGGAACAAAAATAATATGAAAAATTGTAAGAAAAACCTCAGATATGGGTAAATTATAGAAAAGTCCAAAACAAGCATAAAATTGCATAATTTGCTCAAATAATATCCAAACTGGTTCAAAATTGAAACTTAGGCTTGTCACAAAATATCAAAGCACCTCAACGGTATGATTAAGGTTTTAAGAATCTAATTATTATAATTAAAAATGTTCCACTATTGACCAAGGTCTAGGGTCTTACATCAGTCCAGAAAGACTTCGACCAAAATTCTCACTATAAAGCATCATTTAACTTTAGGAAAACATACTAATAACTTTTATAATGGGATCTAAATATTCTGAAGGCTTGATATAAATGTGAAATTAGGTTTAGGATAGTTGGACTTGACTGATAGCTTGATTTAATATGATATATAATAACTTGTACACTATGCCTTGTAAAAATGTAGTACATTGAGTAGACATGATAAGATATATGCTTCTGCTTAATCAAATATCTTCAAAATTCTTGTCTATACATCTCTTGATATCTAAAACACTATATAGAACATTAGATACACACGAGAGAAATGTTTTCATCATGAAAAGAGAAAGTGTGCAAATATTCAATTTAGTCAACAATATCCCCCTTATTGAAGATGACACACATTTAAAAAATAAGCAATATTTTAAGAAGAAAAATTGTACCTGAGTTTGCATCCCTTATGTTTCTTCAAAAGAGTGTGCTATGCTACATAATATATATGGAACATGGCAATCATTTCATAAGATAAATGAGAAACCATTCATATCAAGAGAACATATAAGACAAAGCAAAGGAATTAATTATCCATCTTAGTTAAGAGAAAGAAAACAAGAAGTTTCATGACTTTTATTTTCTTCTTGTTTTAATATTGACTTATTTCCCCCTCCCCTTTGTCATTTATAAAAAGTTTGGGGTGATAATCATGAATCCCCTTATAAAAGATACTCCCCCTTAATATAAGGCTTCTTATTAATAATGTTACTCAAAATTTGTGGTGAAAGATTGAAATACAAAATTTATCCACAAGAAGATCAGGCAGTATATAGGGAGGCAAAATAATCCCTCATTCTAACATAAGATAAAACAAAGTTACAATGCTCAACAATAAATACTAGAAAAATCAAATGAAATAAATCCTAAATGATGTTTATAAATTCCCAATGAGGCTAAGAACATAATCTATGTTAGGATCATGTACTATGAGAGCATCATCACCATAGTATTACTAAAGTTTCCGAATTCATATTGGAATGTTAACACACCACACAATCCAAACTATGGTTGGCAAGACTGCCAAAGAGTACAACATTGACGGTGGCTCAGTGCTCCATCTTGTGCTTTCTTTGTTAGGCGGTTACTGGTAATAGGGTTGTCAATGGGTAAGGGTTAACCCGCATACCCTTTACCCATACCGTGTAGGTGAAGGGTAAGGGTAAAGGATTTTCTTACCCTTTACCTGCATACCCTCTATCCTATAACCCACTACCTTAGTGGCTAAGGGTAAGGGTAAG
The DNA here is from genome assembly GCA_963693085.1 of Alisma plantago-aquatica. Classification (NCBI taxonomy): domain Eukaryota; kingdom Viridiplantae; phylum Streptophyta; class Magnoliopsida; order Alismatales; family Alismataceae; genus Alisma; species Alisma plantago-aquatica. The sequence goes on from OY856413.1 coordinate 1,008,932,133, forward strand.
ACATTACCCATACCCTCTAACCCGCTACCCGCCCATATTTATTTTAAGTATATTAAATATATAGTCATTGTGTTGTTTAGGTCTAGGTATTATTGGACATTATGCGGTCATCATTTTGTACAATATATGATATTCTTATCTACTTCATATATAGATAATTTGGAACCCCCTTTTAAAGATGTAGGACACATTCATATGAAGTAATGATATTTTATAGTTTGTGCACCATTTTATACTTTTTTATGTGGTCATTGATCGAGTATGATACACAATCTTAAGTTGTAAGACACAGTGAGATATAACAAAAAGATTTAATTGTTAATGTACCATCTGATACATATTTGGTGGTGTTATCTACATCATGTATGCTTAATTGTTTTTGTTATCAACAACATTTTGGAGGGTATAAGATATTTATATATGTAGCAATAACTTTTTGTGACATATTGCTATATAATATTATTTTAGTGTAGCATCCTTTGTTTCGGGGATGACTTATTTGTTCATAAACATATGTTAGTAGAACTATTATTTGTATAACAACTATTTATTTTCAATTCAAAAACTATATGTATAATCTTATAAAAGATTACTTAGAATCATGTTGAATAGTTAATAGTTATTATGGAGCATCTTGATATTTAACTTAAATACAAACTATTATTGGCAATATTAGCATAAATTTTTAGAAGACATATAAATCCCCACTTCACCCTTACCCTCCCCATTTACCCTGTGGGTAAGAGGGTAAGGGTAAGGGGAGGGTAAGAATATTGGTGGAGTGGGGAATTACCCATACCCTTACCTGCCACCCTTGGTGGGTAAGGGTAAGGGTAAGGTCTTACCCTCCCCATACCCTCCCATTGACAGCCCTAACTGGTAACTCTGGTTTAATTGTTTGGATTATGCGGTGTGTTACATTTCAATATGCAGTATGGTTGGCTATGTTGACCCATTGGCTTACTATTTTGACCGTCCCATGCTTGTGGATTCTGATAGGAGGTTGGTTAATATACTGTTGCAGGCTGCACTCTGGGTGGCTATCGTTGTGTCAATAATTGGTGTCACTATTTGGTGACATTACAATAAGTACTTTTATCTATGGAAAAAAGTTTCCCAATTCAAGGCCTTCATAGAGGTCAAGGCATACGCTTCAAGAAAAGTGGGCACACAAGAAAAGGTGAAGTGGGAAGCTATATCTTGAACTTGTGCTTGTGAAAAATGTTTATGATGAAGCCCATATGGTGGTGTAGGTTGGGAATAGTTAAATTTTGGAATTAGGGAGGATGGATACTAGGGTAAATATGAGTAGTATAATTTTCCAAGGAATTGGGAGTCAAGGCTTGCATATGTTCATTTAGATATGCCATGGCACAGTGTTAATAATCCATGTGTTTTTCAATTTGATAGGCAACCCCTTTAAAATAATCAAAGTCATTTTCATGGGTGCAAGAGGAGGGTGGAGGAGGAGGAGGTGGAGTAGGGTATTATGGAGCCTCTTCTTTTTTTCTAGACTATTTATAACCAAAGTCAATTCCCATTTTTTCAAAAGTGTTAATATTAATTCTTTGGGAAAGACATCCTTCGATGTAGCCTAAATCAAAGAGAGGTTCACCAATGGAATGCTCAATGATATGACATATGAAGTTGGAAAATGGTGGTGACCCATTTGATTCAAGCATCTCATTGGAGAGGAGCTTCACAAAAGTAATCAGATTTTTTTTAGAATAGCATAAATTAGATACATGCAAAATTGAGGAATTTCATTTTGTTGGCCCAAGGAGAAATATTGGAGCTAAAAATAAGATTGATAATAATTTAGGATTCTTGAGTGAAATAAGAGGCATAGAGAGTATCTCTTGTATCGTGATAAGTGGAACTAGGGAGAAGAAGAAACCTTTTAACAGAATTGAGGGAAACCTCTTCTTGCAAAAAAATGAAAATTGATTTAGAGGATTGTTAGTGGTGATATCAAGATGGTTTTCAAAATCAGTTTTGTTGATGTTAATAAATGTGTAAATAGTATCTTCATCAAAAGTAAAAGTATTACCATTGACCATGAATGAGAAAGAGAAAACATCTTTGTCTAAACAAACAAGATTAGCAAAGAATTCATGGACAATTGGGATTAAAAAAATGATAGCTTGGGGTAAGAAGTTCTTTGATATATTGAACCTTGAAGAGAGGAACAAGTTCAATCACCCATGAGAATGAAGAAACATCCACTAGTCGTTGAGGAAGAGGTGTCCTTGAATACAAGTTAAAGAACTTGTCGACAACAATAGAGTTGACGAAGGTGACGTCATTGATGATCACTAGTTGATCATCGTGCTTCTTTACCAAGAGTTTCTTCTTCCTCCCATCCCAAAAGACATCATTAGAAGTTTTGTGGTGGAAGAGTGGAGAAGAAAGCTCAAAGTAGAAGAGAAACAAGTAGAAAGAGGCTAGGTGGTGGAGTGCATCTCAAAAGTTAAGCAGGAGTAGAGGAAATTGCCCAAGGAAGTGAGAAGATGAGAGCTAAAGATGATGTGTAATGAATGAATAACATACGCCTCTTTTATAGACAACTGACTGATTCTCAGCCAAAATGGGTCTCTTTTGTATTTTGATCAAGGTACCCAACTGTACAAAAATGGCTAGTTTCAGTTGAAAGGAGCGTCGAATGTGTATTCTTGGTTGAACATTTCATTGACCATGGAGAGGTGGGTTGAACTTTTTATAGACTGAGATACTAGCTAGATGCAAAAGAAACATTGATAGAGGGGGCCTGTCGATGCAACTATTCTTCAATCGAGTGTGATTCTGATCGAACTAATCATTGATCTTGAAAATTTTCTATTTCAAGATTAAAAAAAATATGATTTGGCTAATGTAAGTAATGAATTAAATGATGGAAAAATTTCATATGATAATTTGAGATATTCAAATTACAAATAAAACAAATTTTATCTAATCTGAAAGTATGAGTGACATTGTTTTAGAAAAAGATCAAAATTGACATCTTCAAGAGGAAAAATGTTCAATTTTTCTTTAATAACTCAAAGTTGTTCCAAGTAAGAGGTTTAGTGAAACTATCATCGAAATGATTTTCAATATCAACATCATGAAGGCATATATCATTTTTGGCAATATAGTCCAGAAGAAAATGATGTCTTATCTCATTATGTTTAGTGTGGCTATTAAAATTGGACCATGAGCTAAGTTTATGGCACTAGTGTTATCACAGAAAATGGGATTCATAGATAGAAAAAATTATAATCACCTAATACTTAATGCATCTGAAGGATTTGTGTACAACAACAACCAACAACCATATATTTTGCTTCATCTGTAGACAGAGAAACAATAATATGTTTCTTACTAAACCAGGAAACCAAAGATTTACCAAGTAAGAAGCAACCACCTGTTGTACTTTTTTGATCAAAATGACAACCAACATAATCAACATCAGTATGAGACTGAAGATTAAAAGATTTGTTTTTTGGATACTAAATTCCATAGCCAATTGTTATGGACAAATATCTTAGAATGTGTTTAACGATGTGTAAATGTGTTTGCATTGGATTAGATTGAAATCTAGCACATAAGCCAACAGAAAAAATAATATCAGGATGAGAGGCAGTTAAATAACAAACTTCCAATGTATTCGTCTATATAATGAATTGTCAATAGATTTACCATTTCATCTTTGTTCACTTTAGTAGATGTGGCATTGGGGGTAGATACATGTTTACAATTTTCCGTATTAAAACATTTTATAAGTTCTTTTGTATATTTTTCTTGATTAAAGAAATACCATGAGGAGTTTTCTTTATTTGAAATTTAAGAAAAATGTTAGTTCTCCTATAAGAATTCATTCAAATTCTATTTTAATTATGTCACTAAATTGAGTGCAAAGAGATTCTTGAGATGCACCAAAAATGATATCATGTACATATATAACAAAAAGGAAATCTGAATTGTATTTCTTGATAAATAAATTAGAATCCTACATATATCTGAACAATAAGTAAATTTGAATCATATTTCTTGATGAATAAAGTAGAATCCAATTCATCGATAGCAAACTCATTTTGGAATAGAAACCTTTAAGGCGATCATGCTAATTTCTAGGAGCTTTTTTAAGTCCATAGACATGATCAATGTGTTTTTATTCTTTAAAACCAGGAGGTTGAGCAATATATAGACATGATCAATGTGTTTTTTCTCTTTAAAACCATGAGGTTGAGCAATATATACTTCTTCTTCAATTATTCCATTTCAAAAAGCATTTTTTACATCCATTTGGAATAGTTTGATGTTTTTATGTGTAGCTAGGGCTAAAAACATTCTAATTGATTCTATCCTAGCTACATGAGAATACGTCTCATCAAAATCTATTCCTTCTTGTTGTTTGTAACTTTGATCAAATAATCTATCTTTATTAGAACAACTTTCCCGAATTCTTTTTTTTTCTTTTCAAAAATACCCATGTTTCCTAATAATTGTTTTATCTTTAGGTCTTGGAACCAGATCCCATACATCATTTTTAGTGAATTGATTAAGTTATTCTTGCATACATATAATACAATAATCATCTTTAAGAGATTCATCCACTTTCTTACATTCATCAAATGAGGCAAAAGCAAAATTAGCTTCATATTTAAGAGATAATCTTGTTCTTACTTTGTCAAAAGGATTTCTAATGATAAGTTTTTGCATATGATCTTTGATTATTTTTGGTGTGGGTTATGGTGTATTTATAATTTGTTCTTGATGTTTTTTATTTTCAAAATCATTATCATCTTTTGTTGAGATAGTTAATTCTTTCATGATAGGAATAATATCATTTTCTAAGTTATCATTGATTGAGGTTCCATGAAATTTTGTATGAATTAATTCTTTTACTTTCTTTGAGATAAGATTGTAAATTATTGAAGCTTTAATAGTGGTAAAATATCCCAAAATGAAACCTTTTTGTGATTTAGGATCAAATTTGTCTCTATCATCTTTAATTTTAAGAATATAACAATGTGCTTCAAAGGTATGAAAACAATCCATTCTTTGCCTTCTAGAGAAAGGTTTTTCACATGAAGTCTGTGGATGTATAGAAATATGATTTCAAACATAACAAGAAGTGTTTGTGACTTCAGCCCAAAACATTTTAGGAGAACCATATTCTAAAAGCATAGTTCTAGCCATTTCTTGTAAAGACCAATTTTTTCTTTCAACATTACCATTTTGTTGTGGTGTTCGAGGAGTAGAAAAATTATGGCCATAGCCTTTTAAAGAATAAAATTCTTTAGATTTATGATTTTCTAACTCACCACCATGCATATTTTTCTTTGAAGTTGACTTTCTATTCTAGATAAAAAAATTGATAAAAAAACTAATAGTATCATATTTACCAAAAAAGAAAATGAACCGATTTATATATACTGTAATAATCAATATTCACAAAAAATAGTTTTACCACCTATTGATTGAGTCCCCATGGGACTATATAAATCCATATGAATAATTTCAAGTGGATGAGTAATACTAAGCATAAATTTTGATTTGAAGGAAGTTTTAACTTATTTACCTAAACTACATGGCACATAATTTTTAGGTTTATCAAAAGATATTTTAGGTAAATCAATAACTAAATCATATTTTATTAATTTTCTTATTATACAAGTACTAGCATGTCCAAGTTTTTTATGCCATAAAGTTTGTGTGTCATCATTTGCAATAAGATATTTTCCTCAAATATAATTAATGGATTTTGATTGAAGTATGTGTAGATTGCCTACTCTTTTTTCTTCACAAATGACACTGCTAGTATTTTATTCAAGTAATTTGCAGTGAATTTTGCTAAATAACACATCATACCCACTATCAAAAAGTTGACTAACACTAAGTAGATTGTCATGCAAACCATCAACTAGAAGCACATTTTTAATAGAAATATTTGATCCAATGTACCAATTCTATTGTAGTACCTTTACCATTAATGCTGAAGGTAACAATACCATTTCTTTTCTTTTTGAGTTTGTTGAAAGCTTTCTTATTTCTAGTCATGTGCTTTGAGTAGCCTCTATCAACCACCCAATAATGTGATAATAAGGGATTTTTGGTTCCCAAGTGGAGTCCTTGATGGTTATAAATAGAAAAATTATTGAATGGACATATCTTCTATACTTTTATATTTTTTAGATAGTCAAGGTAAACATGTTTTTTCAGATAGAGACACAACATGTGTAATTAGATATAAAATGCTAAAAAAATGATAGTAGTATTTTTAGTCGACCTGTGTTTCGATCGAAGAATCCCTCGATTGAAGTATTTGTAGGCCGAGAGGCAGTCTGTAGGAAAATATGTTTATTTCCCTATTCAATAAATATATTAAAATAAATATATATCAACTTGAGAAAATGACAAAGAAATTTCCATTTAATTTTTTGTCATTCTCAAGTGTATTCCCAAATTTGACGTAAGTTTTAGGGCTTTAGGAACCCAAACCATTTTGATAGATTACTTCTTGCGATAAGAACATGTAAATGAGTAGTGTCCAACGCGTTGATAATAACAACATGACACACATGACATTTGATTTTTCTTTATAACTGTTTGAGAATTAATCAATTTGTTCTTTGGCACATATGTGGTTTTGTTCCTTGGTATATGTGTTGTTTTGTTCTTTAGCACATATCCCAAACCTCTCCGTCCAACTTGCTTGTAAGATGTATCTAGAACTTTATCATGATTTTTGTTTCCTTGCATTAATCTGACAATATTAGCTTGTAGTGTACTATTTTATTCGATCAATCTATATAAATCATAGTTTAAATACACAACATCAGAAAGAAATGTGTCTTTTTAATCTACTAAAGCATCATAGTTTGAATGATTGCATAAAACAAGTAGATATTGATAGTAATTTATTTGGCAACTAATCCAACCTTTTCAAGAGAGATGACTGTTGTTATATTCTAGCACAAGCAATTGAGCTTTGTAACCTTCAACATAATCCTTTAATGCACTATATGAAAGTTTAAGAGTGTCATTTTCCATATTTAAACAATCCATATTTTGATAAAGTTCATCAACTATTTTAGCAAGTTTCTTCTTTTTGTTTTTGCATTCAATATATTTATTATGAGTTTCTTCAAGAATGCCAATAATTTCCTTTTTAGGTAAATGAAAAATATCTACCTCATTTGGTTCTTCTTCATCCATGGTAGTTTTAGCCATGAAACATTCAACTTCTTCATCTTCAACATCACTTTCACTTTCTTCACTTGATGCATCCCATGCAACTTTGTAGGACTTGTCCTCTTTGTCCTTTTTCTTCTTGAATGAGGTTTTCTTGCTTTTGCGTGTCTTAGGACATTCATTATTTATGTGTCCTTTATTTCCACATTCAAAACACCTAGAAGTAGAAGAAGAGGAAATACTAGAATTTTTGTTACAATAAATCTTTTATACTTATTACCATTCACAATTAAGGCATCTTCATAATCATCATCACATATATTGCTTTTAGATTGTGTGATGATTTTAGTGGAAGCTTTGGTGGTGGATTTGAGAGACACACCCTTCTTCTTGGATTTATTTTCTTCTGCTTTTATTCTTGCCTCTTCCTAGAGTTTTACCTCATGTGTCTCCAAGTTTCCAATAAGTTGCTCCATCGTCAATGTAGATCACTTGATTCTTCTATAGCAGTTCCCTTATCCTTGAACTTAGGAGGGAAGGATCTAAGTATTTGAGATACTTGTTCCTCCCCACTCATACTCTTTTCTAAGGAACTCAAAGCATTTATAAGGGTAGAAAATATAGCATACATTTCATTAATAGTCTCAGTTTTAGTTATCTAGAATCATTCAAGCTTATGCTTCAACATACTTTTTTTTTACTTTTCACTTGTTTAGTTCCCTCATGTGTCACAAATAGTTTTCTCCAAATTTTGTATGCATATTCACATGAGGAAATGCAATTAAAGTCACTAATAGATAGATATTATAAAGAATACTAATAGTTTTTGTCTTGAGTGTTGCTTTTTTTTACTATGTCCAATCCCTTTTCGAACTCCTCCTTTGGAAGGGTGTATGGGAGAGATACCCTTTTCCACAAGTCGATGCTTATGCCTTGAATGTAGAACTACATTCTTCTCTTCCAATATGTTTAGTTTGATATGTCAAACACCAGTGGTTGGCTTACATGATATCTTTTGAGGTTGACGTTGCCGATCAAACTTTCCCCAATCCTTTAAGACCTGTTACGGATTGTTGAAGACCTGTTCTGATACCAATTGATAGATCTAGAGGGGGGTGAATATAGATAATTTGATAGTTTTAATAAAAAACTAAATGTTAAAGACAAGATAGAAATCAACCATAGGAGGAAATGATATAGAGTGGTTTTGTCAAATGATGCCAGTCCACTACCCAGTTGTTTCCCACTAGTATTTGCAAGAATTAACTCTTATTTACCTCACAAGGAACAATACACAATACAATTCTTACCCTCTTCTTTAACAACAACGGAAGAGTACCAGACCTTCACCTCTTCTTTATCGGCAACATAAGAGCACCAAACTTTCACCTCTTCTATAAAGAATTTGAAGATCACCAATGAGAAGACTACTTCTTATCTAGAAGGTCCCTAGACAACCTTCTCACAAGAAGTAGTCTAAGAACACTCAAACAAAATTTGAACAAGATCGGAGAAATAGGAAGAAAAAAATTAATTACAATTCACAAATATCCTATATCAAGCTTATGAGCCACTTCCATTGTAGATAGAACAAATATTGAGTGGTGGAAAAGGGCACTTGTATAGAACATAAATATTATATCTAGTAGGAATTCACAATACTTTAATCTGAGCTGAAATATGCAAGAATGGAGTGCTCAAGTGTATTTTGAGTGTCCATGGGACTATCTTATTTATAGGAAAAACTTAGGAATACATGGGATAATTTTTGGGTAAGTTTTGGATGCCATTAGAGCCAAACTAGCTGTTAGACTAATAAAACATTTGATAACAATGACTAATGGAGTGCTCAAAGTAATTTTTTAGAAACTTCTTCGGTCTAACTGTACTTCAACTTAAGGACCACTTGGCTGAATTGTACTTTGACCGAGATTTGTTTTCTTTGGAAATTTTACAACAAATCTTTTTCTTCAATGTCTATTTTAACCAAGAAGACTTCTGCTTGATCGGGAAAGAGTTCGTCCTAGGATGACTTTGGTTCAGGAAGACTTCGACCAAAATTGTCACTGTAAACTAGCATATAACTTTTTGAAAATACACTAACTGGTTTTTCTAATGGGATATAACTATCCTAAAGGCTTGATGTAATGGGGTATTAGGTTTAGTATATTTGGACATGACTCATAGCTTTATTTAACATGATTCTAATGACTTATACATTATGCCTTGTACAAATCTATTACATCAAATAGACGTGAAAAAATAACCACTTGTACATAATCAAATATCTTTAAATTCTTGTCCATACATATCTTGATCTCTAAAACACTAGATATCATGTTATATACAAAACAAAGAAATATTTTCATCATTAAAAGAGAAAGTGTGCAAATATCTAGTTTAGCCAACATCTACTGAAACATACTAGATCTTGGACCCTACCCTAGAACTTTGACCTTTTGGTCTTGGCTAAAGAAGGTCAAAGGTTAGACCTAAATAGATGTTTAGTATAATCCTAGTGATCTAATACATGAATGTATCACCTTAATGTAGCCTAATGTTTTCACATTAGACTTAGGTTAATAATGGATACATAAAATATGCCACATAACTCATTTTGGTAGTAATGTAAAGATAAGGAACTTAATTGGATGAATAATTTAGATAATGGGCCATTAATAGGACATATGACATATCTCATAAAAGGAAGTATCAAAAGTGGAAACAAACTTCAAATTCATAATCTACGTATCAAAATTAGCCTACATGTCAAATTTCATCTAATTTGGACCACCTTGAAATATTAGGATAAGTTTAGGAGAGAGAAAATGAGTAAAAGACATAAGTAATGAATAATGTGATTATATAACTTCAAAAGATGTAAATAATTGAAATTATTATTCCAACACATCAAAGATAGCTTTTGGATTAAGTTTGGTCCAATTTAAATGTTGTTTGTGCAAGTTATGCAATTTTAGGTACATTCTGGACTTTTTTGTAACTTACCCAATTGGGAGGTTTTCTTTGCAAATTTTCACATGAATTATAATCCTGATATATTACCTTACCATTCTCGAGTTTTTGAACCATGGGGCGCCTAGTTGCACCTTGGTTTGAAGGTGTTTCTCTCTAAGGGCATTTTAGGGATTACCCTCTTTATAAATGAACTTATCTTTAGAAGCTATCAACCAATGGGGTTATTTGTTTGATTGGAGGTCAGTGGGGATGATCTATAAGTCTCCATAAACTGAAATTTGATATTCAAGAAGCCTCTATGAGATGTCCTCTTGCATGACCACGAAAGCCCTAGGCTAAGGACACATGGAAAACTCCATGGACACCTCATGCTTGACTTCTTCCTTATCCGTAAAGGTTTGTATGTCTATGGGAACCCTTATCATTGTAGACATGGAAATTATTTCAAACCTCATGCTTGACTTATTCCTTATCCATAAAGGCTTTCATGACCATGGGAACCCTTATACATGGACACATGGAAATTCCCATAGACACCTCATGTTTGACCCCTTTCTTTATAAAGCCATATCGACCCCTTCCCACCTCCCAATTTGAAAACTCTTGATCTACTTTTATTTACTACATCTTAGATCATAATTACTACTCTATTTTTCCACGAATGTGTTGTCCCAAGGTAAAAGAGGTTGCCTACCTTGGTGAAGAAGGCTCCTAGGGTTCCAAATTTGCTATATTTAGGGTTTCTAAAGCTCCTCCTTGGCGATTTTGACCAAAAGTAGTAGGTTTCCTCCTTTCCTTCAATATTCTCATGTTTTTTGTCTTTCTTCCACCTTCTTCCAGGTCGGGACCATAGCCTTCCATGGTGAAACCCCACCTAGATCCCTTAAACACCCCATCTCCATGTTCTTTTGTTAGGGTTTTTCACCTTTAAAGTGGAGAAGGTGCTTTTTACTCAAGACAGGAGATTTGTTGGAGAAACCAGCCTCTCTAGATAGGGAACCTTGCTACTTGGACCTTTCCACCTTCCCTAGAGGTTCTTTGGAGACCTAGACTTGGATCTAGAAGTGACCTTGGACTATTAGACTCTGAAGTTAAGTTATGTTTACAGACCCAGTTATTCATATTGAGCAATTTCTCTCTCTTATTATATGTTTGTAGACACAATTATTCATATTAAGAAATTTCTATATCTTATTGTATGTTTGTAGACCCAATTATTCATATTGAGCAATTTCTCTCTCTCTCATTGTATGTTTGCAGACCCGATTATTCATATTGAGCAATTTCTCTCTCTCTTTGTATGTTTGCAGACCTGATTATTCATATTGAGCAATTTCTCTCTCTTATTGTATGTTTGCAAACCACATTATTCTTGTTGAGAAATTATCCTATATTATTCTTTGTCTTGGTCCTATGGACATTAGCCTACACAATATCTTCTTCTCTTGGAAAATATGCTTCATGCAAAGCATCTTATTTGTTACTGATCTTGGGTTCATGTTTGGACATTCTCTTGCTTCTATATTATGCTTTGTTCGTGTTGGAACTCTATATGATGACATGTGATGTCTTTTTCCCACTTGTGAGGTGGATGTATATGTTGGTCTCTTTTGTGGTGATTAATTTGTATTATGTGACTATACTTTCTACTTGCCTCTCTATTAAACATGCTATGTGAATTAGTTACACTAGAGTAGTGTAATTGCATTATTTTTTGGGCAGTATGCCCCTTTTATTATTGGTATGGAGGTGGTGGTGCCCCATAACCGGGTTTCAAGTTTGTGAGACTTGGCCTCCTTTATCTTTATGTTGTTTTAGGGCATTGCTTATCTCACATGCATGCAGGTTGATGATCATTGTAGGGGTGTGTGCCCTACTTTCTTTACTTGTGCTAGTATGGCACAACTTTATTATTTTATTTATGACAAGTACCTCTTTTATCATGTGATGATGAATCATTTCTTTTATGCCCTTTTGGGTAGTACTTTTATCTTTCTTGGGAAGCCTTCATTTTGACATCCTATATTCCAAATTTTGCTCAATTTTCCTATTTAATACACATACCAGCCTTTGCTGATGTCATCTATTTTCTCTTCTTGTCGTGGTATGCTTCCAACCCTAGGTGGAGGACAATGATGACATGGAATGATGATGTGGATATAGCTTAAGGAGTTGTAGCTTGGAGATAATCTTGATATGGTTTAGATTCCCCTCTACTTAGATCATTATGTTGTATCATACATGTAAACCCTTGTGGGATATTATGATGTACTTTTGTAATCTTTTGTGAAAATGAATATAGTCATTTTTTTAATTCCGCTACTACACTTTGGTTGTTTTGAATACTATTTATTAAAATTTGAAAATTTTACACCTATTCCAGCACATCTTTGAGTGTGTTTTGAATGAATGTTTTATTCTTCAAATTTTAGTATGGAGGCGATCCCCTCTTGGGTCCTACTCCTTACAACATGGTATTAGAGCCCATACTAGTTGAAATCTAACTATTTCAATTTTGTCTCCCTTATTAGAACCCTAAACTTTGAGAGTCACCCTTTAGGTGAGATGTTTCCCTAGAATTTTCCTAAGTGGACCATGAGATAGTGAAAGGTTGATGTTTAGTAAACCTAATGTGATGAGGTTAGATGATCTTACCTAACCACATAGATGGATGATGATTTGTATCTCTTTATGCCATACAGTTTGATTTGAGGATGTAGGTTATGAGGAGATAGTAGGGTAAGGAGGTATTGTTATGGATAAATTGTGACTTGGTTTCCACATTGGTTTTGAGTTCGTCTTTGTTTTATATCGCATGGTTTTTTGAATAAAAATATATTTTTAGTTATATTACTATATGTACAATTTCTTTTGGATTTTATCGAAGTTTTTCTTGAACTAAGTCATAATGAATAATTTTTTGAAGCATGGATAGTGAACCCCTAGAAATAGTTGGAATAGAATCATAACCCTAGTTTTGTATATGAAGAAGTGACTAGGTATATGTATGATGGTATAAAGGTGTAGTTGAGCTACCCTATGAATTTTGGATGTTTATGTAGGGTTGTTAGTTTAGAGACACAAGGGACCTAAAACTCAACCCTAGATGGTTCTGACTTATTAGTTCGATACATGAACAACATAAATCTCTAAAACATTTCACAACTAAAAGGTATGTGGATAATCCTAAATGTTGTTTTAGTTTGACTTGTTAGGTTGAACCTTTTAAGGGGTGGAAAGTAATTGGTTCTTGATGTTTGGATCAATTTATTTTGAGGACAAAATCCTTTTAGGGGGTGGAGTGTTGTAACATACAAGATCTTGGACCCTACCCTAGAACTTTGACTTTATGGTCTTAGCCAAACAAGGTTGAAGGTTAGACCTAAATAGATGTTTAGTATGATCCTAATGATCTAATACATGAATGTATCACCGTAATGTAGCCTAATGTTTTCACACTAGTCTTAGGTTAATAATGGATACATAAAATATGCCACACAACTCATTGTGGTAGTAATATGAAGATAAGGAACTTAATTGGTTGGATAATTTAGATAATGGGCCATTAATGGGATATATGACATATCTCATAAAAGGAAGTCTCAAAAGTGTAAAAAAACTTCAAATTCGTAATCTACATATCAAAATTAGCCTACATGTCAAATTTCATCTAATTTGGACCACCTTGAAATATTAGGACAAGTTTAGGAGAGAGAAAATGAGTAAAAGGCATAAGTAATGAATAATGTGATTAAATAACTTCAAAATATGTAAATAATGGAAAAATTATTATTCAACACATCAAAGATAACTTGTGGATGAAACTTCATATTGAGAAATTTCTCTCTCTTATTGTATGTTTGTAGACCTAATTATTCATATTGAGCAATTTATCTCTCTTATTGTATGTTTTTAGACCCGATTATTCATATTGAGAAATTTCTCTCTCTCATTGTATGTTTACAGACCCGATTATTCATATTAAGCAATTTCTCTCTCTCATTGTATGTTTGCAAACCCACTTATTCATATTGAGCAATTTCTCTCTCTTATTATATGTATGCAAACCACATTATTCTTATGGAACAATTATCCTATATTCTTCTTTCTCTTGGTCCTATGGGCATTAGCCTGCACAATATCTTATTCTTTTGGAAAATGTGCTTCATGCAAAGTATCTTATTTGTTATTGATCTTGTAATCATGTTTGGACATTCTCTTGCTTATTTATTATACTTTGTTCATGTTGGAACTTTATATGATGACATGTGATGTCTTTTGCCCACTTGTGAGGTGGATGCATATGTTGGTCTCTTTTATGGTGATTACTTTGTATAATCTGAATATAATTTCTACTTGCCTCTCTAGTAAACATGCTATGTGAATCGGTAGCACTAGAGTAGTGTAATTGCATTGGTTTTTAGGGCAGTATGCCCCTTTTATTATTGGGATGGAGGTGGTGGTGCCCCATACTCGGGTTTCAAGTTTGTGAGGCTTGGCCGATGTTATATATTTGGGAGTTTGGTAGTACATCATTCTCTATCAGGTTTCAAGTTTGTGAGACTTGGCCACCTTTGCCTTTATGTTGTTCTAGGGCTATGCTTATCTCACATGCATGCAGGTTGATGATGATTGTAGGGGTTTGTGCCCTAATTCATTTACATGTGCTAGTATGCCACAACTTTATTGTTTTATTTATGGAAAGTACCTCTTTTATCATGTGATGATGAATCATTTCTTTTATACCCTTTTAGGTAGTACTTTTCTCTTTCTTGGGAAGCCTTTATTTTGAAGTCCTATATTCCAAATGTTGCACAATTTTCCTATTTTATGCACATACCAGCCTTTGCTAATGCCATCTATTTTCTCTTCTTGCTGGGGTATTCTTACAACCCTAGGTGGAGGACAATGAAGACATGGTGTGATGATGTGGAATAACTTAAGAGTTAAAGCTTGGAGACAATCTTGATATGGTTTAGATTTCCCTCTACTTAGATCCTTATGTTGTATCATACATGTAAACCCTTATGGGATATTGTGATGTACTTTTGTAATCTTTTGTGAAAATTAAATATAGTCATTTGTTTAATTCCGCTGCTACACTTTGGTTGTTTTGAATACCATTTATTGAAATTTGAAAATTTTACACCTATTCCAGCATACCTTTGAGTGTGTTTGGAATGGATGTTTTATTCTTCAAATTTAAGTAAGGACATGATCCCCTCGCAGGTCCCACTCCTTACATCTTCAACTCCTAGAAAGAAGTTAGGAAATCCAAATCACGTTTGACATTATTTGGGTTCCATGAACATCTCTTAAAATGTTATCGAGACTCAAATATATATATATATAAGACTTTATTTCCCATGATACATATAGAAAATAATCACAATTATCACCCATGTGAAGCGGTAGACGTCAGGCTCCCGAAGGTGATCATACGGGCGATCTAGGTTTCCGAAGGCGACGACAGCGTCGGGCTTGGGGGAGGGGTTCGACCGCCGGCGAGCGCCACCCACTCCCCCTGGGCATCTACCTCGACTCGTGCTTGCTGGTCGCGGCCCCTAGCTGAGCTTCTGCACCATCTCCTTCCTCCTTTCCTCTTTTAGCGTGATCCGGTTTTGGGCGACGGGTTCTTGCTGGCCGCCAGGGATCCCGATCAAGCGCCCTCTTCGACCGCGGCAGTGCTGGGGGCGACGCTGGCTCGGGACAACGAGGAGGAGATGGCGGTTCTTGGCCGGTGTGGGGTGGGTGGCGGATCATTGCTTTAGTTTTGTTGTCTTCTGTTTAGGTTTTTTTTCTGTTTAGGTTTGTTTGTCTGTGGCAGGTTTCTTCTGTCCTTTTAGTCACTGTCTATCGGCGTTTCCTAGTTGTTAGGTTTGGCTTTGACCCTCCAGTAGGAGTGCTTGTTTTTTTTGTAGTGGTCATTTGTTGGTCGTGTCATGCCTCGGGTTCCTTCTTTGGCAGACGGTGAGCTTTGGCAACCCTTGGTGCTTTAGGCAGAGGAGGAGGAAGCTGGGTTTGGGCTTCGTGCAGGTCTTCCACCCCCTATTCGCAGTGGTGGCCGGGAGTGGTGGTGGAGTTCCCAGCACCCTCTACTACCCACCTTTGTATCCGCATGAGCCATCCTTCCTTTGTATCTGCATCGTTGGGGTTTGGCCTCCTTCTCGGGTCTCCTGGTTGGTGCAACCTTAGTGCTCGTCACTGATAGTTGTGTTTCTCATCCTATTTTGTGGGGCGTTGTGTCTGTGTTGTTAGGTCTGTGTCGTTGCTTTGCGGTTGAGCTCTTTGTCTGGTAATCTATCGTTGTCTTCATGATGGTAATCTCTGTCAGCGGCTTTGCAAACTCCTCTTCAGATATACTCATAGGTTCTTGTAGATTGATGAATTCCATCCCAGATAGCTTCTTTAGACAGCCACTACAAGAGGTGGATGATGCATAAGCGTACCTATCACATCCCAATCTGAGCCTTGTGCTATGTCTTTCTGCAAAAGAAGTTATTGCTTGGTTACGTGATAAGAGATGGCTATCTTGTAGATGCCGTATGGCTTACTTTTAATGATATTGAGCTATTTAAAAAAAAAAATAGTCACAAAAGTTTACATAAGCACATTGGAAGAGGCGCGAGCTACAAATTAGGATACCAAACCTTTATAAATAGTAATCTCAATGACCTAAAGACAAAATAAAAAGGTATGATATGAATGGATCTTCAAGTATAACTAAACGTGAACACACTTCTTTAGTTATCTGGTATATATGTTGAAGTTAATATTCACTAGATGCAAGTCATTGAGAAGGTATAATATGAATGGATTTACTAACTTTGATCTACTATTAGATTTTCTTAGATATTAGGCATCCATCTTATCATTGTTATTGTTGCATACATATAGTTCATCAATAAATGATACAATCTTTTTGTCTTTGGTAAGACAATATGTCTTTTTACTTGTCAATGCAATATGTAAAGTTTTGACTTTCTAAGTACATCGATCAATTTTTGAGTAGATGTTTTGTTCCTAGTACAAGTTGTACTTGGATTTATCATATGCATTTGAACTTATGCATTTGAACTTATGCATATATGTGTTAGGATAGGAGTTTTAATTAGACCTAAATAGAAACTAGTATTTGATTATACTATCAGAAAACAATGGTTTTTGGATGATTTTAAGTGAATGAGCTCATTATAGATTTTTGTGCACGAAAAAAGATAGTTGACAGGGTATAACTACTTTTTATATGTGTATTACATGGTGAATAATAGGAAGGAGGATGGTAGGGAAATTGTTAATTTTGTTTGATTGCCAAGTGGATGGGTGAAGAGGAATATTTCATGAGGAAGTTATAAGTAAACTGACCTATTTTGTCCTAGGGAAAATGATAATGCAGAAGAAAAAATTTGGAGAGAGACACTAATCTTAAGTCTTTAAATTTCTTCATGAATTTGCTATATACATGTACCAAAAATTTCTTTTAACTAACTTTTTCTCCAAATATCTCTCTGAAACTCCCATGTGACATAAAATTAAGGTGGAGAGGCTTAAAATGAAAGGATTGGGACTGGAAAAAAAGTAATGGCTGGGATCTAATGGGAGGTATCCACTCATTCCATTAATAACTAGCTCACATCCATCCAAAACATAATATAAAAATCACAAAATGGAAATGTCACTAAAAGAATGCATATGAAATCCAAAGTCTTAAAGTTAAAGTAGAAAATAAACTAAATATTACAAAATTTCATCAAAGGAAGTTATTCACCCATATGGGTGTCCTAACTAGTAAGTATGCAATAAACTCAATTTGAGATTTATGATGCTAATTTATCCCTATTTTAGAGAATTGGTTGATTTTGTGGTAAAATGGGAATATTATTATAAAATTTAGAATTCATTCTTATTTTATCGAACTCTATTGATATCAATCTCGATTGACACAATTTTTTTGCTGTGGAGTAATTTTTTATGAAACCTCATGTTTTCATTAGTTTTTGCCCTAATTTGACAGGTTTTAGTCATTTAGGGTGAAAATAGCTCAACACTTCATATTATGAGATGGAAATTGCTACAATAGTTTGAAGTGATTTATTTTATAATAATTTTTTGTTGGTTATGATATTTTAGATCTATGAAGATGAAATCACCTTCTTTGTTAGAAATCAACTATTTTGCCAAGATTTTTGATTGAAAGAACTCAAATTGATTGGAAATTATCCTTTAGTCATGGTTTTCATAGATCAGATTCAAAACCTAAAGAAAATTATTGTATCATATTCTATTTTATCTATGTTTGGTCAATGAGATTCTCTTAAATTTTTTTAAGCATATACGATCTAAATAACTAAAATAATTGATTGATGGTGAATGATTTTAGTTGAAACATAATATATTATAGTGGCACATGTGTATCTGAGTTTGTCTAAATCTGTTGTAGTGAAACACATCCTAGAGTGTGCTATTATATATCTTTATCTCTTTCACTTATTAATCTATGATGATAAATTGCATATCCCTTCCAATGTTATTTATTCGATGATCAATTTAGCTAGTTAAGGCTATTCACAAGTTTTAAATACCGGTGGTTCAATGCAATTCAATTAAATCAATTAGCAACGTTTAGTGTGAAAGCCCAATAGTTTCACAACATAGATAGTTTTAGTATATCCATATATGTTCGTATTATTAAGTTTAAGTGAGAACAATGTTGAGAATCTACAGTTCAATTGTATTCTTTTTTAGAGTGCCAAAAATACATAAAACTGTTGAGTATTGTTTTCAGTAGTGAAATGTAGTGCAAAATGCAAACAAAAAAGAATGATTTAGTTATATCCTAAATGTAATAAAAAGCTTAATAGATCATTATGTAGTGAAATTTTAGAATTAATTAGACTTTTAGATGCCCTGGATACCATAGATCCTTTACATGTGTCTTCTCCACAATCGAGGAAATGGCTTACCCACTAGAACTGTCTAATAGAGAAAAATAGAGTGTTCCAACAAGGCACTAGGGGTTAATCCTAGTATGAATGACCTCTTCATTTATTGTAGGGGTATCCAACATTAACCAAAGATTCTAGTGGTACCTAGTTTAGTTACTACCCGATGAGTTCTCCATTGTATACAGTTTAAGCTAGAGTGCTTTGAATCTTTTCCTAAGAACACATGTGTGAAGGAGAAGTCCATATTATCTGTGTTTCTGATATAGCCTCTGAGTCTAGTCCTGGTGAGGCTAATGAATTCATATTCATCCTAGATTTAGATGCATCTTAAGTATAGTTTTTGCATTCATTTTCACCATTTTAGCTTAGAACTAGCTTGCATTTAGGTTTTCAATATTTTATGATAATTTATAAGGTTTTCAATCTAATTCTTATTTTTCATGGTAGGTTTGAACTTCTTTACATGAGAGGAGAGTAGTAGGCAGTGGTCCCGCTAGTTGGTGACTACACATGTCCATTTCATCCTCTTATGGCTTCTCCTACATCCTAGTGTCTGTTGATTATGTATCTAAATGGGTAGAAGCCATTCCCACAAAGTCCAATGACTCCAAGCCAGTGATCAAACTATTCAAAGATATTATCTTTCCATGCTTTGGAGTCCCCCACGTCGTCATTTTTTATTGGGGGCTCACATTTCCTTGTGTACAACTTCGAAACCTTCCTCCGTAAGTATGGTGTCTCCCACTGGGTAGCTACACCATACCACCCTCAAATGAGTGACCATGTGGAGGTGTCCAATAATGAAATCAATGCTATTATGGAGAAGACAGTCAACAGACACGACACAATTGGGCCAAAAAGATGAACGATGCACTCTGGACATATAGAATTGCCTAAAAGACTCCCCTCAACACTAAACATTTCCACCTCACCTATGGTAATTCTTGTCATCTACCAGTGGAGCTTAACTTTGAACTCCATGCCACAAAAGTGAACCATGCATTTTAACTTTAAGAGCTTGAAGAGTTACGGCTGACTGCTCACAAAAATGCATGCATCTACAAGGAGCACAGAAAGATGTGGCATGATGGCCACCTAAGAGGAATGATTTGCAAATCAAATATCAAGTATTAAAGAGGAAATTCCTGAGCTTCCCATGGAAGATCAAGACCCAATGGTCGGGTTTGTTCATCATCAAGCATATCTTTCCTTATGGAGCTGTCATAATCTGGAGTGAGAAGATTGGAGAATTCACAATCAATGCTCAACAACTCAAACACTATTTCACTATCACTGATATGTAGGGCAACCAACCTCTCTCATTTCTTCCTCCAACATATATGATTGATTTTTAGGCATTGAGCCAATGATGTTGAACAAAGGCACTTCTCAGGAGGCAACTGGAGTGTTACTTTTGTTTCTAGTTGTTTCCAGATCATTTAGTTAGTTAGTGCATCTCACGATAAGATCCCTAGTTCTAACAATTCTGATTTTAAGTGAATGGCTATTGTTGAATGAAGAACAACCACATACCATGGTCCAACCAACATAGTTGGTTCTTCCTCTCCATCTTGAATTTAGTGTTTTCTTGGGGATGAGAAAATAAGTTCAAGGTGGAGTGTGGGTGGTATGTATTCTACTCTCTAACCACACCTATCTGTTTGAGCTTATGATCTCATCATTGCATACCTCATGCATTTAATCTTAGATTATATTTTTCAAAAAAATTCTATCTTTAGAGTAAACAAAGCCATCACCTAACCGACTTAGATTCAAATTTTCTACTTGCATGGATGCGTATCATCATCTACTAACTTACCTTACTCAAAGCAAAATATCAAAATAACCATTTTTTAAACAACCAATGGCTAGAAATCATCCTATGTGTTTTAGGAACCCAAACATCATGTTTTCTTGGAAAAGATGGCAAGCTTTTGACAAACTAAGAGGGATAAAACACATCATTCTTCTAATTAACTAGTGAAATAAATTCATCCAATCATCACCTTTTCCCTGGTCATGTTACTATTTGAGCATAGTGGGACTAGGAGAACAACTTGGTGTGCTGAATCGCAAATCAAGTTGCATGTTGATCTGACCCCTCTTCTGCACTTCTTCTTCCATATTCTTACCTTCCATACATCAAAAAGAAAATAAAACTCCACAAAACGTTCTAACCTTCAAGTTCAAGGTGGAAAATTCCATCCTTACTCGATTTTCTTCTTCCACACCCCTCTATGTAATAGGGTACACCACACAAAAAAATGCCAATGTGCACAAAAGAAAATATTTTTTTGTTGCAATATATTTATTTGCACAAATAAAAGCAACCACTAGTTGAATAGAGGATAGATTTGCATTTTCCTTTTACAAACACCTTTTATCCATTTTCTACCCCCAAAACACAATAAAGGTCTCTTTTTGATATCCATTTCACGCATCCTATTGCCAGATCATTTGCATACTTGTTGTTTTGTAGGATTCTCTAAATACTCATGAAAACTCTTAGATGTGCCTAGTATTGGTAATAGTGGTGAGGAAGTGGCTTTGGGAAGCATAATTGGAAATGAAGACATTGATAGATGTGTTCCGTGGTCTCAGGAAGTTGGGATGCTCGACCATATTAGGGGATAGATAAATGAGCAAGATGTGAGATGAGGTGATCACATGGTTGAAAGTATTCATTTAGAGACTATTTTAGATTTTGTGTCACTCAAAGATGAGAAACATTTAAGTTCGGGGTTGTTTGATGAATGCATATCCATCCTAGATTTAGTACATTTAAAGCATAGTTTTGCACTCATTTTCACCATTTTATCTTAGAAATAACTTGCATTTAGGTTTTCTTTATTTTGTGATAATTATAAGGTTTGGAATCAAAATTCCTATTTTTTGTGGCAAGTTGGAACTTCTTTACATGAGAGGAGTGTGGGAGGCACTGGTCCCGCTAATGACTAGCATGCCCAATTTTTTTTGATAAAGTGGACTATATTTTTGATGGATCGTTCATTCATTGATTGTGAAAACCATCGGATCACATTACACCTACCAAGCCATCAATTTCCTTCAATCTTCCCTTCCATTAGAGGATGCTCCATTGGTGCTGACCATCAACTTCATGCCTATAGTCCCCTCTCCCACAGGGTGAGTGTCCTCTGCCCAACCATTGGTTTACACTTGCATCTGCTAAACCATCGATTTCCATGTTTTGATGGTTCCTTGATTTGCCTTCCAATGGTACTCTTTTTTGCCTTCAGAAGGAAGATCTGCATTCATCAAGAAATGGTGTTCCTGTTCACAACAATCGAAGGAGTTTTTGCCTAGTCTTCTGATAGTCCCTTTGCTCATCTATTCTGATGGAAGTACAACATATTCCAACCAATTGACTATTTTCTTTGCCAACCAAAGGTCCTATTGCACTTCCCTTCTGATGGATCAAGTGCACAACCTTTTGATGGCCGCTCTGTGAGCATTCACCTACTGATGGTTGCACTAAATATTGCAAAAATACTCATCTACTGATGGAGTTACTATAGATCTGGAACCCCTTGTCTTCCCCACACCACCACCAACTATTTGCCTTCATGGTGTCCAAGACATAACTACATGGTGGTTGGGAGAGTTCCAGACCCTTCCCCACACCTATAAATAGAAGACCATGACCAACAAAGAAAAGATATGCCATTGATGCTGCAAGGTTGCCACATCCACTATAGACCTTTGGCTTCCCCAACCTTTGACCTTCATCCATCAGTTTGGCTACACCAACCAAAGGGCTTCCACCTTCACCATCACTGAGGTTCCAAGGAACAAACCTTGAGAGAAGCATGTTCTTCTACACTTGTTACCATCAATTGATGACCTCCGCCTATGTCAACCACTTGATTCCTCCTCATAGGTTAAGATCTAACTCTAAAGAAAGAGAATGACACTCTATATCCATCTCCAACGAACGTCCAAGGGTGGCCTTGTTGTTGTGTCGAATGCCATCAGTTTCCAGATTTAAGACATACCTATGCACACCATGGATTCACTTCCATATTCTCCCATGATTATGGGTTTCTTACTTTCTTCTTCTGATGTTTCTATTGTTTCTTCCATGAGCGAGTATTCCCCTAGCTAGGGTGTGGGGAGTATCCCTGCTACTATTTTATGGACTGATATAAGCTTTGAATCAATCATTTTGATGCTTGTATTATTGTGTGATCATCAAGTTATATGTAAATCAGATCTTGGTGTAGAGAACTTCAACCTAGGATCTAGGATGTCGATTGATTCATGTTAAACCATTGATGAGAACTTCAGATAGGTGTTTTCAAGGGTGATAGATGTATGATTACTAGGTAACACAATGGCAATATTAGATTGATATATGTCTAGGTTTTAATCCTAAAGCAGAAAGGGGGATTTTTCTAGCCCCAATGTACATATACTCATGCTTAATATTATGTAATGAGAGAATGAGTGATAGGTCGAGGTGGCGAAACCCATTCCACCCCAGTGTTGCCATCCATCAATTTATCAACCTTTTTTTATTCTTTACTATTTGCAACCATAGTTTAATCAACCAAATCCAAATATTGTGCTAAATACTAGTTTTTGTGTTGTTACCTTGATCAAAATAATTCTTAAATACATTATCCTTTGGATTTGGTCCTGAACTATACTACAATAAGATATGTTCGCTTGCAGGTGGTGATTATTACACTTGTTCTAGAAAACTCTAGAGATTTCACCCCTAGTGAATTTTCTGGTGCGATAATTTCCACCTCAAATTTGGGTGCCATTTTTTAGGACAATGAAATTTTATAATCATTTTAACCAACTTGGATAAGTTAGGATTTTTATTTTTTAATTGATACCATTGCATATCCTCTTAAATTTAACTCCACACCATCCATCTTACATGTGGTAGTCCTTCTTTCCCAGGAACTTGTTCTAGTGCATGCGACACTCTTCTAGTGTCAATCCAATACTAGATTTTGATCTTGACATTGAATGAACCTACCATAGTATCCTTCACACACATCAAGCCAAGATGGCTTAAGAGGAGATCAACTGTAGGGTTGAAACAGTGCTCACAACACAATGGGATAGGCTCTTGGCTGAAGCTAGAGCAGCAGTGCAAGTAGAGTACGAGCAACATATGAAGATGAATAGATGAGAGAACTATAAGAGTTCTCCTTTCCCAAATTTTCCAATATACGCAAGCCCATTGTCCAGTCAACCATCAAAGCTAATGGATAACAATGATGCAAAATAATAGTTTGGTAGCATACGCCATTAAGAATGCCCATGACCATTTTCAAAAGTTCATAGACCAATGTGGACTAACCAAGAAAGCTAGCATGTCAGAGGAAGCCATGAAGATTAGGCTATTCTATTACTCCCTCACCAACAAAGCTAGGGTGTGGTACAACTCCCTAGATGATCACATCATCAAAAATTGGGAGGAACTTCAGAACCAGTTTCTTGAAAAGTCCTTCACACCCTCACTCACCTATCAACTCATAGGGGGGATCACCTAGTTCAAGCAAGATCCTTCTGAGACACTCATTGAATCCCAGGAATGATTCAAAGAGTTGTAGTGTAAATGCTTCCATCACGACATTCCTCCATTATAACTTATTAAGTAATTATATAGGGGAGTTGATGATGACATCAAGAAGTTCCTTGACAACGCTTTTATGGAGACTTCATGCATCAATGCTTTGATAACACATGGAAAGTCATCAGTAGGGGAGCTGAGAACCAAGCCAATTGGGGCTCATCATGCAAAGGGGGAATTCTTAGGGTGGAAATGGAAGAAGATAAATCCAATCTAAAGGAAATTGTAGAATATCTGAAGATGCTCACCCTTAAACAAGATAACCTAGAGTTAACCCACTTGAACAGTGGGGAGAGAGATCAATCCTCCTTTCTAGCTAGAGAATCTCAAGAAGTTTGTCAGGTTTGTAGTGCAAAAGGCCACATTAGATTACAATGTAACCATCTCTACAATGCCACCTTGAACAAGCACCAACCTCAATTTGATAATGACCCAATCATTAAGGAAGTCGATGCTATCAAATCCATTATAGGACAAGGGCATTGCAACCCCAATAGCCCAAGAAATCATCCAGTGTTCCAATATGGAAACACCAAAGGAGTAGCAAATGCTCACCATCTCCAATAAGGACCCAACCAAAACTAGGTTTGGGATCGTCCTAGTTTCCAAAAACCACTGAACTATCGACAGAACAATGATAGTCCTAGACAACACTGCAACAACTAAAATCAAGGGAAACAACCCTACAACTCGGAAGGACAAATACTCCTGGGAAAGGAAGTCATCAAACCACACCATCTTCCAATTACCAAACTTGCATGGATTCCATCGACAAGATTTTGGCAAGCCAACAAGCATACAACAAATCTATGAAGGCTCAACTTGTATATATATCCGCAACCATACACCCTTCAACATGATCATTTGTGGGTCAACCAAAAGGCAATCCAAAGCACTAGGAGGAGGAGATGAAGTTTGTAAGCACACACTCTTGACGTGTTCTACTGGAACCCCTAACCCTAGCCATCAACAACAATATACTAGTTCTTGAAGATGATGAAGATGAAGAAGTCATTCTGATGGATATTAGGATATCTATACCGGTGGAACCAATTATAGAAGTAGCTCACCCAAACCTAATAAGGCACCATAAACCACACCAACCTCTCCTCCTATCCCAGTGGTGCCCATTTACAAACCCCAAGTCCCTTACTAGAGTTGTCTAGCTCAGACATGGTTGAACTCAAGATTTATGAAGTCTAAGGAAGTGATGAAGAAGTTACATGTTCATATGCCTTTCCTTGATGCTCTTGCAAAATACATCCATGGAAAAAGTTCTTTAAGGATCCCCTCACTTGCAAGCACCTAACAGAGGAGGTCGAGGTAGTAAAACTAGCATGAACGACATCTGATATTGTGGAAAGAAAGATGCCCAAAAAGCTAAAAGATATGAGATCTTTTGGCATCTCTTGCTTTGTTGGGGACACCACATGCTGGAAAGGCCTAGATGATCTTGAGGCAAGTATATCAGTCATTCCCTAGAGATTCTAAAAAATACTAGGCTTTACTGCTGACATTCTTCCTAATGGAATTGATTCAAGTCACTGACTCCTCTATGACTACCCCTAATTTTCACAATGAAGGTGGGCCCCAATTATTTTTGACCTTGTGATTTTGTCATCATGGACATCAAAGAGGATCTCCCATATCCTCTTATCTTTGGGAGACCCTTCCTTAAAACTGTTGGTGTGCTTATTGACGTAGACACAGGAATCTTGACATTGATACTTAGGACAGATGGTGCATTTTTAACACACTTAAAATCTTTTGGATTTATAAGGGTCTAATCTAAAACACTCACTTAGACCAATCAAACTTCACCCACGAGTGCACGGGGTCATGTTATAGTATGGGCAAGAGGTAAGAATAGGGTCGATCCACAACGAGAGAGGGTACATTAGAGCTAATGTTAGTGTGGGCTATGTTCCATAAGTGGAGGTTAGGGGTTTTAGGTTTTAATCTTGATTTGGGTTGATTACACTAAGATGCAAGCAAGTGAACAATAAAGGAGACAAGACAAGTAAGAAACCTAGTTTACCTCTAAGTAGGCAAGTTAATTCTGATTAACAAAGAAGGAAGCTACTTAAGCAAGAGCACAAGACTACACTAGATTAGTAATTAAGACACTAAAGCAAATAGAGACCTAAATGACTACTAACTAGATTAAGCAGGAACAAATATGCACTAACTACCCTAGCAAGGATAAACTACCAAGAACAAGGAAATTGACTAAGTATCAATTAAACTAAGAAACTAAGCAAGCATGAACTAGAAGAAAAAGCTAAGAGAGCAAGATGGGTTTTAAGCAATGTTAAGAGAGGTGGGCCATTTGGGAATGATACTAGGGTCCAGTCGGGAGGAATATGTAACATGCAAATCTAATCATTCATTCTAGATTGCTAAACCAAACAACTATCCAAATGCTTTGAAATCACCCTAGACTATTAATTGGCCAGGGATAGAATAGAGTGTGTGAAGGGGAACTACACCCTTGCATACTCTATCTAGCTTTACGAGGCTCAATTGGACTAAGGTATATGTGAGAATTCAGTATGATTTGACTAACCTAGGTTTCTAGGATAGAAATATATAGTGTAATTGGGAGCCAAAGGTAGGAACAGTGAGTAGAGGTAAGGGTATTTCACCTCACATTACTCACCATCTAGATTTTAGAAAACTCCTAGACAATTACACCGAGCAATCCTATGTTAGCTAATTAGATCACACATCTAGGAGTAGGAGAAGGGTTATATGAGTGGGAAGATGGGTTGCTATCTAGGGATCCACTAGTTGGACCTAGTACCGAATCTCAAAATAGCTTCACATATGATATCTTCTCCTAGACTTAGGTGTTTTCAAGAATAATACCACAAGTAATTTATTTTTTTAAGCACAAACCACAAGTGCAATCATGGGAAATAAGATAGAAGTAGAAAGCAACCATCATAGAATGAAATTATAGAGTTTACAATATATATTCATCAACACGGTATCAAAGTATCATTTTAATTCCAAACAGACCAACATAAATGGCTTAGCTACTCATAGTGCAAAAAAGAGTAAAAGAGAAGGTAGAAGAAGAGAGAAAGGCCATGGAGATCATGGAAGATCCTTCTGTTCTTCACCTCCAGAATAAAGAGCATGTCCTTCTCCTTCCTTGGCAGCAAAAGGGCATGGAATGGGTGGTGGAAGTAGCCAAAACCCTAGAAAACTAAGGTTTTGAGGTAGCAGAAGGTGGAAATGCAGTGGATGTTGGACAGGGGTAGGTGAGAGCTATTGAATGCAAGGCGTATGAGTGTCTAACTTCTATGCTATGGCTGCCACCCTAGTTTGTATAGGTGGTGGGGAAGCACTAGCTTAAATGAGGGTAGTTTGGATAGAACAATGTAGAAAAATTAGGGTTTTGGGGCAGCACAACCATGGTGGGTGAGGTGTAAAATGGTTGTGCTAGTAGGGAATGGCTGTGTTGGGTGGAGGATAAGTTATAGTTTGAATGTGGGGAAATGAAGGCTGGTAGAACGATCATTATTGGGGATAAGTAGAATAGACGTGATAGGTAGCATTTTTGTGGTGGGGGAGTTGGGGACTTGGTCGTTCTACTCAGAATGGCCATTCTTCTCGTGGCCAACACAACCATTCTAGCTGGCACAGTCATGATGGCGTCTTCTTGGCACAACTGTGCTGGCTTGCACGATTGTGTTGTCAAGGTTGCTTTGGCCTTGATGAACCTGTGATTCTGTTGTGATTTTTGATATTCTCAGTACAGTCATTCCTTGTCACCACAAACGTGCTAGGTCCTTTGCTTTCACTTTGCACTCCATTCTTTGAGATCCATGGATGCCTTTACTTGAGCTGACTATTGGACACTAATGGTAGGTTTTGGGAGCTTAGGGGCCTTCTTTGGACCCCTTTATGGGTGGAGGAATCCTAGAATACCTTCCTTCTCTCTTTTCCATCCATGGGGTGGTCCAAGTACCTAAAAAACTTGCAAAGAACGTCCATAAGTGCATTTGACATAACTATGCATATCGAGGGAATTAACTTGCACTCTAACATGTTTAGATGTGATAAAAGTGCAAAAGGACACAATATGAAGCCCTAAAATAGGACTGCATCACCACCTCAAATTTAAAACATACTTGTTCTCAAGTATGCTCTAACCTAATCTCTCTTTAGTTTCTTTCAGCAAACTAGAATGATAAATGCATTGAAACATATGATTATTGACTAAATGGGCTTAATAGTGACTGAGTACATGTGTTCCACCTCTATCCTCTCCAATTTCATAAACTAATAATGAAAAGAGCACTGAGCATACAAACTTCAAATATAGGGCATAGAACACACAATCAATACATATGGCTTTCACATAGCTTCGGGTAGACCATTTCATGGTGGTGTTAATCATTGATGACTAGGAGTGTTGTTTCACTTTCATGTGCTTAATTTTATACTTCAAACCACACCATGTGACCCACATGGCTGTGGAAAAGGGTTAGTGAGCTAGGTTTGATGTTTCCTAGCTCAATGGGAATGAAAAATAGAATAAAGGGTTGTGGTAAGAGATTGGAGTGTTATTACTTAGGACTGCCCATCATTACTTTCTTTTTCTTCTTTTCTCTCCTTTTTTTCTTTAATTTTTCTTTACCCTTGTTATAGTGAGGGCATATGGTGGTGAGGGTGAAGTAGGAGATATAGATATGTCCACCCCAAATGTCTGGAGGTGGCCAAGGCTAAATATGTGCACTTTGGGAGCATTTCATGAGGCAGAGAGGTAAGAAGATGATGAAAGAAAATTTGGGTCAAATAGGGGTCACTAGAGTGGTTCTCGACATAAAATATCATGCATGAAAATTATTCCAACACTTTATCAATTGATGTTGCACCACATGAGTGAACAACATGAAATCCATACTTTTACCATGTGATTCTACAAGTCCTAAGCGTTCATAGCATGCTCAAATCACAAATGAGCCAAAACATTCACGAACATGTGAGAAGTGATTCACATGTAGAAAGTCAACAATTAAGACTATTTAGTAATAGAACATAGAAATTTAGCATGCATTTTTAATATATCAATATTTTTAGTTCAAAAAGTGAATATTAAGTCAAAACAAGATTTTAGGCAAGAAGTTCCAAATTTGGGCAAAATTGGCAAAAATAGTGCCAATTTGCAATCAATCACATCTAAAGCTACATAAATAAAATGAAAAGCATAAAAAAAGAAAATCCTAACTAAAACACAAAAAATTACCAAAAATCTAGATGAAATGCAATGCATGGCATGAAAATCATTTTTTTTTGAAAATTACACAAAAATGCATGAATTGAACTACATGATATGCATGTATGAAAAAAAAGATCTATGCTAGATAGGGTAATGTCATCACAAAATGGGTAGGACAAGGTGAAATAGGTGTGATCAAAATAAGCTAAAAGGAAAGGGCATACCGACCAACCACCCCAAACTTTTGAATGATGTTGCCCTCAACATGACACTAAAGTCTAGGGATGATAGGGTAGATGGTCATGGTCCTGATAGATTCTATAGTGGTGGTGGTGTTGTCTGGTGGAGATCTTCTTGAGCTGGAGGGCTAACCTAATGAGGGATGTGTTGGTAATAATGACCCCAATAGTCTACCTACGAGTGAGGGTAAGTCTCTGGATATGCAGCCAAATGGCATCCCAACAGTCATCACCCATTAGGGGTTCCTCTATGCCCGTGCATGCTGATATTGGTACATATGGTAGATCTAATAATGCATTTGTTGTGATCTTTCACATGTACTACTGAATTTTCTACATGGTCTGTTGAGTCTGTTGAATGCCCTCCAAATGTGCATGAATGGCTGACATGTCATAAGCATTTTTTGGAGGTGGCTGCGCATCAAACTCCTCATCTCTTTATCTAATGTGGCGAGGCTGCTCTAGAATGCACTGCTTCTCTGGTATGTCTATGTCTCCCTCTCTATTGGGTAACTGAACTGACAATTTTCTACTACCTTCCCTAGGCCATTCCTTTTCCCAATCTGCAACTACTTCTGGAAGATCTTTTATTGGTTGTATATCTTTGGTAAACATCACTTCATGATAGGGCAACACTAGGGTGATGTCAGGGTACCCATGGTTTATGTTGTAGATAACATATTTGTCTTTAAGGGAGATCATTTGGGACCTTGCTAGAGTTTTCAAATTAACCGACTTGGTCCCCTCCACCTTTGCTAGGTCATCAAGATCACATTCTAGGGCATTGGATATGGATGTCACAATCCCTCACATAATGAAAGGATTCTTTTTCTTTGAAGCGATCATTTTTAGGTGGTCAATCATCATTGTTCCTAGATTCACAAAACCAACACCCATCATGATGGACATCACAAGTAAATCCTTCTCAAAGAAACAACCTTGGTTATCATATCGGGCAAAGACAATGTTGGCTAGAACCTTCTGAGTGTACCTCAAAATGGGGTTGAATATTTTTCTTGTTTTTTATTTCCCTAGTGCAAAGGTGTCTTGGACACTAAAAGTTATACACATGCTTGAATAGTTGCATTTTACTCTTCTATCAAACTTGCCCTCATCAAATTTCTATTCCATCTCTGGTGTTGGTACTAGAATTTTGTTAAGGTGGGAAACCTTTAGTACATGCGTGGAGTCATTAAGCCTGAAGTGGATAGCATCCTCGCCTTGGTATTGTACCTTATACAAAGAACCAAAGAACTCTTGGGTTATCTCAATATAGGTCTCTTCGACCTCAATCAACAGCTTATACAACCCAACACCAGTCTGGTAACTTTTGAAATAGGTAATAATTCCTAAAGGTTTCATGGCATGCATGTATGCATATCTTGTGGAAATCATTCACCTTGTCATGCACTCAGGATGGAGGCATATTACAAGCACTCCCCTTTTTGTCCCTCTACCATATATATCCATTTCAGGTTGTTTCCTAGCCCATTTCATTCGGTCCTCCTCCAACATTGACAAGAAGTCTACCAACTCATCATCCACCTCTTCACACTCGATGTCACCCCCTCTTCTTTTTCATAGTGGAGCACCGAACTTGTGTCCAAGTTCAAAGGCAACATATCAATTGATGCATCATCATCTTCTTCTTCAATCAACAACTAGTGTCTAGTGGGTTGTTGTCCGACATGAGGTTGAGTTGAAGATGTGGAGTGCCTCACTGGAGTAGGCCTTGGAGGCAAGTGTGAGGATGACATGACAACAACTTTCTTGTCCCTTCTCTCTCAGACCGGAGCATCAAATTAAAATAAATCAACTAGATTCTCCATCTCTTCTTCCTCCTCTTCTTCATCAGGGTGTCTCTAACTTGGGTCTAATGTTTTTTAGCTCAAGGAGGACTGGAGATGAGATCTGCTCGTCGACGTCAAATGTTGAAAAGAGTCAGAAATGGATTTTGACAATGATGGCATCGGGCTGTGTGATGGTGGAGGTGATGCTGGAGCTGTTCTGTGTACGTCTTTTTCCTCCTTAGAGGATCTTCATGGTGTTCTTGACCCTATTCTTGATTGCTTTCTCTAGCTTCTTCATCTTCAGTGGTGGGTCCAGGCCACCACGACCATTCTAGCTAGCATGGGGGTGCTAGCATATTGCTAGAACGGTCGTGTTGGTCATAATGGTCATGCTGACCAGACCCAACACTTGAGTTTTTATTGTTAAAATGGCCGCCCCAACATGTCCATTCCATCCCAGCACAACCTTTCCACACCAAAACATCCGTTTTGTCTCTTTCAAGTACAAAAAGCTTTCTAAAGTTTTCAAATCTCTCAATCATTCATATCTCAAACAATAACTTCAATTTACTTGACATTTTATTAATATTTACCACTAAATTTCATCCTTCTTCTCAGGCTCCAAGCTGTTTCTACTGTAAAAATAAAAACTAAGAAAAAACTATTAAACCCAAGTGTGCATGTGTGTATTTTTTGGAATGTATAAAAAAAACTAGAAGTATCAAAAATTGAAGGTTTGGAGTAAGTTCCCAAACCTAGGTGGGTTGCCTCCCAATAGTGCTAAATTTTATGCCTTCAACCGGACTTATTGGTTCTTGATTCATTCATCCTCTTAGAATATGTAGAGCATACTTGTAGTATATGTCTCTTTCATGTGCGTTAAAGCACATCTCTTCATCAATGGGAATTTCCTCAACTAACATAACCATATCAAAACTTTAGTTCGCCTTGTCTGGACCGACTTCAAAAACAACCTTCAATCTTTCTCCATTGATCAGAAATTCCTTTGCACCTTCCTTTTCAAATATCACAATATCACTGGAGGGATACACATTCCTGACTTGATAAGGTCCTTTCCATCTAGATCTAAGCTTTTTGGGAAAGAACTTCATTCTATAGTATTACAACCACACCCATTGTCCAGACTCAAAACTCTTCTTCTTGATCAACTTGTCATGCAAGAACTTTGTTCTTTCCTTATAGCTTTTTGACAATTCATAAGATTCATGACTCATCTCTTCCAACTAGTCGAGTTGTAGTTTCCTTATTACTCTGGTGGTGTCCATATCCATGTCCATAGACTTCAAATACCATGGCACCTTGTGTTGCATCTCAATGGGTAGATGGCATCTCTTAGCATACACAAGCTTGAATGGTGTGGTGCCATCAGGGCCTTGAATGTTGTTCTACATGCCTATGAAGCATCATTAAGACATAGAGACCAATCATTCAATCTAGTCTCACCGTCTTCTCAAGAATGAGCTTTATCTCCCAATTGTCCAACTCAACTTGACCACTATTTTGAGGGTGGTAAGGAGTAGCCACACGATGGTTCACACCATCACTTTTCAAAAATCCCTCAAAATTTGTATGAATGAAGTGGCTTCCGCCGTCACTAATCATTACCCTTAACACACAAACTAGCTGAAGATAGTAGACTTGACAAGATCGCATATTACCTTGTGATCATTTGTTATTGTAGCAATTTCTTCAACCCATTTAGAGACATAGTTTATGGTCACCAAGATGTACACATACCCAAAAGAGGGTGGAAATGGGCCCATAAAGTCAATTCCCCAAACATCAAACACCTCAACTACTAGAATATGTGATAGATGCATAATGTCTCTTTTTGAGACAGTGCACACATTTTGGCACTTCAAGCAACCCTTGCAATATTCAGTAGATTCTTTGAACAATGTTGGCAAATATAAATCACTTTGGAGAACTTTATTAGTTGTACGTTTTCCACCAAAATGCCCTCCACATATGTCGGAATGGCACATGGAAGAATCTCTTGCTGCTCACTTTTAGGGACACAACTCTTATGAGCTTATCAAAGCTTTATTTGAAAATATGGGGATCATCCCACACATAGCTTTTCACCATGGCAAACAATCTTTTTCTCTCCTCCCTTGTCCAATTTCTTGGTATCCTCCCACTAGCCAAGAAGTTGGCTAAGTGCTTGTACCATAGTCTTTGGGCAGAATAAAGTAAGAAGAGCTGCTCATGTGGCATTGTCTCCTTAATTTGGTGTGCCTCCTCATATGGCACCTTAATATAGGAAAGGTGATCATTTGTAGAATTTTCAACTCCCTTCTTGTCAACAATCTCTAAATAAAACTATTGGAGAAATAAGATCCAACGAATCAATCTTGGTTTATAATCTTTCTTTGCCATAAGATATTTCAAGGCTGCATGATCCACATAGACAATGGATTTGTTTTGTAAAATGTAAGAAAGAAACTTATAAAGTGCAAAAATCATGGCAAGAAACTCCTTCTCCATGGTTGTGTAGTTTCTCTGATCCTCATCAAGAGTTTTACTTGCGTAGTAGATATCATGTGGAATCTGACCAATCCTTTGGCCCAACACAACCCCCACTACCATGTCCAATGCATCAGTTATGATCTCAAATGGCAAAGAGATTTTTGGGGGCTGCATTATAGGAGCAGAAACCAACTTGTGCTTCAAGTGGTTGAAGTCTTCAATGCACTTGTCATCAAAATTGAATTCAATAATCCTTCTCAAGCAAGTTGCATAATGGTCTAGAAATTTTCCTAAAGTCCTTCATGAAACGGTAACATAAACCTACATGCCCCAAAAAAGAACAGACA
Source organism: Alisma plantago-aquatica (assembly GCA_963693085.1). Classification (NCBI taxonomy): domain Eukaryota; kingdom Viridiplantae; phylum Streptophyta; class Magnoliopsida; order Alismatales; family Alismataceae; genus Alisma; species Alisma plantago-aquatica. Next base: position 1,008,966,934 of record OY856413.1, read on the forward strand.
TGTATTATGGTGGAAGGAATGGTAAGAGTAGAAATGAGGCCCACTTTGGCCTTGTCAGCTTCAATTCCAACTTTTGAAACTCTATGTCCCAACACTATGCCTTCTGGAACCATGAAATGATTTTTCTTCAAAGATAGTACCAAATAGACCTTGACACATCTTTCAAGAATGATGGTAAGATGGAACAAACAATCATCAAAATTCTTGCCAAACACTAAGAAATCATCCACAAAGACCTCAAAATCCAACATATCCATAAACATTGATGTCACACATCTTTCCAATGTAGACAGGGCATTACACAATCTGAATGACATCCTCTTATAAGAAAATGTGCCGCTAGTACATGTGAACGTGGTATTTTCTTGATCTGTTGGGTGCACTGCCCCCTATAAATAACCTGAATAACCATCAAGGAAACAATATAAACTTTGTCTTACAAGTCTCTCCAATATTTGATCAATGAATGGGAGAGGGAAATGGTATTTTTTGTCTTCTCATTCAACTTCCTGTAATCTACACACATTCTTGATTTGGATTTCTCTCTCACAAGCACCAATTCACCATCTTCATTTTGAGCCACAGTGATCCCACCCTTTTTGGGAACAACTTGAATGGGACTTACTCAAGGACTGTCAGAACTGGGATAATAATCCTAGTGTCAAGCAACTTTACACCCTCTTGTATTACAACTTCTTTTAGTTTTGGGTTCAAGCTTCTTTGCATTTGAAGGGTTGGCCTTGCATCATCCTCAAGATAGATCCTATGGATACAAATGGAGGGTTCAACACCCCTAAAATCAGCAATAGACCACCCTATGGATTGAATGTTGCTCTTCAACATAGAAATCAGAGCATCTTCTTATTCAAGAGAGATAATAGAAGAAATGATCATCAGGAGGGTGTCATTGGAACCCATAAATGCATACTTTAGGCCTTCAGGAAGACATTTGAGTATAAGGAGAGGAGATTCTTCAATGGAATTCTTCAAAGGTTTCTCAAAAATGGAACGAAGATCCTCACTTGTAGCCACTGATCCAAGCTCATCTTCATCCTCCTCATCATCATCGGGAAGCTCCACGATAGGCTATAGACCTCTATCCTTGGTGACATTCTGAATCCATGTAGGTAGGCATTCTTCTACAATCTCGTCAAGACAATCAATAAGATAGCAATCTTCTTCTATAGCACCTATCACCTCAACTTTGACAGATGTTTTTAAGATGTTCAACCAGATCTTGATGTGCATGAATGTCACATACATGGTGCCAGTTCTCACATGAATTACTACATCATATGTAGCTAGGAAGGGCCTCCTCAAGATAATAGGTACCTTCATTGTGTCCTTTTCCATGTCAAGCATAATAAAATTAGCAGAGACGAATGAGGAGTTTCATCATCAAGTCTCACCAACACATCATCATTTTGCCCTCTAGGCGTCTTCATAGAATGGTCATCCAATTGCAAGGTGCAATTAGCCAGACCCAATTGTCCCATTTTCAATTCAGAATACACATCATACGACATTAGATTCACACTAGAACCCAAGTTAATAAGATCTTGGTCTATGTGGTGTGCTCCAATGTAGTAAGGAATGATGGGTGCATCGGGATCTTTCCTTTCTTTGGCATGGTATGTTGCATAATGGAGATCACTTATTCTATGAGCTTGACTCACCTTGGTGTTCTTCTGTTCGTTCTCCTCTTAAAGGTGCACAACTATTTCAAAAACTTTGCATAGGAAGTAATTTTCTTGATGGCATCTAGCAAATAAATGTTGATCCTCACTTGCTTGAATGTCTCTATGGTATCCTCAACATGTTCTTCTTTCTTGTGGTGGTGTAAGGTTCTTTAAGTGCATCAGGAAAAGGAGGGAGTTGTGATCCTAATCGACTCACATCAATAGAATCATCAAGTGACTTCATAGGAATTACAATATCATCACCTTGAATCACTGTATCAACTCGGCTGCCTATCATAGTATCATCACCTTGAATCACAGTATCACTACCTTGAATCATGGTATCCACTCTATCTTCACTGACTAAGCCATCAACTACTTTGCCCTTTGGCTGCTCCAAAGTCATCCCTTTTCTCAATACAGTCGCCACCTTCACTTTCTCATTAGTGGAAAAGGAGGGAGATTGTGGTGGTGGTTGTGATCCTTGATATGGTGTCCTTTGGTGTGGGGGATTTGGGTTTTGAAGAATGAACAACGTTGGGATGGTGGTTGTTGTGGCAGTGCTTGTTTATATTCAGGAGGGGGTTGTTGGTAGGAATGTGGTGGAGGTGGAGGGTATTGGTAGTTGTAATTGGGTTTTGGGGGTGGATGAGAGTAAGGATTTTGGGTCCTTGGTACTATTGCAAAGTGGGCACTTGCCCTTGTAGAGGACCATAAGTACCTTGAGGATCACCCATGGTTCCACCAACACTATTGGGGCTCACCAAGGTTTGAGAGGGAAGCCTTCCCTCCTCACGTCTAGTGAGATATAAGGAAATCTAATAAATCCTTTACTCTATACAAATAATGTTCTGCCCTTGAGAACACACATCCTTCTTCACACCATCAAGGTTCCTTAGCCTACCAAGAACTTCCTCTTCAAATTTAGAGGTGTATTTTGACCCTTGGTGCTTTCTTTGTAGAATTTTTCCTTCTTCACATTGTTGCTCCCAAGAAAAATTGATGTGATTCCTCCATTCCAGAGTATAGGAGTTTGACATGGGGCCTTGGTTGTTCCTATTCCCAAAAGATTGCAAGGATTTCACTTCTTCACAAATAGCTTTCATAGAGTTGGTTGAGTGCCTAGAAGACCCTCTGACTTGTCTCTTCATCAAGTTCATCATATCTGTGAGAATATTGATCATTTATGGATTTGCCACATCTCTAACTTGAGCTGGAGGAGGAGGGGTGTCCAATTTCTATCACTGTGCACTCCCATACTTGAAGCCTACTGACATGAATTCCCAGCTAGGTGGTCAAAGAGTGGCCAAGACTCTTCTGGGGTCTTGGCCATGAAGGTTCCACCACAAGTGGAGTCAACCACTATTTGACCCAATTCACACAGCTCGGTGTAGAAGAATTGCATAAGTTGTCAGATAGGTACCTCATGGTGAGGGCAATCTCTCAGAAGCTTTTGAAATCTTTCCCAAGTCTAAAGAAATAGATCTCTCTCATTTTGAGTGAATGAGGTGATGTATCTCCTCATTTGTGTCAGCTTTGAGATGGGGTAGAATTTCTTCAAAACTCATTATTCACTACCATCTAGGTAATCATTTCAGGCTTTGATATGTACCATTCCTTGGATTTCTCCTTGAGTGAAAATGGGAAAAGGGTTCTTCTAAATCATCAGTTTTTGTAGGAGTGCAAAAAGTGGAACATGTCTCCAGAAAAGCATCGACATGGTGGTATGGGTTCTCATTCTCCAACCCATCGAAGGTGGGTAGGAGTCTAAGGAGGGCTGGTGGAATGGAAAATTGTTGATCTGACATTTTGTTCAACTAGGGTGGCAGTGGAAGATTTGTAGTTCCCCAAAGTGAATTACTCATGGAGAGGGTGGTTGGGTTCAACATCTTCTTGCTCTCAGTGTTGACCATCCTTGTGTCCCATTTTAGTCTTGTGGTGTTGTCTATGTGAGTGTTGACGTCTCCTTCTACCTATCTCGGGATCAAATGGAACCAAATCAGTAGAAGTCAAGCTTCTTTTAAGCATGCACAATTGTCGCATGCACAAGGCACAAACAAGAACCAATAGTTAAGTTATAAGACAAGTATGCAAAAGTAAACAAAGAATAAAGAACAATAATGGTGAGGGTAGTAGGAAAAGCTAAGCTACACTAACTAGCTAGGCGAGTGCCTCTCTCCCCGACAATGAAATGCTTGGTATGTTTTTCACACACTTGGATCTTTTGAATTTATAAGGGCCTAGTCTAACACACTCAGTTAGACCAATCAAACTTCACCCAAGCATACATGGTCGTGTTATAGTATGGGAAAGAGGCATGAAAAGGGTTGATTTGCAAGGAGAGAGGGGATACTAGAGCTAAGTTAGTGTGGGCTATGTTCCTAAAGTGGAGATTATGGTTTTTAGAGTTTAATCTTGATTTGGGTTGATTACACTTAGATGAAAGCAAGAGAACAAGAAAGGAGACAAGACAAACAAAAGCCCTAGTTTACCTCTAAGTAATCAAGTTAAGTTTGATTAACAAAGAAGGCAACTACTTAAGAAAGAACTTGACACATGGGTTACTATGCAAAAAATGCAAGTGAATGTATCGAAGTAATAAGTCCCTGTGAGGCCCGAGTTGAACACGGGGAAGCGTTTCTCCAGTAGACTACTACTAACTACAGATCAATCAGCTAGGTCGGTGAGGATTGTTTGAAATGAGTTAAATTTCCAAATGAACACTAAAGTAAATGAATTAATGGTTTTAGTAAATCATAAGGAGAATGAATTCTTTAGGAGATGGTTTCACCACAAATACAACTAACAATCAATCCCACTACACTAATATCTATTATCTCAATCCTTGGATAAGGATCCTGTAGCCAGAATTACCTGCTCTTGCAGTGTAATTCACTACCTAATCTAATGCCAATCCCACTCCCTCAGTTATTGGTTTGATAAGTTAGGTGCTTTATACTTATACTCTGGGTTTCTCCTCTCATATATTCTCCACTTTTCCCAAAGGGTGCAATATACGAGTAATCCTATGCTTTCCAACCCTTAATCCCTCTCCCAATATGAATAGGTGTCTATTAATCCATTCATGGCGATCAAGCACAAAAGGAACATGAAACTTTCATATAATTATATCTAGTAACAATGAGATAAATCAATATTAATGCATAGAAATCAACTGTAGTGTATATTTGGGCTACTCCCGGGTCCTAAAGAATGTAGGTTTTTAGCCTTGCATGGTTTTCATCACAAAACACATAGAAGGGAAGAAGAAAAATGTGGGGAGCATAGTAAAAACTAAGGTAACCCCTGGATCTTTTCCCATCCGGATGATCCCCTCCGTTACACATGCGTTCTCCTATATTTCGGCTACAAAACCGTCCTTCATAGGTGCTCAGATCTTCCCAGGTGAAGCATTTAGTCCTCCGTCCTTCCTCTCTCTCTCTAGTCATCATATGATCAAAACAAGGGCTCTCTTCAACTGATCGCCGTCCCCCTAAGTCATAGCAATTAGGGTTCAAAATTACATCCACTGTTGGATTAGAAATAGATCTACAGTCGGCCTAATTGGGCAGACTCGGTAGTACCGACTAGGTGAGTCGGGAGTACCGAGTCACTTAGGTTTATTCATGCGATCTCGATCCCATCAGCACTATCGACTGGGACTCGATAGCACCAATGTTTTGTGATTTTGAACAGCCTATCTGACGTCAACTTGGTAGCATCGAGTTGGAAACTCGGTAGCACCAAGTTTTCTTGATTCACATCGGGCTTACTGATGCTATCTCGGTAGCAACGACTCTCTGTATCGGTAGCACTGAGTTCTTGCTAGTTTTTGGGCATATCCTTGAGGGTAAGTCGGTACCACCAACTCTTACAGAACCAGTAGCACCGAGCTATGTAGAACTGCCTTGTACCTGAAATCACATAAAAGCATCATGAGTACTTAGAATGCATAGAATGCTAGTAAAAATGGCTAAAATCATGTCATTTGATGCATTCAAGGAAATATAGGCTATCAATGACAATCCATGCATAATAGGTCACATAAAGGCCCAAACTATAGATGAAAATAAGGGAAAATGAGCCTATGATAACGAATGAAAACACATGAATCAGTGAACAAGAAAGGAGACATGACAAACAAAAACCCTGGTTTACCTCTAAGTAATCAAGTTAATTCTGATTAACAAAGAAGGCAACTACTTAAGCAAGAGCACAAGACTACACTAGATTAGTAATTAAGATACTAAAGCAATTAGAGACCTAAACTACTACTAACTAGATTAAAAAAACACAAATATGCACTAACTACCCTAGAAAGGAATAACTACCAAGAATAGGGAATTAACTAAGTATAAATTAAACTAAGCAACCAACAAAGCATGAAATAGCAAGAAAAAACTAAAAGATCAAGATGGGTTTTAAGCAATGTTAAAGAGAGGTGGGCCACTTGGGAATGATACTAGGGTCAAGTTGGAAGGAAGATATAACATGCAAATATAATCATTCATTCTGGATTGCTAAACCAAACAACTAGTCAAATGCTATGAAATCACCCTAGACTATTAGTTGGCCATGGGTAGAATAGAGTGTGTGAAGGGGAACTACACCCTTCCACACTCTCTCTAGCCTTGCGAGGCTCAATTACTCTAAGATATATGTGAGATTTTAGAATGACTTGACTAATCTAGGTTTCTAGGATAAGAATATTTAGTGTAATTGGGAGTCAAAGGTAGGAATGAGGAGTAGAGGTAAGGGTATTTCACCTCACATTACTCACAATCTAGCTTTTAGAAAACTCCTAGACAATTACACTAAGGAATCCTATGCTAGCTACTTAGATCTCACACCTAGGAATAAGAAAAGGGCTATATGAGTGGGAAGATGGGGTGCTAGCTAGGGATCCACTACTTGGACCTAGGAGAAAATAAAAAAATAGCCTCACATATGCTATCTTCTCCTAGTCTTAGGTGGTTTCAAGCATAATGCCACATGCAATTCATATTTTAAGCACAAACCACAAGTAGAATTATGGGAAATAAGATATATGTAGAAAGAAACCATCATAGAATGAAACTATAGAGTTTATAAGATATGTTCCCTAAACATGGTATCAAAGTATCATTTTAATCCCAAGCAACCCACCACTAGGGGCTTAGCTACTCATAGTGCAAAAAGGAATAAAAGAGAAAGTAGAAGAAGAGAGAAAGGGCATGGAGCTCGTGGAAGATCCTTCTCTTCTTCACCTCTAGTAGCAAGAGCATGTCCTTCTCCTCCCTTGGCAACAAAAAGGCATGGATTGGGTGGTGAAAGTAGCCCAAACCCTAGAAAACTATGATTTCGAGGTAGTGGAAGGTGAAAATGAAGTCGGTGATGGATGGGGCTAGGTGAGAGCTATTGAATGCTAAGGAAGGTGTAGGAGTGTCTAACTTCTGTGCTAAGGCTGCCACCCTATTGGGAAAGGAAAAGGATTCTGGCCCAAGTCCTAGTTGGATTTGAACTTGAGTAGGAATTGGGTTGTGCTATCAAACTCAATAGGAGTCAAATATAAAAGGTAAATAAGATGGTTCCCTATGTGCAACATGGAGTTGGGCAAGGATTTTGAGTTGTAACCACATGCCATAGAGGCCTATAAATAGAGGACCTAGGGGAGGGCATTGAAATCCATACCACCAGTTGAGGTGTGATTCCTCCAGTTGCTTGTTGGTGCTTTTTGTGATACAAGCACCAGGGAACAAGAATAACTAGAGGATTTCTCTTGGTTGATAAGAGAGGGTCAATGACTTTGCCTTGAAGTGAAGTAGTGACTAACAATCAGTAACACATTAGGTGCACTGATAGATCAACTCTTTTGGTTGATAGGAGAGGGCCAACGACTTTGCCTTGAAGCAAAGTAGTGGTTGGTGAGTAAAGACACGGTGTTGTCATAGTGACAACGGTCCAACCTGATCAACGGTCACAGCAGCATCAAGCAGTCCCCATCAACGATAGCAATGTCATGAGGAGATCAAGTAACGAGGGAGGTTTTGTACACATTGGGTGTGATTCTCTTCTTCCTCATCTTTGTTCTCATATGGGGAGGGCTACCCAGACTTAGAGGTAGTTAAATCTGGTCAATGTGAGTTGTAAACTTGATTACATAGTGCTTATTAGTCAGTATTGGCCCATAGTTTTCCTCTTCTTGTCTCGAGGAGAGTTTTCCATGTTTACTCAGATGTTTCTTCTTTGGGTTTATACTCTTGTCGGTAACACTTCCACAATAAGTTTTCCTCATATCGGTACAACATCCCCAACAAGCAGTATCAGAGTGCAGACTGCAAATACTAGTCCATATGGGGAAGGTTGAATATGCCACAATGATAAAGTTGACAAGCACAAATTGATAGATTTGGAAACCCAATATGGAGGATATTCTCTATTAGAAAGGTTTGTATGATCTAATAGAGGGATAAAAGCCAGAGAGTACGTCTAATGTGCACTGAAAGAAATTAAATAGGAAGACTATCAAAATAGTGCAAAGGTGGCTCGACATTTCCATGTTCCATCATGCTCAGAAGAAACCAATGCCAAAGATCTATGGGAGAAGGTCAAAAAATTATATTAGAGAAACACTACCAAAATAAAGCTTTCATGATAAAAAAGTTGGTGAATCTCAAGTACCAGGATGGTAAAATCATCGCCAAGCATATGAATGAATTCTATAGCCTTATAAATCAACTGGGATCCATGAAGATGGTTCTCGATGATGAACTCCAGGCTCTACTTTTTGGGATCATTACCTAACAATTGGGAGACACTCATGGTGATAGTCAACAATTCTACACATGAAGGCAAGTTGATACTTGACCAGGTGACGAACAATCTACTAGATGAAGAGACTCGATGATGAGCCCCAGGTAATAGTGTATCAAAGGTGCACTTGATAGAGAGTAGGGATGTTGACAGAGTGAGAGACGGTGGCAGATCTAAAAGCCACAAAGCCCCAAGACCACATGAAGTCTCGTTGTAAATCCAAGTCGAAGAGTAGTAGAGGGTGCTTCCATTGAAACAAGCCATGTCATTTTAAAAGGGATTGCAAGGTTTGGATAAAAGAAGCATGTAATTAAAGCTAAATACAAGCAATATGATGACAAGAATAATGCAACAACAATATCAGATGACATGGATGATGATGACGACATGGTCTTGACAGTCTAAGAGAAGTGTTTGCATGTTGAGGATGATGATTTTGAGTTGGTGGTGGATACTACAGCTTCATATCATGCATCAATGAGTAAAGAATTCTTCACTTCATACAAGAGGGGAGACTTTGTGAGGGTGAATATGGAAAATTTCAGATTCTCTAGAATTATCGACATTGGAGACATTTGTGTTCAAACAAGTTTTGGTTGCATGCTCATACTGAAGGATGTTCATCACATTCCATATTTGCAGCTGAGTTTGATATCCTATTCATTCTTTGATAGCAAAGGTTGTCATATGGATTTTGGTGGTGGAAAATGCAAGATCACCAAGGGAGCATGGGGCAAATTGTGTCACACATTGTACAAGACACAGCTTAAGGTGCTCAAAGGCGGCCATATATATGTAGTTGTTGATCACCATATAGATCTCTGGCAGAGATGGCTAGGACACATCAGTGAGAAAGGCTTGAAGCTTTTACAGATTAATGATTGATTCCTTATGGCAAGGATACTAGTCTCAGTTCATGTGATTCATGTCAGATAGGAAAGCATTGACACGTTTCTTTCAAGACAAGATCAAAGGTGAAGTCACAACTTCTATATTTGGTTCATTTAGATGTTTTTGGACCGTTTGAGGTAGCTTAACGTGGTGGCAATAGATATTTTGTCTAGTGATGATGCATCTAGGAACATGTAGGTCTACTTATTGAATACCAAGGATCAGGCCTTTCTGTGTTTCTAAAAATTTCATGACATGGTGGAGCGAGACATAGAGAAAAAGTTGAAGTGTCTTCACACAGATAATGGACGAGTGTGCACCTCCAGGGTGTTCAAAGATTACTACATGCAACACAGAATATGAGATGAAAGGATAGATCCCATCACACCACAACATAATGGTACAACTAAGAGGATGAACCATACCATAGTGGAGAAAGTCAGATGTATGTTGAAGACTGAAAAGTTGCCAAAGACATTCTGGGACAATGCAATGTGTACTTCCTACTATCTAATTAATTGATCTCCATCAGTTCCTTTGGGGTTTGATATACCTAAGAAGCTATGGACAAGCAAGGATGATTCTTATGCTCATTTGTGAGTATTTGGGTGCAAGGCTTTACACATGTTCCAAAGGAAAAGAGCAAAAATTTGGATGATAAAGCAGTGTCGTGTATCTTTTTTAGCTATGGAGATCAGTAGTTTGGCTATAGGTTATGAGACCTTATGAAAAGGACCATGAGATATCACACTTAGATGTGACATTCTATGAGAGTCAAATAGTTAGAGAGCCTGAGAGTGATGATGCAAAGGCAGTAAGATTAGGTGATAGTTATTTTGTTGATGGGTGTGAGGATGCTTCAACTTCTTTATAGGTACAGTCTTCAGATGATGAAGAAGAGTAGCATGATCAACTTGAGCAGCCGAGTGATAGCACATTGACTGCTCCTATTCCAAATGTATAGATGAGTGGTTCACACTCACAGTCAGAGACTTCTGGGTAGGGGGAGCAAGATCATCACTAGGTAGAGTCCTCAGAGAAACAACTGAGGAGGTGTGATCGAGTTTGTAATCCTTCATCTAGATATCTGACATCTCAGTATATTCTTCATATTGATCAGGCAGAGCCAGAGACTTATCATGAGGCAGAAACTCATAGAGACAAAGCAGGTGGCATCAAGAGATGTAGGAGATGTCTTCTTTGCAGAAGAATTATACCTATGAGCTTGTGGCACTTCCCAAGGGCCAGAGAATACTAAAGTCCAAGTGGGACTACATGATAAACATAGATAACAACAACAAGGATGTCAAATACAAAGCTAAACTAGTTGTCAAGGGCTTTGGTCAAAGACCAGGGGAGCATCATCAGAGGGTTTTTAAACCTTGTTATAGAAGGTCAGAAACAAGTTTTTCATCCATGATGGCTTGAATTTCCAGTCAGGGGGAGCCAACAACATTCTAGGTGTGAGTATGGAGAGAGAAGTGACACTGCTAGGGTGGGACTTATTCTCAGTTGCTTGAGAAACAAGTGAAGTCTGGGTGGGACATCAACAAGATGGATAAAAATAGTAGAATGATGGCATGCTTGAGAAAATGGATCCATCACATGTGGAGACAGGGTCCACAAGCTACTCCATATGATTGCTAAAGACAATGTCTCCCTCATGGGTCTGAGGGGATATTTTTGGGAAAGGAAAAGGATTATGGCCCATGTCCTAGTTGGATTTGGAATTGAGTAGGAATTGGGTTGTGCTATCAAACTCAATAGGAGTCAAATTTGAAATGGAAAGAAGGTGGTTTTATATGTGCAACATGGAGTTTGGCACCTCGATGTTGACTCATCACATCTTGGGGTTGAAGAAGGTAACAACGGTTTGATTGTTCTCCGATGAAAAGATGGTTTCCTATGTGCAACATGGAGTTGGACTAGGAGCTGAACAAGATTCCTAGTTGCAACTACATGCCATGGAAACCTATAAATATAAGCCCTGGGGGAGGCCATTCAGATCCATCTCACCATTTGAGGTGTGATCCCTCTAGTTCATTGTTGGTGATTTCTGTCATAGAAGTGCCAGAGAACAACTTTGCCTTGAAGAAAAGTAGCAGTTTGTGGGTACAGACACTGGAGGATCTCTCTGGGTTGATAAGAGAGGGCCATCAACTTTGCCTTGAAGAAAAGTAGTAGTTAACAATTGATGACACATTGGGTGAAAATACAGAGCATCTCTCTTGGTTTATAAGAGTGGGTCATCAATTTTGCCTTGAAGCTAAGTAGCAGTTTGTGGGTACAGACACAATGTTTTCATAGAGGCAACGATCTTACCTGGTCAATGGTCACAGTGGCATCAAGTGATCCCCACCAATGACAACGACATCATGAGGAGATCAAGTAAAGAGGGAGGTTTTGTACACATTGGGTATTATTTTGTTCTTCCTCATCTTTGTTCTCATGTAGGGAGGGCTTCTCAGATTTAGGGGTAATTAAATTCAGGCAGTGTGAGTTGTAATTTTGATACATAGTTCTTGTTGGCCAATATTTCTCCGTGGTTTTTCTCTTCTTGTATTGAGGAGAGTTTTCCATGTTAAATCTCATGTTTCTTCTTCAGGTTTATATGTTTGTCGATAAATCTTCCACAACAAGTTTTCATCAAATCCAGGATCATATCGGTACAACATCCCCAACACACCCTAGTATATATAGGTGGTGAGGAAGAACTAGGTTGAGTGGGGGTTGTTTGGGTAAAGCAGTGTAGAACAAGTAGGGTTTTGGGTCATAATATGCTGGTGTTGGGCAATAAGGTCATGGTGGTAAGGTGTGGAACAACCATTCTAGTAGGGAAAGGCCATGCTGGGTGGAGGTAAAATTATAGTTTGAATGTGAGGAAATGAAGACTGGTAGGATGGATGTGCTGGGCAACACGACCATGGAGGGGGCTAAGTAAAATGGTCATGCTACATAGCATGACTATGGTGGGTGAGTTGGGGACTTAGTCTTTCTTATCAGAATGGTCTTAGTCTTTATTCTTAGAATGGTAGTTCTTCTCCTAGCCAACACGACCATTCAGGATGTCATGACCGTGATGGGCTCTTCTTGGCATGGCCATGTTGGTTAGCACGACCTTATTGTCAAGGTTGCTTTGCCACTGATGAACTTGTGATTCTACTATGACTTTTGATATTCTCAACATGGCCATTTCGAGCCACCATGAACTTGTTGGGTCCTTTGCTTGCACTTTGCACTCCATTCATTGAGATACATGGAAGCCTATGCTTGAGTTAACCCTGGCCACTAGGGGTCGATTGAGGGATCTTGAGGGCCTTCTTTGGACCACTCCATGGGTGAAGGAATCATATAATACCTACCTTCTCTCTCATCCATCCAAGGCATGGCCCAAGTACCTAAAAAACATGCAAATAACATTCATAAGTGTATTTGATAGAAATATGCATATTGAGGGGCCTAACTTGCATTCTAACATGTTTAGATGTGATAAAAGTGCAAAACGACACAAGATAAAGCCCTAAAATAGGATTGCATCAACAAACCCTATTGATTTCAAGGTCTTTGAGAGTCTGAAGGGCCCCTCCTTTCAGGTGCAATGCTATATGATTGATTGCGTCAACAAAATGGCATAGTTGTGGCAAGAGGATCCTACTTCTAAAGAACTTCTTGAGACTGTAGTAATCAATGACAGTGCTCATGAATTGAATGATGAACATGTGGAGAAATTTCTCCTCCTCTAAAACATCACTAAGTGAAATGAGTTTGAAGAGCTCAAATCTTCCTTTCTCATTGAAGAAGAAGACAAAGAACCAACATCACTAGAGATGAAGACCCTACCTGAGGGACTCACATATGTCTTCTTAGATGAAAATAAGTCTGACCAATCATTGTCAATTTAGATCTCATGATTGAGAAAGAAGACAAGTTGCTGACTAAACTGAGGAAGAGGCAAAAGGCATTAGGCTCTGTCTAGAGTGAGCCAAGCCCTTTGCATGCACAAAATTAACATGATAAACAACTACATGTCATCCATATAGCCTCAATGTAAGCTAAATTTAATCTGAAGGAGGTTGTACAAAAGGAAGTGATCAAGCTATTGACTTTTGGGATCATCTATCCCATCTCTGATTCATCATGCGTGACTTATGTTCAAGTTGTGCCAAAGAAGTGAGGCACTATAGTTGTTTTGAATGATAAGATGAGCATATTCCCACTCACACTATTACAAGGTGTCATATGTTCATAGACTATCGCAAGCTCAACAATGCAACCTGGAAGGACCACTTCCCCTTCCCTTCCTTGATCAAATCCTAGAGCGACTTACACACCAAGAGTTTTACTATTACCTAGATGGGTACTCTGGCTTCTTCCAAATATCCATCCACCCTAGAAATAAAGAGAAGACCACCTTCAGATGTCCCTTTGGCATGTATGCTTTTTTCCAGATGCCCTTTGAACTATGGAATGCACCCATCCCATTTCAATGTTGCATGTCTGCCATCTTCTCCAGCCTCATTGAAACAAAAATGGAAATATTCATGAACAACTTCTCAATCTAGGGAGATTCTTTTGAATGATGTCTACATAATTTTTCCCTTGTTCTAGAGCAATTGGAAGAATCACATATGGTGCTCAATTGGGAAAAGTGCCAATTCATGGTGAAGGAAGGCATTTTTCTAGGGCACTGTGTGTAAGGAATGGGACCAGGAATGTAACATCCATAACCTGGGTTATGCCTTAACCCTAGAATTTTTGCTTAAGTAAGTAATTTAGATTCATGTTCTTATCTTTTGAAAAGTAATTAAGGCTAAAGGAGAACTTATGTTTCAATTTTGGTCCTATTTGAACAATGTTGAAATAATATTTGCTTATTTTTGAACTCAAGTGCAATTTACCCAATATAAGGGGTTACTTTGCAAAATGTTAAATGATAATGTTCCTCAACTTCTATAGCATCATATGAATGAGAAAAATGCTGAGGTATGGCTTGTGGAAGCCTAAGTTCCAAGAAGGAGCTTGTTTGAATAATGTTTGTGCATTGAATACTAGTTTTGGTGTAATCTACAATTTACCCAAAAATCTAGGGTTGAATATGTAAAATACCACTTCAAGAGTGTCCCTACTGTTTCTTGGTATCATTTAGAGAAAATAAAAAGAATGGGGCGTCTTTTTTGAACTACTTTTGAGGAGAGATAATCTTGATAATAAAATAATCAAGAAATAAGCATAATTGAAACCCGAAATGATTTGTAGCAAAAATATATAAATTAATTGAACTGTCCATCAACTAAAAATGTTGTGGGAGAAATCCTATAGTGGGAGGATGTCCAAATGCCTTGAGTAACACCGAAATATCCTAAGTAGGTGAAGAAATCCACTCACATTTGTTAATTAAAAAGTAATGTCCACTAAAAATGGATAATAGTATTATAATGATTAAGGTGCTTAGTGGTTGCTTTTAATTCAAGGATAATTGAAAGGAAATTGGGGAAAAAGGAAGATGGCTTTGAAGGCAAGGAAGTGAGGGGGCCTGTGGCAAGAATGTGGATGAATTTTCTCCTACTTTCTCTCTCCTAGAAAATCAATTATATGTACTCAATTTTCTCCTTACTTGAAAGGCTATTTTTGCAAACCACTTTCTTCCCTTACTTTGGACAATGACCAAGGAGCTTAGGAGCAGGAGGAAAATATTCCCCAAGCTGAAGGTAAGCTCCATGATCATCTTCAACCTTGAATTGATGGTTGAAATTAGATTTCAACACTCATTTTCTTCTCTCTTCCATCTAATGCTCAACCTTGGCTATCTTTTGCATCCAAAGAGTTGGAAATGTACCTTGGATAGTTGAAGGAGCTTCTTTCACCATTAGATACGAGAAGCTTGAAGATTTGAAGCTACTTTGAAGGCAGGTTATATAACTTGAACCCATCAATGTTATTATTGATTTCAATTTCTCATCATATGTTGATCTTTTATTTTCTTCTTCAATAATTGATGAATTCATCATATATATGACAATAGAATTCAGAGGTCTGAAGTTTGATGATGATGACATCATCTTAGCACACACCTCTAAAATATCATTATCAAACAGTTTCAATTGTGTTGGTCAAACGGTTTCAAACCGTTAGTGACCAAACGATTTCAAACCGTTAGAGACCAAACGGTTTCAAACCGTTAGAGACCAAATGGTTTCAAACCGTTAGAGACCAAACGGTTTCAAACCGTTTGGTGACCAAATAGTCTCAAAACTATTAGAGGTCAACTGGTTTCAAACTATTAGAGGCT
The DNA here is from genome assembly GCA_963693085.1 of Alisma plantago-aquatica. Taxonomy (NCBI): domain Eukaryota; kingdom Viridiplantae; phylum Streptophyta; class Magnoliopsida; order Alismatales; family Alismataceae; genus Alisma; species Alisma plantago-aquatica. The sequence continues at coordinate 1,008,982,585 of OY856413.1, forward strand.
AAACAGTTTCAAGAATGTGTAATGGTCTAATCGTTTCAACCTAATCTACTCCACATGGTCTCAACCTTTGATGGCCAAACAATTTCAAAACGTTTAGAACTCAATTGGTTTCAAAACCCTAGATCAATTGATGTCAAAACCCTAATTTAGGTTCAAACGGTTTCAACTCTGAATTGACCAAACAATATCAAACCGTTTGAGGACCAAACAGTCTCAAACCGATTAGGGTTAAAAGATTTCAAAGTTGATTTGATCAAACAGTTTCAAACCGTTCAAGGGTCAAACAGTTTCAATCCCTAATAAGATCAAACAGTTTCAAAACTGATTGAAGAATCAAAGGGGTCAAAACTATTTGAAGATTCAATGGTATCGAAACCGTTTAAAGATTCAAACATTTTCAAAATGTTTGGAGACCAAATAGTCTCAAAACTATGAAAGGTCAAATAACCCTATGATTGTTTATAATATATCTCAAAGTTGATTTCAATGGAAGTACCTCTAAAGTATTTAGGTGATTAATACATTTAGAGTGATTATCACTTGATGCCTATGAAAGTAATAAATTCAATATACTACGATAAGCATAGGTGCATGTACTTAGTGAAAGGTTAAGTCAACTGAATAAGGTATGATGGTGATGTGTGTTCCTAGTACATGGAACAATGATTTGATGCGATGATTTTGAGTCGCATTTATAGACCTGTTTTATATGTGTCTTATGCTTTAATTAGTCATTTCTATGGTTAATATCGCATAATTCATCCATTTTGGTCTTTGCCATCATTTTATGTCAAATCCCCTTAGTTTTATCATTTTGAGCATTAATTATCACATTATTATTATTTGTGTGGATTTATTTGATCTTGTCTTTGAATTTCAGGACAAACGAGTATTTTCTTCCGTCGATACCATCGACAGAAGTCGATACCATCGACATGGTCACAGGTTGCCAGCCGAAAGGAGCAGCAAAGAGTCGATACCATCGACTTGATGTCGATGGTATCGAGACACCTTCAGGTTGCTGGCGAAGAAGCAGTCGATAGTATCGACACCAAGTCGATACCATCGACACACGGAGGCTACAGCGTCGCAAAATGACAAAACCGACGCCAAAAGGCGTCGATACCATCGACCTGAGTCGATGGTATCGAGATGATGTCGGGCGCGACAAAGGAAGGATATGCGTTTGCTTTCTAATGATCTCAATCGGACGGCTGGAGTTAATTAGCGACCTAATTAGGGACTTATACCTAATGACGGCCGCCCAGACAACGGGAAGAGCGGATTAGCCATTGCACAAGTGCCGAGGAGCGAGAGAAAGGAGAACGGAGGCCAGAAGTTCATACTAGTTGATCCGGACGCTGTCGAAGACAGATTTCACCACCGAGAGGCGGGAAAGCACGTGTTCTACACAAAGGATCAATCGGTTCTTCTCTGTTTAGGGGTTTTCCCATTCAATTCACGTTTTTCATATGATTTTTTCTATTTCTACCATGTACTTGTGTGAGATGAACATGCGGGGCTAATCCCCTCCATCTTTAGGACCGGGAGTAGCCCGGGAATTCATTGTATGACAAGTTTATAATAGTAATTCATATTTTCTCTCTTAAATCCGTGGTATAGCTTCGTTTTCTCCATATATTATTATGCTTGATCACCATAATAATAACCTAACGCCCTCAATCACTTCGACAGAAGGATTAATGGCTGAAAAGAGACGAAACCTACATTAATCGATAAATCCCTTGAACAAGGTGGTGTAAAATTAATGGTGGATACTGAGAGATCGTTCGTAATGCACTTAGTTTAGGGGATAGGTTACTACGACGGTGGAACCGACCTAAACCTAAGTAGTGAATTGTACCACGACAGTGGGCAATTCTGTTTTCAGGCCACTACCCAGATAGAGAGAGAAGATTAAGGCATTATATAAAATCTAATACAATGAAAACCCACGGTGAAATCGCAATCCTAAAGATACCTTTTTGAATTGATTAAATTAACCTTTAATCGATTGTTTGCTTTGTTTTATTTTTATTTTCTTTTAATTTTGACAACAAACCCCAATTTGTTATTCGGCTTAGCTGATCGCAAATAGTTAGTAGGAGTCTCTGACAATTCTGAGTATCCCTGTGTTCGACTCGGGCCTCACAAAGGCCTGTACTACTCGACGTGTATACTTGCGTTTTTAGCGCGTAGTAAAATACACGTCAAGTTTTTGGCGCCGTTGCCGGGGATACAGCGAATTGTTGGCACTTCGAGTGCTACGCGCGGCCACTCTAGGCCACAATTTTTTTATTTTTCATTCAATTTCAAATATTTTTACATTGTGCTTTAATTGTTTATACTCGTCTAAGCTTAGTACTGAACTTGAATTTTCTTATTTCAGGTACTGTGTATGGTGCAGACGCGTAGTACTGACTACGCGGAACGCGCACCCGAGGTTCCATTTTTGGGACCTGAGGACGAGGAGCATTCCGAGCAAGAGTACCAAGAAGAGGTAGATTCTGAATCTGAACCAGAAGAGATGGCCGAGCCACAGACCATATGGGAGAAGATCAAAGCTTCTTCCTCATCAGCTTCAAAGGGGCCTATAAAGAAGCAGGCGATCAACATACCGACATATAAGATCGATCCAGCATTGATTAATTTGGTGAAATCAAATGTGTTTCATGGGCTGAAGAATGAGGATCCTGTTGCACACATCAGCCAGTTCGTTGAAAACTGCAACATGGTGAAAATAGACAGGTTTCCACAAGATGCATTGTATCTCAAGCTTTTCTCAAGTTCCTTGGCGGGAGAAGCAAGAGAGTGGCTACATAATCTAGACGATGAGTTCGTGGAGTCTTGGGACCATATGGTGGAGGTCTTCTTTGAGAGGTTCTTCCCTCCTGAGAAGACTAACGACATGATTCGAAAGATTCATAATTTCACCCAACAGGCTGGTGAAACATATTCTGAGACTTGGGAGCGATTTCAGGTTATGTTGAGGAGGTGTCCGCATCACGGGCTGGATAAAGAAACGCAGGTGAAAATCTTCTATTTTGCTCTCTCCGAGCATGATAGGAGTAATCTGGATTCAGCCGGGTCGGGATTTTTTCTAAACAACACAGACACTAGATGCTGGGAAATACTCAAGAACATGGCTAGAAAGCAGTCCTGGGGAGAAAGAGAGAGAGGCCCAGTTGAGCAAGCACGAGTCGCCAGTGAATCAAAGGCAATGAGAGAGCTGAATGAGAAGATGGATCTTCTCGCAAAGAAGTTACTGCAAAAGGAAGATAATGAGTCCGAGGATGAGGCTCAAGTCAAGTACATGAGACAACAGCAAGGGTATAGGAACAATGACTACTCATGGAGAAAGGACAAAAAGTTCTCATGGAAGGATCCGAACAATTTTCTGCAGGATCCGGAAGCCAAGCCCGCGTCGGCTGTAGAAGACAAGAGCACGGAGTTGCTCAATCAGGTCATCAAGCAAAATCAAGAGTTAATGAATACATTCGGGTAGCAAATCAAGCAACAAGGAGAATACATGAATCAATTTGGGTAGACATTGCAGAGCCATGGGGCTCAAATGAGGACCATAGAGACATCCATGGCACAGATGGCAGCCGAGATTGCCAATTTGAAGAAGCCGGCACATCCAGGTTTTCCGGGGAATATTAATGTTCCCGGGGGAAACCAGCAAGCTAAGGCTATCTTGCTTAGAAGCGGTAAGAAAGTGTTGAATCTAAGAACTGATGAAACAAGCACACCGTGGGATGAAGTTGAAGGTGAAACCAATGTGGAGCAGCCCACACCAGTCTCAGGGCAAGTTGAAGACATAGCTGTGGAGAGTACTGAAGAACATGATGCTGAGGAGGAACCACAGAAAAAGACGCCTTATGTGCCACCTCATCAAAGGGCACAAGCTGTTCCGGTCCCGTATCCGAATAGCGTGAAGGCAAGGAAGGTAGATACACAGTTCAAGAAGTTCTTGGATAGTTTTAGGAAGCTTTCAGTCAATATCCCGTTACTGGAAGCCATTGAGAAAATCCCTTCATACGGGAAGTTTCTAAAAGATGTCATTACCAAGAAGAGGAAAATACCAGATTTTGAGGTCGTTGTGCTAAAGGAGCAAGTGAGTGCCTTCATTATGGGCACTTTGCCGCCAAAGAGACATGATCCAGGGTGTTTCAACATTTCTTGCTATATCGGGAATTGTAAATTTGGAGAAGCATTGTGTGATTCAGGGGCAAGCATCAACTTGATGCCCCTTTCGACATTTAAAAAGTTGGGACTGAAGGAGTCACGGCCGAGAAATATGACTATTCAATTGGCCGACAACTCTGTGGTGAAGCCTTATGGAATATGTGAAGATGTCTTAGTAAAGGTGGATCGATTTGTCTTTCCGGCTGATTTTGTGGTTATGGAGATGCAGGATGAGCATGGCAATGAGCTGTTACTTGGACGTCCCTTCCAAGCTACAGCCGACATGATCTTAGAGATGGGGAGAGGTCGCTTGACCTTGGGCATAGCAGATGACCGCTTTGAGATGGTCATGCCTTCTAGCACTGCGTCATCTAAAGCAAAAGAACAATGTAATATGGTGAAACATATGGATCACAATATCTCACTCTGCCTTGGAAAACCATTTCTAGACATGGCTCATGTGATGAGCAAGGTGGATAATGGAACCTTAGTTGTGGATATCATGGAGCAGACTAAGGTTGTTTCTTTGTGTAAAGCTGTGGGATTTCCGAATGATGAGAATGAGTACATTCCGCCTTCTTGGGAGGATGATGCAATTGCTATTTCTGTTGTTGATGCATATTCGGAATTACCGCTGGAGGCTTGTTTGTTGAATATTACATATGATTGGATGCGGAGTAAATCACTCAAGGAGTGCGCTAAAATGCTTCAGATGCTTCCATGCTTCTATGCGAGGCACTATGAAGATTTAGGTGCACTTCCCCCACCGCTGCAATCATCTCTTATCAGCCCGCCGGATTTGGAATTAAAGCCGTTGCCCCCGCATCTCAAGTATGTCTTTCTAGCTGAGAAAGACAAGTTACCGGTGATCGTTTCTGCTTATTTGAGTGCGGAAGAGGAGGAGCAACTGTTGATAGTGCTGAAAAACCACCGAGGAGCTTTTGGGTGGTCCGTTGCAGACATCAAGGGGATTTCCCCTACTCTATGTCAGCATAAGATTCGGCTTGAGGAGGGAGCCAAACCAGTGATTCAGCCTCAAAGACATCTAAATCCAAGCATGATGGAGGTTGTGAAGAAGGAGGTCATCAAGCTTCTTGCTGCATGTATTATCTATGCCATATCAGACTCGACATGGGTGAGTCCCACATAGGTAGTCCCTAAGAAGGGGGGAATTACTGTCACTCAAAATTTATTGAATCAACCTGTCACCACCCGATTGGTAACCGGGTGGCGAGTTTGTATTGACTACCATCGTCTGAATGCTGCCACACTTAAGGATCATTTTCCTTTACCGTTTATTGATCAAATTTTGGAACGTCTTGCCGGACGATCGCACTTTTGTTTTCTAGACGGGTACTCGGGGTACAACCAGATCTCAATTGATCCTTTGATCAAGAGAAATCTACGTTCACTTGTCCCTATGGGACTTTTGCTTACCATCGAATGCCGTTTGGTTTATGCAACACACCGGCGACGTTTCAACGCTGTATGCTCGCCATATTTTCTGACATGGTAGAGCGCTGTCTTGAGGTTTTTATGGATGACTTCTCGGTTTATGGTGCATCGTTTGATGAATATCTCTATAACCTAGACAAAGTGTTACAGCGTTGTGAGGACACACACTTGGTCCTTAACTGGGAGAAATGTCACATGATGGTGACAGAGGGAATAGTGCTAGGACACAAGGTGTCTAGCAGAGGTCTAGAGGTGGATCCGGTGAAAATTGAGGTCATTTCCAAGTTGCCCCCACCAAATTTTGTAAAAGGGGTGAGAAGTTTTCTGGGACACGCCGGTTTCTATTGGCAATTCATAAAGGATTTTTCTAAAATTGCAAAACCTTTATCCGAGCTTTTGGAGAAAGATGCGGTTTTTGATTTCAATGATAAGTGTCTACATGCATTCGATGTTTTGAAAGAAAAATTGATTTCTGCCCCGGTTGTTAAAACGCCGGATTGGACATAACCTTTCGAATTGATGTGTGACGCTTCGGATTTTGTGGTAGGAGCCGTATTGGGGCAACGGGTAGATAATAAGCCCGCTATCATTTTCTATGCTTCAAAAACTCTAAATGATGCTCAATTGAATTATACAACTACTGAAAAAGAATTACTTGCTGTTGTGTTTGCTTTCGAAAAATTTCGGCAGTATTTAGTTGGATCTAAAGTAGTTGTATGGACTGACCATGCTGCAATAAAATACTTGATGGAGAAAAAAGATGCAAAGCCTAGACTCATTAGGTGGATTTTGCTCTTACAGGAATTTGACATTGAAATCAAGGATAAATCTGGGATTGAGAATGTAGTGGCTGATCATTTGTCTAGGTTAGAAAGGGTGGATGAAAAAGATTTGCATATACCCATAACCGAGACGTTTCCGGATGCTTTTGAAAATTAACTCTAAAGAGCCTTGGTTCGCTGAAATTGTAAATTATTTAGCTTGCGGGATCATCCCGGAAGATTGGTCATATCAGGAGAAGAAGAGATTTTTTCATTCTTTGAGATACTATTTTTGGGATGATCCAATTCTTCTTAAGCAATGCAGGGACGATATTTTACGCAGGTGTGTGCCTGAAGTGGAGTACGAGAGTGTTCTCCATCATTGCCATGCATCACCTACACGAGGACACCATGCCAGCTCGCGAACGGCAGCTAAGGTTTTGGAAAGCGGCCTTTATTGGCCAACTTTGTTTCGGGATGCCTACAATTTTGTGAGGCAATGTGATCCTTGTCAGCGAGCAGGTAATATCTCAAAGCGACAGGAGATGCCCCTGAATGTATTTCAGGAAGTTGAAGTATTTGATTTGTGGGGCATAGATTTCATGGGACCCTTTGTGTCCTCGAACTCCAATTTATATATCTTGTTAGCAGTTGATTATGTGTTGAAGTGGGTGGAAGCAATCCCCACAAGGACTAATGATTCCACTGTAGTGTGCAGGTTCGTGAAGGAGAATATTTTCTACAGGTTTGGGATACCCCGATTGATAATCAGTGATGGGGGTACACATTTTAGGAATCAGAAGTTCTCGGCATTATTGAAGAAATATGGGGTCAAGCACAACATTGACACCCCATATCATCCGCAGACTCAAGGCCAAGTGGAGGTCTCAAACCGTGAAATCAAGAAGATTCTAGAGCGAACGGTGGCATCCATGAGGAAGAACTGGAGTGCCCTACTACCGGATGCACTGTGGGCGTACAGAACGGCCTACAAAACACTTATAGGCACCATGCCTTTTAGGTTGGCGTATGGCCGGGCTTGTCACCTACCGGTGGAGTTGGAGCACAAGGCCCATTGGGTGCTTAGAAGGCTAAATCTAAGTTATGATGAAGCTGGGAGAAAGAGAATGTTCGAATTGAATGAGCTGGATGAGTTACGGATGACGGCATATGAGAATGCCCGGATATACAAGGAGCGCACAAAACTGATCCACGATCACCACATCGAGTTGCGCACGTTCAAGAAAGGAGATAGTGTTTTGTTGTTCAACTCCCGACTCAAGTTGCATCCCGAGAAGCTCAAATCCCGGTGGAGTGGACCGTTCGTGGTGGAAGAGGTCAAACCACACAGCGCGATTTTAGTGCGTGATGGTGATACCACGTTCTTGGTAAATGGACAGAGGCTGAAGCTCTATTTTGGTGAGAATTACAAGAGGAAGGTGAATGAGGTTAAACTCATTGCACTTTTGGATGAATGAGATGCCCGGAAGCTGTCTAGCCTAAGACGTTAAATAAGGGCGCTTGTTGGGAGGCAACCCAACCATCGGTACATTAGGATAGTTTAATTATAATCGTAGGTTGCTTTATTTTTGTTTAATTTTTAGTGTAAAGAAGATACCTTGATCTATTTGTTCATTGTGCAGGCTGAGGCAGATTCGATACCATCGACACCCTCGTCGATGGTATCGACAAGGGTACACGTTGACGACTACAGATTTCATTCTGAGTCGATACCATCGATGGCCTCATCGATGGTATCGACATACCTACATGTGGTCGAGAAGGAAACGTCGATAGTATCGACACAGGCGTCGATACCATCGAGATCTCTGGAGAATTTCAGACCGATTTGTCTCAGTCAACTCGATACCATCGACAGCCTCGTCGATGGTATCAACATGGTTCCAGGTTGAAATGCAAAAAGGCGGTGTCACAATGAAGCCAAGTCGATACTATCGACACCGGTCGATGGTATCGACCATCCATGTCACCGATCCGAGCAAAGAAATCGACGGCGATTGCGGCTTCCACGTCATCGATCCGGGTGCAGCGTCGATACCATCGACCCAAGTCGATGGTATCGACACGACAGTGATCCGGGTTACAAGATCCAGCAATCGACGACCGTCGATACCAGTGAGGGGCGGATAGCATCGATCCAAGTCGATACCATCGACTCGCGTCGATGGTATCGACAGGCTAACAGTGGCGGCGGCCAAGTCTATTTAAGGAGAATCATTACGTCATTTGACGTCACACCTTCAGAGTGATCTCCTCCCTTTGCGCCGAGCACTCCCCGAGCCATCCAAGAGCGAAGAGCAGCGTCACCGAGCGACGATCTTCCCCGAGCGGAGATTCATATCTCCATTCTGCACCGAGCTCTCTTTCTAATCCCTTTCTCGTCGCCAACATGGTTCACGTCGCTGGAGCATCTTCTTCACGTGCGGACCCAGAGGAGATTCAGGAGTTTGTGCCACCTCCTCCCGGGTCGGTTGCACGGCCGCGCATGATGCATCCTTCCACAGAGGTGAAGAAGATCTATGAGGAGATCTTAAAAAGGAAGATCGAACCCACCCGGTATGTGGACCGGGAAATGATCCGAGACCTCGGATTCAAGGCCAATTTGGCCTATGTTCTGCAGGGGCAGGCGAAACGTACAAGCAGGAGGCCCGATGAGTTACAGTACCATGCAGATGGCCAGCCATTTTTTGGCGAGTGGCCAACCTACAAAGAATTGGTGGCGGAGTTCATGGCGTCACTTGACGTTTGTGTCGTGCCCAACGACGTCGTCACCACCGACCGTGAATGGATAAAGGGTCGGGTGTCTTTCCGACTGTACAACCATGACTATACCCTCACGCTTCGCCAATTCAACAGGATCTTCAATTGGAATCATTCTCCATACGACCACCGACGGCCGGATAACCGCACCAACTACGACGCTCTTTTCTCTGAGTTGGTGACGGTGCCACAAGGGAGGTCGGTGAGCTACCACAACGCTGCGGTAGCCGACTTCGAGCACCCGTTTGTTCGGGTATTGCACCGGATGTTGAGCTCCACCATCTTTGCTCGAAGTGATCTGGCACTAAGCAAATTTTAGGAGACGGATCTTTTCTTCTTATATCAGTTCCTGAAGCGCCAAGAATGCAATTGGGGTGCATTCTTTCTACAATGAGTATTGGCGGTGAAGAGGAGCACGAGAAAAGCCCCGATTCATTTTGGGGGGCTTGTCACCAAGGTAGCCCTTTACTTGGGCTTGAATCTCGATCAGTTGACTCCTCTTTCTACGAGAAGCAAGGTCAACTTGCAACATCTACACCGAGCCAATCTCGTTCTTCTCTGAGCTGGCGTGGCTTTTGCGCATTGCCACGTAAATCAAGCATACCAGGAGTGCACGCTGCCGGATCCCGTCTTCAACATCGAGGGCGCACAACATTTCAGATGGTCGAACATAGCCATCGACTCCGATGATGAAGAAGGCGGCAATGACGGCGGCGACGACGGACAAGACGATGAGGCTGAGGAAGAAGAAGAGGCATTCACACCTCTTTGAGCACGAGTAGCACCCCGGAAGCGTCCTCGGATGCATCCGGGTGCGTCTTCATCATCACAGCCTACACCGCCATCACCACAGCCCTCGCAGCCTAGAGAGGATGCCTATTCCATGCAAGGCATGTACAACATGCTCCAAGATATTCAGCAGACGCAGAACAACCACACCGTTGCGTACGCCGGTATTCAAGATACCACCAACCGACTTTTTGTCAACCAGTAGGCGATCTTTGAGAATGAATGCCTTCTTTTCACAAATCAAGAGAACATCCATGATCGGCTGCGTAGGATGGAGCAGCAGCAGCAGCCGTTTTACGATCATTACTGGAGCCAGAATTATTTTGGGGGGTATCCACAGCCTCCTCCGATGCCCCAGTATGATCCGACCTTTCAGGGGCAATACCCGTCTTGGGACCCCACGACGCCGCAATACCCGCCTCCACCTCCACAAGAGTGATCGGGTATCCCTGTTCCAATCTTTAAGTTTGTTTTTGACTATGAGGCCATAGTCGAATTCAAGCTTGGGGGGGTAGTTGGAACAGCTCTATCTTTTATTGTTTTCAGTTTTTAGCATTATTGCTTTTGTTCTCTTGTTATTTATTTCTTGCAATTTTAGTTTTGTAGGATCCACGTGCTATCTAGTGTAATTGTGGACGTCATAAAAGTGTGTCATCTTGCTGTTAGTGCATGGGAAATTCAAGGGAAATTTGAAAATTTTTGTGTGTTTGGATAGCTTGTTTTGTTTTGACCTTGGGAACACATCCTACGAAAATGATTGATTATGTCAACTTTAAAACAACATTTCATACATGTACTCCTAATGATTCATGAAAGTGGACGGAAATGGTTGTTTGAGCCTAACCTAACCAAATGGTAATGAGACTTTAATTGGATGTAAGAGAGAGAACCCTCTAAACTACTACACAGGTCAGTAAGGAGGGACACATAATATCTTTCTAAGGTTCAGTCATCTAGTCTTGTGATCGTTCCACTTCATTTTTCTATAATCCACCTAAGAATTGGAAGTAAAGTGCAGTTTTAATTTCTTATTTGTGTGCATAGCATTTAGATAGGACTTGCATTGGTATTTTCCATATGTTTGCATAAAAAGAAAAAATATAGTGATTCATGCACATTACCTTTAGGTGCATGCCTTGTAGTTGCATTCATGATCTTCATGCATAAAGTATAACATGTATCTCAATTTTTCCCCAATGGTGAATTAATTGTTCCATACCTTCTAAATAGTGCAAGAATTTCTGATCAATGAAGAAAATAGCCCAATAAACTTATCTTTAAGCAATTATGGATATGTGGGCTGGAAAAAAAACCTGAAAATCTGCAATTAAAAAAAAGAATTTAGAAGAAAGTGAAATAAGAAGGAGAAAGGAACATGATATTAGTTGCATTTCAGGATAATTGAGTACATGATGTAGCTTGACTAGATATCCATCTTATTTTGAGAGGGATGGTTAGTGCATGCATCATTCCACCCAAGTTTAGGCATTAGGGCATTTCTAATGTGCATGTGCATCATATAGGACATTTTTGTATATGCATGTTGAAACTGTACAATACTTCCACGTTCTTCCATGAGCCACCCATCTTCATCCACCCGTTGCTCGGATTGGTAGGTCACCGTGAATTTCTCCTCACTAATGAATATCAGGAGAACAGCTTCCATTTAGATGGTAGTTAGGGCGAGCAACGTAGTTTAGGCGATCACAGGATGCACCAAGGCTGAACCGGCGAGTTTTATTATGTTAACTGCCTTATGTGATTGTGTTCATCGGTTTGGAGGTCAAATTCTTTTATTGATGATTACTGTCACCTTTAGGGTAATTACTGTTCTGTGGTTAGAGAAGGCCGGTTTGTGAATGGTCAGTGGGAGTCATATGGGATGTTGGGTTGGTTTGTTGTTTTTCAGTTGACATTTGCAATTCTATTCTAAGGATGAGTTGCTCGAGGGTGAGCAATGTTCAAGCTTAGGGGAGTTTGATGCGATGATTTTGAGTCGTATTTATAGACCTGTTTTATATGTGTCTTATGCTTTAATTAGTCATTTCTATGGTTAATATCGCATAATTCATCCATTTTGGTCTTTGCCATCATTTTATGTCAAATCCCCTTAGTTTTATCATTTTGAGCATTAATTATCACATTATTATTATTTGTGTGGATTTATTTGATCTTGTCTTTGAATTTCAGGACAAACGAGTATTTGCTTCCGTCGATACCATCGACGGAAGTCGATACCATCGACATGGTCACAGGTTGCCAACCGAAAGGAGCAGCAAAGAGTCGATACCATCGACTTGATGTCGATGGTATCAAGACACCTTCAGGTTGCTGGTGAAGAAGCAGTCGATACCATCGACACACGGAGGCTACAACGTCGCAAAATGACAAAACCGACGCCAAAAGGCTTCGATACCATCGACCCGAGTCAATGGTATTGAGATGATGTCGGGCGCGACAAAGGAAGGGTTTGCAGCCAGCCGCTACTGTAGCGGGTCGATACCATCGACTCGCGTCGATGGTATCGACGCCGTAGGATATGAGTTTGCTTTCTAATGATCTCAATCAGACGGCTGGAGTTAATTAGCGACCTAATTAGGGACTTATACCTAATGACGGCCGCCCAGACAACAGGAAGAGCGGATTAGCCATTGCATAAGTGCCGAGGAGCGAGAGAAAGGAGAACGGAGGCCAGAAGTTCATACCAGTCGATCTGGATGCTGCCGAAGACGGATTTCACCACCGAGAGGCAGGAAAGCACGTGTTCTACGCAAAGGATCAATCGGTTCTTCTCCGTTCAGGGGTTTTCCCATTCAATTCACGTTTTTCATATGATTTCCCCTATTTCTACCATGTACTTGTGTGAGATGAACATGCGGGGCTAATCCCCTCCATCTTTAGGACTGGGAGTAGCCCGAGAATTCATTGTATGACAAGTTTATAATAGTAATTCATATTTTCTCTCTTAAATCTGTGGTATAGCTTCGTTTTCTCCATATATTGTTATGCTTGATCACCATAATAATAACCTAACGCCCTCAATCACTTTGACAGAAGGATTAACGGCTGAAAAGAGACGAAACCTACATTAATCGATAAATCCCTTGAACAAGGTGGTGTAAAATTAATGGTGGATACTGAGAGATCGTTCGTAATGCACTTAGTTTAGGGGATAGGTTACTACGACGGTGGAACCAACCTAAACCTAAGTAGTGAATTGTACCACGACAGTGGGCAATTCTGTTTTCAGGCCACTACCCGGATAGAGAGAGAAGATTAAGGCATTATATAAAATCTAATACAATGAAAACCCGCGGTGAAACCGCAATCCTAAAGATACCTTTTTGAATTGATTAAATTAACCTTTAATCGATTGTTTGCTTTGTTTTATTTTTATTTTCTTTTAATTTTGACAACAAACCCCAATTTGTTATTTGGCTTAGCTGATCGCAAATAGTTAGTAGGAGTCTCCGACAATTCTGAGTATCCCTGTGTTCGACTCGGGCCTCACAAAGGCCTGTACTACTCGACGCGTATACTTGCGTTTTTAGCGCGTAGTAAAATACACGTCAATAAGTATGATTTAATACTTATATAATGCTATGTGCTCCAAGATATGTGGAAGCACTGACTTAGGGTTTGGATTAATGAGGTAATCATAAAACCCTAATCAATGGAGAATGAGAAATCCTTAACCCTAATTCTGGGTAATGGGGTGAGAAACCCTGATTGATACGAAAATAGAAACCCTTATTGAGATAAAATGGGAGACCCTAACTCTAATAAGGGATTAGTGGTGTTATCTCTGTATGGCATGGTGTTGATATGTGATTGTTATGTTTGCTAACATGTATACTAACCATGCAGGTATTATGAGAATGATGACCATAGCCAGGTATGAGCTATGATGTTTTATTTGTTGAAAATATTAAATGAGCCTTGTGAGCCATATGATAATTTGTTTCCTAGTGAGAGGTGAAAATATGTTTAATGGGCTTTATGGGCCATGAGAGATGCTTGTGTAGCAAGTATCATGCATACCTTGGTCAGATGACCTGGAGGTAAAAGTTACCTGATAAGTGGTAACAATGTTCAGAGATGAACTAAGGGTTTTAATACCAGATCAAGTAAACATGATGATGATATTATTAAGGGATGAGAATTCCTGGTAATGAGATAAGGAATTGAGATCCCAATGTTTGACAAAGTTTTGAAAAGTACTTGATAGAAGTATTACATGTTTCTTTGTAGCATTTGTCATAATAATTTATGATTGAAAACTTGGCTGATGCTAAAACAATATGGTAATGCACTTAATTAATCAAGTGAAATCTTATCATGTAAATCCCTGGCCATAGATCCGTCATCGTCAGTAGTTGGTGATGGTGAAATGGGTTTTCCTATGGGAACTCCTAGAATGCATATTTTTGAATATGTGGGGGTAATGGGCAAATATATCCTTACGCCTCATAGGAATGACTGTGGGCCATATCCTATGCACATGAATGGTTATGGACCATATCCCAATAAGAGTATGTCTATAGGCCATGACTCCATAATACTAGGCATTGGCTACGGGCCATATCCAGAAGAGAGTATATGCCACATGCTATAACTCTATAGTGAAGTTGCCAGTATACCCTGGAAAGCTATTTTAGCAGAGACATGAGATGTCCTGCATGTGGTCTCGCACTGACTGAGATAGATGAGGTGATGGAGTCCGACTCTTCCATTTACCTTGTGTGGTACCGATGTTTACGTAATCGTGGTCAGTTGGAGAATGAATGGTATACTTAATCTCCTCAAGGCATAAGTGTGATTGTAAAATGTAATCAGCCGTGTAGCATATTTGCTTAAGGATTAAATACGGAAATCATTGGTTGATGTTACATTGTTTGTTGTATCCTAAATGGATAGATGTTATACATGTTCTTCATATTCCTTATTAAATAAATGATTTATTGCTTTATCATTCATAGTTGTAATGCTTCAAGAAGATGTTATTGCTCTGTTATGCTTAAACAGTGATTCATCTAGTTTATTAAATATAAAAGAATCCTCTGCTTAGTTTATCACTATTTATTTGCAATAATAATATTTCTGGCAGAGAGTTATATCTCTCGCTGGGACAATTACAATTGTCTTACCCCTGTGGGATCCAACATTTTTTAGGTGGACAAGGATGAGGAGGTAGAAACCACACAACAGAGGAAGGACAGCAGCATCAAGAACAATAGTAATATCTCAAGTGGAGATACTGACTATCGTGTCATGTAGATATGAGTCATATGTGTCGTCTCTATACTCTTAGGTCCTTGAAGTTAGTACTTAGTGGTTTTGTGATCAATCTGAGATTTTGGCTTGAATTCCTCAAGGTTTTATGTTGTTTATGTATAGTTTTGGCAAAGTAACTGTTGTAAATATTCCTCGAGAAGAGATGATACATGGTGTGTACAATGTGAACCAGAATGTATTTATTACATT
Source organism: Alisma plantago-aquatica (assembly GCA_963693085.1). Classification (NCBI taxonomy): domain Eukaryota; kingdom Viridiplantae; phylum Streptophyta; class Magnoliopsida; order Alismatales; family Alismataceae; genus Alisma; species Alisma plantago-aquatica. The sequence continues at coordinate 1,008,998,043 of OY856413.1, forward strand.
GGTTCTCTTTTTAAGAGTTTCCTAGTAATGGATCTCTTGGTAATTGGTTTTAATTTTTAGTGATTTTCAGTTATCCGCTGCTAATGTTTTCTTCCACATTAATCATCACCTTGTGATGGCCTGATTTGTGGTCGGGTCATCTCAAGTTTAGTGGTATCAGAGCTCTAGGTTTGCTGAGTCTACAGACACATAGGATTAAGGTTATTGAGTTTGTTCTAGTATTTTCCAGTGTATCTGATAGTGACTTCTGCTCATATAGGAGAAGAAGAACTTGAAGATGGTTGGATCACATGAAGAACATGTTGCTGAAAGTAGTGTTGATACACTAGGAGGAAGTGCAAGGGATCAGGCTAGAGAAGAACTAGTACCTGAAGATTCCCCAGCTTAACCAAGCTATGCTAGAAAACCTAGCTTTCCATGCTCTGTTTGGGCAGTTCATGGTGACTATGACACATATGGCGGATATGATGCCACCACATGCACCTAGGGTACCAGCTCACAATGAGGGACATGGAGCTGGAAAGACTTTTGAACGACTTCAAAGGGTAGGAGCCACTAATTCTGCTGGTACAGCTGACCCAGAAGACACAGACATGTGGCTCACTGAGCTGGAGAAGGCCTTCCAAATTCTTAATATCCCCAAAGCTAAAAAGGTTAGGCATGCGGTGTATCTGTTGAAGGGGAGTGATGGTCATTGGTGGGCTATAGAAGAAGGCAAAAGACCAGGTGTTGAAATCAGATGGAAAAATTCTGACGAGAGTTTGTTAGTAGATATTTTCCTAAGACTTACATGGATGATAAAATTTCTCAGTTTGAGCGGATAAGTCAAGGACCACTGAATATTAGTGAGTATGAAGCTAAGTTTATGGAGCTTCTACAGATTTTTCCTCATATTGCTACTACAGATGAGGAGAGGATTCAACATTTTGAGAAGCGTTTGAACGCTGATTTGACCACACCTACATATGCTTTAGAGAATAGAGAGAGGTTTGCTACTTTTGTGGAGTGAGTTAGACAGATAGAAAGGTCTGTGACTGAGAAATGTCAAGCCAACAGTAGGAAAGAGCATACACAGTTCCAAGGATAGAGGTTGACCGGCCTAAATCGCGCGTCCTAAAATTGGAGGTGGATTTGAAGTAGTCAGACTTTTACATTTATAACCCGAAACCTTCTAGGCCCCCACAACTTTGCTTACGGGGTCGAAGTAGATATACAGGGTTGAACACAGGGACAAGGGTGGTAGTGTTGAGAACACTGAATCGACACGTTACACTCCTGCAAGGGTAAAGAGATGGCAGAGTCCCCAAGGGAACAACAAGATAAGACCGATAAAACAAAAGAAATCTATCTCCAAATGGAGCTACGGGGAAAAATTAAGGTTTTTAGCATTTATCAGTTTTTAGGGGTTTTCGTGCAATAGAAATAGAGAGATAATACTAGTGCTAAAGCAAGGTATGAAGGAGAAAACTACAGCAAAACAAGCGACATCAGAAACGTCATGTACCCCTCCTCTCGAAGCGGGTAACTCTAACTAAGCATCAACACCCTTCTCGAGGTTACTGGGCTTAAGTTAGAGTGGAAAGGTTACTAAAGAAACTCCGATTCCGGGCACTCTCGTACTCCAGAATCGGACCAAACATCAGAGCCACAACACCTCTCTCAAGGTTGTTACGATGGGAAAACACGATTCAGTAGCTAATCGAAATGCAATCCAAGCATACAAGCTAGAGTTCAGATGTTAAACATAGCAATCATCCAACAAAGGTACCAAACATGAAGTAGTAGATAATTAAAACTCTTCTATTTCCATAAACAAATAAGGGTCTGATTACACTGTACAAGTAAAGAAGTAAATGACTGAAATAACAAAGATAAACGCCGCCTTCTTGATTTAGAAGGACGACAGACAGCAACCGACTCTCCAGCCCGATACCGGGCAGGAGCCTTGTCTGATACACCCGTTTCGGGCGATACACCCTCTCGGGCGACACGCTAACGATGGGAGGATGTATCGCGCGGGGCGCCCTGGCCCGATACGATCATGTCAGGTGGCACCCTCTCAGGCGACACGCCACGACTGGCAATGCGTATCAGGGTTCGGTATCGTGCCGGGTTAGAGTGTTGCTTCCAGGTATCGACCACTCCTATCGGGTATCCTTTGTCGGCCGATATCGGCCTGCAGTTACACCCAGGACGACCCTAAGTGAACCATTCCCTCCCTCTCGGGATGGGGAAGTGCTCACCTAGAATCTCCCAGCACAACCTCTCAGGCATGACACACTAGCTCCCAGATGCTTTCCTCAGTCATCTCTCCAGGGTTCCGAACTGTCTTTTCGGCTTCCTGTAGCTGCTATTTATAGGCAGCGGTTGGAAGAAGTTATGGTGCTCCGGACGCCACGTGTCCTTCATCAGCCCTTATTATCGCGGAGGCAGTGGATGGCTGATATCAGTATCACTCGGCACAAGGATGTCGGTTGTCGGTCATCATGACGAGTGGCGCCTGCCGGTGGGTGGCATGTATCGCGCTGCACGCTTCAGTTGTCGTGGCGAGCATGGCTCCCTGTCGAGTAAAAGGCGTATCGCCCGTTAGTTCCTTCTTGTGCGGCATCCTCATGTCGCACGTCGGTGTTTTGTGCTACCCTGTCGGGCAGTGGGCGTATCAGACGACTTCTTGGGGAAAAAGGTCGACGCAGGTAGAACACGTTTATGGGCCGGGACGGGCTTTTTCGACGATAAATGAGTCAAAAATGGAGGAAAACTCTGCAAAAGATGGAAATATTGAGTTAAGAGCGTAGCGTGGCCTGTTATTACAAAAGTACATATAAAAATAGAGGAAAACAATTAAAAAGGGCAGTTTTGATAACAAAATAACTGTCAAAAACATCACAAAATTTGGTGTTATCAACTCCCCCAAACTTAGCATTTTGATTGTCCTCAATCAATATTTAAACTTTATTTTGTTATGCTTCTTCTTGACCGGTGTAGTTTTCAGTCCATGAGTTAAGACAAGTATTGAGATGTCTCACAGAGAATGCAGCCCGACCACGAACAACAAACTTTATTTCTCCTGCCTTATTATTTCAGCAAAAATTTTCTCTACAGCTGCGGCGAGACTTTGGTGCATGATTCCGAAGTTAGCTTTCACACCAAACAGCTTTAGGGGCAGAAAGTTGTGTGTTGGGTAGGCTAAGGCTTTTTGGGTTTTTCTTGTTTCCCATTAGTCCATCTAGGTACGGGTCCGTTAACGGGCAGGTGGTCTCTGCAGTCCAAGCCAGTTGGCTTTAAAGCAGTGATTTCACATCTTACGTACCACTGCCCCGGATCTACCATGCCTAAAGATGGGTACTTTTGGGAAACAAGTGTGTATATATATATTTTTTTCTTTTCATTTGGCACAACTCTCATGCTTTTATTCACTCTCATAAGGCTGCTTTCTCTTTTTGGGATTTTTGTTGAGTAAGGGAAAACAAGAAGAATTTTTGTTGCTGTTTGGGCAGCTTTTTCCTTCTGCATACACGTCTCTTTAGCTGTTTTGAGATTATATTTCGCAATTTTTGGCGTGGAAAGTTTGTAGTCTTTTGTCATTTTGAGGCTGCATTATAAAAAAGACATAACAAAACTTGCATCCCCTTGGGAACATAGAAAACAAACTGGAAAGAAGTCGTATCATGTTTTTACTAATATAGCGACTTTGTACATTTGTAGGGAGACAAAATAAGCAAAAAATTTCAACATTTTTCAAAAAAATTTGTATGAGCATGCATATGTATATGTACACATGATATAGAAGAAGAACAAAAGAACAAAAAGGTGGAGTCTGAGAATTTTTTTTTTTGAATTTTTGTACCTCCCTCACTGGTACATGGTACCCCCAAACTTACTCCACACTCTGTCCCAGAGTTGTGAAGTGGATAAGGTAGGGTAATGTTAACCCAATGAGGGTTAGATGGTGAGCGCGTCTACGCCAGATAGAAGCTCCCACACATATTCTCCTCGTTTGCTGTGGTAATCGATGTGGTGGAGCTGGTCAGGCGTCGCTTCATTCGATATCCATTCTAGCACGAAGATGCCACAGTCATTGGATAGGGGAGTCTATTGTGGACTGCGGTGGCAGAACTGAAGCTCGTGCCATTTGGATACTGCTGTGTCTAGGAATGGTTGTATTAGCGCCGCCACATCCTCATAGTATTTTCGTACTAGGCGCTCGAGGGAGGTCAACGATGTTGATGTACACTGCACCAGATGGTATTTGTTGCTATCCGAGTTGTTGTAAAAGATTCCTGCTCATTGGAGAGTGTACACCGTCAGGAGCATCTAATGATTGTAATGTAGGATGGGCAGGAAGATTGTGCGTGGAACCCTGCACTCCAACTCTGCCAGAAAAGATTGCTTTGCTCCTGTTTCATCGATGAGGCAGATGTCGTTGAACAACATTGGATGAGCAATGTATGCATATTCAAACTTTGTTTGAAGCGTTTGGATGTAGGTGGCTGCCACAGATATTGCCAAGCATCCTCCATCCTTTACCATGTCTCTTAAATCATCAACCGGGACTATGACATCGCCTACCTCATAGATTACGTTTGCCAGGGTAGAATCGGCTAACTTCAGAAGGATTTCATTAACCTGCTCTTGCGTGAGTGTAGAGCACGAGAAGTGATCGAATTTGTTGATTAAATCTTATGATGTTTCAGGCGAAGAAGGGTCTTCAAATCCATGCACTTCCCGCAGGATCTTTAACTGCTTGCCTGCCCCGTACATGTCCTTTTCTATCTCAGTTTCCTTCTCAGGAGTGCTGCTGGGCTGCGAAGATGCGTCTTCTAGGTCACTGTCTAGCAGCCTCTCTGGTACGCCTACGTCTAGGAAATAGCGCTTGTCCTTGATCAGCAACAGTGCATATATGCTTCTGAGCTGGTAGAAGTTTTGGCTCTGGAGTTGTCTTAAGTATCTGAAGACATGTATCATCTCCATGGCTCGCAGGACTATAAAGGCACTATTTCCACTTCCCTCTTCCTCTTGGATGGGGAAGTCCCTCAGTGTGAAGAAATTCCAAACACCACCGTGACGTTGGGTTCCACTCTTGATAACACGGTGGAGGCGCAGCGGGAGTAGCCTCAGAAGTTTGTCTTCTGGGTGTACGAAAGTGTTGCTTGTGCGTGGGACCTCTTTGTTACATCAGCTTAGTAATTGAACATCGTGACTGCGGAGGTCAGCAACGCACATGAACCAATTTTTTCGATGTTTGTAGGGGGCCAGCACCAGGTTTGGGTTGTGCTCTTCAATGTGCTTCAGCATACTGGCCACCTGTGTAGATTCATACAAACCCCTCATCAGTTTTCTTGCCAAGGTCGGGGTGGCATTGTAGATCGTCTGTCGGCCTATCCTAACGCCTGTGTTCTCTATCATGGCGCCTTGTAGGACCCTGAACAACTTCTTTCCAACGACAGTTGGGGAGCGGAAAATGCTTCTTAGTGTTCCCCGTTGCACTGAGAAATATCCATCACTCCATATGACTTCTTCTTCATCAGCCTGCGACCTCAAGACCTTATTCAGCAATTTCTGGTCTCTGATCGTCAGGTAGCCGATGGCCCTTCTGTCAAAATCGACCATCTCGAAGGAAGGTATCTCTGACGGCCCAGAGAACGCATCTTCCGTCGAGCTTCTTCCTCTGGGGGGGTGTCTTTGGTTGGCAGCGTAGATGTCCCCCCCTTCTCCCTCTGATTCATCATAAGAATCCTCCCCGATGCTGACAGATTCGCCGTTGTCTTCGACTTCATTTAGGGAGGTGGAGGAAGCGAAGTCTTCAATGCCTCGGGAGTTCTCCTCCCCTGCTGGAGACCCTGTGGCAGACTTATGTGTCGTTTCTTTTTTGGGAATTGTAGAGGGCCCACTGGAGGCGGAAGAGGACGATGATCTCGAGGAGGCTGTCGATGAAGGTGAGGAGCCAGAGTCAGGGGGCGATGGAGACCTTCTCGGCTGCCTTCAGCGTGGATGGTCATCTCCCCTGTTCAGCCTCTCCTCGATCTCATCAAGGCGTTGGAGGGTCTACTGAAGCGTCGCGTTGAATACCTCTAGTTGGTCAGGAAGTCCAACTAGAGTCAGCAGTGCCTGTTCCTGGTCATCCAACCTCTATTGGAAAATGAAAATTTGTGGGTTAGAGAAGTAAATGTAGCCAAGTGGCTTTCTGTTACCTCTCGCAAGTAGTCGAATTCTTGCCCTATCATTTTCCCGAGTGACGGAGGAGTTCCTGCAGATCTCCCTCTCATCCCCGCGATACCTCCCTCACGCGAGGGTCTACCTGATGAGGTAGAACCTATCTCGATCGTCTGTGAGGCGGACGCTGCTGGGTGAGGCGTCGGCACCCTTGCAGCCGTCACTGCCTCGCCTTCTTGTCATGGTTGAGATGGCCGAGGTGTGGGTGGATGTTGCTCCACCTCTATATTGTTAGTGATCTCGTCAGCAGCCGCTATAGGGGACACCTGCGGCGGTGTCGGTGTTAGATGTGCGGCTCCGATCTCCATCTCTAGGATCTTGGCGAACACCCCATCATCGGTGTCTGATTGTACTTCTTCGTCTGCCTCTAAAGGCACTACAGGAATTTCGGGGGCTGCGGCCGCCTCTTCCACGGCAGCTCCCATCTTTGTTGCCTCGGCGACCTCAATGATCGCCGGTTCTTGTGCAGCCATGACATGTGTTGTCGTTATAGTGGCTGGTATGGTGGGAGCGATGACAGCTATATCAACTGCTGTCGTCAGTGGCTCTGGATTGGCGGCTGGCTCGGCGAAGGTTGTTGACGCTTTGTCCTGCCTTGGGTCGAGCGGAATTGGTTCTCCTCTCGCAGCCGTCCTCTCTTGAATTCTTGTGGTGGCGGCGTAAGCGGCGTCTATCGCCACAACTTCTATTTCTGTTGTGGTGAAGACCAACTTTTCTGCGTCGTAGGTGGCAAAGCGAGGGAGCGGGAGGAGGGTGTTTGTTCTTGCAAACTTGTAGAAATAGCACCTTCCCTCCTTCTTTATAATGCTGGCCCTCATGAGGTATTTGAGGTCGATTAGCTCATTGCCCTCGTCCTCGAAAGACTGCGTGGCTCCTTTGGGTACCCAAGCCCAACCGCGATCAGGTTGATGATGCCACCCATACGGTATTCCTTGGTGGCATCTTTTATTGGGTGCAACCTATTCAGTAGAAACCGTCCGAGGTTGATCACTCTGTCCTCCATCATGTGCCACATGATGTGGAGTTCTTCGGTGTAAATGTTGTTGGACTCGTTCTTGCTGAACAACAGGCACACCACCAGTTTGTGCACGATTCTCCAGAAACATGAGTGTACCACCGCCACTTTGCTTCCCGGCTTGAACGATGATTCGCCGGTCAACCTTTTCTAGAGCTCCACGGGGTTGAACCCATCTCCTTCGGTGATTCTTTCACCATTATTCATCAGATTCTCCTCCTCCTCACTGGAGGATAAGATCCCATTGAGAAGCTTCTCGGAGATGGTGTGCTCTTAGTTGTAAAGCCGCGCTTGCAGTCTATCTGCTCCTCCATATTCTTCTTTTTCCTCAGCAATATTTTTCACCCAGCGGAGAGACGACATGAACTCCCTCGTGAGTTCGGTGTAGGAGGAAGAACGGTTGAGGCAGATCTTCCTCAGTCCTGCCGCGGTGAGGATGCTCTCTAGTCTTTCAAAGATACCCAGCTGAATGAAAGAAGACTAGTGGCAAAATCTGCTCAGCCTGTAGAGCTTGGTTGCCAGTTCTGCATACCAGCATCCATGCTCGTCATCTCTCGGCACGAACCTTCTTGGCGTGTGATCCAGGGGTTCTGCCGCTACTTTTGGAGCTATTGCTGGAGCCGCCACTTCTCCAGTTCTTGTTCTCTTTTCCGCAGTTGATGGCCCAACCGTCTCGGGGTTCGTGCGTTTCTGCTCGACCATTGTCGCTTCAGCTGTGGCTTCAACATTGATTCTTCTGCCTGGTTCATCAACTCAAACGACGGTATGCTTTGCACGGGACATTTCTGTTATCATTAAAAAAATTTATTAATCAATTAAGCACTGATATTCGGTAAGCTGAACTAAAAATTGATACCGGTGTTTAAAAGGAAAAACTGAATGCACGATAAGATTCGGCCCGATACAAAATTACCCGCCACCGCTATATCGGGCGATACGAAGCTTTCATAGATGTATGCTCGTACCCGATACAAGATCTGGGTGTTGTCCGTCAAAATAATATCTTAGACGATACCGAACAGGATGATACAGAGAGAACTGTGTGTTAGGCTCGTCGCCCGACATGGGTGTGTCGGGCAATACGGTCGCGAGAAGCAAAGCGCTTGATAGTGCCTTACTGATAAAACAACGCGTCACCCGACAATAAAACAAGCGAGGCAGCACAAGGATGGGCGACACGGTTATCGCCCGATATGGCGTATCGGGTTAGCGCGTGTTAAAGGCATGTCGCGCGACACATGTGTCAAGCGATACAAGGAAACCTAGCTAAAGTCGTTAGTCCGATAAGTTATGCACGATAGGAGGCTTGTGTCAGGCACGCAGGCTATCGGGCTATACCTTTGCTGTTTTCTTGAACTTTCCGCGCGACATGAGAGAAGGAGGCTGCACGACACGGGAGCAGACGAAGGAAATCACAACATGATACGGGTAGGTGAAAACAGTAAAGGTAGTAGCCCAACACGGTAAACTTTCCATACTATTTATATTGATCTCGATCGGGGGTAAAACGGGTAATTTCTAGAACGTATGCCGGCCGTTGGGATAGGTCATTCCCGAGATGGGCAGTCCATCCGTCGACACAAGGGTAATTACTCCTTATGCACGATACAGGTGCACGTCACCTAGGAATGTCATCCGTCACGGCCCTTGCGATGTCCAAAATACCATCGCCCGAAATGAGCGTGTTTTGTACGTCGGTTGAGCTGCTTCCTGATACGAAGGCTTCGGAACAAAATCAAGGTGAAAAACTTAAAAACAAAGTGGAGAAAAAGCGATCGATGAGTAAAACATCATTGGCCATGGTTAAGACCCCGGTCTCAGATAGTATTACCCATCCCGGTCCATGAAACAGAGCGGTGGCCCATAAAACAAAAGAGTCAGCGCACGTGGCGCATGTGCTGACTCAGGCCTTATTACAGTCCAAATGTTCGTAATGATTGTTTTGTAGGAAAGTAAATTGCATCCTATTCTAGGAAAGAAAAGAAAGCTCGGGTTGCCTCCCAAGAAGCGATGTAGTTTTCGTCTCCAGCTTGACGGTCCCAACTTCTTCACTCTTTAGCCTCTAGCATCATTCATCTCTTGCAACTCTATCCTGTCTCTCTCGATCACAGCCATGCCTTCTTGGCAGTTTCGATGTTGGACGGTATTTTGCCCGAGGGATTCTTTATTAATTCGGCCATCTGAGCTAATTGTTGATCAATCTGGCATTGATGTGTCTGCATATCTACCATCTGGACCTGCAATGAGTTCAAAACATCCGAATTTGATAGCGCACTCTGCGCTAGCTGGTTATTAATTGTGTCCTACCTTTTTACAAAATCAAACAGTTGTCCGACCACTCCTGACTGGCTTGAAACCTTATCATGCCCCTGCTCTTTGGCTGATCCTTAATACTTAACTTTCCCCTGGAAGTTTCCTTTGTTCGACTGGAAGGAGGTGTTTTTGGTGTATTGACTTGGTCCTCCCCTCTTCTCGAAGGCTTGAGGTGGCTTGGAGGAAGTATGCAACTGATGTGAATTTTCAGCTGCATCCTTGTTGCCATATCTGAAACCGGGGTGGTCCGGCCTTTTGAAGTTTACAAAAGAGACATTCTCAGTCTCTTCAGCCTCAGACTCAGTATCGCTTGATGCATCTGGTCGGGTGTAGATGCAATTATCTACCCCATGCCCCCGTTCTCCACATGTTACACACTTCATTACTTTTTCAACCTGCTTCTTCCCTTTTCCGCCAGATTCTTTAAGCTGTTTTACATCCGTTGCTATCCTCTGGATTTGAGAAGTAATCGTCTCCAGAGACTTGGATTCAAAAGAAGGTCCTTAACCAGCCTTCTTAGCTTGTCCCATGTCGGATCTATCATAGTCACTGTCGGCTTGCAGCTCGGCCATGTTTTTGATAATCCTCTCGGACTTACTCAACTTCTTTCCCAGAAAGTCACTTCCTGCAGCTGCATTCAGTGAAACTCTTTCCTCGGGGGTTAAACCGTTATAGAAGGTGGTGACCATGAAACCCTTCTTGTAATTTTGATGAGGACAGTCCCTCTGATATTCCTGGTATCTTTCCCAGGCGTCGTGGAGGTTCTCATTTGGCTTTTGCATGAAGGAAGTTATCCTTTGTCTATTTCGCACGGTCTTCTCAGTTGGATAGAACTTGTTCATGAAGGTATCTGCCAGTGCTCCCCATCCATTCAGGGCTTTGTGGGGCAGCCTCAGATACCATGATAGAGCTTTATCTTCCAAAGAGAAGATGAAGCCCTTGCAGTAGATTACTTCCTGGGGAACCCCCCGCATCTTAATGGTGTCGTAGATATTTTTGAAAGTGTCCAGGTGGTGATAGGGGTTGTCATTCTTAGAACTCCCCCTAAAACTCTTGTTTTGAATCATTGAGATGACCGATGGCTTGAGCTCAAAATTGGTGGTGTTGAAACGCAGGATGATGACAGGGCATCGGGAATTGTTAGCCTTTGTGGAAGCTAGCTCCCTTAGAGTCTTTTCTTCTTCTTCAGAATCATCGTTGTCGCTGGCTTCTTGGCGCTGCTCTTGATGATTGTGATTCCTCCTATGCCTTTGGTGGTGACGACGTCTATCATGGTGAGGATCTTCCTCGAACTGCTACATTTCTGGATCTTTGAGTTGATCATTGTCGTCGTAGCAGTCGTTGACTTTAGGTGGAGGCGAATGAGGCCTAGATCTCCCTTGGCGTTCACCTTCTGAATGGGATGGCTCAACGCGAGGTGGCATGTTGGATGGTATCGGTGCTCAGCTGAACAGAAGGCCTTTCTCCAGAGTAGCTGAAATAGTACGAAAATTCAAGTTAGAAAACCTGTTATTAATAATACGAGTTATTCATTTCAGGCAAAAAATAATAATAACAAAAAGGAAAAAAGAGAGTGTTGTCAAGCTTATTTCTAAGCTTGAGGCACTGGAGTGTAGTTAGTGGATTCGGGTTCTTCAACAGTACCATTTTGCCTTGTCCCCGGCAACGGCGCCAAAAAGTTGACCGGCCTAAATCGTGCGTCCTAAAATTGAAGGCGGATTTGAAGTAGTCAGACTTTTACATTTATAACCTGAAACCTTCTAGGCCATTGTTTATGGGGTCGAACATAGGGACAAGGGTGGTAGTGTTGAGAACATCGAATCGACACGTTACACTCCTGTAAGGGTAAAGAGATGGCAGAGTTCCCCAAGGGAACAACAAGATAAGACCGATAAAACAAAAGAAATCTATCTCCAAATGGAGCTACGAGGAAAAATTAAGGTTTTTAGCATTTATCAGTTTTTAGGGGTTTTCGTGCAACGGAAATAGAGAGATAATACTAGTGCTAAAGCAAGGTACGAAGGAGAAAACCACGGTAAAATAAGCGGCAGCAGAAACGTCCTATACCCCTCCTCTCGAAGCGGGTACCTCTAACTAAGCATCAACACCCCTCTCGAGGTTGCTGGGCTTAAGTTAGAGTGGAAAGGTTACTAAAGCAACTCTGATTCTGGGCACTCTCATACTCCAGAATCGGACCAAAAACTAGAGCCACAACACCTCTCTCAAGGCTGTTGCGACGGGAAAGCATGATTCGGTAGCTAATCGAAACGCGATCCAAGCGTACAAGCTAGAGTTCATATGTTAAACATAGCAATCATCCAACAAAGGTACCAAACATGATGCAGCAGATAATTAAAACTCTTCTATTTCCATAAACAAATAAGGGTCTGATTACACTGTACAAGTAAAGAAGTAAATGACTGAAATAACAAAGATAAATGTCACCTTCTTGATTTAGAAGGACGATAGACAGCAGTCGACTCTCCATCCCGATACCGGGCAGGAGCCTTACCCGATATACCCATGTCGGGTGGCACACCCTCTCGGGCGACACGCTAACGACAGGCGGATGTATCGCGTGGGGCACCCTGGCCCGATACGATCATGTCGGGCGGCACCCTCTCGGGAGACACGCCGCGACTGCCGATGCGTATCGGGGTTTGGTATCGTGCCGGGTTAGAGTGTTGCTTCCAGGTATCGACCACTCCTATCAGGTATCCTTTGTCGATCGATATCGGCCTGCAGCGGCGCCCGGGACAGCCCTAAGTGAACCATTCCCTCCCTCTCAGGATGGGGAAGTGCTCACCTAGAATCGCCCGGCACAACCTCTAAGGCACGACACACTAGCTCCCAGATGCTTTCCTCAGTCAGCTCTCCAGGGTTCCGAGCTGTTTTTTCGTCTTCCTGTAGCTACTATTTATAGGCAGCGGTTGGAAGAAGTTATGGTGCTCCGGATGCCACGTGTCCTTCATCAGCCCTTATTATCGCGGAGGCGGTGGATGGCCGATATCAGTATCGTCAAGTACAAGGATGTCGGCTGTCGGTCATCATGAGGAGTGGCGCCTGCCGGTGGGTGGCCTATATCGCACGACACACTTCAGTTGTCGTGGCGAGCACGGCTCCCTATCGGCTAAAAGGCGTATCGCCTGTTAGTTCCTTCTTGCACGGCATCCTCATGTCGCGCGTCGGTGTTTTTTGCTACCCTATCGGGAAGTGGGCGTATCGGACGACTTCCTGGGGAAAAAGGCTGATGCAGGTAGAACACATTTATGGGCCGGGATGGGCTTTTTCGACGATAAATGAGTCAACAATGGAGGAAAACTCTGCAAAAGATGGAAATATTGAGTTAAGAGCGTAGCGTGGCCTGTTATTGCAAAAGTACATATAAAAAGAGAGGAAAACAGTTAAATAGGGCAGTTTTGATAACGAAATAATAGTAAAAAACATCACAAAATTTGGTGTTATTAGAGGTCCGAGAGGTTTAAGAAACCAAGGTTTTCTACACCAACAGCACCACCAAGGTTCAATACCCAAACGTAGTGGACGTCAAGTAGGGGTAGGCGCTGTAGTTTTCCTCAAAATAGAGCCCCCATTACAACATCAGTGTCAGTGACTGGACCTTTTAGACCATATCAAGAGAATAGAATCTTTCATCAGTGTAGACAGGTAGGACATCTAGCAAGGGATTGTCCAGTTGGAAACACAATGGTAACCCAACCACCGAGGCAGAGTCAACAAGGTCATCAGAGGAAACCATTTTCTAGTGGCACTCAAGGACGTGGACAGACATCCCAGGTAGGATCAACTGTATCAAATAACAGAGAACAAAGTCAACATCAGGAAACAACAAGATTCTATGCGATGAATCATCCCAAGGCAGTGGTCAACCCACGAGTTGTGACAGGTCGGATGGAATTATTTCATTCTGATATGTCTTCATCCTGTTTTGTATCTATTTTGATTGATCTGGGTGCTACACATTCCTTTATCACTTGAAAATTGATTCATGACTGCAATATGACTATCAGTCATAGAGCAGATAACTTGTTATTAGAAATTCCATTAGTTGGATCTACAGTGTTGCGGGAGGTATGTTCTTCCTACATTCTTTCCTTTTTTGATCACCGCATTCAGGTGGATCTTATACCACTTGAGATGCATGGGTTCGACATAATCCTTGGGATGGACACCCTAGAAAAGTATAAGGTTGTCTTGGATTGTGGTTCCAAGCAAGCTATGTTCACAGACAATGGTGATACATGGATCTTTCAGGGGGACAAATGATTCTTCCAACTTGTCTAGTGTCAGCAATGGTAGCTGAAAAGCTAATGTGACAAGGATGCCTCACATTCTTGGCACATGTGGTAGATACTAGAATAGAAAGTCCTAGTCTTTCTGAAGTTCTGATTATTAGGGAGTTTGATGATGCATTTCTTGAAGAACTTCCAGGTGTTCCTCCACCCCGAGAGATTGATTTCAAAATTAATCTAATCTTGGGTACGCAACCTATAGCTCAAAAACCATATAGAATGGCACCTGCTAAGATGGCAGAACTCAAGAAACAGTTACATGAGTTTCTTGAAAAGGGTTTTATTCGACCGAGTACTTCACTTTGGGGTTCTCTGGTTCTCTTTGTGAAAAAGAAGGATGGGTCTATGAGATTATGCATAGACTATAGACAGATCAACAAGGTGACCATAAATAACAAATATCCTCTGCCAAGGATAGATGACCTGTTTGACCAGTTGCATGGTGCAACTATATTCTCGAAAATAGATCTGCGGTAAGGATATCATCAATTACGCATCAAGGAGAGTGACATACCTAAGTCAGCCTTTAGGAAAAGGTATGGTCACTATGAGTTCATAGTTATGTCATTTGGACTAACTAATGCACCTGTTGCATTCATGGAACTCATGAACAGAATCTTTTAGCCATTCCTTGATCAATTCATAGTAGTCTTTATAGATGACATCCTGATTTATAGTAGAGATGCTCAACAACATGAGCAACACCTCAGTCAGGCTTTGACTTTACTAAGAGAACACAAGCTATACGCCAAGTTTAGCAAGTGTGAATTTTGGTTATCAGAAGTATCTTTCGTAGGACACATAATATCTTCCTTAGGTATATGTGTTGATATTAAAAAGGTGTAATCTATCTTGGAGTGGGAATAGCCAAAGACACCAACAGAGATACACAATTTTCTAGGACTAGCATGCTACTATAGGAGGTTCATTAAGAACTTCAGTTCTTTAGCATTACCCCTAACTAGGTTAACCAGGAAGGAGGTTCCTTTTGTCTGGAATGACAAGTGTCAACATTCTTTCTAGTTGTTGAAAAAAAGGTTAGCAAGTGCGCCTGTGTTAGCTTTACCTGAGCAGGGAAATGGATACATTGTTTTCTGTGACGCTTCTAAGAATAGTCTAGGATGTGTGTTGATGCATGATAAACAAGTGATTTCTTTTACTTCTCGACAATTTAAGAAACACGAGGAAAATTATCCGACACATGATCTAGAATTAGTTGTCGTGGTTCATGCATTGAAGATATGGAGACATTATCTCTATGGAGAGACATTCTGAATTTTCACGGACCACAAGAACTTAAAGTACGTCTTTTCACAACACGAGTTAAATATGAGACAACACCACTGGATGGAGTTAATCAAGGACTACGATTGTACAATTGATTATCATCTAGGAAAGGCTAATGTAGTGGCTGATGCACGAAGTAGAAAATCATCATCACCAACCATAGATAAAGCATAGTTGAACTCTTTAGTGTGCTTTAAATGAGACATGCTTGTCTCTTTGAGGCAAAACAATGTACAACTTAAAGTATCTTTGTTAGCTGGACTGTTAGCTGAAATGCACATAAAACCTACTCTGAAACAACAGATCAAAGAGGCACAACAAGCTGATACTGTGATACAGCAGATAAGGTCAGAGTATGGTAGTGAGAAACGGGATGGTTTTCATGAGTCAGATGATGAGGCAGTCTGTTACCATGGTAGGATGGTAGTACCTGATGTCAATGACTTAAGGAAGTTAGTCATCAAGGAAGCTCATTCGTCTATGTATGAAATGCATCCAGGGAGCACCAAAGTGTATCATAACTTGAAAGATATGTATTGGTGGCCCGGTTTGAAGAAAGATGTAGCTGAGTTTGTTATGCGGTGTCCAGTATGTCATTAGGTTAAAGCTGAACATAAAAATCTCATAGGAACAATGCAACCTTTACCTATACCACAGTGGAAATGGGATAACGTGACTATGGACTTTGTGGTTGGTTTACCCAGAACAACCAAAAATCATGATTCCATTTGGGTGATAGTTAATAGGTTGACTAAGTTAGCACATTTTCTTCCTGTTAAAACAACTTATACTTCTGAGAAACTTACACAGATCTATATAGATGAGATAGTGAGGTTACACAGGGTTCCAGCTACAATTGTTTCTGATAGAGGTCCCCAGTTCATTAGTCATTTTTGAGAACGACTACATAAAGCTTTGGGTATGCAGTTAAGGTTTAGTACCGCCTTTCACCCATTGACAGACGGACAATATGAAAGGACTATACAAACCTTGGAGGATTTGCTTAGGGCATGTGTCCTTCAGTTTGTAGGGAGTTGGGATCTACACTTGAGCTTAATAGAATTTTCTTACAACAATAGTTATCAGCACAATATTGATATGGCACCATATGAAGCATTATATGGTAGACGTTATAGATCTCCATTATGTTGGTATGAAATAGGGGAATATCAACTTTTGGGTCCTGAATTAGTGCAATAGACAACTGAGAAGATTAAAGTAATACAACAATAGTTAAAGACTGCACATGATAGACAGAAGTCATACACTGATAAACGGCGAAGACCTTTAGAATTCCAAGTTGGAGACAGAGTATATCTCAAAGTCTCACCTTGGAAAGGTGTTCTTAGATTTGGTAAGAAGGGTAAGTTAGCTCCTAGATTTATGGGGCCTTATCTAATCATTGAATGGATTGGAAAGGTAGCCTATAAGCTGGAGTTTCCACCTGAACTACATAGATTGCATCCAATATTCCATATATCCATGTTGAGAAAAGGTCGCCATGATACAGAGTTAGTTTTGCAACATGTGGAGGTAGAATTAAATGAAGATATATCCTATGAAGAAGGACCTATGATGATTCTTGACAGGAGAATAAAAAAGTTGAAAAAGAAAGACATAGTTCTTGTGAAAGTTCTTTGGCATCATTGTGGCATTGAAGAAGCTACGTGGGAGCTGGAGGAAGATATGAGGAGGAAGTACCCTTCTCTTTTATCTTGATGATTTCGGGGACGAAATCCCTGTTAAGGGTGGATAATTGTAACATCCTTGACTGGGTTATTCCTTAACCCTAGAAGTTTTGCTTAAGTATGTAATTTATATTCCTGTTCTTATCTTTTGAAAAGTAATTAAGGCTAAAGGAGAACTTATGTTTCAATTTTGGTCCTATTTGAATAATGTTGAAACAATATTTGCTTGTTTTTGAACTCAAGTGCAATTTACCCAATATAAGGGGTTACTTTGCAAAATGTTACATGATAATGTTCCTCAAGTGCTATATCATCATATGAATGATAATGATGCTAAGGTATGGCTTGTGGAAGCCTAAGTTCTAAGAAGGAGCTTGTTTGAATAATGTTTGTGCATTGAATACTAGTTTTGGTGTAATCTGCAATTTACTCAAAAAACTAGGGTTGAATATGTAAAATACCACTTCAAGAGTGTCCCTATTGTTTCTTGGTATCATTTAGAGAAAATAAAAAGAATGGGGCATCTTGTTTGAACTACTTTAGAGGAGAGATAATCTTGATAATAAAATAATCAAGAAATAAGCATAATTGAAACCTGAAATTATTTTGTAGCAAAAATATATAAATTAATTGTAGTGCCCATCAACTAAAAATGTTATGGGAGAAATACTATAGTGGAAGGATGTCCAAATGCCTTGAGTAGCACTGAAATATCCTAAGTAGGTGAAGAAATCCACTCACATTTGTTAATTAAAAAGTAATGTCCACAAAAAATGGATAACATTATTATAATGATTAAGGTGTTTAGTGGTTGATTTTAATTCAAGGATAATTGAAAGGAAATTGAGGAAAAAGGAAGATGTCTTCGAAGGCAAGGAAGGGAGGGGGCATGTGACAAGAAAGTGGATGAATTTTCTCCTACTCTCTCTCTTCTAGAAAATCAATTATATGTACTCAATTTGCTCCTTACTTAAAAGGCTATTTTTGCAAACCACTTTCTTCCCTTACTTTGTCTGATGACCAAGGAGCTTAGGAGTAGGAGGAAAACATTCCCCAAGCTGAAGGTAAGCTCCATGATCATCTTCAACCTTGAATTGATGGTTGAAATCGGATTTCAACACTCATTTTCTTCTCTCTTCCATCCAATGCTCAACCTTGGCTATCTTTTGCATCCAAAGAGTTGGAAACGAACCTTTGATAATTGAAGGAGCTTCTTTCACCATTAGAGATGAGAATCTTGAAGCTTTGAAGCTACTTTGAAGGTGGGTTATATAACTTGAACCCATCAATGTTATTATTGATTTCAATTTCTCATCATATGTTGATCTTTATTTTCTTCTTGAATAATTGATGAATTCATCATATATATGATAGTAGAATTCGGAGGTCTGAAGTTTGGTGATGATTACATCATCTTAACACACACCTCTAAAATATCATTATCAAATAGTTTCAATTTTGTTGGTCAAACGGTTTCAAACCGTTAGAAACCAAACCGTTTCAAACCGTTAGAAACCAAACGGTTTCAAAACCGTTAGAGGTCAAATGGTTTCAAACTGTTAGATGATAAATGGTTTCAAGAATGTGTGAAGGCCTAATGGTTTCAACCTAATCTAATCCACATGGTCTCAACCTTTGATGGCCAAACAATTTCAAAATGTTTAGAACTCAATTGGTTTCAAAACCCTAGATCAATTGATGTCAATACCCTAATTTAGGTTCAAACGATTTCAACTCTGAATTGACCAAACGGTCTCAAACCGTTTGAGGACCAAATGGTCTCAAACCATTTAGGGTTAAATGATTTCAAAGTTGATTTGATCAAACGGTTTCAAACCATTCAAGGGTAATACAGTTTCAAACCCTAAGAAGATCAAACGGTTTCAAAACTGATTGAAGAATCAAAGGGGTCAAAACCGTTTGAAGATTCAATGGTCTCAAAACTATGAAAGGTCAAATAACCCTATGATTGTTTATAATATATCTCAAAGTTGATTTCAATGGAAGTACCTCTAAAGTATTTAGGTGATTAATACATTTAGAGTGATTATCACTTGATGCCTATGAAAGTAATAAATTCAATATATTATGATAAGCATAGGTGAATGTACTTAGTGAAAGGTTAAGTCAACTGAATAAGGTATGATGGTGATGTGTGTTCATCGTACATGGAACAATGATAAGTATGATTTAATACTTAAATAATGCTATGTGCTCCAAGATATGTAGAAGCACTAACTCAGGGTTTGGATTAATGAGGTAATAATAAAACCCTAATCAATGGAGAATGAGAAATCCTTAACCCTAATTCTGGGTAATGGGATGAGAAACCCTAATTGATATGAAAAGAGAAACCCTAATTGAGATAAAATGGGAGACCCTAACTCTAATAAGGGATTAGTGGTGTTATCTCTGTATGGCATGGTGTTGATATGTGATTGTTATGTTTGCTAAAATGTATACTAACCATGTAGGTATTATGAGAATGATGACCATAGCCAGGTATGAGCTATGATGTTTTATTTGTTGAAAATATTTAATGAGCCTTGTGAGCCATATGATAATTTTTTGCCTAGTGAGAGGTGACAAGATGTTTAATGGGCTTTGTGGGCCATGAGAGATGCTTGTGTAGCAAGTATCATGCATACCTTGGTCAGATGACCTAGAGGTAAAAGTTACCTGATAAGTGGTAACAATGTTCAGAGATGAACTAAGGGTTTGAATACCAGATCAAGTAAACATGATGATGATATTGTTAAGGGATGAGAATTCCTGGTAATGAGATAAGGGATTGAGATCCCAATGTTTGATAACGTTTTAAAAAGTACTTGATAGAAGTATTACATGTTTCTTTGTAGCATTTGTCATAATAATTTATGATTGAAAACTTGGCTAATGCTAAATAATATGGTAATGCACTTAATTAATCAAGTGAAATCTTATCATGTAGAGCCCTGGCCATAGATCCATCATCGTCAGTAGTTGGTGATGGTGAAATAGGTTTTCTTATGGGAACTCCTGGAATGCATATTTTTGAATATGTGGGGGTAATGGGCAAATATATCCTTACGCCTCATAGGAATGACTATGGGCCATATGCACAAGAATGGTTATGGACCATATCCCAATAAGAGTTTGGCTATAGGCCATGAATCCACAATACCAGGCATTGTCTATGGGCCATATCCTGAACAGAGCATATGCCACGGGCTATAACTCTATATCAAAGTTGCCAATATAACTCTACGGGCCATATCCTGGAAAGCTATTTTAGCAAAGACACGAGATGTCCTGCATGTGGTCTCGTACTGACTGAGATAGATGAGGTGATGGAGTCTGTCTCTTCCATTGACCTTGTATGGTACCGATGCTTACGTAATCGTGGTCGGTTAGAGCATGAACAGTATTCTTCATCTCCTCAGGGCATAAGTGTGATTGTAAAATGTAATCAGCCGTGTAGCATATTTTCTTAAGGATGAAATACAGAAATCATTGGTTGATGTTGCATTGCTTATTGTATCCTAAATGGATAGATGTTATACATGTTCTTCATATTCCTTATTAAATAAATGATTTATTGCTTTATCATTCATATTTGTAATGTGTCAAGAAGATGTTATTGCTCTGTTATGCTTAAACAATGATTCAGCTGGTTTATTAAATATAAAAGAATCCTCTACTTAGTTTATAAGTATTTATCTACAATAATAATGTTTCTGGTGGAGAGTTATGTCTCTCGTTGGGACAATTACAATTGTCTCACCCCCATGGGATTCAACATTTTTTAGGTGGACGAGGATGAGGAGGTAGAAACCACACAATAGAGGAAGGACAACAACATCAGGAACAACAGTAATATCTCAGGTGGAGATATTGATTGTTGTGTCATGTGGATATGAGTCCTATGTGTCATCTCTGTACTCTCAGGTCCTTGAAGTCAATACTTAGTTGTTTTATGATCAATTTGAGATTTTGTCTTGAATGTCTCAAAGTTTTATGTTGTTTATGTATAGTTTTGGAAAAGTAATTGTTGTAAATATTCCTCGTGAAGAGATGGTACACGGTGTGTACAATGTGAACCAGAATATATTTATTACATTGGTTCTCTTTTTAAGAGTTTCCTAGTAATGGATCTCTTGGCAATTGGTTTTCATTTTTAGTGATTTTCAGTAATCCGCTGCTAATGTTTTCTTCCGCATTAATCATCACCTTGCGACAGCCTGATTTGTGGTCGGGTTGTCTCAAGGTAGGGGACCACTCCTTACTTATTTCAAGAAAATAATTTTCATAAAACCTAAGAATAAAAATATAACCTAATAAAAGGGGTGCATTATATTTTCTCAAATAGATGAATACAAAAACATGGTTTGTGGCAGCAAAAAAATCAAAATGTAACCATTACAGAATTTCATGGTTCATATTAACATTGGGCCTTAAAGGCGACGTTTAAATTATGAACGTAATTATCAAGATCATATTGTGGTGAGCAACCTACCCATCTTAGAACTCATCCTTGAACATGGTCCTGCACAAAGTCCTCTCCTTTCAGATCCTCATACTATGCTAACTCTGGGTGGGTTGGAAAATAACACCCAAGAGAAAGAAAACAAAAGAAAGGACGTCAATGAATGATGACTATATGTAGGGTAAAATAATTGGGAACAAATTATATGCAAAAGAAGAATTGATTAAAAGGGTTGTCAATAAGAAGATATCAACAAGAGAAGGGTTTGTCAAAAAAATTAATATGTTCAATAGATGAGGCATTTATTAATAAGAGTATGATAAATTAAAAGGGATTCTTTTCATATACAACCACAATAACACAATATAAATAGTTGCATGGTGATAAAAACATTGATTGGTATAAACTAAAAAGAAGGATATCAAATCCATGCATATCATACCAGGGTAGGAGGACTAAAATCTCAGTGCCAAATAAAATGCAATAGCATAAGAGGACTAAAACCTTAGTGCATTAGTAAGATGACTAAAACTTCACTGCCTAATATAATAAATTGTAGGAGGACAAAAACCTCAGTGCTTTGGCAGGAGGACTAAAATCTCAGTGCCTTAAACATGGTACCACAAGTTCTAGTTATGACTAGTCAATCACACACGCTTATAGGACATGCAAGAACAAGGTATAATTATTTTTAATGCAAAAGATTAAGGAGTAATAGTTGTCATCAAGTGGGGTCATTAGGACCCAAATAACTAGTAAGATTAGGTTAGAAGACCATCACGGTGACTTTTACATATCATGGTTAACAAATCAAGGAAATATTCATAAGGAAGACATCCATCATAAGATGATATGAGCATTTACAATGTAATCAATGCCTCATATCAGAAAAAGTTTTTCAGTCATAATATTATGCCCAGTTGAAATAGAGTAGATGAACATACCTTGACTTGAGTATTAAATCAGATATTAATTCTACCCTTCCAAGTCGAAAGTCACCTCAAACCTACATATGGTATTTTGTACATCAATAAGGGTTCAATTATTCTTAATAAGATGAAACCCTAGAAAACCAAATCCTTCAACAAAACCCTAGGTTGACCCTTGTTATTAACCAAACATTGGGTTCAAGATTATATATTAATATCCAAACTCAAAATCTCAACTTGTTAATTATAATGTTCTCCTTAATTATTAATATGAGTTCAAGAGAGATCAAAAACCTAAAAATCTAGTCTTTAAAACTTTGGAATCAGGTGATGCAAATCATGCTCAAAGATAGAGAACACTCTCACGATTCTAATACATACTTTTTTGTAATTTTTGGAGCTTCCAGTAAAAAGATATGACTTTTACAAGTTTTATGTTACTTACTGAGTTATTAATGAAATTAAATTTGCAAAAGTTCAATATTCTTTTAAGAAGAAAAAGTGAACTCTGTTTTGTGGAAATTAATTTTTTTCATGCAATCATCTAAATCTTTAGTGTGACAAAGTAATTCAATCGCTACGTAAATACATAAAACCCCATGAGAGAAGAATTGCATCAGAATAAAATGAGGGGGGAAAACTTGTAAAAGTCATGAGAGTCTGACAAATTCCTCACAAACCAATGCCATGGTCACGAGAAAGGTGCAACAACCATGGTTCATTTTGGGAAAAAACAAGGTGGGCAAGTATTCTTGATTTGCACTAACTGAATCTGAGTAGGAGGAATCAAGGTAGCTTACCCATGGAGCAATTAAGCTTTGGTGAAGAGGAGAGCTAATGAAAGGGGATGTAATACCAGCTTATGAAATGAGTTTGGCAGTGGCCAAGAGGGTTCCCTAGATGAAATTGATGATAGGGTTCCGTTGCAAGAGGTGTTGCAGAAGTGTGAATAGGGTTTATTATATATAGGGTTCGGTATTATGGCGTATACGTGTAGTAGCTTCTAGAAGCTCAGTTTTAGATTTGGGAAAATATCCGATACAGAGCATTAGGGCTAGATATAGGGCTAGTAAGATCCCGAATTAAAATTAGAATCTAATGCTAGTTATTACACGAATTTTTGTTGAGATTTGAGAGAGATATGCTTAGATTACCAGACCCATCTGGATGGTTACTATTCATAGCCTGAAGGATCTCCTGCCCAAGGTAGGAGACAAATCATGGGAAACACGATCTAGATCCATGGATCCAGAGTGGCACACGCCCAACCAACAAAAAGGAAACCTTGTTACCAAATTAAATTGCTGAAACTTTGGTCCTAATGACATATAGTTACATGTTTTCTTTTCTTGATAAATTAAAGGAGATAACAAAGTCCAATCAAGCCCAAGTTTGGTAGGTTAACTAGTTGAGTGGAAAGGAATCCAATTTTTTCATTAGTTCCATAATTCAAAAAATATGAACCCATAAAACTCAACTTGATGTCTAAGTAAATTTTGCATATTTATTTGTTCCCTTATCATTAAATTCTCAAATTTTGGATGAGACTCTATATTACCCATATCTTTCCATGGAAAAAAATATAGAAGATGAATTTTGAAATTAAATCATCCAATATGGTAAATTTGCACTAGATCCAAACTTATATATTTCCCTTATTTCTTGTATAAAGGCCTCAAATAATTATGTTTTTGGATTAAACTTTTATAATTGAATATTACTAACACCCTACTTCAATATAACTTAAGAAGAGGGTTCTAAGATAAAACATCATATTATTTACTTAAGATTTGAGTTTGTTAGACTGTGTTAGCTCCAGAGAAATTGATTTCGACAAGGCAAAGATCAAAGTGGTTGCCAAGATGTCTCCTTCAACTACCATCAAATAAATTCAGGAATTCTTGGGTCATTTCAGATTTTTTAGGAGGTTTATTTGTGATTTTAGTAAGATTACCAATACTCTAAAGAACCCTCTCCAGAAACAAGTGGGATTCATCTTTGATTTTGAATGTATGAAGAACTTCAACACTTTGAAGGAAGCTCTTACCTATGCTCCCATCCTTTGATCCCTGGACTGGTCTCTTCCTTTCAAGACCATGTGTGATGCTAGTGAATATGTTGTGGGTGTAGTTCTAAGGCAACACATTTACAAGAAACATCATGCCATTTACTATGCAAACAAGATGCTTGATGACACATAGAAAATCTATGCAACCATTGAGAATGAGCTCCTTGCTATTTTCTGTGCTTTTGACAAGTTTCACTTCTACCTGATTATCTCATGATTTATTGCCTACACTAATCATACTGCTATCAAATATCTAATGTCAAGGAAAGACATGTAGCCCAGGCTAATCAGGTGGATACTATTATGCAAGACTTTGATATGGAAATCAAATAAAAGGAAGGAACTAAGAACATTGTCTCTGATCATCTTAGCTGATTACACATCGAAGACGGTTACACGGTCCCTATCAATAACTCATTACCTAAAGACCACTTGTTGAAGGTGACTCATTCACCCCATGGTGTGTAGATATTGTCAATTATCTAGTAGTGAGAGTCCTTGATCCAGATTACAAAAAGAATGATAGGAATAAGCTTATGTCTGACACTCGCCACTACTATTGGGATGAGCCTTATCTTTTTTGATGTTCAGATGGCCTTTACCGTCTTTGCATCTCGAAAGAGGAAGCTCCTCTTATGCTTGATCAATGTCACTCAAGCCAACTGGGGGCCACATGAGCTCAAAGAAGACTACATTCATAGTGCTCTAATGAGGTTTCTTCTAGCCTACTATATTGAAGGATGCTCATAGATATGTCAAATATTGTGATCAATGCCAACAATTTGGTAACTTTTCTAAGAGACATAAGATGCCCCTCAATCTTTAGCAAGAAGTGGAGATTTTGATGTTTGGAGTTTGGAGTACATGGGTCCATTTCTTACCTCTTAGGGCTTCTCCTACATCCTAGTGGCTATTGATTACGCCTCTAGATGGGTAGAAGTCATTCCCACAAATTTTAGTGATTCCAAGCTAGTGATCAAACTATTTAAAAGATGATCTTTTCACACTTTGGAGTAGGCACCATCATTTCTGATGGGGTCTCACATTTCCTTGAGTACAGCTTCAAAACTCTCCTCTATAACTATGGTGTCTCTCACTGTGTATCTACTTCATACCACCCTTGAATGAGTGTCCAAGTGGAGGTGTCTAATCATCAAATCAAAGCTATTCTAGAGAAGATAGCCAGCATGACACAAAAAGATTGGGCCAACAAGATGAATAATGCACTCTGGCATATAGAACTACCTATAAGACTCCCCTAGACACTACACCTTTCCGCCTCATTTATGGAAACTCTTGTCATCAACCATTGGAGCTCAGACAAAAATCTCAAGGGGCCATATTGCAACTCAACTTCAACCTCCATGCAGCAAAAGAGAACCTTCTAGTTCGATTGTAAGAGATCAAAGAGTTACTATCGACTACTTACAAAAATGCACACATCTAGAAGAGTGTAGAAATATGTTTCATGATGGCCACCTAAAGAGGAAAGATCTCAAAGTCGAAGATCAAGTATTATTGTAGAACTCTTGTCTTTGCCTCTTCTCAGGGAAGCTCAGGGCCCGATGCTCGGGCCCGTTAATCATCAAGCATATTTTACATGATGGAGCTATCATAATTTAGAGAAAGAAAAATAGAGAATTCATAGTCAATGGCCAAATACTCAAACACTATTTCACTATTCTTGATATGACGGCCAACCAAACTCTCTCACTTCTTCCTCCAACATATCATGATTGATTTTTAGGCATTGAGACAATGATGTTAAACAAAGGTGCTTCTCAGGAGGAAACCTGAGTGTTACTTTTATTTCTAGTTGTTTTTATATCTTTGTTCAAATTGTATTTACTTAGTTAGTGCATCTAATGATATGATCACTGGTTCTAACAATTCTGATTTTAGGTGAATGACTCTTGCTGAATGGAGAGCAACCACATCCCCTGCATCAACCAACATAGTTCTTCCCCTCCATCTTGAATTTAATGTTTTTTTGGGGATGAGAAAATAAGGTTGGGGTGAAGTGTGGGTGGTACGTATTATACTCTCTACCCACACCTATCTATTTGAACTTATGATCTTATCATAGAATACCTCATGCATTGAATTTAGCTTAAAATTTTCAAAAATTTTCTTTCTTTAGAGTAAATAAAGACATTACCTAACTGTCTTTGATTCCATTTTTCTACCCGCATCCATGCATATCATCATCATTTAACTACCCTTACTCAAATAAAAACCTCACAATAACCATTTTTTAAACATCCAATGGCTAAAAATCATCCTATCCAGCCTAGGAACCCATACATCAGGATTTCCTGGAAAAGATGGCAATCTTTTTAGGAACTAAGATGGATCAAATACATTGTTCTTATGACTGACTAGTGAAATAAATACATGGAACCATCACTTTACCCTTATCATGTCACTATTTGAGCATAGTTCGATCAGGAGAACAACTCAGTGCACAAAATCATATATCAAGTTGCATGTTGATCTGACCCCTCTTGCACACTTCTTCTTCCATCTTCTTACCTTCCATCAATAAAAAAATAAATATATATATAAAGTGCCAAACTCCAAGTTTGGGGTGGAAAATCCCCTGCCTACTCTATTCACTTCTTCCATACCCCTCTCTATATAATAGGGGCATACCACAAAAAAAGATTCCAATGTGCACAAAACAAAAAGAAAAAAATGTTGCAATATATTTCTTTGCTCAATAAATGGAAGAAGAAGTGTGTAAGAGGGGTCAAATCAACATGCAACTTGATATATGATTTTGTGCACTGAGTTGTTCTCCTAATTGAACTATGCTCAAAGATGCCAGTGTGAGGGGGTTCTAGGTGTTATCTTCTTTGGTAGTTGATGCAGCCGATATAGTTGTCAAATATTCTTCTACAATCTCAGATTGAAGCAGTAGGAAGGCACTATTATTGACATTACATTGCGTTAGCACTGGTAGTTAAACTGATCTCAGCTATTGAATGCCACCAAAAAGCATGATTACAGTTTTAGCTGATATACATCTTTCTACTAGTAGAGTCTGCACACTTTGTGGGTGAGCGTAATGATAGTGGAGCTCCTCAACTGTGTATAAAAATGGCCATGCCAGTTACTGTCTTGTATGAACCTTTTTTGTTGTTTTTTCCATGTCTGAGTCCTTCTTTCTGGATTGGGTCTTCTGTGCAAGACCTTAGATTAGTTAGTTTATCTTCCAGTAATCCTTCTTAGAGGATTAAGGGGTGAGCATCTGATGTACCTAAAGTTTTGGAACCACACTACAGTAACAAAGTTTTTTGCCGACAAAAAAAATGCAATATCAAGCCGAATTGAGGAGAGATTTGCATCTTTCTTATGCATCCCTCTTCTCTCCATTTTCTACCAAGAGACACAATGAATGTCTCTTTTTGATGCCCTTTTCATGCCCTACCTAGTTCCAGATCATTTGCATACTTGTTGTTCTACGAGATTCTCTGATTACTCATGAAAATGCTTAGATGTGCATATATTGGGAATAGTGGTGAGGATGTGTTTTTGGGAAGAAAATTTGGAAATGATGACATGGAAATATGTGTTATGTGGTCTCAAGAAGTTGGGTTGCTTGGCCATATCAAGTGGTAGGGAAATGAGTATGATGTAAAGATGAGACGATCGCATGGGTCAAAATTATTCATTTCATGACTATTCTAGATTTTGTGTCACTCGAGGACAAGCAACATCTAAGTTTGGGGTTGTGTGATGAATACATATTTATCCTAGATATAGCTACATTTTGAGCATATTCTTTGCACTCATTTTCACCACTCTCTCCTTGAACTAGGTTGCATTTATATTTTCTTTATTCTATGATAATTTATAAGGTTTTTAATTAATATTCCTATTTTCATGGAAGGTTTGAACTTCGTTAAATGAGAGGAGTGTAGGAGGTGGTGGTCCCACTAAATGACTACCTTCATTAGTTGTCAAAACCATCAAATCACATTACACCTACCAAGCCATTAGTTACCTTCAATTTGCCATTCCATTGGAAGATGCTCCATTGGCACTAGCCATCGACCTCACGACAATAGCCCCCTAGGTGGGTATCCTTTACTGAACCATTGGTTTACACCCATGCCTACCAAATTCCACCTTATAATGGTTCCCATGCATTGTTTGTAGATGGTACTCCTATTTTCCTCCTGAAGGAAGTTTTGCATTCATCAACTGATGGTGTTCTTGTGCACAACAACCAAGGGAGTTTATGCCAAATTTTTTGATGGCCCCTCTGCTCATCTGTTCCGATGATAGTACAACCTCTACCAACTGATACACTATCTGCTTTTCCAACCAAAGGTTCTAATGCACTTCCCTTCTGATGGATCAACTACACAAACCTTATGATGGTTGTTGTGTGACCATTTTCCTACTGATGGCTACACTGAATACCGATGGAGTTATTGTAGATTCGTAACCCCTTGTCTTCCCCATGCTTCCACTGATTCCTCGCCTCCATGGTGGACAAGACTTAACTCCATAGTGGCTCAGAGAGTTCTAGACTCTTCTCCATGCCTATAAATATAAGACCAAGACCAATGAAGAAAGCATCCGCCATTAACACTGTAAGGTTGTTGCATCCACTCCTAATCTTTGACCTCCATAGACCTCAACCTTCATCCATCTATAAGGCCCCTGACCTAGCTTTATGCTTGATCTTGCTTGGTTAACATAATAAGATTCTTAAAAGCTTAACTTGATCATGTGTTTTTCCTTAATAACATGTGGCATACTTATGTTTTCAGTTGGGTTTAGTTTGGATGTTGTTTGAGCTAGTTACACATATATGTGCTTATTTTGGACCTAATTGTAATTTACCCATTTTTAGGGTTTATCTTGTAGTTTGTCACATGCTTGACATACCTCACTTGTTTGGCATCATGTTTGAAAGAGAGTGGAACCTTGTTGCACCTTGGTTTGTTGTAGAGATATGTGTTGACATCATGAGTGTTGATGTTTCTAGGGTTTGCTTGGATGCCCTAGTTTGGCATTGACCTTGTGTGTTGACTGTTGAGTTTTTCATTTTCATTGACCACCTTGTTGATCATGTTCCTTTGGTTAAAGAAGTTTTTGTGCTAGTATAGTGGTCTCTTTGGTTGATGAGATAAGAAACCCAAGATGAAGTTCTATGTGATCGATGGTCCTTATTTCTCTTTGACTGTTGGGCTTTTGGGCCTAGTTGTCTTTGAGAAATGGTATCCTAGACCAAGTGAGGTTGATGGCCTTCCTAAGTTTTAATGACCCTTTTTTCATGCATATGTTTAGTGCTTGCATGGATGATACATGGTGGACAAGTGGCATATGTGTGCATGACACCTTACCTCTCTTACCTCTCTCCTACCCTTGGGTATATAAACCCCTCTCTTTCTATGCAAGCAATCCTTTTGCATTCTCTTCTTTCTATCTTCCCTTTGGATCTCGTCCCTTGTGTTCTTGGTGGAGAAGGAGAGCTCAACCCTAGAGCAAGGTACCCAAACCATTGCATGTGTGGATATAGGGTTGGAGCAACCCATCTTTGGTGTCCTTTGGTGTTCCTTGATCTTGGTAAGTGATCTATCCTTCTTGGTTTCACTTTTCTTGCAACCCTACTGATCGTATCTCCAGAGGGTGGTCAAACTTTGAATTTATAAATTGAAAACTTCAAAGACCCCCACAACTTTATTACGGGGTCGAAGTAGATATACGAGGTCGAACACAGGGATGTGGGGACATTCATGATGCTTAAGATATCGCTCTTAAGTCAGTTAAGCCAATATGATAGTCAATTAAAGTATGGAGCTAGAACTAGTCTAGAAGATTTTCACAAAATAAAATAAAACAAAGAAAAGAAAACAAAACAGAGTTCGTAGGATTCTACTAATCAGAGAGAAGGAGTTTCTGGCTATGTAACCACAAGTTGGGCAGTCTATGCACCCATTATTGGGTGTAGACAACCCTCGAACACCCCAACAAGCCACCTACATCCAACCATATACGTACTGTGGTGCCTGCTCCTATGGGGTCATCCCACTCGCTTTCGCGCAACATGACTAAAACCCATCAATGACATGAAACCTCTCTCGAGGATGACAAATCAACACCCTAGGATATTCTAGATACCCTCTCAGGTCTAGAATATTCTGGGATGCTAGGAATAGGTGTGCTGGGCAGAACTAGGTAGTTGGCTCGACCGTGCTGGGCTGGGCCCAACCGTGCCCAGGTCTATAGTTCTGCACATATCACCTTGAAATGTGCTCCTTTTAGATTTCAATCCAAACTATCTTCTCTTACCTATTTCTACAATGAATCTCTCGATATGGGTAGAAATAGAAGTTAAGCAAGAAAGAGATCAACCAAACTAGCAATTATAACTAGAAAGAGAAGATAGAACAAAAAATGTATTAGATCTGAAATAAAACTACTTGTTTAAGGTAATGGTATATAAACATGCCCAAAATGGGCTACATAGCCAAGGAGGAGCTCAACTAGCCATGGGCAAGCATAGTTGGCACCAAACAAAGATGAAGGAACATCGTTTGTGAAGGAACAAAGGAGAACAATAGAAGAAATGAGAAGAAGAAGTGAATTAGCCCGTAGAGGAGAGGTGGCTCTCACTCCTTAGCCTTCTTATAGGCCGGATCTCATCTTTGGGTCTTCTGGACAACTTGGCCTCCTTTCTTTTTGATTCCACCCCCAAACAGTAGCTTGGTGGATGTACGGAGGTGGAAAATGGCTGGGAATGGTAGGATATGGTGAATGATGGTGAAAAATGATGGTTGATTGAAGCAAATTGGAGGAACGGATGTAGGATGAGCCCTTTCAGACCTTATAACTCTCCCACGGGGCTCTGGAAACCAAGAATGTGTGGAACCACAATGTGGAACCAAAAAAACCTCCAAACTTGGAACCCCTCTCTAGGAAATGAGGGGTGAATATTTATAGGTGAAGGTGGAAGACAGTCACGGTTGTGGCCTCAACCACGGCCCTGGTCTCGGCCCAACCATGCCGGGTTGGGCATGGTCATGCTGAGAGTTGCGGTTGACACAGACATCACACTCGAGGCAGATCCCGCAGTTGAGACTGATGCCTCGGTTGACGTGGGTCGTGCCACGGTCGAGGTGGTCAGGCCATGGTCGAGGTTGATGTGCCTCAGTCGAGGTTGACGTGCCTCGGCGGTGGCCATACCACGGCCGAGGTGGTCGGGTTGCGGTCAAGGTTGATGTGCCTCAGTCAAGGTTGACATGCCTCGATCGCGGCCGTGCTGCGGTCAAGGTGGTCAGGTCAGGATTGAGGTTGATGTGCCTCGATCACGATTATGGCCTTGGCCTGACCGTGCCGAGCCTCGACCCGATCATGTTGAGTGTCGGTCGACACAATGTCTTGGCTATGGCCATGACATCCTCCTTGGCCACGATCGTGGCATCCTCCTTGGCCACAACCACGACATCATGGACCAAATCCACCCCCACCGGGGGGTTATTACTGGTGTTCGAGTGGCCCTCGTCGATGAACCTTCTGATTGACAAGGATGCATTCTGATAAAGGATCGGCCATTAAAAATAGGGTCTAAGATATCAAAAGTTTCTTAGGCCCGCTAGTCGATCAGTCAGACCACTGTCTCCTAAGATGGTGCACATAGTGTGATGCTTAGTCCACCACAGTAGTGCCAGATGGAAGTCTAGCTGCTGCAAAAACCATGTGTTAGGGAGAAATCTTAGAGAATAGATGTTTTTTCAGGTTCAGTGCATGTAAGTCCCAAAATTCGTTAGTTGAGCAACTTTATCTATGAAAAGATATAAATTACTAAAAGATAAGGATCTAGGGTTATTTTGGGCATATTAAGGCTATAATGACACAAAACCATGAATAAATGCTTAGTATCAATGTATGAATTTGGGTGTTATCAACCACCCTAAGCTTAAACCTTTGCTTATCCTCAAGCAAGACTGTGCTCAAAGGTAAAAAAGATAACATCCAAATTAAGCATGGTGATAAATGCTAAAGTTAGAAAAATAGTTTAAAACATCAATTCTCTTGACCTATGTCATTTTAGAGAAAACCCCCACCAATCGAGTACAATACTGCTAAAGTAAGATCAAAGAGCGTCCAGGCAAGATTAAGCGAATTCACTACAACCTGTCGATACTCATGAGGGTGTGAATCATAATTATAAACATAAAAGAATTGTCACATAGGTGATCATGTGGTGATGAGCAATGAGACATCATCATGTATTCATGTAGGCCAATCAGGAACAACGCGCCTCCCACTTATTCAGGTCCTAAGAAAAAATAAAAGCAAAAAGACTGTAATGACTTCTGAGGATCCCGATATGTATCAGGTTGGTCCATGTAACGAGCAACAGTCTCTACAGTCTGAGCCAGTTGGCCCAAAGTAGTGAGACAAACTCCTCGTACTGCGCTCAAACCAACTCGGCTACTGGGATGATCTTACAGGTCTCCTAGGGGTTCCTAGTGACTCTCTAATCATCCTTAGGGTGGCACTACCAGGCACGACATACCCGCATTCATGAGCACAGTCATACATCGGCTGGGCACCATCCTCGACTCTCCTAAAAGAGAAAACAACGCTCATTTATTCACACCCCATCTTTTATTCTCTACATTCTATTTTATAGGCATGGGTGAGAACTATTTTGATATTTTTGGGATTTTGTGGGCGGCCAAACCTTTTTTGCACAATTTTATTTTTTTTCATCTTTTTGACTCAATCTAAGGTGAGAGGGCATGCATACCATCAAGGGAAAACACTTCAACTTGATTATATCTCAAAACTCATCATTATCCACTTGATACCTGTGTGAAAAGATAGTAATTATGATTCAAGGGTCCTTAGAGTAGAGGCAAGTTCGAGAAAACACATCTTGGAGTTTTGATCAAACTTAGCTCTTTCCAACGGTCCTATATCGTGTACATGTTGTTCCCAACATAGATCAAGGGAATAATGTTTTGAGCTATGAAAGATGCACATAACCTTAGATTTTATTACCAAACTTAAGGAAAGAGTCAATGAGCAAGTCAAGTAAAAGATCAGACAGTTTAAGATAAAAATTGTGCATTTAGGCATAAAGATAAGCATTGAAGCATAAGATTTGCATCACATAGCCTTAATTGAAAATCTATAAATTATGAAACAAAGTCTTACAAAGATGAAAATTTATTCTAAATGCAAGGAACATAGAAGATACACATGCATGCATGCAATGAAAGAAATAAAAGGGAAAGGTAGAAGATAGAGGGTAGTACACCCTGCCATGCCAAACTTAAAATTTTCTCTCATCCTCGAGAAGATCTCAAGCTTTAGATGGTGTGAAAGGTAGCTGCTACTGGTTTTCACTATTTATACACTAGTTTAAAGTGTGGGTGCTTCCCGGTGGGTTCTCATAGTCCCGGTGCATTCCCTGTTGGAAGTGGAATGAATGTCCAAAGTCTTGGGGGTCAGTTGGTAGAAAGGTTAGAAGGGCTCCTGGAATGTCTACTGAAAAGTCCAAGGAGGTGGTGGAGGGAAGGATGCTTTGAATCTCTATTTGAGGTAATGCACATCCTACTCTAGTGCATCAAACCATCTATTGGAGTCAGCCCTGAAATCAGTCATAAACCCATAAAGGTGCCCCCAAGTAAAGATTTGGGGCATATTGCTCCTGCTGAGGAGATTTCTGGTAATCTGTTGAAGGCATCTCTGTATAGGGACCTCCCTGATATGGGATGTCATGGAAGATTGCCCATGTCTTCTATTTGACCGCATGATTCTCTAGCACAGGTGGTGCTGAAGAAGATGCTCCTGCAGTCCTGCCTGCCTAATGAACATCACCATGAGTGTCCAATAGAGAGACATCCATGAGTATGGCCTGACATGTGAACTCTACATTTGCTGAAAGTAGTACTCTGTGCCTACCATGACCAAAGATATAAAGATATCTTGTGTTGCTCTATTTGATCACCCCTGAGTGAATCAAGTGATCTAAGTCCAACTTGGACCACTCAACCTTTTCCTTCATAAGTGCCAAATGTCCATTTCCAATCCCAAGATGGTGCGCCATGAAAGTGATACTTCCTGCCATTGGCATGAATTAGACCTGCTTCTTGAAAGAGTTGTGAAAGTGGCAGATGATAAAGTTCCCCACATTCCATTTTCTTCCTATTGTTGCACACCACAAAATGTAGAGGTCTGTTGAACTGAGCACCCCTTGACTGTCATGTTTCTCCAAGTCAAAAGTCACGATCATCTGGTACAGATAATGAAATATCAAGTTGTGGATGTGTGAAGCTTTGGTGGCTCTGGAAACACATTTATCTTCCCCTGTAAGCATATTCCAAGCCTGAGTAATGTCAAAATCATAGTATCCTATCTCCATCCAGCCCTAGACATCTCGATGTAGTTCTCAGCAGAGCGTGACAACCAACTATCGAGGTGATCCTCAGTGACTTGGTGGAAAATGCATGACAGTGTACCGATGGTCCTTTGGGGTCTCTAGCGTAGCATAGAACTCACAGGTGAGTCTATGATAAGCATCGTACTATGTGTATGTAAGGATTTCTAGGACAACTGCTACAAGATATATGTTGACTTGTGCTTGTATCCCCAGCTTGATGAATGTGGCAGGGTTGGTATATCGTGGGCCTACCAGTCTGCGCTTGTCTTTAATTAAGGCATCAAACTGTTGCTTTTTCTTCATACTTCTAAACAGGAGAGAAGGGATGGATCTTTGGTTAACACCTTCAAGAGAAGGGTGGCATCTGATCCTCTGAAACTAAATCACACGATGAAGTTAACCTGCATAAAGACATCGATCGTTATGTTGACTCTCAGTGCTGGTCCCCTATAGATGAAGCTCTATGCACCGCTGCTACTGAAGGGCCCTCCTGATGGCCTATTGAAGTGTGAAACTCAGCATCGCGGTGTGCTCTCAACCATCTCTCACTCGACACTTCCTCTAACAAATCACCATTGTAGGTGTCCATCAGAGTGGCAGACACACATCAATAGTCTGAATCAGTCTCGTGCAACCCGAACCCTACTGAAGCAAAATGCATGGTCTCATCTTCATACATTAGGTTCGTGGTTCATGTGGTACATGGTGGATATCATCTTTCGTGTTCTACCAGCAATGAGGAGCTTCCTTCCCCTTTCTTTCTCGACACTATCTTCTTGAGTTTCTTAAAGCTATTTCTCATTGTGTCCATAGTGTTGATTACTGTGCTGAGATGGGCCTGACCTAGATGGACACGACCGTGTTGAGATGGGAAAGGTTGGGTAGGGTGAACTCAATGCTGTCATGGGGTATGTTGCCGACTCTCGGCATGGTCGTGCCTACCCTGGCACCGTCCAACAGGTGGTTGTGATGACTTCAACGTCAGCTGTTGTTGCGAGGGCTGGTCTGTTGAGAGACGATGGTCTGGCGGGGTTCTACTTCCGCCAACACTGTGCATGGTCATTCCAGGACTCGACATAGTCATGCGGGTGAGTTGGAGAAGTCTACAACACCAGAAAAGAGGATGGCGGTGCTTAAGGTGGCGCCAGAACAACAACTCTATTGGTCATCACACACAGAAGGGGGAGGGGAACTGCAGCAGAAGGGGCGTCACTGGCAGTGGCTGATGCTGCAGCTATGGCCACTGTAGCTGTGACAGTTGCTTCCTACCTGCTAACAGGTTGGGGAAACAAGGGAAAGATGGGAAGCAGGAGGGGTGGCGTAAGGACTTCACGAGAGAGGAGAGAACTCGGGCGGTGGGTGTGGGAATAAGAGGCTTAGCCCGAGGATATTCATAGGATGGGCGTGCCCGTTCACCCTCAGTCCGACTATGCCGAGTTGGGCACGATCATGCCGAGGTGGTAAGAAAATCGTAGAAAGGTTGAAAACTGGGTCAACATTTGGGAATTCAGTCAAAATGTGGAAAAGTCGGTCAAAAGTGCAACAGTCGGTCAAAATGGCAAAAAAGGAAGAGACAAACTGACACGTTAGTCAGTCAAGCCGAAAATATTATTAGTTGAATGAATTTTGATCGTTTGACTAAGGACTGTCTACGTAAAGTGATTTGTCACGTAATGTAGCATCCAGCACGGTCGTGCACAGTTGGGCATGGTCGTGCTGAGATGAAAATTTTGAAAAATAACTGATTTTTATCGTTGACTAACAAGCGAGAAATTTGGACAAAAACCCAAGAGAGGCCCGACCGTGCTGGCCTGACACGACCGTGCTGAGGCTATCCTGAGCAGGCTCAGGTCTCATAGAATCTATATTTAAGTGAAAAAGTGAGGGTCGAAGGCGTAATAAAACCTCGTAGGGTAACAATAATATATACCAAATAACCTCTTTCAAAAGATAGACCAAAAAGCAGTTGTCAGGATGAAAGAGGGAAATGCATGTAATAAAGAGTAAAAGAAATCAAGACGATGCAAAGGAAACTAAATTTAAATAGTTAGAGGAAAGATAAAATTTGTATTGACTTTATTATTCTAAAATTTAAAATTTAAAATTAAAGAGAAATTGTGTAGGTAATAGGAGGTAGATTCCCTACAACTCCTACACTTGGATCCCAAATCCGTAGTTTTAGGGTTCGTGTTACTTGTGTCTCACCAATCAGACCCACCATAAAGGAGTAGAATAGTCAGAGATGTGGGCCCTCCTGAGTCTTAAGAAGGCAAATAAAATCCGGTGACTCGGTGAAGTCATCTCTATACTGGAATTTACTTGAACTGCACTAAAATGAATTCTTTGGTAGAGCATCCTCAAGGTACCCATCTATGTATAAGTCTGAATAGGAAGGCCCTAGGATGTCGACAAAGGATGAGATGGAGGGATGAGGTTGAAAGTTTTCTAGAGGGATCCTCTCTTCTATATCCACCTCTAAACTTGAGATTGGATGCTCGGATAAACTTTCATGTACAGTCTGAGTCATCCAATCATCTTTTAAACGAGAAGTATCCCCAAGTAAATAATCTTCTACCACCCCAAGCTTGTCATGTTCTATGGGATTTGGGGTATCTTCTTACTCAGCAACCATGTTATAGTGAATTGTCCATCATGCTCCCTTGATGCCGACTCTTCCTTGAAAAGGGATTGTGGACAATGTTGGCTCATGTCAGTCCAACTCGTCGTCATTAGTATACTAACTCCACTGAGATGAATAGTCATCATCACTTCCATGAAACTAATTGTTCCAAACCATGAGTGGCTAACTTCTCAAAGAGAAGTGACAAGTCTCAATATGAGATGTGTCACCCTGGTCTGGGTCAATGGCTGATTCAGGTTCCTCAAATTGATCTCCCTATTGTGAGGTTGTTTGACTTCCCTGGTGAGGATAGGAGTCATCATCATGATATAACCATTCATTCATATGGCTTGTATCTTCCATCAGTTGATCATCTCAATCATATGGATAAAATGAAAGGCTTCACCAGGTGGGTTGGTCTTCACTAAAAAATCCTTGTGAATCTAGTTGATGGCTTGAATAGGATGGTGAGTCATACTCCACTTCAAGTCCAATGGGATGGTCTTAATGACTGTAATCTTCATAGTTGTGTGATGGCATTCGCAATTGGATGGTAACCAAATTGATGAGCTCTTAAAGCCTCCTTCCCTGTTCAACATCGCTTTCACGAAACTGTTGTACTTGAGCAACAATGGTTTCAAGATATGTAAATTCTTCCATGCACTTATGTTGGAAACCCATTGTATTAGATTGATGCACTTGGATGAATCCTTGTTCAATAATTTGAAGTATACTTCTACTGTGGTCTACAATCTCAGTGGCTACCTGGAGCTGATGTTCCTACTTTTCTAGTAACCGTTGGAGGGGATCGACTTGGTCTTGGAGATGAGGAGCTAAGGAGGAGGTGAGTGCATTGACACTTTCTCCGGCTAGATCCACTACTCTAATCAGCTCTTGATCCCATGTAAATGTGGAAGTCAAGATCTGATCTGCCATCTCCTTTGTCGGAATTTCAACATATGACGACGTTGGAGGTGAGTATAACTCAACTAGCTATAGAGCATGACCTTCAATTATTTACCAGCAGTCAGAATTTTGGAACAATTCGAGAGGACAGGTGGACAAGATGACATGTCTTGCAGAAGCAAGGTCCATGGCTGTAAAAGTGTAAGAAAAAGGAAATATATTCAGTATATATGAACAAGTATGTGTAAAACAAAAGAGAAGATATCCATATATATACATGCTTATGGATGACAAAACAAAAATCTTTTAGGCATGTAAACGTGGAAAACCACATCCCCGGAAATGGTGCCAAAAGTTAATTGTGTCTCAAGAGGGCGGTCAGACTTTGAATTTATAACTCGAAACCTTCTAAGACCCCCACAACTTTAGTATAGGGTCAAAGCAGATATATGGGGTCAAACACAGGGATGTGGGGATGTTTAGGATGCTTAAGATATTTCTCTTAAGTTAGTTAATAAAATCTGATAGTCAATAAAAGTATAGAGCTAGAACTAGTCCAATAGGTTGTCACGAAATAAAACAAAACAAAGAAAAGAAAAGAAAATAGAGTCTGTAGGATTTTACTAATCATAGAGAAGGAGTTCCTGGCTATGTAACCAAAAGTTGGGAAGTATATGCTCCCGTTCTCGGGTGTAGACAACCCTCGAACACCCCAGCAAGCCACCTACATCCAAACATAGTACGTATTGTGGTGCCTATTTTTGTGGGGTCATCCCACTCTCTTTCGTGCAGCATGACTAAAACCCATCAGTGACATGAAACCTCTCTCGAGGATGACAAATCAACACCCTAGGATATTTTAGATACCCTCTTAGGTCTAGAATATTCTCAGATGCTAGGAACATGTGTGATCTGGGCAGAATCAGGTA
The DNA here is from genome assembly GCA_963693085.1 of Alisma plantago-aquatica. Taxonomy (NCBI): domain Eukaryota; kingdom Viridiplantae; phylum Streptophyta; class Magnoliopsida; order Alismatales; family Alismataceae; genus Alisma; species Alisma plantago-aquatica. Next base: position 1,009,037,194 of record OY856413.1, read on the forward strand.
GTGGGCCCGACCGTGCCTAGGTATATGGTTCTGCATAGATCGCCTTGAACCATTCTCCTTTTAGATTCTGATCCAAACTATCTTCTCTTACCTATTTATACAACGAATCTATTTATATAGGAAGAAATAGAAGTTCAAGCAAGAAAGAGATCAACCAAACTAGAAATCATAACCAAAAAGAGAAGATAGAACAAAAAACATACTAGATCTGAAATAAAACTACTTGCTTAAGGTAAAGGTACATAAACATGCCCAAAATGGGCTACATGGCTAAGAAGGAGCTCAACTAGCCATGGACAAGCATAGTTGGCACCGAATAAATATGGAGGAACATCATTTGTATAGGAACAAAGGAGAACATTAGAAGAAAGGAGAATAAGAAGAGAATTTACCCATAGAGGAGAGGTGGATCTCGCTCCTTAGCCTCTGTATTGGCTGGATCTCATATTTGGGTCATCCTCCTTGGTCTTTTGGACTCTTTGGCCTTCTTTCTCTTTTATTCTGCCCCAAACAACAGCTTGGTGGATGAATGGATGTGGAAAATGGCTGGGAATGGTAGGATATGGGTGAATGGTGGATGGAAGCAAACTGGACGAACAGATGTAGGATGAGTACTTCAGCCCTTTTAGACCTTAGAACTCTCCCACGGGGCTCTGGGAACCAGGAATGTGTGGAACCACAATATGGAACCAAAACAATCTTCAAACTTGGAACCCCTCTCCAGGTCATGAGGAGTGAATATTTATAGGTGAAGGTGGGAGATGGTCGCGGCTTTAGCCTCAGTCGCGGCCCTAGTCTCAACTCGGTTGTGTCGGGCTAGGAATGGTCGTGTCGAGGGTCGCGGTTGACATAGACACCATAGTTGAGGTAGATCCCATGGTTGAGATTGATGCCTCGATCGAGGGGTGTCGCGCCGCTGTCGCGGTCGAGGTGGTCAGGTTGCGGTCGAGGTTGACATGCTTCAGTCATGGTCGTGTCGTGGTCGAGGTGGTCGGGCCGCAGTTGAGGTTGATGTTCCTCAGTCGCTGCCGTGCCACAGTCGAGGTGGTCGGGCCGCAGTCAAGGTTGATGTGCCTTGGTCACGGTTATGGCCTCGGCCTGACCATGCCAAGCCTCGACCCGATCATGCTGAGTGTCGGTCGACACAACGTCTTGGCTGTAGTTGCATCATCCTCCTTAGCCATGGTTGTGGCATCCTCCTTGGCCACGGTCGTGGCATCATGGACCAAACCCACCCCCACAGGGCGGGGGGGATTATTACTGGTGGTTGAGTGGCCTGCATCGATGAACCTTCTGATTGATGAGGATGCATTCTGTTAAAGGACCAACCATTGAAAATAGGGTCCAAGATATCAAAAGTTTCTTGGGCCCTCTATTCATTCAGAGAGACCACCATCTCCTAAGCTGGTACACATAGTGTGATGCTTAGTTCATAGTGGTAGCGACGGATAGAAGTTTAGCTACTGCAAAAACCATGTGTTGGGGAGAAATATTAGAGAATAGATGGTTTTTTAGGTTCGGTGCCTACAAGTCCCAAAATTGGCTAGTTGAGCAACTTTATCTATGAAAAGATATAAATTACTAAAAGATAAGGATCTAGGGTTATTTTGGGCATATTAAGGCTATAATGGCACAAAACCATAAATAAATGCTTAGCATAAATGCCTAAATTTGGGTGTTATCACCTACCCCTCTTCCTTCTCTTGACCGAATCCATGGGTTGCCATGGTGGTGCTTCTTGAGGAACTTCTCTCCCTCTTTTGAATGAATTCATGGTTTTCCTTGGTAGTGCCTAAAGTTGAGTTGAAGGTCACCTCTCTTCCTTATCTTTTCATCCTAGGGTTTTCCCTCTTCTTGGAGCACCTTTAACCTATGGTTTTGTTTCACTCCTTAAGGTGATTCTAGCTTGGTCTTAAGGTGGTGATCAAGCTTTGGTTTCCCTCTGTTTCCTTAGAGCATCTTGCTTTTGGATTTATTCTTCATAATCAAGGCAAGTTATATAGCTTTTTGCTCAGTTATTGGTACACTGAACTTTACATGCAATTAATCTATATCTAAAATGTGGTTCCTAAAAGTGTGGTGATGATATCTTGATATAGGGTTTTTCATTATGTGATGATATTGAGTAGCTTAACCCTTCTTGTACCCAAACTCTTGTTGATGATGGAGATGTTGGCTCTTGCATGCACATGCTAAATGTTGATTTTCTTCTCATGATCATGGTTTTGATCTCTTGCTTGATAATGGAGGTTTTGGATACATGAGTGATGAATAAATTATTGGTTTTCTCTCTCTTGCTTCATGGTTTGTTTTTCTCATGTTTGATGATCGAACTTAGGGTTTTGGTGATGACCTTCTTCTTGTGCTTTGCACTTTGGTAATTTTCGGTCTCTTGATGATTATCATCTTTTTTTATCATGTGGTGAGTGGTTGTCTCTCCCTTAAGGATCACCAAGTTTGATTTCATGACTTGGTCGATGAGTCTTGATTATGGTCTTCAGTCGCAAAGGTTTCCTTCTTGTAGTTGATTGATGTTGATTCTTCTTTGGTCAATGAAGGTGTGGTTGTTTCCTTTGGTCACCAAGTTTGGATCCATGAGAACGTTGATGGTTTGACTTGTCTTTGAATAATGAGATTGTTGTGATGTCTTGGTTACCAAGTTCCCTTTGACCTAGTCTCTTTGGTCGAAGATATGATCTTGTTCTCTTTAGTCATTGGGGTTTGATGGTTACCTTTAGTCACCATGGTTTTGTTTCTCTTCAGTCATAGAGATATGTGACCTAGGATTTCCTTCAGTCGATGAGAATCCAAGAATGATTGTTTACCTTATGTTGTTACCTTATGATAATGATAGTCAATCTTTATTGATTCCAAGAATGTAGGAGATGATGATGATTAGGGTTTAATGATAGTTGTTGTTTGGAAACCCTAAATTGGTTAGCTATGTGGAAACCTAACCCGAATTGCAAGTATATAATGATGTTGCCTAAGTTACTTGAATAACTGGCATGTTGATAGAATGTTTTCTCTCTCCTAAATTGTTGTAAACCCTAATCTATTATTATATAAGTATATAATATAGTTCTTAAATTTATAGTTATGCCAAACTTATTTGTATCATGTGTGTGGTGGTATTGATGAGCCTTGATGAGACATGGAGAGATAATGATGTTCTTGCAGATAGCAGTGTGAATGGTCTTATGAGCTTAGCAATGATTTTTTGCCTTAATTAAGGTGATATTCTATGGGTTCTGATAAGGGATTGATATCCCATGGTGGCGTGATAATGATGATGACCTTGTGTATGACAGTAACCAGTACCATGTGGTGATGTGATAAGCTTTATGCTTTATACATTTTATATCTTCATGACAGGCCAGTCTAGGCCATGGTATGAGAGAAAGACTTGTTACAAGTGTGGTCAGACTGGGCATATGAAGTAGTTTTTCCCTATAAAGGATGATGAGGTTACACAGAAACTAAGACAAAGTCATCAAGGTTCCTAGCGACAATAGTTCAAGAGTGGTAGTGGTATAGGATGTAGTCAGGCATCACAGGTAGGTTCTTCAGGTAAAGATAGCAGAGGACATGAAAGATAACATGCATCAACTCGATTCTATGCCATGAGCCAATTAGAGGGAGTGGTCAATCCACAGGTCATGATAGGTTAGAGGGAACTTTTTCATTCTAATTTGTCTGCTTCTTCTTTTGTATTCATTTTGGTTGACCCAGGTGCGACACACTCTTTTATCACCAGAGAGGTGATATGTAGTTGCTCCCTACCTGTTAGTCCTAGATTTGATAGTCTCCTTATAGAAACTCCTCTTGTTAGTTCCCTCGAGTTGCGAGATGTGTGTCCATCCTGCGTTCTTTCTTTCTTAGGACACACATTAGAGTGGACTTATGCCACTTGATATGCATGGATTTGATGTGATCCTTGGAGAAGTATCAGGTGGTCTAAGACTAAAGTTCGAAAGTGGTGACATTACATGATGATGATGTTTCATGGGTCTTCGAAGGAGATAGGAATATTCTCCTGATGTGATTAGTGTCAGCTATGATAGCATAGAGGCTGATGAGGTAGGGGTGTGAGGCTTTCTTGGCACATGTGATGGATACTAAGGTGAGGAGTCCTAGTTTCCAAGAGTTATCTGTTGTTTGAGAGTTTTTTGATGTATTTCCTAAAGAGTTTCATGGAGTTCCCCCTTCTAGAGAGATTTATTTTGAGATTAATTTGGTTCTAGGTACGCAACTGATAGTGCAGTCACCATACATGATGAGACCCACAAAGATGCAAAAGTTAAAGAAGCAGTTGCAGGAGCTACTAGATAAGGGCATTATCATACCGAGCACTTCCCCTTGGGGTGCTCTCGTGTTGTTCATGAAGAAGAAGGACAATTCTATGAGTTTGTGCATCGACTGTCGATAGTTGAACAAGGTCACAATCAAGAATAAGTACCCTTTTCTGAGGATAGATGGCCTATTTGATCAGCTCAAAGGTAATGTAGTGTTCTCAAAGATAAATCTGAGGTCATGATACCATCAGTTATGGATTAAGCGAATGACATACCCAATTGAGTTTTCAGGACTAGGTATGGTCACTATGAGTTTGTGGTTATGTTGTTTGGGTTGACCAACGTGCCAACTACTTTCAGGGACCTGATGAATAGAGTGTTTAGGTTGTGTCTTGACCGGTTGGTGGTAGTATTCATTGACGACATCCTAATATACTCCTGAGATAGATAACAACATGAGCAACATCTATGAAAAGCGTTGACGTTGCTGAGGCATCACAGGTTGTATGCCAAGTTCAACAAGTGTGAGTTATGGTTAAAGGAGGTGTCTTTTCTAGGTCATGTGATATCTTCTAGAGGTTTTTGTGTTGACCCCAAGAAAGTACAGTCAGTACTTGAGTGGGAGAAACCTAAGACACTGAAGGAGGTTTGCAGTTTCCTAGGCTTGGCAGGCTACTACAAGAGGTTTATCAAGAACTTTAGGCCCTGTTTGGTTCATCGACAAGGATTGATATGGGAAGTGAAAAGGAAAGGGACAACAAGGTATATGCATTGGATGGGATGCTTGTTTTCCTTCCTATGTGTGGATGCAACCAATATAGGATTGGCAAAAAGAGTCTAATTTTACTTTGCCAAAAAATTTAGCTGCCTAATCAAAATGAACTTGTAGTTTTCCCAAACAATTGTGAGACAAAAAGGAAAAAAATACAATGGAAGAGGACCATGACTTCATATATTGTTTGGAGGGATTGCTACAGCCTCTGTGGAGAATCATTATAACAAATTTGCATGAAGACAATGTTGTGTGAGGAACTGGCATTGTAGATTAACATGACGTCAAAAAGGAAAATGATATTGTCTACAAAATTGGCATAGCAGATTAGTACAATGGTTGAGTAGAAAGACCATGAGGATGGAGGGGTTTTACGGGTTGATGAATCGACGGAATATAGAGACATAAAAAATGGAGGGGCATCCAATTTGATGATCTTTCTATTTATGAATTAGAATAGGGCAAAAGATTGGGAGTGCCTATTGACATGTTCATGATGGAAAAACTAGCAGTGATGAGAAAGGCTGAAGAAAAATAGGAGGAAGGCACTCCATGGGAAGGAGAGAAGAAGATAACTTATTGATCGTGGAAGAGGCATAGTCGATGGTAGAAGGCTGAAGGTTGTAGGAGCAGTTCGGTGCTTAATCATCTGATCACAAGTAAGAGAGAACAGACGACACATACTCTGGAGTCAGGGGTGCTAATCCCACACAAATACTTGTGGGTCTTATGGAATAAGAAAAACCCGATGCCTTAGGATTCTACTCCCATTTGGATACAATCCTACTATAATCTTTGCAACAAACAAACATGATATGTGAGTTATCAATCAGATTACAATCCTATCCTAAGTAAAGTCCCACAAACCAAACGGGGCCTTAGTGCCATGTTGTTACCCCTAACCAAGCTAGCAAGGAAAGGTGTACCATTTGTATGGAATGACAAGGGTCAATGTTCTTTTTGGCTTTTAAAGGAAAAGTTGACCAGTATACTAGTGTTAGTTCTGCCAGAGCATGGGGAAGGATATACCATCTTCTATGATGCGTCAAAGAACGGTTTGGATGTGTGTTAATGCAGGACAAGAATGTAATTTCTTTTGCTTTGTAATAGCTTAAGAAACATGAGGAGAGCTACCTGACGCATGATCTGGAGCTTGTTGTTGTGGTATGTGCCTTGAAGATTTGGAGACACTACCTTTATGGAGAGAAGTTTCAAATCTTCACTGACCACAAGAACCTTCAATGTGTCTTCTCAAACTTGGAGTTGATCATGCGACAGAGATAATGGATGGAGTTGATCAAGGACTATGTTTGCACAATATACTACCATCCATGTAAGGCGAACATGGTGGCATATGTGTTGCGTAGGAAGTCTTCTTCTTCATCATCTGCTAAGAAGGCATAGTTGTGTTCTTTGGCCATAAGAGAGATATGTTGGTGTCTTTGTGTCAGATGAATGTGAAGTTAGAAGTCTCCTTGTTGGTAGGCTTGCTAGATAATTACAAGTGAAGCCCATGTTGATATAGCATATTAGAGATGCACAACATGATGATATGTGATACAACAGATCCAATCAGAGTTTGGCAGTGAGAAGTGTGAGGGCTTCCATCAGACAGAGGATGGGATACTTTGTTTCCATGGTAGAATAGTGGTTCTAGATGTTGATGTCCTGAGGAAGATGGTCCTCGAAGAATCTCATTCCTTAATGTATGCAATGCACCCAGGAAGTACCAAGATGTACCACACGTTAAAGGATCTGTATTGGTGTCCTGTCTTGAAGTGTGACATGCCTGAGTTCGTGGCAAGATGTCCTATGTGCCAATAGCTCAAGGTTGAGTATTAGAAGCATGTAGGAACATTTTAACCATTGCCTATACTATAGTAGAAATAATTCATGGTTTGTGTTCCTAGGACAAGAAAAGGTCATGATTTCATTTGAGTGATAGTCGAGAGGATGACCAAGTCATCATGCTTCTTTCCATTTAAGATGACGTACACAATAGAGAAGTTGGCACAAATACATGTGAATGAGATAGTGCATCTGCACGACATCCCGATGATGATAGTGCCTAACAGAGGTCCTCAATTTACCAGTCATTTCTGGAGCATCTGCATACAACCATGGGTACACAATTGAGGTTTAGTAGATCATTTCACCCGTAGAAAAATGTTCTATCAAAGAGGACCACTCAGATCTTGGAGGATCTGTTGAGAACTTGTGTTTTGTAGTTTCTTGGGGGTTGGGATGTGCACCTCACTTTGATAGAGTTTTCTTACAACAATAGTTATTAGAGGAGTATCAACATGACACCGTATGAAGCCTTGTATGGGAGGCATGTTGGTCTTCGCTTTGTTGGCATGAAATCAGTGAGTATCGTCTTTTGGGTTCTAAGCTAGTACAACATACTAAATAGAAGATTAAAGTTATATAGAAGTAGTTGAAGGCATCCCAAGATAGATAGAAGTCTTATGCTGATAATTGTGCAGGACATTGGAGTCCTAAGTGGGAGGCAAGGTGTATCTCAAGGTCTCTCCTTGAAAAGGTATGCTGAGATTTGGAAACAAGGGTAAGTTAGAACCCAGGTATATGAGACCCTACCTTGTGGTGGCACATGTTGGGAAGGTGGCTTACATGTTGGAGTTACCGCCAAAGTTGCATAGGTTGTATCTTGTGTTCCATTTTTCTATGTTGAGGAAGTGCCATCCAGACATAGAGCAAGTGTTGTAGCCGATGGAGGTCGAGTTGGAGGAGGACGTGTCATATGTTGAGGGTCCTATGTTGATCTTGGATAAGTGGGTGAAGAAGAAGGATATATTTCTTGTTAAGATTTTGTTGCATCACCATGGTGTGGAGGAAGCGACATGGGAGTTAAAGGTTGAGATGCATAGGAAGTACCCATCTTCTTTTACATAGGATTTTGGGGGTGAAATCCTTGTTAGGGGTTTATGGTTGTAAGGCCCCTAACCTAGCTTTATGCTTGATATTACTTGCTTAACATAATTAGATTCTCAAAACCTTAACCTAATCATGTGTTGTGCCTTATAACATGTGACATGCTTATGTTTTCAATTTGGTCCAGTTTACATGTTGTATGAGCTAGTTACACATATATGAGCTTATTTTGGACCTAATTGCAATTTACCCACGTTTAGGACTTATCTTGTAGTTTGTCAGATGCTTGATGTACCTCACCTATTTTGACATCATGTTGGAAATAGAGTGGTGCCTTGTTGGACTTTGGTTTATTGTGAAGAGATGTGTTGACATCATGCTTGATATACCCACATTTAGGATTTCTCTTCTGAAGTTGCAACCTACTTTATCTTTTGTTGAATCCTTTTAGGTTTTTTTGTAACTTGATAGATGCATTTAAAATACACCCAATTGGCTTTAATTAATATAGTAGAACCCTAATCATGTAGTTTCCCCAACCATTGATCCATCCCATCGTCAGGATTTGCTAGATGGTGAAATGAGTTTTCCTAAAGGAAACTCAGAGCACATACTATTGAGTATGTGGGGTTCTTAGAGAGTATATCCTCATCATCCAAATCCCAAGTGTTTAGGGAGGATAGATGTGGTCATACCTAGATTTTCGTTTGAGAATTGCTACAGTCGTGTCTCAGTGATTATATGTATCATGTAATCGGTGGACAACTGTGGTTGTACCCTAGCGGTAGGGTTATGCTTGCATACCCTAGTGGATAGTGTCATGACATGTACCAAGGATAGACTAGGAGTTTTTAGCTTGACCATATGTCACTGGTGGTAGTTTGACTGACATGTCATTGTGGTGCAGACCCGTACTGACTGAGTAGTGCAAAGAAGATTATGGATTCTGACTCTTCCTAGATGTTGCATGGCATTGATTTTGACTTAGCAGTAGTTAGTTGGATTTGGGTGGTACAACTCAAATATTTAGGGAATTAATTAAAAGACATAAGATAGCCATGTAGTATATCTTCTTAAGATTAAACACGATTCGCATCAGATGTTTACCCTTGCCTTGTTTTATTACTACTTAGTTGTTATATAATGTGGTAAGAGAAATCAATTATTATACATGTTCATCATATTTCTTCCAAAAGTATATGATGATTTGCTTATCTACTAGAGTTGTTACATCTTTCTAACTTGTGTACTTAGTTTAAATCATTTATTCAACTGAATCTACTCATCTTGCTTAATAATGTTATATCCTGATGTAGTAATAATCATTGGTTGAGAATTATATCTCTCGCTTGGACATGGGTCTCACCCTTGTGGTTCGCCACATCTTTTTAGGTGGTCGTTAGTGAAGTGGGTAGGATTGTGTTGTTGAGGAAGAGAAGCTTGGAGATCAATAGCCATAGAAGGTTTGATGCTACTAGTGTTATGTGTAAATCCCTATGTGTCGCCCCTGTGCTCTCAGGTCTATGAGGGTGTGTTTGTAGATGATATGTACCTCAATATTTGTTTTGGCGGTATGCCTTTTATTGTATATAAGTGGCTTGTACATGTGAATAGATATTTTGTAATAGGTGTGTGTCAGATGGCCATTGTATAGATGTATATAACTGGAATGATATGTTATTTGTTACATGTTGTGGACCTTGTTGTAATATGTTTCTGTATAGTGATGGTAATATAAGACCAGTTTGTGATAATATGGTTGTTTAGTTGTTGATCGTGTGCTTTGGTTTTTTATTTATCTCATTGTGTGGCATATGGGCATCACGTCATCGATTTGTGAATGACAAACAAAGGGATTCCACCTTCATAACCACCCATGTTCCAAAGAACACACCTTAAAAGAGGCATGTTCTGCTTCATCCGTTACCATTCGTCGACGAACTCCATCTACATCAACCACCTGCTTCCCCCTCATAGTGTTAAAATCCAACTTTAAAGAAAGAGAATGATGCTCCAGATTGATATCTGATGAACGTCCAGGGGTGACCATGTTGCTGTGTCAACTGCCATTTGTTTCCACCTTCAAGTCATGCTTCCGCACACCACAGATCTGCTTCCATATTCTCCCATGATTATGGCTTTCTTCCTTTCTTCTTATGTTATTCCTATTGTTGCTTTCATGAGCTAGTAGTCCCCTCACTAGTGTGTGGGGAGTATCCCCACTATCCAATTTTGCTTTCCTTATTGCATCTACTATTACCAATATATGCTTTGAATCAATCATTTTTACTCTTATATATTGACTGATCATCAAGTTATATGTAAATCAGAACTTGGTGTTGAGAATTTCAATACTAGGATCTAGGATATTGATTGATTCATGTTAAACCATTGATGGTAATTTCATATAGGCATTTTTTGGGGAGATAGATGTACGATTTCTAGGTAACGCAACAGCGAGCTTAGATTGGCATCTATCTAGGTTTTAACCTAACGCCAAAAGGGGGATTTTCCTAGCCTCTTCATATGTATATTCATGTTCAATATAATGTAGAGAGAGAGAGTAATTGATAGGTAGTAGTGTCGAAACCCATTCCACCCTAGTTTTGATGAAGTGAACTTTTGGAGTCTTTGGATACTTAATGAGATAAGTGAATCATGATTTGAGTTCTGATATGAGTAATTTTGAACCCATATAGATAAATGCCATATAAAATGGTTTTATGTTTCTCTAGGTCTGGTCATAAAATGCATGAATTAAAATATTTAAATGATCGTTCTCAAAGTGAGATTGGTCATACAAAAAGTGTCCCAATTAAATTGGTGAAGTTTAAATATCTTTTGAAAATAGTATCATGTATAATATTCTTATTTATGTGACTTCTAAGATATTAAGTCAGTTGATCGAAGAGTGGCATCTTGGTAACAAAATTTAATAGAATTTATCTTGAATTATGATCAACTTATGTTTAAATATTCACAATGTTTGAATGGTTCTAGAGAAAGTGATTGAGGTTTGAAAATGATGAAATCATGTGTATTTATGAGTTTAATGGACCAAACTGTATCATGACTAAGTAAGATTCATGATTGTTAAGTTGCACACCATGTCTCTTAGATGGGTGGGGAGTAAAAAATTAGCTCTTTGTTGCCTTGTTGTGGACCTTTGTATGTTCTGACTCAATGACAGATTCACTATCTTCAGCCTATGTCAGTTATGGAGTTAGGGATGGCCAGGGAGTGGTTGCTTCATCACAAAATAGGATATGAATCATGGTTTATCTCACAATATCAACTGAGCATTTGACTTCACCTGATTGTGGGCTACATGCATAGCCCTTACTCACATGTTCTGGTGAAAAGAATAGTGAGAATGAGAGCCCTTCTCCCGCAACTTCTCCATTGCGACCAACAAGTTAGATGAGGAAGAAGGAAGTAGAAAAATAGGGGATAATGGAGGATGTAGGGAGGAGGAAAAGGAAGACCGAATAGAGAGGAGGAGATCCCCATCATTTAAGATAAACCATCATGATGGTTTTCATGGACGGTGAAGTCCAGTTCACTAATGAAGAGGAGCAAGCTCGACATATCTTTTTAGATGTTGCCATCACAAACAAAGGCTATGAGTGAGTTCCTGAAGGCCTTGCAATGCTTTACAGTGCATCGAGTTAGAGGTTCATATCATAGATGAGGTTTCCCCCTTTTTGCTCTGCCATGGAAGCAGACTTAGTGGTGAGCTTTTAGACAACATGGCTTGGAGCTGCGGGCACGTGATGTCGTGAAGGTCTATCTGAGGTGATCATGTCTAATTGTGGTCTTAGGAGCTGAGGAAGAGCAATTTGGTTGTGTTGGTTCCTCACTGGAAAGAAGCCCTATGGTGGTAACCTGTGAGGGAGACACACGCATACACCCTGACCAGAAGACATGGATACATGAGTGCGAGAGAGAGAAAGAGAGAGAGACGTGGTCTCTAATAAGATACCCAACTGAACCCAATGAACCAAGTGGGTCCAACCAGCCAGACTAGAGAATGGCCAGCTCAAGAAAGGAGCTGTGACGACAAATATAGACACGTGGTGGCTTTTGATAGACGGAAAAGGTAAAAATCCCAGAATATATGTTGATATTAGATAATCCATAGTAATTAGCACAGTTGTAGGAAAAATATGAATAATTTCCAAATTTCTCAAAAAAATGAGTAGAACAACATGTAACCATAATATCAGTCTTTTGGTGCTTAAATCTTAGTGATATCATGTAGGATATATTAAACCTATTCCATGGATAATAATTATCAAATAATGACCTAAAATTAAGAGAATGCATCAGTAACTCCAAAATATTAGGTATAGTTCACATTATGTCATATATTATTGTGTTGGGACATATAATTATGTATTTGTCTTAATATAGCTCATTGGGTTATTAATCCTAAATAAAATGTAATAAACATGTTTATCCTCAATAAATATTGGGATTTATAGAATATGTTCATAGTAGCTTATGAAACATGATGTGAGTCCAAGATATCAATCTTATGCACACAACTCATGACTATATGGCTATGATTCTTAATACATGGGTTGTAACCCTAACATGACTAATGAATGTAACCTAGGATTAACATGTTCACATAATAATGTGAGATGTGATTATCAATAAATCAACCAAAATCTAGAATATATGACATCAGTACGATAAATCCAAACTGATAAGATAAGTAATCATGGGAGTATCTGAATAAACTAAGCAAACCCTAATGATCACAAACAAGGTTAAGATGATGAGAATATGATCCAAGTCATATATGATCTTGTCTTAATCACATGTTGACAAAGGTATTGTTGACCTTGAGGAATATGTGATGATTAGATATCTCTTTGGAATGTATCTTTTACCGCTTACTTGGCCTACTATATAGTATGATTGTATTATATGTGTACAAACACTTGGCATAGGATATTGGTTGAAACGATGGTTCTTGTTTGTTATCTTGCTTGATTTTCCATACATATAGTTACGAACACATGAAACATAATATATATGATCCATTATATCATAACACTATATCTCTTTAGTAAGCAGAGTGCTTGTGAGTGATCTATCTCTTTGGTAGGCAGACAACCATGTACAATGATCGATCTCTTTAGTAAGTAGATTATAAGGCCTTAATGCATTATCCCTTTGGTAGGAAAATGCATGGATGATAGAATGGAAAATGTGGCTAAAATCCACTTTTATTAGTAATCATTCTTTGTTCAAGTATGATTTTTTTATCTTTTATTACTGCCAAGTATTAGCTTTATATTATTTCCATATCATAGTAATAAGAGGTATATAAAAAGACATATAGGCGTACTCAACACAATTTTTTAGTATATTTTTTATGACATGTACCACTTGTAATCTCTTGTTTAGGTGATGTGGACATGTGATCTTGAAGACCTTGATAGTTGGGAGTTATGTGGCGATCAAATGTAGAGGTGGACCTATTGTCTAAAGAACCTTTTATAGATGTACTATGTGCATATATAAAAGTTTACTATTCAATGTGAAATATCAATTTGTAATGCTAATTCATTATATAATTATATGTTGAATGGTGAGTTTGGGTTCTTGTGGTTTGTTTATAGTTCATGTACATGTGCTACTGTTGTTTCCTTCTAACTCCCTTGATTTTCTTCTTCTTGGCCTAGTGTGTGGAGTTTGAAATTGAGATTCTCACTAAGGTGAGGGTTTCAGTTTGGACGTCACATACATGATCAAGGCCTTGAAAATACAGGGACGTCACACAAGGGTTCCCATCCATCAATTTGTCAACCTTTTTTAATTCAGCCTTTACTATTTTGCAACCATACTTTAATCAACCAAATCCAAATATGTTGTTAATTATTGATTCTTGTTTGATTACCTTGACTCGAATATTTCTTAATTGCATCGTCCTTTGGGTTCAATCCTAAACTATACTACAATAAAATCTATCTGCTTCCAGGTGGTGATTATTATACTTGTTTATGTAAACTCTCAAGATTTCACCCTAGTGAATTTTCCGATGTGATAATATCACGTCAGAGGCTCGTTGCAGACTGGAAACCTAGTATCAAGCTTAGAGTCATAGGTCTACTCTAAGTGTTGTACGGTGAGATTATAGCTTGCTATGATTATTTCACATGTAGTGGTTAATTTCATGTGGGAATAGAGCATGAATAAAACAACTAAGAGATTAATAACTTAGGCTCAAGAGTTATTATTGGATTTTTCAAATTGAGTAATTTGATTAAAAAAATATAATGTTTAATTATTCTTAATATTTTAGTATGATGATGAATGTTATGATATTGCTCTTTTAGTTCAATTCTTAATGACGTGCTATATTCTACATCAAATGCAACCAACTTAATAAAGAATACATATATGTATTATGTGGTCTTCTTGGGTGAAGTTCCCTTCATTGAGCCAGTAGCACACACACTATGTTGAACACATTTTCAGGTGACATTGTTGATATGGAGATACAAATATATTTTCAGGAGAGTTCTGTCATAGAAGGTTGTTAGTAGTATTTTGAGGTAGAAATAGTTAGTCTCAGTCCCTATCTACTCTAGGTCCTTATATGAAAAGATTTGTAAATGATATTGTAGACTATTGTGTCTTTACTATCATAATATGTATTTAGTTATCAAGACTAGTATATTTGTATATACTAGGAATTAACATGAATGCTTTAATGTGTATCACAAGATTGAAATTGTTATAGAGGGATCACATTGCATACCAATGCAATGTCAGTTCATGAGATTAATTGTGTCAAATATGATAATTTTAAATTAGAAAAAGTTAAGAGTGATGTTTGGCTTTTGTTTAGTTATTAGTTTATGCCCTAATCTCATGATTAGTAGTTAATGTGAGATGTGCGTGTTACAACTTGGTATCATGACTTATAATGAATTGTTGAGGACCATTAAGTTAAGAGGTGATGTGATTGTAGCTAAAGGAAGTCTAAGCATTTAGATATCCTGGTCTACTATCTAAATACTGACATTGACCAATATCAAGCTAATCTATCTGTACTTCCATGTATACATTGTCTAGGTATTTAGAGGGAGAGTGGGTTAGAGAGAAACCCTAGAAGTATTAAGGTTAGATAACTAGAAAGTAATAGAAGAGTAAGTTCATAAAGATAGAATATGATATGACTTTTGTTTTATAGTGTTTATTTGATTTGAAATGAATAGAAATGCTCTTACCTATGGGGATCGTAGATGTTCAACTTATAGAAGTATGTGGTTTAATTAATATATTGAAAAATTTACATAAGATATCATTTGTTATTTTGACATAAAGTAGACCTGAATTATACGAGTTCTCCTAAGTGAATATCCTTTTGACATGTTTGACATAAATATGAGTTGGTTAAGTCTGAGTAGATCTTGGCTTTAGGATTGCAAGTTTATCCTGGTTCATGCTGGCAAGATGCATTATTGGCATCTAATGACCCCTACTATATTTGAATAAGAACAAGATATGATAAAAAAATATCAGGATATATAAGGGTATGAGAATACTAAGATAATGGAATTCAATGAAAATGTTAGAATAACTAACAAAAGTCAGTTTCTTTGACTTACTAAGTGAAGATTTGAAATCATGGCTAAAAATCCTAATTTTGAAACACAAAAAGATCAAAGATAAAAATGTGTATAAAAAAATAAGTACTAATACATAAAGCATAATTATAAGAGCTCTTGGTATCATTTGTATTATATTTGAAAGGTTACAATAATGAAATAGTCTCACACTTCACACTCTGGCTAGGAAGTTCTTCCAACTAACAAATAAGTTGATTAAGCAGTCAACAAGTCGAGGGACTAGTGACTGAAGTTGATTAACTTTCTTAAATACAAGTATAAATATTGAAATAAGCTTTGTAAATGGAGAAGTAATGGTTAAAAAAAAGTAAAATAGAATGAAATGTAAGTAGGGAGATAGAATGATCCATTTTTTACAACGACTTATATATGATATAGTAAATAATATACAATGATAATAGATAGAACAAATTAAAGAAAAGAAATAGATTAAGAAGTTTGTGTTCCATAATCAAGCTGGTCATGAATTTTTAAATGAGAAAACATAAGATTAAAAGAGAAACAAGACAAATTAAAAGTTTATTTAATAAGAAATGATCCTTAGAAGGTTAGAAGTTAAATTAACAAAAAGAGATGAGTTCAGTGAGTTATGAGGTTAACATACAAATCAAGAGGAAATACCAAAACTAGCAAAAACAATAATCATGATTTAGATAAAGGAATGTATTATAAAAGGAGTATATGACAACATGCATCGCAAGAAAACTTGAATGTAATCATCCTTGTTTCCATTTTGTATAGATATTTCTATCAAGTAATAAGTTGATTTTACTCTGACATGCTTAATTAGTTTCGTTATGTGTCAAACTAAGAAGTATGAGTATGTTGTTGAGTTATTGAATGAGTCACGTGGATATATGTTGAGATTAATATTAAAATAATTGTTTTGTCCTAACATGAGAAATATGAAATGAAATTCAGTAAATATCATTTAAAAAGTTTAGAAAGGTAAAACAAAAAGGAAAATTATTGATCTAGAAATTTAAAATACGGAACAAACAAGAGATAATGATATATATACAAGTCATGGAATCCAAAATTTACATAGATATATCAATGTGAATGGAATAATAAGAAATTAGTAAAGGTTAATTATGCTAGATGTGAGGAATGGTGTGCATGAAGGAAATGATGATGAGAAATCCATTGATAATATATAGTCGATGAACTCATATTTAAATCATAATAAGGAAAATATGCGGAGAGAAATTGTTATATAGTTAAATTTTCTTTAATAAGAAATTGTTTGACCCAAACAAGACAGGAATAATATGATATCTAAGAGACAAGTACTGAGTAAATACTTCAAGAATAAAATCATAGGTACTTAAGTATCTCCTTTTGACTATATATTTTCACATGTAAGTAAAATGAGAACAAATGCCCAATGAAAATGAAACCAATTGCAAGAATGAGGGATATTCATAAAATTATTTTAAAATTGGGAGAGGATAAGGACTAATCGAACTAATATATAAGTTTAAAATAAGTAAAAATACTAATACTTGTTTAAGGAGACCTGACTAGATAAAGAAAAATAAGTGCATATATTTGTTAGGAGGTACATACTAAGAGAAGAATATAAAATTATTTGAAATTTTTGATTTTGTTCAAGAATCAATAGTCAAGAAATCATTTGTTGTATATTTTTATATACTTGTATTATTTTGAAAGCAAATGTATTCTTGTATCTGGGATCTTAGTTATGAATTGTTTAACTGTGATGATTCCCACAATACAAAACTAAAACATTAAGTAATATAATGAAAAGAAATTATTATTTTGAATCTTAAGTATCATTGAGACATCTCATGTAAGAGTAGTAATGACACATCACATGCCAAAATACTCTAGTGGAATAATTGGAGAAAGTCAAATACAAGAAAAAAATGAAAGTCTAAGAGAAAAGTTAGATACATGTGAATCTCAAAAGAGGAATGCAGTTTCAATTGAGGAAATAAAGAATAACTTGAAGATGATAAGTTGTAGATGAATTATATATGTAAGGTTGTTTTGGGATTTATCAACCCAAGGCAGGAAGATAGCTACTTGACTTTGGATTCCAGTAATGGCATAGAGAAAAAGAAGGTAAAATAAAAATTAATAAGTAATTTAAATCATGAGAGATATAATTTAGAAGTGCGAGTAAACATATGGGGAGGAGTAAGAAAAAGATAATGATGGATGAATTTAAAACATAAGAGATTCAATTGAAGTAAAAGTTAGGAATCACATGAAGTCAAAGCTTACTATGGAGTAATTCAACACATATTCTCAGTTATCTCATAATAATGTAATGGAATAAGGATAAATAACAAGAAATAAGTAGTGATGGATAATAAATAAATACATGAATCATATTATTTTTAATGATGTTTATATTTTTCTAGAAATATAGTTTTTGTATGGTGTTCCAAGATTAGAAAACTTTGTTTACATGGTTTTAACTATTCATGAATGTATGAATATCTAAGTGAAAGGGACATTTGATTATAATATGTATTATTTAATTATCAAAATTTAGCACAAAAGTAGAATTGTGGGTATTGTGATCTTGCCACTGGTGAGGGCTTCATGATTAAGATACCACAATAGCAAAGTAGATTCCTACATATTTTTAGTTGTGGTGCACAACTATAATAGAGAAATAATTGTATAAGTTGATATAGTACACAACAAGATGCATGCAAATGATAAACCTCAATAGCATGTACCGAGTTGAAAGAAAGTGTATTGTTAGCAGTTGATCATAAATCATATGTTTTATTGTTGACATTGAAATGATTTATTACAAGGTGATTAGAGAATCTAGTTTGAATCTCATTACTAAAATAAGAGATACAAGAATAAGTGATGTACCACAACATTGAATGTTGAAAAAAATTTAAATGTTCCTTTTTCATTACATTTATAAGCTTTGAGGATGAAACTTGCAAAGAGGAAGTGATTGTGATAATTATGCCCCTGTTTAGTAGGTACATGAAGGTTAAAAGACCCTAAGTTTCAAATGTCCAATGTAAATTTGACATCTAATCAAGATGTGATGTTATCTTTCATTCTTCTCTTTTTGTGGCAAAATCATTAAATGAGGTTGATTTGTCAAACCCTAAATCCTTATTAACATGTAATATGCAGTTTTCTACTAAATAGTGTCCTTTTGCCAAATTAGTGTGAAAATCACGTTTATTTATTTATCAATTGATTACTATGATACATATCATTTATGATTATAGAATTTGGGTAGAAAAAACCCTAGATTGACTCGAATTAGGACTTTGGTCTAGAATTTGTCCTAAAATAGGGGTACAATGATGGAAATATGGTTAACATGTTTTAAATATAATTATTTCTACTTATAAGTGATATTAGGTTACTATTTTTGTATAATGAAATTATATTCCATATATTTGGAGGTCCAATGCTCAAGACATGCCAAATTATTATTCTGAAAAACAAAATTTAAAGGAACACTTCATTTATGGACCTCTTTGCAAAATACACACACACCTCAAATGGAGTTATAAGCCTAATTCAACTTGAAATACCTCAAAAACCATTGTTATTCTCTGAATTTTTTTGGTTGAAGGTAGAGAGGAGATTTGGAGGGGATTTGGGTGGATGTTTATCTAGAATTAATCTAGCTTAAGTTTTTCCTCAAATTCAAGTTGAATCTACTAAGTTCTTTGATTCTCTTCTTTTTTATTCCAAGTTTAGCAAGTTTTATGATGTGTCTGAAATTCTAAAAGTGGAGCAAGAACCCTAATATTTCCATGTTCCCTCTCTTTTCTCATGTTTTCATCCAGGAAGGATCCCAAGCTAGGGAATTTTGGTGATTTTCAACTTTAGAGAAGTTTGGTGGAATTTTTTGTAGAATTCAAAAATTCACCTTCTTGGAATAGGGGAAGAGGTATTTCACCTTCTTATTATAATAAGGATGAGTGTATTTACACCATTTAGATGTTTAAGTGTGCAATAAACTAAATTTGAAATTTATGATGAAAATTTAGCCCTTTTTTAGAGAATTTGGTTGAATTTATGGTAAAAATAAGAATTTATTATGAAGTTCAAAATCCACGCTTATTTTGCATAATCATACATATATCACTTCCTGCCTTGATTGTGTTAGGGAGAATAGATGTGACCATAATGAAGAGATATGGTGATACAAGATCCCCTTTCCTAAGGCAATTTGAGTTTTGAAAATATCCAAAGGTTGAGTTGTTGATGATAGTAGAAATTTTACTCGGGTGGAAATGTAGGTGTGGATCCAAGTGATCCATTTTTGTGGGAATCTGTAACCCTTGCATACATCAAAGGAGAAAGTTTCAATTGATGTTGTCAAAGTCTTTCTCAAAATCCAATTTTAGAGCTAATAGAGGTGTAATTTTTGTATTAAGAATGAATGGTCTGATTAACCATGATGTATGCATCTTGGATGTTTCTATCTTTAAGGAAGGCACATTGTTGCAGGCCAATGATTTTGTTTATTTTGGGTTTAATCATGTTGTTGAAATTTTTTTCTATGATTTTATTATCTAAGTTGATGAGATTGATGGGTCTGAACTATTGAATGGAATCAGGTTGATTAACCTTCTTGATTAAATCTATGTGGGTGTGGTTTAGAACTCTGATTTGGTTATGGATGTATTTGTGGCCATGGATATGAGTTAGGAGTTATAGGAAGTCAGTTTGATGTGTTCCCACATTACCTAGAAAAATTCTATGTTAATGTCATCAAGTCCAGGGGATTTGTCTGATCCAAAACCATAGATAGCTTCTTTGAGTTCAATTTCATATAAATGCAAAGTAAGGCTATATGGTGTGTTGATGTGGTTTGGGAATAGTTTTGTCCATTTGATGTGCATATGATTGGTTGGGTTATGTATGTTTTTGAAAATTTTGTTGAAATGTGAAACAATATCAGTGGTGATAAGGTGTTTGTTGGTTGTGAGTGTACCATGGATGTTTAGACAGTGGATTGAATTGGTTCTGGTGCTATGTTGCAACATTTGTGGAAGTATTTGGTGTTTCTTCTCCCTTTTTCATCCATTTGATCTTACATTTTTGTTTCCAAAGAATTTCTAGCTCGGCTTGGATGTCATCAATGCCCAATTCTATGGTAAAGGTGTATGTTGGGTCAATATATGGATCATTGTCAGCTATATGGTATTTAGCTTCTAATTCTTCCCTTTTTTTTTCTAAATATTACAATTTTTCCCCAATTCTTCATAGTGTTTCTGATGCATTTGATATTGTTGAATATATGATAGTCAGGTTCAAAAAGAGATTGATGGGGTGCCAGTTTTTGATGTACATAGTTTTGAAAATTGGACCATTAAACTAGAAGTTCTCGATTCTGAAAGGTTTGTGCCCCAAACTATTTGAGTAGCATTGATCATAATAGGATAATGATCGAAATGGATCTAGAAGCTTCAAAGGCAAATGTGTGAGGATGGTGATCTTCCCATGATTGTGTGCAGAGAAAATGGTTTATTCTAAAGCATGAGGCTCCACAGTTCCAAGTGAGGTTTGATAAAAACATCCACAATATGTAACTAAAACATCATTCAATATGGTGATGACACTATGATACTTATCAAACCTAAGGATTAATGTATCTTGAATACCATTTGCATTATTGACATTTTTTCTCACATATCTAGACTCAAGATCAACCTATGCAAATCCTCTATCACCGACATGCACATTTATCCTGGATAAATTTAGAGATTCCAAGTTACACTTAAACGTAAAACTGAAACATACCCCTTTACATACTTTGGCTTACCTGTCTCACCATATCCCATCTTGAAAAATACTTGGAATCCTATCATTGACAAGATGAACCACAAACTTAACTCATTGACGAACAACTCTTTAACTTGGCTCATGTATCACACTAATTTTATAAAACATGTATATAGATGAGTGGAACCATCAATCTCATTGGGAGTGTCACAAACATGATGTTCATTGCATAAAAATAGAGCTTGTTCAACCAACATAGGAAAATAAATAGTTCCCATACTCAATCCTCAACATAACACTCACACTTTAAACTAATGCATGGTCCTCTGAACTTGAAAGTAAATCTAAACAAATATTCCATTACAGTTGGCACCCCACCAGATTTGTCTTCTAAATTTGTCCTCATGATGTATGCTCGTTGTCTAAGATCCTTAATCCTTCTTTCTTGTGGATATTGGTTCTCCATCCATGCAAAAAAAAATTGGATATTTGATTAGAGTAAGTGGCAATGAGTAACATTATAAGAACTCAAATTATACTATTTTCTTTGAGAAATCATAACTTTAAATAGGATAAACCTTGGAATCTATCCTTATGTAACACATCATTCTCCCTTCTTCTCTTAACTCCTTCACCACTTTCATCTTCTACCTTTTTCACAATAGTTAAATCCTCCCAAACCTTCACTACAATATGTGATTTTTTTTCTCAGGACAATATCTATTCTACTACTAGGTAAACCTATTATCACTGCAACATCCTCCACTCTCATCCTAGTCTCAAACCCTGTTGCTATCATAAATCTATCTTCCTCAATATATCTTTCAATTAGATCTTCTAAAAAGGCCACATCTACAATAAGATTAGGCACGACCATCAAATTGACAAAAGCAATTGATGTTATTATTTCCATTTGATTTTTGCTAAGAGACAAGCTATTTTGGATGATGTTATAACTCTTAATGTAACATCTGTGGTAAAGCTTTTGTGTACCTACAAAAATATCAAAATATTCCTGTTAATTTGTTTTCCTACTTAATTACCATGTTATAGTGTTACTTTTCAGTCCATAACATTACTTTCCATTTTAAATAGTTACTTTCCATATCTGAATAGTTACTTTTTGGTTTACAGATTTACTATTTGTTTTACACAGTTACTCTAAAATTAACAATGTTACTTTTCGTTTGTCATTATAGAGAATGTGTGTGTAACATATTAATGTGATTATGCTAACTTTTAAATGTACACAAATTCAAGTATCAGATTATAATATTTTATTATCAGTCCACACTATTACTTTTTAGTTCAAATATATAATTTTCCTTTCATATTGTTACTTTTTAGTTTATACATATACTTTTTTGTTGGCATTATTTACTTACCTATCTATATAGTTACTTTTTATTTTCAAATGTTACTTTCTTTCTATCCAACTTACTTTCCAATTTACATAGTTACCTTTACAGTCTATGAATTACCTTTTTCTTAGCCTAGTTACATTTTCAATGACACAGATACTTTATTGCTATCCAACTTACTTTCCAGTTTATCTAGTTACCTTTACAGTCTATGAGCCACCTTTTTCTTAGCCTAGTTACATTTTCATTTACATAGATATGTTTTTGTTCACAGTGCTACATTTCCCTAAACAAGTATAACTTACATTATCAGAATGATAGTTAATAGTCAATATTACCTTCTACATGCTTTTCTTTTCCTTTAAGTTTCATTTTCTGCTTTAGAGTCTTCCCTTTCTTTCTTTTCTGATGTTTTTGTTCTATTGATATTAAAATAGATCCTTCCTCAGCTCCTTCTAGTTCTTCACTCTAAAGCACAATAAGCAATTCTTCTTCAACAACTTCATGCACAACAACCCTTTCTTCTTCAACAGTGTTGTTTTGATTCCTCATTCTCACATTAAGAAATTGTATCCTTTTTAGCATCTTCATGCACAAAAGGTTTCGGTTCCTTATTCTCACTCATAGCAACAAATCCTTCTTCAGCAGCTACAACTGCATCGGTCGCAACTGAATGATTCTCATCTTCAGTAGCCTCATCTCCGTCAATAGTAGTAGTCATCTTCTTGCTTTGTCTATTCTTCTTAGTTTTCTTTACATTTTTCATTGCACCTAGTACATTGTCCTCTTCAAGACCCTTGTCTGTTACATCATCTTGTTGCACAATATCCATAGATTCTTCTTCTATAACACTGTCAGCATCATTGTAGTGTCATGTTATGAAATCATCATCTCTTGTCACATTTTTTCTACCCTTACTCATTGTCCTACTTGTAGGTATGTTCCCCAGTTTTTTTCTCTCCATTTGGTCTCAATGGCAAACACTAGAAGGCAATGGATACCAGTAGCAGGGGTGCAAGCAGATGAAATTAAGGCTTTGCAGCAGTAGCGGCAGTGTAACAGTGGAGGTGAAGAATGCGGGAAGCCAATTTGGGTATTTTTTGGGTGGAGAAATCATCTTTGCTCTCCCGCTCTTTCATTTTGCTTCAGTACGCTGAAGATATTACAAAGTCATCCGCGCCATTTTTCATTATTTACTAAATTACCACCACGCCCTTAGTGACAAGTAGCGTTTCTATAGTACATGCGCGGGTATTAAAAACTATATATATATATATATATATATATATAGACATACAAACACACACTTGATTATAGATTAGTTATAGAATTGTGTATTAGGGTTAGGATGAACCCTACAAACAACTATGAAGGATGCAAATCAATTTGGATTTTGTTTGAGTTAAGTCAATAAAGTATGATCCAGTTTGAGCAGTAAGACGACCATCTTGTCATTTGGCATGTATAGGTGCAAGCCGGTGTGAGGTCAACACAAACTTTTAACATGTTAATGTCACAATTCAAATTGATTTATGATAAGATGACCAACTTGTTGGTATGAGCTAACACATTTGTTGGTCAATCTTCTAACTTTTTCATAAGTTAGTTTGCCTTTGATAAGTAGATTGACTTTATGAGTCAAAATTAACTGAGTAAGTCAATGAGGCAAGAAGATGACCATTAGGAGGTCAAGAAACTAGTGGAAGGAAGAATTGACTAGTTAGATGTTAGTTGACTTTAATTAGTCTACTAGTTTATGAGGATAATATTGAATAAAAAAGGTTATAGAGGTCTTTCACTAAGCATATGATGGTTCTACATACCCAAGAAGGGAAAACCCTTATTTGCACCATTTTGATTCTTGGAAGTGAGCGATAGTTTGAAAAGGTAAATTTTAGGGATTTGGAAGAATCAACCTTGCCTAAATCTAGAAAAGGTATCTTCTTCAATTTCTTAGAGGAATCATTTGAGCTTATGGTGAACTCATATGGTTTATTTTAGTGTTTTTTATGGTGCCCTCAATTCCTTTGTCATTGACCAAAGTAAACCTAATTATATATTTTTTTTCATTTATTTCCTTTAAAATCCAATCCTTGGAACAATAAGAAGCTTAATCTTAGGAGAGGCCTTGTTTTGGCGAGTGGAGATTACTACATTGGGTAGTTTTTTTTCTAAAACTAATATAATGATGACTCAAAATTATAAGTGAATGAAGTTCAAGCAATATGTCTATATACTTGAATTTTAATGAACACGCTTGAAATTAGTTGTTACACCCACATCTCACATTAACTAATAATCATTAGATTAGGGCATAAACTGATGAAAACCAAAAGTCAAACATCACTTTTAACTTTTTTTGATTTTAAATTCTCATAGTTTACACATTCAATCAAATGAACATACATTTCACTGTAATACAACCTGATCCCTCAAAACTAATTTCAATCACAAAGATACACATAAAAGTATTCATATTAATTCTTATTATTTATAAGTACACAAGTCTTGATAACTAAATACATATTATGATAGTAAAGGGTGAATTTTCCACAGTATCATGTACAACTCTTTCTATACAAGGACCTCGAGTAGATAGGGACCAAGACTGATTATTTCTACCTCAAAACAATTCTAACAACTTTTTATGTTAGGAATCTTATAAAAATCTATTACTATCTCCATATCCATAGTGTTGCCTAAAATTTTGTTCAATAGAGTGTGTAAGCTACTGACTCAGTAATTGAAAATTCACCCAAGTAGACCATATAATGTAGATATTCTTTATTAAGTGGATTGCAACAAGAATAGAAATAATCAAGTTATTAAATACTAAACTAAATGAGAAATATTGTAACATTTATCATCATACGAAGACAATGAGAATAAATAAACAATACATTTATGAATTTGATACCTCAATCTGAATAACTGAAGAAGAAGAAATTGTGTCTAGCTTCTTAATCTCTTAGTTGTATTAATAATTCCTTAGACCCAAACAAGGTATACCACAACAAGTGATAGAATATATAGCAAGGTATGATCTCACCTTATAAGATTTAGAGTAGACGTAGGACTCTAAGTCTTCTACTAGGTGTCCAGTCTGTAATGGGACTCACCATGTATGGCCTCAGTGGCTATATTAGGTGGCTAGATAATGCGGACTTCTCCTCTAAACATGGGTACTTAGGAGGAGATTCAAATCACTCTAGCTTAAACTTCCTACATCAAGGGTTCCTCAAGGGTTAACTAACTGAGTAGTAACTTAAGTAGGTACCACCAAAATCTCCGTTGAATGTTGGATACCCCTACTATAAATCAAGAGGTCGTCCATATTGGTCTTAACCCCTCGTGCCCTATTAACACACTCTGACTTCCTCTTGGGGATGCTGCTAGTGGGTAAGCTATTTCCTCTATTAAAATGCAGACCTCCACAAGTAATCTATAGTGTTGAGGGCATCTAAAAGTCTAACTAATTATAAACTTCACTAAACAATGATATGCTAAGTTTTTTATTAGCTTTATTTTGTAATTAAATTATTCTCTTTTCTTTTTGTGTTCTGCACTATATTCTACTATTTAAAATAATGCTTAGCAATACTATGTATTTGTGGTATTTTAAGAAAGAATACAACTAAACTAAAGATTCTCGACCCTATATTTCACTTGAATTTAGTAATATGAACATATATGAATATACCAAAATGAACTGTGCTATGATGAAATTACCAAGCTTTCATAGTAATATTGTCAATTGATTTAACTGAATTGCACCAGACCAATAGTATTCAAAACTTATGAACTGCTTGAACTAGTTGAATTGATCATCAAATAAATAACATTGGAAGGGATATGCATTTTATCATCCCTTGTTTATCACTAAAAGAAACTAAGCTATCTAATATCACACATTAGCATGTGTTTAACTTCTAAAGATTTGCATCAAATATGGATACATAGGTGCCTCTATAATGTAATATGTTTCAAATACAAATCGTGTACACTCATGATAGAACAAAAAGCGTTCATCTTCAATCAAAACTTTCAAGCTATTTAGATCATATACACCAAAAGAATATGAATATGGGGAGATTGAGCCAAAAAAAGATAAAGTAGAAGAGGAAACAATCATGTTCATCACTTTTTGGATTAGATATGTGAAAACCATGGCTAAAGAATAATCTCCACTCACTTTGAGTTCGTTCAACTAAAATCTTGGCCAAAATAGCTTACACAATTAATTTTTAACAAAGAAGGCGATTTCATATTTATAGATCTAAACTATAATAACCACAAACCATTTAATGTAACATAAGTCGTTCTATACTATTGTACAAATTTTCATCTTATAATATTAAGTGTTAAGCTATTTTTGCACTAAATGGCCAAAACTTGCCAAATTAGGGCAAAAACTAGCAAAAACATGGGATTTCATAAAAATGATTCCATAACAAAATTTATTGTCAAACAAATTCGCTATTGGTATAATTATATTTTTTAGAAGCAAGTTCATATATAGATATTAATATTTGCATACAAAACCGCATGCAGATCGATAATACAAGGTAACCATAACTCGCCTCAACATCACCAGTGGTGTCTTAAAGTGAGTTAGAAATTAAAAAAGGATGAAATAAATCATATTGGTGTAGTGTTGGGGAGTCACCCCTCATACAATGGTCCTCAAGAAAGATGAAACAACCACAAAAGTAATAGAAATAAAATATAGAAACCACTATCGTCGGCCATGATGTCTTCAATGGAGAATTTTCTATCACTGCTATGGCTGACTCCAAAGGTGTTGTTACAGACATCATTATCTTTGCTCGTATCCATGTGAAATTTGAGGACACGTAATGTAAATAGAGTTCATATGGTGTTCAATCTCAAAAATGATTCAATGGATGGTGTATCTATGATTTTTGTATTTCCTATGATTTATCTGTCCACACATTTCAAATAATGGCAGGCAATAGGGTTTTGTCGATGTGTTGAAGCTGTTTTGGTTTCAAGTAATTAGTGAAATTGTTAAGGTTGATATATTCATTTAGTGTAGGATTAAAAAAAATGATTTCTGATTTGGGTAGTGATGAGGCAATGGATGAAAAGATGTGAGGTAGTTTCAGTATTGTAAAGACAAATAACATCTTCATGGTCCAGGGAATCTACACTTCATAAGGTTGTAATAGGTTAATATTATGTGGTGTTTGATGATACAAAGGATTATTTTGACTTTGAGAGGTCCCGTAAATTTCCAAATTTCAGTCATGGGACTGATGTAACCCTTGTATATAAGAAAGTGATAGTCTTAATGTGATTGGAAAGGGTTTTTTCATGCCCTAGAAATATGATTTGTAGTGTTTGTCCCCATAACATGCATAATGTCAATTCTATATGTAGATGTTAAGTGGTTAGAAATAGTTTGCTTGAGATGTTTTTTTCTACGACCACCTAGGAGTTTTATAGCATTTGCATTGCTTGAGATAGTCAACATTTGAGGTATGCAAATGTTATATTTTATGTATTGCATCGATATCCATGATATCGTGGGTCATACCAAAAAAATATATTATTAGTAATTTGGGGAGGTGTTTTAATCATGCGTAGGATGATGGTTGAATATTTATTGATGTCTTTTTGGAGAGGGGATGCATAACCTTTCACTATGGGCCACCAGTTTTTTTTTGTTGTAGTGTTTCTGTGTAATGAATGTTTACCAAATACATTTTTTATTTGTTGAAAGTGTGATAATGATCTTGGTGATCGGATAGGTAGCATGAATTTGTAGGTTTGTGGTTTCCCATCAGGAGGAAATCTTCAGAGCATATATGGTGTTCCAGTTTACCAGGTGAATATTGTTCTTGTGGGGATTTTGCCTGTTGTGATTCCAGAGGAATTATTTTTTGGATTTTGTTTATGAATTGAAGAACAGTTGCAGGGAGAGGGATGCAACTAAGGTAGTAGGTTGTAATCATGGAAAGGGAGTTGTTGAGTTGTAACATCCCAAAATTTTATATCTTATAAAGAAAACCCAAAATGGAAACCCTATTTTTTTATAAGTAACATTTAAGTTTTGAGGTGAAATTAACCCAATTAATATTCATTATATGACCTAATAATTTTTAGATGAGTTTGTTAAGATGATTTGGGGATTTATCAAAATAATGATCCCTTAACTATTTTGGGATAATCCTAGAGAATTAAATAGAGATCTTACTTAAAAAGGAAATAATAGATCATTGTGACTCTCAAACCTAAAATATATGATGATATTGGGGATCCTCTTTATTTATTTAGTCATCTTGCAAAATTTGGTCCCATAGGACCTTATTTGATCACTCAATGCAAATAGGAAAGAAATTATAAAGTTTGGACCCTAAATGATCAATAATCTATTTAATATGTTGCATATCTCTGAAAGTTCCTCATTTTTCATGTCACATGGAGGAAGGAGTCTGAATCGACTCAGACTCGAACTCGGGTGAAACCTCATGTGATATGACTCTCTTCTTCACCCAGTCTCTCATTTAAGTGGGACTCTACAGTCTGTGTAATCCTCACGTACCACTTATATATTTGATCCTCTGAGGATCTAGATAAGGAAACATCTCCAGTAGCTTCGACTGGTCTACCCGATCTGACTCATCTTCCATTTGTTATAGTTTCCCTTTCCAAATACTCCTAGCAACACCATGACACTATGTTCTTCCCTCTTTTGATCACAGCAAAACACCTAGGGTTATCCAGACCTTCAACCATATAAGTAAGCCCCTTAAAATGTTCAACGAACATCAAGGAACCGATATCTGGTCCTAA
Source organism: Alisma plantago-aquatica (assembly GCA_963693085.1). Lineage (NCBI taxonomy): Eukaryota > Viridiplantae > Streptophyta > Magnoliopsida > Alismatales > Alismataceae > Alisma > Alisma plantago-aquatica. The sequence goes on from OY856413.1 coordinate 1,009,066,727, forward strand.
CTCTTCCTCATAGAACCTCACACTCATCTCTCCCACTTTGTTTGTGTCCAGCTTCAAGAAAGACCCCGCCGGATCATCCCCAACCTCTGCCACCTCTTGTTAAGGTGCAGGAGAGTCAACCACACCCCCATGAAACTTCATCCCGGGTGGATTCATCCTATGGTGGTGATTTCACCATTTCCCCCCTTTTAACCTATGTTACATATCCTAGAGCAATGTCGATTCGTTTGGATCTCGTGTTCTATGATTTCTCTGTGGATGGTTTTTTATGGTTGTGGAGGTTTTCTCAGTTGTGTTGGTAGAAAGTTTGTTCGTCGTTGGTGAGGTTGCTGAGTTTCCACTTCATGACAACAATGGTGGAATTGGTGTTTCACCTCCTCCGATCGCCCCAAGTCTTGATCAAGAGGTCATTAAGACTGCAACATCTCATGGAAGATGATGTCACACCTTCCTCACACAATCATCAATCAAGATCTAGCTTTCCCTGTGGCTTTTCTTAAGATTTTCAACTTTGAAGGTCCCTATTTGTTGTGTGTTTCATGAAGATGCAATTGATACATTTATAATTATACCCCACATATACAACTCTTTTGTCGTGTGCCTTCATGGGCAAATATTAGGATTTTACAATCATTTCATTGTCCAGATGCAACTTTCATTGGAGCGGGTTTGTCCTCATCACTGGTTGAGATTGGCCAAACTAGCCATGGGCCCTGCTATGGATAATCTAAGTCGTCGATTTGGTATGAATTTTCTTATTGGTGTGAACTTCAATAAATCATAGTAAATTAGATATTGATCAAAAAAATTTGCAAAAATAGTCATTGGAAAGGATTTTATGAGTAGGACCCGATTTTTGTGTTTTCAAAGACCAATATACCTTCTCATACCATGATTTCTTAAAAGACCCAATTTAGGGTTTAGATTATAATTAATTTGGTAATTTATGTAAAGTATATTAATTTCAAGAGATATAACGTTTCATCAACCTCAAGAAAATTTAGGGTGACTTTATTTTTAATTCATAATTAAGTGGATCCATGCACTTTGAGTAACAAGTTTAGGTAAAGGGTTTTATATTTGTTTATATTTATGAAATTCAACTACCAATGATATCAAGTACATATTTTAATAAATACATGCAAGGAAATTTATTATGAATCATATTATGGTTTACACTGTATCTTTCCCGTATATAAATAATATGCATATGGTTTCAAGTCAAGTTAATGTTGATCAATGTTCATTATATGATGGGTGATTATGATTGTTCCTTCGAATATTAAGATGCCTTTTTGGCATAAGATCTATGTGAGCAATGAGCACTTGGGTGCCTAAGCTCTCTGTGTGCAATGAGCTCTTGGGAGCATAAGCTTTGTGTGAGCAATGTATGTATGAAGGACAACATATTCAGACTAAGTCAATAATGTTAATGATTAATATAATTAAAGATAAAGTTATATGACATGACAAGATTCTAGGGTTTACCCTATTTAAAGTTATCTTTCTCAAAAAAATATAGTATAACTTTAGTTCTTATAATGTTATTCATTGCCACATACTCTGACTAAATATCCATTTTTCTTTGCATAGTTGGGGAAGAGATTGCCGCGATTAAGGAGCTTATACAAGGAGCATACATTGTGAGGATAATTCTAGAAGAAAAATATGGTGAAGTGCCAAATATAATAGAATATTAGTTTAGATTTACTTTCAAGTTAAGAGAACCATGTATTAGTTTAAAGTGTGAGTGTTATGTTGAGGACTTGAGTATGCGACCTATTTATTTTCCTGTGTTGGTTGAAAAAACTCTATTTTTATGCAATGAACATTGTGTTTGTGACACTCCCAATGATATTTATGCTTCGTATTAGCTATATGCATGTTTTAGAAAATTGGGGTATTACAATATGGTATCAGAGAAAAAAATATAGTTGGCCACCAAGTGTTTCTCATAATCTCATCTGATTTATATCCTTTTTCGCATATGGCACCTAAGAAGAAAGGTGAGATGCTCATGGATGGGGATGAAGATGATTCTCTCAGCATAGGAAATCATCGAGAGTCTCCACATTGAGAAACTCCCATGTTGCTAGAACTTGGTGGGAGAACCTACTAAGATCTTGTAAAACTACTTCTCCTCCACTCACATGGAAGGAATACATAGAAGCCTTTAAAGACCATTACATATTCGAGGCTATTGTTGAGAAGAAAGAAGAGGAGTTTCACAACCTTCAACAATGTGGCGATATGTGAGTTACACAATATGGCATGAAGTTCAGAATCTTATAGAAGTATGGATATGATTATCATGAACCACACAAGACAAAGAATTCATTAGGGGTCTCAAGGAAGACCATTGTTTTGCTTTGTTTGGACGAGGTCACCACACACTGTAAGGTGCCCAAGATGCTTCCCTAGAACTAGAAGACCACCCAGGAAGATCATGGAAGAAGGACAACCACTCCCACAACAACAACCACTATAATGACAATAAGACGAAAGCCCCAGAAGAACCATACGTTAGGAAGCCTTGCCCAACATGCGAAAGGATGCATGGTGGAATATGCAGGTTTGGCATAGGAGCTTGCTACTTTTGTAGGGACCCAAATAATAAGAGGTCAAAAGCCCCAAGTTCAAAGAAAGGAGAAATGAAAGAAAAGATCCTAATCCAGACCAACCAAGAAAGAGACAAGCAAGATTGTTTGCAATGGTTAATGATGAGGAAGAAGGTATGGTCAAGTTTAACCCTAGTTTTAATCAGATAGAAATGCATGTTGAGTACTGCAACTAGAAATAAGTAAAACTCAAAGGCAGGTAGTATGAGGAAATTTTGAGGAGAACATTTATTTAAATGGGGTAGAAGTGTAACATCACAGAATTTTAAATCCTATAAAGAAACCCTAAAATGGAAACCGTAATTATTTGTTAAGTAACATTTAAGTTTTGAGGTGAAATTAACCTAATTAATATTTATTATATATCCAAATAATTTTTAGATGATTTTGTTAAGATAATTTGAGGCTTTCCAAATTATGAGGCCCTAACTATTTTTGGATAATCCTAGAGAATTAAATAGACATATTAATCAAAAAGGAAATAATAGATCATTGTGAATCTCAAATCTAAAGTATAAGATGATATTAGGGATCCTCTTTATTTATTTAGTCATACTGTAAAATTTGGTCTCAATAGGACCTTGTTTGATCACTCAATGTCAATAGGCAAGAAATTATAAAGTTTGGACCCAAGCACAACCATGTGCGATAGGACTCTCCCCTTCACCTAATTTCTCATTTCAACGGGACTCCACAATCTGTGTAATCCTCACTTGCCAATTATATCCCAATCCTCTGAGGATCTGGACAAGTAAATATCTCTAGTAGCTTTGACTGGTCTTCCCGATCTGACTCATCTCCCACTTGTTAGGGTTTCCCTTTCTGAAGACTCCTAGAAACACCATGACACCATGTTGTTCATTGTTTTGATCACCACGAGACACCTAAGGTTATCCAGATCTCTAACTATATACATAATCCCCTTAAAATGTTCAACGAACATCAAGGTAACTGGTCCTAACTCTTCTTCATAGAACCTCACACTCATCTCCCCACCCCATTTGTGTCCAACTTCAAGAACGACCCCGCCGAATCATCCTCGACCTCTGCCACCTCTTGTGAAGGCACGAGAAAGTCAACCACACCCCAAGGAAACTTTAGTCTGGGTGGATTTTTCATGTGGTGGTGAGTTCACAATTCCCCCCCCCCTACACATGTGTTACGTCTCCTAGAGCAATGTCGATGATTCTAGATCCTATTTTCTACGATTTCTCTGTGGATGATTTTTTTTCTTGGTCATGGAGGTTTTCTCAGTTGTATTGGCAGAAAGTTCGATTGTCACTGGTGAGGTCACTGAGTTGCCACTTCACAAAAACAATCATGGAATTGGTGTTTCACCTCCTCCGATCACCCCAAGTCTTGAACGAGAGTGAAACGTCTATTTCGAGAAAACAAGATTAACTAATGCAGAAGCGTTCACTAAGCATCGGATTACCAGAAATCACTAAAAATTTTAAACTTTTTACAAAGAGATCCTTTAAAGGTAAAGCTTTCTCATAAAGCAACATGATAAGTTGTTTACAACTGATTCATCAGTAAAACTCTATAAGGCAAGATACAAAAGTCTCTAAGGACTGGACCAAAAACTCGAAAGCACTAACTAATACTCCGAGGACCTGAGAGTACAGAGACGACATATAGGACTCTAACACTATCTACACATGACATAGCAGTCAATGCCTCCACCTGAAGCTTCACTGAGTATTCACTGAGTATATTCACTGAGTATATTCACTAAGTATGTTCACTGAGTACTCACTGAGTATATTCACTGAGTATGTTCACTAAGTATGTTCACTGAGTATTCACTGAGTATATTCACTGAGTATGTTCACTAAGTATTCACTGAGTATATTCACTGAGTACATTCACTAAGTATGTTCACTGAGTATTCACTGAGTATATTCACTGAGTATATTCACTAAGTATGTTCACTGAGTATATTCACTAAGTATGTTCACTGAGTATTCACTGAGTATATTCACTGAGTATGTTCACTAAGTATGTTCACTAAGTATTCACTGAGTATATTCACTGAGTATGTTCACTGAGTATTCACTGAGTATATTCACTGAGTATGATCACTAAGTATTCACAGAGGAAGTTCACTAAGTATATTCACTAAGTATGTTTACAAAGTATGTTCACTAAGTATTCACTAAGATCCTCTCATTTAATTTTTCTTATACTCCTTAGATTGTTTCAAAATAATTACCTGATCAGAGTAATCAAAAGATAACAATCTAAGAGTTTCATACTTGCCTTATCTACAATAACCATATACCTGGCCAGGGTATATAAGTATTGAGATTAGGTAGTATGTATTTTACTTATCATCCTATTCTTTTCTTTTCATATCATTATACACGCAAAATTTATCACTCTAGGTTATTCTTCAGGTATCACATCTATATCTCATCCTTTTAATACACAGTTAAGGGAGATTATAAATTGTTTTAAAGAATATTGAGTAAGATATGAATTCTTATCTTTCTTGTGTCCTTCTAGGACTTAGTCAAGAAATTCAAAAGCAGCTAACTTCCATATTTTTAACACATAGAATTCTAATATGTAATAATAAAACAATACTTATTTCATCTGACCTGTATGGGATGTTTGTCCACGTCCTCTATTATTATATTGCCTCCCTTGTGGGCCTTGCAGACTCTGTCCTTGAGGTCGAGTCATTATTGCATTCATGTCTGGACAATCCCTTGCCAGATGTCCCGGTTGTCTACATAAGTAACAGATCCTGGGTGCAAGGTGTCTATACGATCCAGTTACCGATGCTGAGGCTATGTCGGAGGGTCTTCTTGGAATACTACTATGGTCCCTATTTCCACTTGACACCCATTGTGTCTGGGTAGGGAATTCTGATATTGCCATTGGTGTAGAAAATCTTGGCTTCTTAAAACTTTCAGGCCTTTGTTCTTGAGGCTGGGTGTACATCTTCTTACTACTTGTCTGTTGTTTCACGGTTTCTGACCTCTCTATCCTTCTTACTGACTCCACAAAGGTGGCAAACCTTTCTCTGTTCTCCAAGGCAGACACAGGAGTGGCTAGTTCAACATTCAATCCTTTCTCAAAATGTTGAATTCTTTCTTCATCACTAACTGCCATCTGTGGACAAAACCGTAGTAACTCCATGAACTTAGCTTCATATTTGCTAACGTTCATCAATCCTTGTGTGATCTTCTCAAATTGAGAGATCTTCTCATCTAGATACGTCTTAGGGAAGTATCTATTGACTAATTCTCGTCGGAAAACCTCCCATCCTAGTTCTTCACCTGGTCTCTTATCTTCCTCTATCATCCACCAATTACCAGCACTTCCTTTTAGGAGGTATACCGCATGCTTAACCTTTTCAGCTTCAGGAATATCAAGGATCATGAAAGCCTTTTCCAGCTCTGTCAACCATAGATCAGCATCTGTTGGATCAGATGTACCAGCATAGTCTATGGCTCCCACCCGACGAAGTCTCTCGAAAGTCTTTTCGGTTCCATAACCTTCCTGATGGGCTGGTGCCCTAGATGCAGATGGTGGCACCCTATCTGCTATGTGTGTTATGGCTTCCAGAAACTTATCAAATAAAGCATAAGTAGCTGGATTTTCTATCTCAGCTGGGTCAAACTGGGGCTGTTCAGGTACAGGCCCTTCCCTATTCTGGTCTCCTGCACCTCCTCCTGGTGTAGCAGAACTGCCCTCATCGGCATGCTCTTCACGTGGTCCAAACATCTTCAAGTTCTTCTCCTCCTATGTGAGCAGAAGATACTATCAGATAATCTGGAAAACACTTAGAACAGACTCTACAATCTTAGTCCTATGTCTCTGTAGACTCAGCAAACCTAGAGCTCTGATACCACTAATTGAAACGTCTATTTCGAGAAAACAAGATTAACTAATGCGGAAGCGTTCACTAAGCATCAGATTACCAGAAATCACTAAAAATTTTAAACTTTTTACAAAGAGATCCTTTAAAGGTAAAGCTTTCTCATAAAGCAACATGAGAAGTTGTTTACAACTGATTCATCAGTAAAAATCTGTAAGGCAAGATACAAAAGTCTCTAAGGACTGGACCAAAAACTCGAAAGCACTAACTATTACTCCGAGGACCTGAGAGTACAGAGACGACATATAGGACTCTAACACTATCTACACATGACATAGCAGCCAATGCCTCCACCTGAAGCTTCACTGCTGTCCTTGGTACTGCTGATGCTGCCCTTCACCTATTGAAGGATTTCTGCCTCCTCGCCCACGTCCACCTAAAGGTTGAAATCTACGGGGTGAGACAATTATAAAAATCATCCCAGCGAGAGATATAACTCTTCACCGGAAGCATAATTATTGCAGCATAAGAGAAAAAATGTACACAAAGAAGTTATGTATATTTGAGAGTAGTTAAAACAATGTTTAACAGATTAAACTATTCTTTCTACTAAAAGCAATGCAACTATAAATTGATAAAATCACATGTCACTTATCACATCACTAACTCCCTTCAGACTTGGATCATATATCCATTTCCTGGCATTATTATTTGGGAAAGGATGGCCTGTACCCATACTCCTTCTCCCAAAGTGTTAGGATTCCAACTCCACAACATATCTGCATAACTTGTACATATGATATCAGACTTAACATTACTTATGTAATACAAGGGTTATTTACATTCATAACCCATTAGTCTGTAGTTAAGCAATTCATAGGATTATTCCGTAATAGAATTTCACATAGAAACACTTTGGTTTAGGTCATACCTCATATTTTTAATGTTGGGATATCAATCCCTAACCATCTTATTAATATGAAATACGGAATGTGGGAGTTCAAACCCCTGGACTAATCATAGCATTTGTTACCAAGTAACATCTCATTTTATCTGGTTATCTAAATAATATGACCTTTGAAGATCAACAAATCATATTACTCATGGCTCATTCAACCTATCAAGCTCATATGTTATCACTTACCAGATAACATGACATTTAGTTATACTCTTGAATTATAGGTAACAAGTGTTCTTAATGCAATTAGCATTATAAATATTACCTTAATCTAATCACCTCTATATGAAACTTGTCAAGCTTAACTTTTATCAGTTATTCCATATACTCCCACATACTCTAAAGTATGTGATCCAGGAGTTCCATTTGTAAAACCTATTTCACTATTATTTAAATTCTGACAATGATGGATCTATGATCAGGGCTCTACATGGTATGATTATACTTGATTATTAGGTACATATCAGTATTCTTTTAGCATCATACATGTTTCCAAACATTCAAGTACTAAACATGGCTATAACAGAAGAATACTAAATGTACAAGTATAACTCATATCCGTTATCAACTGGATATCAATTCTTAATCATCTTATCACTATGATTCAAGAACATGGGTGCTCACACCCTTATATCATCATAACACTTGCTATCAAGTGCCATATCAGCATCAACTCATCTATTAGCATGACCTTGATTGAAGCAATGTATATACTTTTCACATATCATTACTCTAAAAGCTTATAATTTTTTTTAAGGAATATGACATCATAACTCATACCTGGCTATGATTACCTCATAATATCAACTTGTATGACTTATACAAATAAGGACATGCATATATAACAATGTCAGCACAATACCAAAACTTCTCAATTTCATAATAGGACACCATGGTCGTGCCACCTTGCACGGTCGTGCAAAGTAAGACTACCACGGCCGTGCTCCCTTGCATGGTCATGCAAGCTAAGGCTACCACGGCCGTGCTCCCTTGCATGGTCATGCAAGCTAAGGCTACCACGGCCGTGCTCCCTTGCACGGTCGTGCTACATAAGATCATTCCATGATTCATATTTATATATATATAAATATATGTATTCTAATCTTTCATTCTTTTAACTTGATTAGGTCACATCAACCCTTCAATCAAGTACATGCTACTATGGTTAACATAGTGTATCAAGCTATTAATCCTATAAACAATTAAGAATTCTCCCTTTAATTGGTTCTTAATCACTTAGGTATTATTAGGGTTTCAACCTTCACACCTTCATTGATTATCATTACTAATCATTATTGGATCAATAGAACATTCATCATCTTAATTCTCAAGGATTCAATCACATTGGACCTCTACTTCATAAGGTATCCAATTGAATTAGGGTTTCCAATGTTGATTCCTTCAATCTTTGAATTCATGGAACCAATCATCAATTGGACCTATACTCATACCTTAATTGAGTTTAATAGGTCAACCTTCAACTGATTTTTCCCTCACTTGACCCTCAATTGACCATCAATTAGGGTTTAACTCAATTGAATTAGGGATTGGAATCAATAACCCTTCAACATATTTCAATGTGGGACTAATTGATTTGAACCTATTGAACCATCATTTCATTGGGACATGACCTGACCCCAAACGGTCTTGAGGTCGTTTGGATGACCTCCAAACGGTCTTGAGACCGTTTGCCCATCATATCATCAAAATCTAAGTCAACCAATTAAGGTTTGGATCATTGGATTGATCACCAAAACAACAATCGATTACATTCCAACTTAGTATCATTGTATCATCAATTGCTTAACCATACTCACCCCTAGACCTCCAAACGGTCTTGGGTGACCTCCAAACGGTCTTGAGACCGTTTGGATGAGTTCCAAATGGTCTTGAGACCGTTTGGCTCACCCAACCCTTGGATTCTAGTGAAAAATCATTAGGGTTTGAGCTATTGAGTTGATCATCAAATCAGCAATTGATTGCTTTGTAATTGTGTACCTTTGGACCTTCAATTGGTCAACTATACTTGACCCCAGACCTCCAAACGGTCTTGGGTGACCTCCAAACGGTCTTGAGACCGTTTGGATGATCCCCCAAACGGTCTTGAGACCGTTTGGGCAAGAAAACCCAAAAAGTCAAATCAATCAAGTTGAAAGTCAGCACTTAATCCAATTAGGGTTTACATAATTAATTAGCCTTCAACTCATGATTCCTTTGGAGTTAATCCCTGAAATTTGGAGGGTCATTAACCAACATGATTATGAACAGGAATCCCAAACGGTCAATTCTTGGTCAACTCACTCAAATGGTTTGAAACCGTTTGCCCAAAAAGTTCAAGTTAATCAGATTGGAAAATCAGCACTTAACCCAATTAGGTTACCTAATTGTTTAGCCTTTAACTCATGATTACTTGGGAGTTAACCTATAAAATTTGGTGGGTTATTAGACCACATCATTAGGAACAGTAATCGCAAACGTTCCACGCTTGGTAAACGCACTCAAACGGTTTGAGACCGTTTACTCAAGAAGTTCAAGTTAAATAGATTGGAAAAACAGCACTTAATTCAATTTGATTTGCCTAATGGATTGGCCTTTAACCTACGATTCCTTTTGAGTTAACCCCTCAATTTTGGTGGGTCATTAGCGTACATAATTATGAACAGAAATCCAAAACGGTCCACGCTTGGTCAATGCCCTCAAACGGTGTTGGAGACCGTTTGCTCCAACCGACCATGTGAAACCGTTTGCCCCTCAAACGATTTTGCAAAACCCCCAAATGGTTTTGCAAACCGTTTGGCCAAGGGTGCAAGACCGTTTGCTAAAGTGACATAGGTATTAACACCCCCCTTCTTCTACCTCCAGATCCAGGTCTGTTCCTCATGGTTTTAGATGCAAGAAAGCAAGGAAGGATGGGGGAAAGAAGAACAAGTTACTTTTGCAAGTACAAAGATATGCATAAGAAAGCAAAAGGTTTAGAGTTATAAAACCCGCCTTAAGGTCGTTCCTTGAGCTCCAAGCTTCCAAGATTCAAGTATTTAATGGTGTCTTGAGCTCCAAAGGTCGTCCAAGGGTGTTTCTCCAAGGAAAGGTTGGGAAAAGATGGCTAGAAAGAAGAAACAAGTAAGGAAGACCATAAAACCAACCTTGCACCATGAATTCCTCCATGAATTCGAGCAAGATGATGATCAAAGCTTACCTAGAACTGCTTGGACGTTCTCCTCTTCTCCATAGCTCTGTCCTAAGTCGGTCTAAGCAAGGGGATAAGAAAGGAAGTGAAGGAAACGATCCTTGCTAAGTGAGAAAAGGTGTATATATACTTTAGGTGAAATTTCAACATAAGGACAACTTGTTTCTCCATTTCTCCTTTAGGTACTTCCCTTATTATAAACCACGTTTCTCCCTTCCATACTTAAGCAACACTCATCTTAAACCCAAGGTCTAAAGGTGAAGAAAGCCAACTTCTTACTAAGTTGCACAAACTGAAGGGTTATTAGACTTATAACTTGATCATTTAATTTATAAGGGTTATCATTCTTATTTAATTATTCAATCAAAGTGACCTCTTCATCATTCTTACTATTAATGATGCCAAGAGTCATAAAATATACTCTAGAAGGTGTATTTTACAAGTTACACCCCATATTTTGGGTAAATTGCACTTTACACCAAAACTAGAGTTTTAAGTACAAGGATTGCTCCACAAGCTGCATCTTGGTGCCCAAGCTTGGAGAATCCATCATACTTTATCATATTCATTCTTATGATGTCTCAACACCAAAGGAACATCTTATCATGTGCAATTTGTAAGTTAACCCCTTAAATTTGGTAATTTTCACATAGGTCCCTGTATTACAAAACAATATTACAACATTGTTCAAAAGGGACAGAAATGGAAATGTATGTTCCTTAGGAGATTTAATTACATACCAAAAGATAATCACAAGTATCTAATTACATAATTAAGCAAAACACCTAGGGTTAGTTCATAACCCAGGTCAGGGATGTTACAACAACATTGTTTTAAAAGGACAGAAATGAAATTATAGATTCTTCTAAAGCTTAATGACATATCAAGGGGTAATCACAAGCCTCTAATCATATTTTAAGCAAAACATCTAGGGTTAGTTCATAACCCAGGTCAGGGATGTTACAAATTATATCCCCCTAACAAGGATTTCGTCCTCGAAATCTCAGATAAAAGGAAGAAGATATTATTTAAGTATCATATCTTGCTAATCAATTAATTTGGAAACATTCACTGAGAAGGTTCACTAAGCAATTTGTCTTGGAGGATTTCACTAAGTAAATTCACTAAGTGTATTGTTTCAAAGGCTTTTACTGAAAGAGTTCGTTAAGTATATTCACTAAGTATATTCACTAAGTTTTCTCACTAAGTATTCACTGAGTAAGTTTACTAAGTATATTCACTAAGTATGTTTACTAAGTTTTCTCACTAAGTATTCACTGAGTAAGTTTACTGAGTATATTCACTAAGTATGTTCACTAAGTTTTCTCACTAAGTATTCACTGAATAAGTTCACTGAGTATATTTACTAAGTACATTCACTAAGTTTTCTCACTAAGTATTCATTGAGTAAGTTCATTGAGTATATTCACTAAGTATGTTCACTAAGTATTCACTGAGTATATTCACTAAGTATGTTCACTGAGTATTCACTGAGTATATTCACTGAGTATATTCACTAAGTATGTTCACTGAGTATTCACTGAGTATATTCACTGAGTATGTTCACTAAGTATGTTCACTGAGTATTCACTGAGTATATTCACTGAGTATGTTCACTGAGTATTCACTGAGTATATTCACTGAGTACATTCACTAAGTATGTTCACTGAGTATTCACTGAGTATATTCACTGAGTATATTCACTAAGTATGTTCACTAAGTATTCACTGAGTATATTCACTAAGTATGCTCACCGAGTATTCAATGAGTATATTCACTGAGTATGTTCACTAAGTATGTTCACTAAGTATTCACTGAGTATATTCACTGAGTATGTTCACTGAGTATTCACTGAGTATATTCACTGAGTATGATCACTAAGTATTCACAGAGGAAGTTCACTAAGTATATTCACTAAGTATGTTTACAAAGTATGTTCACTAAGTATTCACTAAGATCCTCTCATTTAATTTTTCTTATACTCCTTAGATTGTTTCAAAATAATTACCTGATCAGAGTAATCAAAAGATAACAATCTAAGAGTTTCATACTTGCCTTATCTACAATAACCATATACCTGGCCAGGGTATATAAGTATTGAGATTAGGTAGTATGTATTTTACTTATCATCCTATTCTTTGCTTTTCATATCATTATACACGCAAAATTTATCACTCTAGGTTATTCTTCAGGTATCACATCTATATCTCATCCTTTTAATACATAGTTAAGGGAGATTATAAATTGTTTTAAAGAATATTGAGTAAGATATGAATTCTTATCTTTCTTGTGTCCTTCTAGGACTTAGTCAAGAAATTCAAAAGCAGCTAACTTCCATATTTTTAACACGTAGAATTCTAATACGTAATAATAAAACAATACTTATTTCATCTGACATGTATGGGATGTTTGTCCACATCCTCTATTATTATATTGCCTCCCTTGTGGGCCTTGCAGACTCTGTCCTTGAGGTCGAGTCATTATTGCATTCCTGTCTGGACAATCCCTTGCCAGATGTACCGGTTGTCTACATAAGTAACAGATCCTGGGTGCAAGGTGTCTATATGATCCGGTTACCGATGCTGAGGCTATGTCGGAGGGTCTTCTTGGAATACTACTATGGTCCCTATTTCCACTTGACACCCATTGTGTCTGGGTAGGGAATTCTGATATTGCCGTTGGTGTAGAAAATCTTGGCTTCTTAAAACTTTCAGGCCTTTGTTCTTGAGGCTGGGTGTACATGTTCTTACTACTTGTCTGTTGTTTCACGGTTTCCGACCTCTCTATCCTTCTTACTGACTCCACAAAGGTGGAAAACCTTTCTCTGTTCTCTAAGGCAGACACAGGAGTGGCTAGATCAACATTCAATCCTGTCTCAAAATGTCGAATTCTTTCTTCATCACTAACTGCCATCTGTTGACAAAACCGTAGTAACTCCATGAACTTAGCTTCATATTCGCTAACGTTCATCAGTCCTTGTGTGATCTTCTCAAATTGAGAGATCTTCTCATCTAGATACGTCATAGGGAAGTATCTATTGACTAATTCTCATCGGAAAACCTCCCATCTTATTTCTTCACCTGGTCTCTTATCTTCCTCTATCATCCACCAATTACCAGCACTTCCTTTTAGGAGGTATACCGCATGCTTAACCTTTTCAGCTTCAGGAATATCAAGGATCATGAAAGCCTTTTCCAACTCTGTCAACCATAGATCAGCATCTGCTGGATCAGATGTACCAGCATAGTCTATGGCTCCCACCCGACGAAGTATCTCGAAAGTCTTGCCGGTTCCATAACCTTCCTGATGGGATGGTGCCCTAGATGCAGATGGTGGCACCCTATCTGCTATGTGTGTTATGGCTGCCAGAAACTTATCAAATAAAGCATAAGTAGCTGGATTTTCTATCTCAGCTGGGTCAAACTGGGGTTGTTCAGGTACATGCCCTTCCCTATTCTGGTCTCCTGCACCTCCTCCTGGTGCAGCAGAACTGCCCTCATCGGCATGCTCTTCACGTGGTCCAAACATCTTCAAGTTCTTCTCCTCCTATGTGAGCAGAAGATACTACCAGATAATCTGGAAAACACTTAGAACAGACTCTACAATCTTAGTCCTATGTCTCTATAGACTCAGCAAACCTAGAGCTCTGATACCACTAATTGAAACGTCTATTTCGAGAAAACAAGATTAACTAATGTGGAAGCGTTCACTAAGCATCGGATTACCAGAAATCACTAAAAAATTTAAACTTTTTACAAAGAGATCCTTTAAAGGTAAAGCTTTCTCATAAAGCAACATGATAAGTTATTTACAACTGATTCATCAGTAAAACTCTGTAAGGCAAGATACAAAAGTCTCTAAGGACTAGACCAAAAACTCGAAAGCACTAACTATTACTCCGAGGACCTGAGAGTACAGAGACGACATATAGGACTCTAACACTATCTACACATGACATAGCAGCCAATGCCTCCACCTGAAGCTTCACTGCTGTCCTTGGTACTGTTGATGCTGCCCTTCACCTATTGAAGGATTTCTGCCTCCTCGCCCACGTCCACCTAAAGGTTGAAATCTACGGGGTGAGACAATTATAAAAATCATCCCAGCGAGAGATATAACTCTTCGCCATAAGCATAATTATTGCAGCATAAGAGAATAAATGTACACAAAGAAGTTATGTATATTTGAGAGTAGTTAAAACAATGTTTAACAGATTAAACTATTCTTTCTACTAAAAGCAATGCAACTATAAATTGATAAAATCACATGTCACTTATCACATCACTAACTCCCTTCAGACTTGGATCATATATCCATTGCCTGGCATTATTATTTGGGAAAGGATGGCATGTAGCCATACTCCTTCTCCCAAAGTGTTAGGATTCCAACTCCACAACATATCTGCATAACTTGTACATATGATATCAGACTTAACATTACTTATGTAATACAAGGGTTATTTACATTCATAACCCATTAGTCTGTAGTTAAGCAATTCATAGGATTATTCTGTAATAGAATTTCACATAGAAACACTTTGGTTTAGGTCATACCTCATATTTTTAATATTGGGATATCAATCCCTAACCATCTTATTAATATGAAATCCGAAATGTGGGAGTTCAAACCCCTGGACTAATCATAGCATTTGTTACCAAGTAACATCTCATTTTATCTGGTTATCTAAATAATATGACCTTTGAAGATCAATAAATCATATTACTCGTGGCTCATTCAACCTATCAAGCTCATATGTTATCACTTACCAGATAACATGACATTTAGTTATACTCTTGAATTATAGGTAACAAGTGTTCTTAATGCAATTAGCATTATAAATCTTAACTTAATCTAATCACCTCTATATGAAACTTGTCAAGCTTAACTTTTATCAGTTATTTCATATACTCCCACATACTCTAAAGTATGTGATCCATGAGTTCCCTTTGTAAAACCTGTTTCACTATTATTTAAATTCTGACAATGATGGATCTATGATCAGGGATCTACATGGTATGATTATACTTGATTATTAGGTACATATCAGTATTCTTTTAGCATCATACATGTTTCCAAACATTCAAGTACTAAACATGGCTATAACAGAAGAATACTAAATGTACAAGTATAACTCATATCCGTTATCAACTGGATATCAATTCTTAATCATCTTATCACTATGATTCAAGAACATGGGTGCTCACACCCTTATATCATCATTACACTTGCTATCAAGTTCCATATCAGCATCAAGTCATCTATTAGCATGACCTTGATTGAAGCAATGTATATACTTTTCACATATCATTACTCTAAAAGCTTATAATTTTTTTTAAGGAATATGACATCATAACTCATACCTGGCTATGATTACCTCATAATATCAACTTGTATGACTT
This sequence comes from Alisma plantago-aquatica, assembly GCA_963693085.1. Lineage (NCBI taxonomy): Eukaryota > Viridiplantae > Streptophyta > Magnoliopsida > Alismatales > Alismataceae > Alisma > Alisma plantago-aquatica. Next base: position 1,009,082,718 of record OY856413.1, read on the forward strand.
ATACAAATAAGGACATGCATATATAACAATGTCAGCACAATACCAAAACTTCTCAATTTCATAATAGGACACCACGGCCGTGCCACCTTGCACGGTCGTGCAAAGTAAGACTACCACGGCCGTGCTCCCTTGCATGGTCATGCAAGCTAAGGCTACCACGGCCGTGCTCCCTTGCACGGTCGTGCTACATAAGATCATTCCATGATTCATATTTATATATATATATATATATAAATATATGTATTCTAATCTTTCATTCTTTTAACTTGATTAGGTCACATCAACCCTTCAATCAAGTACATGCTACTATGGTTAACATAGTGTATCAAGCTATTAATCCTATAAACAATTAAGAATTCTCCCTTTAATTGGTTCTTAATCACTTAGGTATTATTAGGGTTTCAACCTTCACACCTTCATTGATTATCATTACTAATCATTATTGGATCAATAGAACATTCATCATCTTAATTCTCAAGGATTCAATCACATTGGACCTCCACTTCATAAGGTATCCAATTGAATTAGGGTTTCCAATGTTGATTCCTTCAATCTTTGAATTCATGGAACCAATCATCAATTGGACCTATACTCATACCTTAATTGAGTTTAATAGGTCAACCTTCAACTGATTTGTCCCTCACTTGACCCTCAATTTACCATCAATTAGGGTTTAACTCAATTGAATCAGGGATTGGAATCAATAACCCTTCAACATATTTCAATGTGGGACTAATTGATTTGAACCTATTGAACCATCATTTCATTGGGACATGACCTGACCCCAAACGGTCTTGAGGTCGTTTGGATGACCTCCAAACGGTCTTGAGACCGTTTGCCCATCATATCATCAAAATCTAAGTCAACCAATTAAGGTTTGGATCATTGGATTGATCACCAAAACAACAATCGATTACATTCCAACTTAGTATCATTGTATCATCAATTGCTTAACCATACTCACACCTAGACCTCCAAACGGTCTTTAGTGACCTCCAAACGGTCTTGAGACCATTTGGATGAGTTCCAAACGGTCTTGAGACCGTTTGGCTCACCCAACCCTTGGATTCTAGTGAAAAATCATTAGGGTTTGAGCTATTGAGTTGATCATCAAATCAGCAATTGATTGCTTTGTAATTGTGTACCTTTGGACATTCAATTGGTCAACTATACTTAACCCCAGACCTCCAAATGGTCTTGGGTGATCTCCAAACAGTCTTGAGACCATTTGTATGATCCCCCAAACGGTCTTGAGACCGTTTGGGCAAGAAAACCCAAAAAGTCAAATCAATCAAGTTGAAAGTCAGCACTTAATCCAATTAGGGTTTACATAATTAATTAGCCTTCAACTCACGATTCCTTTGGAGTTAATCCCTAAAATTTGGAGGGTCATTAACCAACATGATTATGAACAGGAATCCCAAACGGTAAATGCTTGGTCAACTCACTAAAACGGTTTGAAACCGTTTGCCCAAAAAGTTCAAGTTAATCAGATTGGAAAATCAGCACTTAATCCAATTAGGTTACCTAATTGTTTAGCCTTTAACTCATGATTCCTTGGGATTTAACCTATAAAATTTGGTGGGTTATTAGAACACATCATTAGTAACAGTAATATCAAACGGTCCACGCTTGGTAAACGCACTCAAACGGTTTGAGACCGTTTACCCAAGAAGTTCAAGTTAAACAGATTGAAAAAACAGCACTTAATTCAATTTGATTTGCCTAATTGATTGGCCTTTAACCTACGATTCCTTTGGAGTTAACCCCTCAAATTTGGTGGGTCATTATCGTACATAATTGTGAACAGAAATCCCAAACGGTCCACGCTTGGTCAACGCCCTCAAATGGTCTTGGAGACCGTTTGCTCCAACCGACCATGTGAAACCGTTTGCCCCTCAAACGGTTTTGCAAAACCCCCAAACGGTTTTGCAAACCGTTTGGCCAAGGGTGCAAGACCGTTTGCTAAAGTGACATAGGTATTCACACCCCCTTCTTCTACCTCCAGATCCAGGTCTGTTCCTCATGGTTTTAGATGCAAGAAAGCAAGGAAGGATGGGGGAAAGAAGAACAAGCTACTTTTGCAAGTACAAAGATATGCATAAGAAAGCAAAAGGTTTAGAGTTATAAAACCCACCTTAAGGTCATTCCTTGAGCTCCAAGCTTCCAAGCTTCAAGTCTTTAATGGTGTCTTGAGCTCCACAGGTCTTCCAAGGGTGTTTCTCCAAGTAAAGGTTGGGAAAAGATGGCTAGAAAGAAGAAACAAGTAAGGAAGACCATAAAACCAACCTTGCACCATGAATTCCTCCATGAATTCGAGCAAGATGATGATCAAAGCTTACCTAGAACTGCTTGTCCGTTCTCCTCTTCTCCAGAGCTCTGTCCTAAGTCGGTCTAAGCAAGGGGATAAGAAAGGAAGTGAAGGAAACGATCCTTGCTAAGTGAGAAAAGGTGTATATATACTTTAGGTGAAATTTCAACATAAGGACAACTTGTTTCTCCATTTCTCCTCTAGGTCCTTCCCTTATTATAAACCACGTTTCTCCCTTCCATACTTAAGCAACACTCATCTTAAACCCAAGGTCTAAAGGTGAAGAAATCCAACTTCTTACTAAGTTGCACATATAGAAGGGTTATTAGACTTATCACTTGATCATTTAATTTATAAGGGTTATCATTCTTATTTAATTATTCAATTGAAGTGACCTCTTCATCATTCTTACTCTTAATGATGCCAAGAGTCATAAAAGATACTCTAGAAGGTGTATTTTACAAGTTGCACCCCATATTTTGGGTAAATTGCACTTTACACCAAAACTAGAGTTTTAAGTACAAGGATTGCTCCACAAGCTGCATCTTGGTGCCCAAGCTTGGAGAATCCATCATACTTTATCATATTCATTCTTATGATGTCTCAACACCAAAGGAACATCTTAACATGTGCAATTTGTAAGTTAACCCCTTAAATTTGGTAATTTACACATAGGTCCCTGTATTACAAAACAATATTACAACATTGTTCAAAAGGAACAGAAATGGAAATGTATGTTCCTTAGGAGATTTAATTACATACCAAAAGATAATCACAAGTATCTAATTACATAATTAAGCAAAACACCTAGGGTTAGTTCATAACCCAGGTCAGGGATGTTACAACAACATTGTTTTGAAAGGACAGAAATGAAATTATAGATTCTTCTAAAGCTTAATGACATATCAAGGGGTAATCACAAGCCTCTAATCATATTTTAAGCAAAACATCTAGGGTTAGTTCATAACCCAGGTCAGGGATGTTACAGAGAGGTCATTGAGACATCAACGTCCCTATTTGCCGCTTTTTTTAGGAAGATGCTAATAGATAAATTTACAATTTTACCCCACATTTGCAACTCTTTTGTCACGCATCCACATGGTAAAATATCAGGATTTCACACATCATTTCATCTTCCAACTGTGTGTTTTGTTGGAGCGGGTCTATCCTCATGGCTGATTGAAATTGGTCCAACTAGTCATGGGCCCCATTATGGATAATCTGAGTTTGGGTTTTTCTATGAATTTTCTTATTGGTCCAAATTTTTATAAATTGTAGTAAATTAGCTACTGATTAGAAAATTTTGTGCAAATAGTTGTAAGAAAGGATTTTATGAGTAGGACCCATTTTTAGTGTTTTTAAAGCCCAAATCTACCTTATTCAACCATGATTTCTTAAAAGACCCAAATTATAATTTAGATTGTAATTAATATGGTAATTGATGTAAAGTATATTAATTTCTAGAGATTTTGGGTTTCATCAACCTCACAAAAACTTAGGGGGACTTTCTCTCTAATTGGTAAGTGGATTCATGCACTATGAGTAACAAGTATGGGTAAAGGGTTTTATATTCATTTATGGTTATGAAATTCAACTATCCATGATATCAAGTACATATTTTGTGGAAAGAATTTGCGAAGAATGATGCAGAAGAAAACTACCAAAACATGTGTAGAGCATGGATGTTGTACTTGTTGGCAACATTCCTATTGAATACTAGGTATTGTGCCCCACTTTTCCTTCTACGCTACTTGGATGATGTAACTGCAACAGGGTAGTTAAATTGGGCTAAGTTAGTCCATAGTCACATCTTCAAGAGGATGAAGGAATTAAGAGATAATCTAAAAAGGAGGAAAAGAGGGGAAAGTACTAGAAGCACATTCCACACGACAGGATGTGCCATGTGCTTGTGTGTAAGTAACTTGTTAAATCTTTTTTTAATTCATTGATCTGATCTATATGAAGATCTAAATTCTAAATTGTACTTTTTATATCCACACAGGTATGGGCTTCTGAAATTACAAGAGTAGCAAACCAACACTGAATGAAGCAAAGCCAAGGATAAAGAAATGGGCTGCTCCTATTAAGAAGATAAAGGATCTAAGCAATTTAGAGGCTGGAAATGTAAGATTGAATGTTATTAAAGACAGTCACTATATAAATTTATATAAGATATATAAGATACTCATGATACATTATTTACTTTATAATGTTTGGCGAGCATAGGTTTTGACAAAGTTAAAGAAGGATAACATATGGATAATTGGGAAACTGCAAAGAGAGTAAAAAAAATTGTCATTTTAGCAAATTGTACAAAGAGTAAACAAGTGACTACTAGGGTATTTACATCAGTTGGAAGGAGTAGAGAAGTGATTGTTAGCTTGGAGAAGAGAGTGCAAGTTCTTGAGGATGAACTAAGAATGTAGAAATAAGTCTACAGTCAAATAACCATTGAAGCTTCTTCTTTAAGAGAGGAAAATGACATATTGAGGAAAAGACTGTTAGAAATAGAAGATGAAAACAAAAGGTTGAGGAATGGGAATGAAAATGAAAGGCATATAGAAGCTACAGATACATCACCTCCCAGATTCATTGCAAATGATAGGTAGGATTTGATAGAAAATGAACTTATAAAGAGGAAACAAGAACTAAGAAAGAAGTTGTTGGATAAAGACCAAGGAGAATGAATTTTGAAGAGGTTGTAGATGGAAATTGGTGGATCAGTCACTAAATACACAAGAAAGAATGAAGAAAGGGAAGAAGAACCAAGATCAATCAAACTACGTCTGAATAGAACAACATAACCAAGATTCATTTACAATGCAAGAAGATTCATGTACTTTGTTTGAAGATGCTTAGACTGGATTAAAAATTCAAACATAGAAAGAGGAAAATGAAATATAAAAGATAACAATGAATGTAGAAATTGTAGCTGAACAAATAGAGTTAGAGACAATTGAAAAAGAAAGAAAAGTTGGAATAACTTCAGAAGAAATTAAGATAGAAAATATAACAGTGAATGTAGAAAAAGCTGAACAAATAGAATTAGAGACAACTGAAAAAGAAAAAGAAGCTGGAATACCTTTAGAAGAAATTGAGAAGAAAACGCCAAAGGTAACAAGAAAGAGGAAGACGAATATGAAGACGAACATTGGTAGCATAGAGGAAAACATCAAAATCAGAAGACATGCATAGGTAATGGTAAACAATGGAAGAAAATATCTAAAATTTTATGTATCTTTTAGATACACTTCAAAACAGCAAAAGAGTTCAACATTCATAGGGTTTGAGCACTTCAAAACAAAAGAACTGAAACAGGATGTGGATGAATTCATGCAAAATATACATGAAGTTTAAGGAGTTACTTTTTTGGACTCATAGACTAAAAATTTGTTGCACAATAGCCATTATAATTACTTTTTAGATGTGTACCAATAACTTAGCCATTGACTATAATAGCTACTTGTTAGAAATAATAGATACATTCCTTGTATAAAATAGTTGCTCAGTTTTTAAATTGTATGACACATCTTTAAAATAAAACTTTGGAAAACACAAAAATGTGCAGGTCTAGAAGAGAATGGAGATTTGGAGAAGATACATGTTGCAAAGGAAAGGACCTATCAACACTACTATTCAAAGACAAAATGATGAAGTCACCTGTAAGAACTGAAGTCATAAGTATTTATCACTATATTATGGATTGCTAACTTAAGAGTGTGGATTTTCGAGTTATGGATTGCTTTGTTCAAATGTTGAAAGAAACAACAAGCAAAAATAGGAAAAAGGTATTGTCATAGCATTGTTTGAGCACTTAAGCGTCGGTAAGAGAAACCACTATCACACTAGATTACATCAAGTTATCAAAATACAATAAAGGTTACAACAGTGTAATTTGGATGTTGTTTTATAGAAAAATCTAAACATGATAGTGGCTAACATTGCAATAAAGGAGATTGGCATGCCATCACCTCTATTCAATGTACCAGACCCCAATTTTTTCACAATAAATTCAGTGCTTACAATACTGAACAACAACAATCATTGGCACTTGCTTGAGGCAAGTTTCAGAGATGGGGTGCATAGATCTTACAATTCAATGTCCAAGAAGTCCAGTTCTAACAAAGAAGTCACTAGATGGGTAAGAAAAGTCAAACATTGTTTAATTCACTTTTGAGAGAAAATGGTGTTGGTTACATTGTACTTAACATATTTGGTTTTGCATGCAGGTGGGATTTGTTCATGAGTTCTTCACGGTGCGACAGAGCATGGAAGTCAAATGTCTCAATGGAAAATAGAGTACCCTGAATGCCCCCAACAAGAAGATGATGGTATTGACTACGGAGTATACATTATGAAGTATCTTGAACTTCACAAGTAAAGACATCCCTACGATTAGGGAAGAGATCTTCCAAGGAATGATGAAGAGGGGAAGACTACCGCTAGAAACAGAACCTACTCAAGATCATGAAGAGTCAAAAGAAGGAGCATGTGATAAGTAGAATGAAGACAAGTATGATGATGTTATGCCAAGCCTGAATACATGGCTTGCGTCATATTAAGTACAACTTTTAGAAAACAATGTAGTAAAACAATGTCATTTTGAAATGATGCTTGAGAAGATGCATATGTAAACTCTAGAAAATACAGTTTGATTCTGAAGTGTGTTCTGGGTTGAACAAAAAATTACAGTTGGAGTCAGGAGAGAACAGAAGTTCTATGGGTTTATGTTTATGTGGATATTATGGTTCTAATTATAGTAACATGTATGGGTTTGATGCTTTTTGTATGAACTTTGACCCTATTAGTTTGATGCTCGTTGGATGGTCTTCTAACTTTATATACATGATGTTCATATGGAAGAGAATTATTGCGTATGACATGTAGTATCATAAGTCATATATATGTAGATAATGATTGTGAGAAGATTCCAAAATGTATATACTAAGGAATTCTTAATAAGTATACAACTACATGAACATAAGGTTTAACATTTTTTGTGATATTAAGGATAAAATAACAAAGTATGATCATTGCAGATATAAATTGACTATATGAACTAAAAAGTAACCATGTCAACTTAAAAGAAACAAAATGATGTATCAAGTAACTATATAAAATCGAAAGTAACATTGTGGATGAAAATGTAACTACTGGACATTATTAAGAAACATTGGGTACACAAGAGTAACGTAGAGTTCCACATGTAACAAAAAAGTGACTATTTCTCTTTTTAGAATGGTCGTGTTCAATTAGAACGGTCATGTTATATATCTGAACTATATAACTAAGAATTATGACTTTCATTATGATCAACATGTGGATAAGGTTCAAAACATTCTTTTGACTGCTGCTGAACAACAAAGTGTGATTATTCTAGCTATAAAGTAACAATGTGAACAAAAATGTAAATATGACAACTAAAAAGTAACACTTTGAAGAAAAAGTAAATTTATCATGTAAAACATAACTCATTGAATTGGAAGGTAACTCATCAATCCAAAAGGTAACTGTGTAAAGTTCAATGTAACTATGTCAATCCGAAAGGTAACTGTGTAAAGTTCAATGTAACTATCAGAAATATTTGTAAAGTTTGGGTCTACAAATATAAAAAATAGTTACACAAATTAACAACAAGCCATTCTTGATAAAAATGTAACTATACAAAGATAGCGTTACACAACTATTGTGTTGCAGCTGCTAAATAACAAAGTGTCGTATTTCTATTTATAAAGTAAATCTTTGAATATATAAGTAACTATATGAACTAAAAAGTAACACGAATAACATCAAGCATAACAGGTGCACCCATAATGTATCGTATTGACACAAAGAGTAACTACATGTTACAAAAAGTAACTTTTTTACATAAAAGAAAGTTTATGATTGTATTATAAAAGAAAGAGTCTGATCTTGAGGAAGGACTAGTTTATAGTAAGAAGAATTTTTCAAATATAATACTAAATAATGGAAATAGGAGAAACAAATTCACAAATGCGATATGTAACAGAAAATGGAAGAACATATCACATGCCTACCAGACATTGAAGAATCTTTAACATAGATTTGAATTCGATACAAATGCAGCTCCAAGGAAAAGAGTAACAATAAAACTGAAGTGTAATCAAATATGAATTACAACTGTCACAAAGTACATCTGAACCATTACATTTACATCAACTTTTAACATGACTCACACACTAAACAATTGGATAACATTACACTAAAAGAACTCAATAATCAACTCCAATAGCAGTAGTAGAAGCAGATCTACATCAGGAAGCCAAGATCAGATGAAACATTAGCAGCAACAATATGGTGGAGTAGGGAGCAACATTACAGATCATCTAAGAGAAGTAACATATCAATCAGGAACACCACAATACAATAAAGTATCTCTATGAATAGATGAGTAAGCATGAGAATAGAAAAATAACAATATGAACTAAAAAGTAATTGTGTATACTGAGAAGTACTTATTGGGCATACAAAGTAACTTTGGTCAGAAAAGTAACAAAAGGCTCTGAAATGAAACTACAAAAGAACACTTATAGATGAACTACTACAAAATTGTCAACCAAAACTTTCAAGAAATAACATGCTCAGTTCCTGCACATAAACAAAACAAATAGAAAGTTAAGACAACAACCATGTAGATTTGCAAAATAAATCTACTTAGTAGGTAACACATACACCTATTTCTTTGAAGGACAATTTCTTCTATCATGATTGACGTCGTATTGTAAGCACCTTTTACACTGTCTTATTTTGACTGGGAAATTTCAACTCCAAATTTATATCGCACATCAGTCATTCCAGGTCTTCCTTTAGTTTTAAAAATACTAGGAATGTTGACCTTGACAGCAGTAGAAGAAGTTGTATTAGAACCAGTTACACCACCATCAGCAACATCTAATTTTGACAACTCCTTCTGCAAAGCAATGAGCCTATCATGACAAATATCTATAGTGTTGTTCCTACACGCTATGTTCACAACGTAATTGCAAGCTGAAACCAGCTGAAGTGTACTTCTAGTGGATGAATGCATAATAGATACTTTGCCAAAAACCAAAGGGTGATCACTATATCCCTTACTCCACCTCATATATATATATATATATATGTATATATATATATATATATATATATATATATATATATATATATATATATATATCTAGAAGAGTTCAAAAATCACAACTCTTTAGATAAGCAAGAATGTGCCTACATGAAATTCCTTTAAAATCTAACATGAAATAATTACATAATATCATATCAGTAGAGTAGATGAATCTTTCTTCAAAACACGGGGACAACTAGTACCACCAACACGATAGACCTCAAACACACCTTCATCAGAAGTATCCTTCACATTATACACCATACTTTGATGAACTTTAGATTGAAAGATCTTAATAATAGACTTGGTATATATACCTCTCATTTACTCCTCCAATGGCCATAACGAAGCCAAAGGTAGATTGTTGTACTCGTCATCAAAATCCTTGAAATTTTCTATCTCCCGCATATGAGAATAAGTTGTCTCCAAGCTACAAACAAGTTCAAAGAGTGCTTTTCTGTTGTTGACGTGGCTTCTAATGAATGCATTAAGGCTCTCACTTCTTTGGGTTGTCCTCATGCCAGCAAAGAAAGAGTCATGCATAAAACATGGCACCCATTTCCAACTCATGGCATACACATCACAAAACCCATTAATGGAAAATAAGTCGTTCTCTTTGACTAGAGAACTCCATATCTCTTCAACATTGTTTGTGTCATCTACATTCCAGATACAATCATTCAAAGCACTAATGATCTTATCCTTGTTAGGTACTCCACCAAGTTTAGAGGGGAGTTTCCGTAGAATGTGCCAGGTACAAAAATGGTGATTATATGATGGAAAAGAAGTAATGATCACAAAATTCATTGTTGGGTCATGATCAATTATGATGGAGACCGGCTATTTGGAAAAACATAATAAATATTCATTGAAAACCCATAGAAATGACTCATACTTCTCATCCAACAATAAGGCCGAAGAAAATAACACTGTTTTGCGATGGTGATCAACACAACCAAACATTCCAAAAACCATTGAATACTTATTGATACGATAAGTGGTATCAAATACAATGGCATCACCAAAGAGCACACAATCATCAACAGAAACTAGATCAGACCAAAACAAATGTGTCAAGCAACCATCAGAATCTTTTTTGATACATATAAAAGAATTTAGAATCTAAGAGTTTGAAGCTTGCAAAACGATCTAACACATTATCCACGTCATATTTAGATGACTTCTTTCTCTTGCTATTGATGTGTCCATGAGCTTGTCTACTTGTAAGTGTCAACTTTTCATAACCACCATACTCGGATGTTATTAATGCAAGTTGTTCGGAGACATGAATGTTTGTTTGACTCATATAAGAAAGCATCAGTTTTTGAGTTTGGTCGAGAGAAGAATTACACTTCAAGTAGCGCAAGCGAGTGTCATCGACAAGATCATGATTGTATTCATCAACAAAAGCAGTAACAACCCATTTAGATGATGACTTGTCTAGTGTAAATTAGATCATGGCTTTGAAACCACACCTTTTCAAAGAACTCTTATGCTTCTTTGCCAACTTCTCATGTAGATCGCCAACTTCATCACAAACAGGACTCAAAAGACTTTTGGATCTCTTAGAACGACTAGTATGACCTTCTTATCACAAACCAAATCTTTAGAAAGCAAAATCTTGGTACCTTTTTCATAACGATTGTCATCTTTCCTAACATTAAACTCAATCTTACCAGCATATCTATAATAGAAAGATATACCATCATCTAAACTTTAGAATTCAATTCAAATTCTAGGGAGCTGAGGACATAGTATCAACATCGACATATGAATAAGATTGAACATTATCATCATCATAGTAAATCATATCATTATTAGCATTATTATCGAGACTGTGATCCATAACAAAAATAGCCTATAGGAAAACCTGCATAAAACTAATGCATAAATGATTGATAAACATGCAAATGAAAATCTATTTCAGAAAACATAAAAAGGGATGAGTATTGTTGGAATAAAATAGATAGAAAAGACATCCATTTTATGTACATACTCATCCAACTACGTTATATTATAAAATTCATTTCAGATAATATAAATATAACAAATTAAGTAACTACATATATGTATTACAACAGTTAAATTCCAACAACTACATTACATCTACTAATCATATTCAGTACTACTTTAGTGACATATGCCCCATGTGTATAAACCACTGGAAAGACATTATGTGAACTTTAAATTCACATATTGAACAAAAAAGTAACTATTTAATAAATACAGTAATTGTTGGTAATAAAAGGTAATTGTGTGTTACATAAAGTAATTGCAATGATAGAAAAGTAAATATTAAAACTAATTGTTTGATTTTGATAATTAACTATGTATGAGGTTTCATTGAAGCTCTGGCATAGTGAGCGGTACTCTAGATGAATAAATAGAATTGTCTTCAGATTAAGAAAAGAAAAGATAGAAATTCAAGAGAAAGATAGGAAGAAAAGGATAAGAGAATGAAATAGGACATCATTGAGAACCATATCCCCAAATAGGTTGATAGTCCATCACAACTAGGGAGAAGGTCTGGGAGAGGCATGGGATGCTTCTTACCTGGTTGTCACCTGAGCAGCGTCGTCGTCATCAATGATTGCAATGTAGGCCACCTGCTCCTCCTCCTCCGACCACCAACAAAACACCCTCAAATTTGGAAATCAGGGAAGCCAAAAATTAGGGATCTTCACCGTCTTCGGGTGTGAAACTCGTCGTTGACGCCATCAATATTCACCATCTTCAAATGCGGAAAATTCGGGATCAACCCGTTCAGGAAGACGGTAGAATCAAAGGAAGAGGGAGAAGAAAAAAGGAAGCACAAGAAGAATAGAAGGAAATGGGAATCATTATTTACGTAAATGCCACAATGTCGAAGGAAACGGGTAGCCTAGCTACAGTACCCCTGTGGGTATTAAATGAACTTCCATATATATATATATATATATATATATATATATATATATATATATATATGTGTGTGTGTGTGTGTGTGTGTGTGTGTGTGTGTGGGTGTGTGTGTGTGTGTGTGTGTGTGTGTGTGTGTTTATCACATCAAAACATTATCACAAACATAAAAAATCAATTATATTCAAAACACTAATTTTCAAGCAGTTGTTTACAACTGCAAAACCCTATTTTATAGTTGTTAACATGGACATTATACACAAAATAGAGATCTTAGAGAAATTTCATATTAATTGTTTCCTATTTTTGCTTATACATATCAAATTGTCATCATGTCAAGCTATCACAAGCATGTATTATCAAGTTTAAGAGTTTTTATTAGAATATTTATTCAAACATTAATCATAGTTAATAAACAATTGACACAAACTCAAGAAAACAAATCTTTAGCATCAAAAGTGCTCATTATAGTCCTTACATCTTTTGGTATACAAGATCTATCTAAATTAGTCTAAGAAACAAAGAGAAAATTCTAGTAAGTAGTTGGTCTTCCTAACATCTTATCATAAAAGCATTTGATGCGCTGTCAATTATATATCAATTCATGGATTCTAATAGTACCTAAAGTTTAAAAAGCTCACATGTGGTTGGGTATGTTAGTGTTTTTTTTTCAAAATTAATGAATGTGTTATAGGTTAAAATATGTAATCTATCATTCTACAAAAGACTAAGCGGTGAAGCGAGCAGGATACAACTTATCCCTTATCCCGTCAATTTAGATACTAGTAAGCAGATGTGGAAGAAAAGTAGTGGGGAAACATACTATTTACTTATGTTCCGCCTTACCGGGTGTGGACAGTGAGTTAACGAATTACACCGTACCCGTTTTCAACTTGTTGTGCTCGCGGTAAGGTCTTTTAAATATGTAAGTGAGCTGTTTTGCCGCGGAAACATGACCGATAGAACTCACCAGGTATGTATTTGTCTTTGCATAGAGACATTAATGTATGTCTGATTAATGATCGGGACAGCAATGCTTACATGGCAAAACATCAACACGGGGTATACAGGTGTTTTGTCCCCTGCATAGTTTTCGGGATGCCACTCTTGAGATCAAGGCTTGATAATTATCCAAACAGTGGGTAAGGGCAATAATGTACCAGGTGATTTGATTAATGAAGACGTTTCTACTTTGTCGGCGACCCACCATCATATGAATATGTCGGTTTTGCACCCTCGGTACTGACAGCAAGCAGCCAAGATGGAAGGGGCAGGCAGACGCATGCCTTGGATTAGTTAGCCAACCACTAGAGAGAGGGCAGACTGTCTTTAACATTATCAGCTCTCTTCCTCGGTGGCATTGGCTAATAAAGACACAATTAATTGTACAAAACATAGCGTGGCCTACCAACCAGAACAATCCAACTCCAAAATATCGACTCGTCTCTCTATATTAACGGGGTAGGTGCCGCTGACACAATGCACGATCCTTGCCAACCGAGCCGCCAAACCCAGTAACAAAAGATATTCCGTGTGAGCCGAAGGGTGCTTTCATGATGAAGTTAAAGGGATATAAAACACTAGGCGAGAACCTTCGGAAATGAAGAGAAAGCTGGTCGATTATGAATGATATGATTCTTAATTTTTTTTTGTTATTGTGTGCATGGAGTGAAAGAAAAAAGAGGTGGCAGATGAGTAGTTGTGATCCATAAATAACAACACAAAAATATAGATCATAAAAATTACACTTAGAGAATGTCACAAACATCATATATCATTCATTGTAATAACAAAAATTACTTTACACAAATTATAGATACATCGATTCTCAGATTTTTTTTCACAAAACTTACAACAAGAGAACTTAATATATGATAAAGTGGAAAACTAAATAAACATCCTTGGATCATATAGATGGCACCCCGCCATATCTTGAAGTTGTATGGACATCACCCTCCTCAGAGTTATCCTATGCAGTAGATCACCTATACACATCTACACATAGCCATACATCGGAAAATCATTATAAATTGTTGTTGGGTTTCATAAAATATGAACATATCTTAATATAAAGGTTAAAAATGATATGATCGTGCATAAACATTAATAATGATTTTAGGATGCATTCTTAAATTAATTATGCATTCTTATAAGGGCACCTACTCAATGAACCTTATCTGATCTAATCCTAACTCACTGAACACACACATAGTGTGCATACTAGGGCTTGAACCTAAAAAGTAATATATAGCATTATGAACAAACTCAATATGTGCATGCTTGGACTTGAACCTGAAAACATTTACATCACAGAACACAATCAAGGTTGGCAAGTTTGGACTTAAAGCTGACAACATTAACATCACTGAACACACTTAAGGTGTGCAGGCTTGGGCTTAAAATCATAAAGTGAAGGGGGGCAATGATGCACCAATCTTCCATAACCGTTCATGAGATAGAGCCTTATTAATAATTTTTATTCTGATACGATCTTACTTAAGATTTTCACCCATAATTGTTAAACTAATCTTAAACATGAAGAGGTATAATTCTTGATTGGTCTGATCTTAACATATAAGCATGTATGCGGTAAATCTCAACAACATTTTCATATAACAAATACATCTTAAATCATTAAAGTGTTCAGATAATGATAGCATGTATAATATAAACTTTAAATATGATATGCGAGCAAAAACTAATGGTGCAATGTATTGAAACCTAAGACATGCACCACTTACCTTATTTCAGTAGGAACAAGTTTCCTACACAAATTATAATCTTAATCCTTAATCAACATGTAATAAAAACCAAATATTATCTAATTAGGATCATAAACCCTAATCATAATAAAAATGAAGCTTCATGAAAACCAAATCAAAATCATGTCTTGTAACCTAGCCCATTGTCTAAGTTTCAAAAATTAGATCAAAAACCATATAAGTTTGACCTCATTCAAGTTGTACATTGATTTCTATAATTTTTCAAAGATTATACTCAACCAACCAATTATGAGATAGATGTAGTAATTACATTATCTAAATAGAGCGGTTCTTGAATAGCCGTCAATCAGTCGTAAAAGGACTAGAGGTCAACCATATGTGCCCTGACTTTTAAGCAAGAGAGTTGGTTGAGGCCCTACTCTCCCTCATCCCTCTTTGGACTCTACATTACGCGGAGTGGACGAGCAAGTCCTTGGCGCCACCACGATGGGAGAGCACCGACAGCTCTGAGACATGCCTCAGGTGCTCCTCGCTCAAGTTGGAAGGGCAAAAGCGGCAACACCTTTGTCAATGCTAGGGAGAACCAGGAAACTAACTTTCACATAGGTTGGGCCCCTGAAGCACCAGATCGGTCACCCAGCTCGGCTATGGTGGCACAATGGAAGTAGGTAAAAATGAGGATCTCCTCTGTGGGTCTCCTATCCATAAAAAGAAGCTTTATAAGATTCCCTTATGACCTACAAACAAGATGGTGTTTTCAACACCCCATGGAGTGTGGAGGGAAGACTCTAAGCATTCCTCCTTCAGCCTATTGGTTGCTCTGCTTCACGTGGCTATCAAGGAACTACCATATGGAGATGAGGGGTGAGAACTTCTACTTGTAGTGGCCCTTTCTTTCCAGGGGAAGATGAAGCACATGCCTCATCTCTACTACTTGCACCTAGGAGATGCCACAACAGCTGTTGAAAGGGACCAAGGAGGCACCACTGAGTCTGTCGTTGCATGTGTCTTGTTCAGACTCCTGGTTTGTGGTGAACATGGTTGTGCCAATGAGGAATCTTACACTGTCAATCCTTCATCGGTTGTTGTTAGAGAGTTGAGAGTCCTTGCAACACTATTACAAGCACCATAACATCGTTGGACCATTGTGTAGTGGTTGTCGATCTGAGCGTCACCACCAACATCAATTTGGGGAAGACATGTTTATCTATTTAACCTACCACCAAAACTAATCTTCCTGAAGAACTTTTGACCTCAAGTCCTTTTCATAAATAACTATTTCTAATAACAAAATTCCTACCAAAGAGGATTGCATATAAATTCATATACATATGGACTTAATTTACACGACGCTGGGAGGGGGTGGATGCACTGCAAATGCAGTGGAAAACCGCCCTTTCCAGTACCTGATTGTTGTGCAATACGACATCAGATAGGCAGCGGAAATAAAAAATTTACTGGAATATTTCCCATTAACCAGTAGATTGCGTCAATAGCTATACAATGGGAAGAATAGTTTCATAAAGATATACCTCGTCCTGGAGTAAGTCTAGTGATCAATCCTCATCGATGTAGATGTGCACTCTATCTTAGACGGTGTTTGTGCAGCTCTTGGATGCACTCGGGCTCATTTGTCTGTTCCTCCACATACAACAGACTCTAACAACTATTGCAGTGGCTCCTCTGATCTCGCCATAGACTACAAATTGATGTTGACCTCCTAGTAGCGTCCAAAGGACTTCTGCCTCTAGAGTAGTCTACACATACCAACTAGAACTCCTATCATCCTAGTAGAACAGACAACAAGGTGTTGTCCATCCCATTGGTGTACTAGTCATCAACATGCTGTCCCACAACAATGATCCTTAGTTGTTTCTCTCCCTTGGATATCCCTCCCTAGTCGGGTAGGACTTGTCTGGGCTCTGATAACACCAAATTTTGTGATATTTTAGACTATTTTTCTGTTATCAAAACTGCCCTTTTCTGCTATTTTCCTCTCTTTTATATGCACTTTCGCAATAATTGGCCAAGCAATGCTCTTAATCTAATTTTCCTATCTTTTGCAGAGTTTTCCTCGTTTTGGGCAATAAGGCCGCTCCGGCCCATGAATAAGTCCAAGTCTGTCTCGGCCACCCTGGCGACCGATACAACCCCTGCCCGATAGGGCTGGGCGACACAAAGACGCTCGACAAAGAGAGGGGTCGTGCGAGAAGAAGCTGACGGACGACACTCCTTCTACCCGACAGGGAGCCCGGCTCGCCCCGACAACCCAGCTTGTTGGGCGACACAGCCACCCACCGGCAGGCGTGCCGCCCGTCACGACCGATAGCCGACACCATCTACGTCGAGCGACACCTCTGTATCGGCCCGTCCAACGACTGGCGCATAAGGGAGCCACGTGGTGCTTCGAGCACCATGTCTTCTCCCCAACCAACTGACTATACATAGCAGTTGCAGGGAGCCGAAAAGACAGTTCGGGCAGTCCACAGTCCACAGTTCGGAATTCACAGTTCTAGAATTCGGACAGTTGGGAGTTGAACCATCTTCTGAGGAGAATGCGATAGCATACGTTTCGTGCCCCAGTGCTTGTCTCGGGCGACACTAGGTGGGCTTCTCCTTATCCCGAGAGGGAGGGAACAGTTCACTTAGGATCGTCCCGAGCGACACTGTGGGCCGATATCGGCCGAGGTAGATGAGCGACGCAAGTGTCCGACAACCACAATGCGTAGCTCTTAGCCCGACACGATATCAACCCGATACACTTAGCTTGCCGAGCGTGTCGCCCGAGAGGGTGTGCCGCCCGACATGAGTGTATCGGTCAGGTCCTTGAGCGATACGGTCGACAGTCGAGTGTGCCGCCCGACACCTCTGTATCGGGCTAGGCCTCTGACTGATATCGGGCAGGAGAGCTACTACACCCTGTCGTCCTTCTACATCAAGGAGGCGACACCTATCTTTACTTTCTGTCATTTAATTCCTTACTTATGCATTGTAATTATGACCCGTTATTTGTTTATGGGAATAGAAGATACTTATTTACTTGTTGCTCTATGCTTGGTGTACAATGTTGGATGACTGCTATGTTTGATATCTGAACTCTAGCTTGCATGTTTGGATCGCGTTTCGCTTAGCTAACGAATCGTGTTTTCCCGTCGCAACAACTTCGAGAGTTGTGTTGTGGCTCTAGTGTTTGGTCCGATTCCGGAGTACGAGAGTGTCTGGAACGGAGTTTCCTTAGTGACCTTTCCACTCTAATTTTAGTCCAGTGACCTCGAGAGGGGCGTTGATGCCTTGTTAGAGGTACCTTCTTCGAAAGGAGGGGTACATGACTGGTTCTACCGCTGCTTGTTTTACCGCAGTTTTATCCTTCGTACCTCGCTTTAGCTCAAGCAGTATCTTTTTGTTTCTGTTGCATGAAAACCACTAAAATTTGCTAAATGACTAAAATCTTAAATCTCCCTTGTAACTCCACTTGGAGATAGTTTTCTTTATTTTATTTGTGACATCTTACTGCTTCCCTTTTTGGGAACTTATCTCTTTATATACCTGCCAGAGTGTAGCGTGTCGATTCCGTATTCTCAACACTACTCCCTTGTCCCTGTGTTCGACCCCGTATTTCTACTTCGACCCCATAAACAAAGTTGCGGGGGCCTAGAAGGATTCAGGTTTATAAGGGGGTACCCATGTACCAGTGAAGGAGGTATAAAACTCTCTTGTGCCATTTTGCTTTTCCCCTATATCATATACTTGTACTCTTGCTCATATAAAAATTTTGAAAATTCTGCTTATTTTGTTCCCATACATATGTACAAAGTAGCTATATTAGTAGGGAAATTCTCTCGCTCGTTTTCTCTAACCGCTCCAACGATTAGGGTTGCGATGCTGGGATACTTCATCGCCCTAGTGGTGCCGTTCTTCTCCTTCGTGGTTACCTTTTCTTGCAGGTCAAGTTTGGTAGTCTCTCGTGGACTGGGTACGACCGACGATGGCAGAAGAGTTAGCAGAGAGGTATGCAAGACTGGAACTTGAGGATGAGGAGGAGGCGATTCTCGATCTTCCTAGTGGTGGTCAAGAAGAGGCGGAGGAGCATGTGTCGCTAGCGTTGGTGGCCCGTCTTCTGACTGATCGCCTGTTTAACTTCTGGGCAATGAAAAGAACCCTAACCCTAGCGTGGGCGCTCAAGGAAAGCGTTGTCTTCAAACAACTAGACAAGGAGGCCTTTGTAATCCAGTTCCTCCATTGGAAAGACAAGCAGAAGGTTTTGGAGAATGGTCCGTGGCACTTTGATAACCGGATGCTTCTCACGAAGGAAGTCGATGACGGCGATGTACCAGGGCAGATTGTCTTCAAGGAGTGTATCTTTTGGGCACGTCTGTATGGACTACCGCTGGGACAAAGATCTACAAAGGCGATTACGTCGATAGCTGAGAGAATCGGGCGGCTGGTAGAACTCGACAAGGATGATCTTGGGTGGGATTCTTCAGTTCGAATACAACTAGCTTTGGACGTGTCGAAGCCATTGCGGCGCGTACAGAAGGTGAAAGATAGAAAAGGGGTGGTGACGGAAGTGGAGATCAAGTATGAAAGGTTGCCCAACTACTGCTACATATGTGGGAAATTGGATCATGTGGATCGGGATTGCCATAAGGAGGAAGATGAAGACACGATTCAAAGAGGCTGGGGGAGCCTGGCTCCGGGCGTCCCCACGGAAACCTAAAGAATCACTAGTTGAAGAAATCTATGGAGCACGAAGCACCAAGAAAACTCTGCAATTCCATGTCAAACCAAAGCGGATTGGGGAGCGGGAGGAAAGCGGAGGAACGAGGGGGAAGGAGCTATCGGCGGCAGGAGGTTGGAGAGAGTTAGGGTGGAGGGGAGGAGCAGACAGTAGCGAGCAGCTCAGAAACAGGAGGAACAACGCACGACGCAATACCGAAGACATCAGTGAGCCCAGGTTGGGGAAGCAGCATACTCAAAGAACTACCGAAGAGAACTCAACCGAAGCAGGGGAACCGGAGGTAGACGAAGACCACCGGATGACTACAAGAACGGTGGACAGGGAATACAACTGTAAATCTGGGGAGGACCGTCGGGAGGAGTACGGCAAACAGAGGTGAGGAGGAGATGCACAAGAAAAGGAGTCTTCAGTCCCTAACATCCTCGCTAACATACTGTCTGATCTAGGACGAAACGAAGGGGAAGAAGTTGGGCAAGCTGGAGAAGGGCAAATCAAGGGTATGAGGTACAGCAATGGAAGCGGGGAGAGCAGGAGAGTTACGAGGGGTCAGAGGATAAAGATGAGGAATAGAACGCACCACGGTTCAAAATCACCAGAAGGAAAACTCAACAAGAGCAGGAGAGTCCACATCCGACGCAGAGCAGAGGCGCATGAGGGAGAAGTACAGGAGAATAAGCATGCTACAGGTCTTCAGATGGGCAAGAGAGTCAGGATGGATGATACAGTGATAGTTGCAGACACAGAGTTGGAGACAGTGTTCCTACACAAAAGACACATGGTCCAACAGGGGCAAGGGGCTGAGGCGACACCATCCTCCTATCCTACAGTAGCGGGTACTGGCGTAGACCAGACCCGTGAACAACAATGAAAATTTTCAGCTGGAACTGTCGAGGCATGGGAAAACTCGACAGTAGGAGAGCTCTTCATACTTGGGTAGGAAGAGAGAGCCCCAACCTGGTGTTTCTAGCTGAGACCATGGTTGCTGACACAAAGCTAGAGGAGGTAAAACGTTTTTGTGGCTTCACTGACGGTCTGTGTCTCTCAAGCAATGGGAGATCGGGAGGTATGGGTCTTTGGTGGAAAGACATGGTTGTGGAGATTATTAGCTTTTCAGATCATCACATTGAATGCTGGGTTCAAGAGGGTACGAATCAGGTGAAATGGAAAGCAGTAGCCATCTACGGTTGGGCGGATCAGCAGAATAAATATCGTACATGGGATCTCATGCGAAAGGTCATGGCCAACTCTGAGGCTCCTACAATCATGTTCGGAGATTTCAATCAAATTCTATCCAATGAGGAGAAGTGGGGGGGGACCACCTAGGCCAGAAAGCTGGATATAGGATTTCCGTGATGCGGTGGACGATTGTGGTTTGTTCGACTTGGGTTTTTCTGGTAGACAGTTCACTTGGGAAAGAGGAAAAAGGGTTGATAATCTGGTGAGGGAAAGATTGGACCGAGGCCTGGCGAACTATGAATGGAGCAGGTTATTCTCTTCTTGTAAAGTCATCCATCTTCCTTTCTATATGTCTGATCATTGCCCGGTCGTTATCACTGCTGATCACTCTAAGAAGGATAAGAAGAGAAGGCAACACTATTTCCGCTTCGAGCCGTTGTGGATACATGAGGAGGGTTGTCTGGAGACTGTTCAGCGTGCATGGGGGGACCACTACAGGGGGGGCTTGGTGGAAAAGATTGTGGGTTGTGGGGAAAAGCTGGATTGTTGGGCTTCTACACATTTGGGAAATATCAGGAGAAAAATTCGGGAGACAGAAAAGCGCTTGGCAGAAGAGCAAGAAAAACCACCGGATAACAATGTGTTGAGAAACTGTGATGAGCTGGCAAAGGAGTTACAATAGTGGCATAGACGGGACGAGGAGTATTGGTGTGCAAGGGCACGTGTCAATGAAATGAAGTCGGGAGACCGTAATACGGCATACTTCCATCACAAGGCATCCCATAGAAGGAAAAGAAACCAAATTGACCAGTTGCTTGATAGAAATAATGTTCTACGCATAGAAGAGAAAGAGATTGAATCAGTGGTGGTGGATTTTTTTGACAAGCTCTTCACCTCTAGCGATCCGCAGAACCTGGAAGAGGCTGTCTCGGGGTTGAATAAAATGGTTAACACGGCTATGAATGTGGCTTTGGAAAAAGACATCACAGATAAAGAAATAGAAGAAGCTTTGGCTGATATGCACCCTAATAAAGTGCCCGGGCCAGACGGTTTGAAACCACTCTTTTTCCAACACTACTGGAAAGTTGTGGGAAAGGATGTTGCAAATTTTATCAAAGGGTGGTGGAAAGGAGAGGAGGATATTGGGAAAGTGAACGCTACAGTGGTGGTCCTTATTCCTAAAGTTGAGAAGCCGAAAAGCTTAGCTGAATATAGACCAATTAGTCTTTGTAATGTGGTCTATAAAATCGCATCCAAGGTCATGGCCAATAGACTCAAGCCGTTGATGGACAGCCTGATTTCTGAAAAACAAAGTGCCTTCATACGAGGGAGAATGATTACTGACAATGCTTTGGTGGCTTTTGAAGCTCTCCACAAAATGAAGACTGAAGGAAAAAACAAAAAAGGCAGTTTTGCCCTAAAGCTAGATATGTCCAAAGCTTATGATAGGATGGAGTGGAAGTTCCTTGATGTGGTTCAAGAGAAGATGGGGTTCGGAAGTTTATGGAGACGCAAAGTTCAGGATTGTGTATCATCCGTTAATTTTTCTTTTGCCATCAATGGTAACCGGTCCAGGAAGATACTACCATCCTGTGGCCTCAGGCAAGGTGACCCTCTCTCCCCCTACTTATTTATTCTATGTGCTGAAGCCTTCTCAAAATCTATTTCTTTAGCTTTAGCAAATAAATCTATAAGGGGGGTCAGGACCAGCAGGAATGGACCCTCCATCACCCATCTCTTCTTTGCAGATGATAGTATTCTCTTTACAAAAGCAACCAAGGAGGAATGCATGATATTAGCTAATATCATTAGCCAGTACGAACAGGCATCGGGACAAAGAATCAATCTAAGCAAATCTGAAGTTGTTTTTAGCAAAGGAGTACCGCATCACCAAAGAGAGGAGCTGTTGAACGTTCTAAAAGTTAAAGAGGTAGAGAGACATGCCAAATATCTGGGTCTGCCGGCGTCCATGGGTAGATCAAAGAAGCAGGTCTTTAGCTATATCAAGGAGAGGGTGTGGAAAAAGCTGCAGGGGTGGAAAGAAATTTTTTTATCTAAACCGGGGAAGGAGGTGCTCATCAAAGCAGTAGTGCAAGCAATCCCAATGTATGTGATGAATGTCTTCCAACTACCGGTGGGCCTTATTGATGAGATACAGAGCTGCATTGCTCGGTTTTGGTGGGGTGCAAAAAATAATGAAAGGAAAATTTCATGGATGAGTTGGAAGGACCTATGTAAGCCCAAAAGAGCGGGGGGGTTTGGGATTTAGAGATCTCCATGCTTTCAACCAGGCTATGCTCGCAAAACAACTATGGAGGCTGCTCACAAAAAAAGACTCCCTGGCGTATAAAATTTTGAAGGCAAGATACTTCCCGAGGTCGAGTTTTCTGGAGGCAAGGCGTGGTTACAATCCAAGCTTTACTTGGCGAAGCATCTGGGGCGCTAAACCGATCCTTCTAGAGGGGGTTAACTGGAGAGTGGGTGATGGGCGAAACATAAGCATATGGAAGGATAGGTGGACGTTGGAACAGTAGGAAACCTTTCAAGAGTTGTACCCGAGCCACGTAAATGAATTGGTAATGGTCCAGGACATAGTTGCAGATGAGGGGGGGTGGGATCGACAGCTGATAACCGAAGCCTTTACACCGGAGGTGAGGGCTGCTATCCTGCGCACGCCGATCAGTAGACGACTCAAAGAGGACTCGCCATATTGGTGGCCGGAGGACAAAGGCTTCTTCTCAGTAAAATCGGCATACTGGCTGAGCGTTCTGGGAAAGACAGAGTATCGAGCATCTCGAGGAGCAGACAGAGAAGTGCTTTGGAAGACAGTATGGCAGTCGCAGCTACCGCCAAAGCTCGCCCATTTTCTATGGCGTATGTGTACGGGAGGCTTGGTGACGAGAGGGCGGTTGTGGGACAGGCACTGTACCGACGCCGACAACTGCACCCGCTGCACCGCACCCAAGGAGACCATACCTCACGTCTTTTTCGGTTGCAGAGCAGCGCGGGACGTGTGGACAACAGCCAAGCTTCCAATCCAGCCCAACGAGTTGGTTCAGTTGAGCCCGGCGGAGGCCGTGCGACAGATGCACGAGAAACTGAGTCGGTCGGACTGCATGCGATCGTATGGGATCTTGTGGGGGATTTGGACACACAGGAACAAGGTGGTGTTCGAGAGCAGCGGTGCGACGCCGGACAAGTTCATTCGGCAGGCCATTACCTTCTGTGAGGATTTTGAATGAGCAAACGAACGGACATGGAGGCCGGGTGAAAGGGAGAGTGACGAGGAAGAAGAGCGATGGACACCTCCATGGTTGGGGACTTTCAAGATTAACTGTGATGCCGCACTTGGGCAAGGTGGTGTGCTCGGCCTGGGCGGAGCTATCCGGGACGTTGATGGCAACCTGAAGGCGCTGGTGGCGGAAAGGATGCAGAGCTCAAGCGACGTCCGAATTGTGGAAGCTCAAGCCATCCTGGCTGCTGTGAATCGTGCTAGAGAGTGGGGGTATACGGCCATTGAAGTGGAGTCAGACTCGAAGCTGGTGGTGGATGCCGTTCGGGAGCCGACCAAGAGGGGTGACTATCTTGGGATGCTAGCAAATGACATTAAGTCAGTAGGGAACCTTTTTACCTTCTTTTCTGTTTGTTTTGTTCGTCGTTCAAGGAACAGATTAGCCCATGAAATAGCAAAATGTGCCCTTCAAGGCACAGTTAGCTCTTCAAGGGAAGTACTTGACGTCCCCCGGTTTATTATTGATGTAGCTCGTTCAGACAGTTCTTAATATAAAGGGTGGTTAGCTTAAAAAAAAAAGTAGCTATATTAGTAAAAACCTGATGCAACTTCTTGCTAAGTTTATTTTCTTTGTACTAAATGTGACACAAGTCCTGTTATATCTTTTTGATAATGATGCTTCAAACGAACAAAAGAATATGTTTTGTCATGCCAAAAATTTCAAAAATATAATAATCTCGCAAACAGCTAAGAGACAAGTATGGAGAAGGAAAAAGCTGCCCAAACAGCAGGAATCTCTTTGTCCCCCCTTACCCAACAAAAATCCCAAAAAGAGAGAAAAGCCTTATGAGCGTGAATAAAAGCATGAGAGTTGTGCCCAATAAAAGAAAAAGAAAAAAAATATATACACACTTGTCTTCCAAAAGTACCCATCTTTAGGCATGGTAGATCCGGGGCAATGGTACGTAGGATGTGAAATTACTGCTCTAAAGCCAATTGGCTTGGACTGCAGAGACCACTTGCCCGTTAACAGACCCTTACCTGGATGGACTGATGGGAGACAAGAACAAAAAACCCAAAAAGCCTTAGCCTACCCTTTACACAACTTTCTGCCCCAAAAATAAAGCTATTTGGTGTGTAAGCTAACTTCGGAATCATACAACTAAGTCTCGCCGAAGCTGTAGAGAAAAATCTCACTTAACAATAAGGTAGGGAAAACTAAGTCCTTTGTTCGTATTGAGACAACATTATCCTTAAGGCATTACAATCTTCGTTTCACTTTTTGAATACGAAGTTATACCAAGAAAGAAGAAACACCACAAAATATAGTTTAAATATTGATTGAGGACAATCAAAACGCTAAGTTTGGGGGAGTTGATAACACCAAATTTTGTGATATTTTAGACTATTTTTCTGTTATCAAAACTGCCCTTTTCTACTATTTTCCTCTCTTTTATATGCACTTTCACAATAATTGGCCAAGAAATGCTCTTAATACAATTTTCCTATCTTTTGCAAAGTTTTCCTCATTTTTGGGCAATAAGGCCGCTCCAGCCCATGAATAAGTCCAAGTCTGTCTCGGCCTCCCTGGCGACCGATACAACCCCTGCCCGACAGGGCTGGGCGACACAAAGACGCTCGACAAAGAGAGGGACCGCGCGAGAAGAAGCTGACGGACGACACTCCTTCTACCCGACAGGGAGCCCGGCTTGCCCCGACAACCCAGCTTGTTGGGTGACACAGCCACCCACCGGCAGGCGTGCCGCCCGTCACGACCGATAGCCGACACCATCTACGTTGAGCGACACCTCTGTATCGGCCCATCCAACGACTGGCACATAAGGGAGCCATGTGGCGCTTCGAGCACCATGTCTTCTCCCCAACCAGCTGACTATAAATAGCAGCTACAGGGAGCCGAAAAGACAGTTCGGGCAGTCCACAGTCCACAGTTCGGAATTCACAGTTCTAGAATTCAGACAGTTGGGAGTTGAGCCATCTTCTGAGGACACTGTGAGAGCATACGTGTCGTGCCCTAGTGCTTGTCCCGGGCGACACTAGGTGAGCTTCTCCTCATCCCGAGAGGGAGGGGACAGTTCACTTAGGATCGTCCCGAGCGACACTGCGGGCTGATATCGGCCGACGTAGATGAGCGACGCAAGTGTCCGACAACCACAATGTGTAGCTCTTAGCCCGACACGATATCAACCTGATACGCTTAGCTTGCCGAGCGTGCCGCCTGAGAGGGTGTGCCGCCCGACATGAGCGTATCGGTCAGGTCCTTGAGCGATACGGTCGACAGTCGAGCGTGCCGCCCGAGAGGGTGTGCCGCCCGACACCTCTGTATCGGGCTAGGCCTCTGACTGATATCGGGCAGGAGAGCTACTGCACCCTGTCGTCCTTCTACATCAAGGAGGCGACACCTATCTTTACTTTCTGTCATTTAAATCCTTACTTACACATTGTAATTATGACCCTTTATTTGTTTATGGGAATAGAAGATACTTATTTACTTGTTGCTCTATGCTTGGTGCACAATGTTGGATGATTGCTATGTTTGATATCCGAACTCCAGCTTGCATGTTTGGATCACGTTTCGCTTAGCTAACGAATCATATTTTCCCGTCGCAACAACTTCGAGAGTTGTGTTGTGGCTCTAGTGTTTGGTCTGATTCTGGAGTACGAGAGTGCCTGGAACGGAGTTTCCTTAGTGACCTTTCCACTCTAATTTTAGTCCAGTGACCTCGAGAGGGGCACTGATGCCTTGTTAGAGGACCCGCTTCGAGAGGAGGGGTACATGACTGGTTCTACCGCCGCTTGTTTTACCGCAGTTTTATCCTTCATACCTCGCTTTAGCTCAAGCAGTATCTTTCTGTTTCTGTTGCATGAAAACCCCTAAAAGTTGCTAAATAACTAAAATCTTAAATCTCCCTTGTAACTCCACTTGGAGATAGTTTTCTTTATTTTATTTGTGACATCTTACTGCTTCCCTTTTTGGGAACTTATCTCTTTATATACCTTCCAGAGTGTAGCGTGTCGATTCTGTGTTCTCAACACTACCCCCTTGTCCCTGTGTTCGACCCCGTATTTCTACTTCGACCCCGTAAACAAAGTTACGGGGGCCTAGAAGGATTCGGGTTTATAAATGTAAAAGCTCGACTACCTCAAATCCGCCTCCAATTTTAGGACGCGCGATTTAGGCCGGTCAGGCTCTCTTGGTTATCACAACTAGAGGAGACAACAATTTCCAGAGCAACTGATTCTCAATTGTCTGGGCTCTCTTATCGGGTAGGACTTGTCTGGACTCTCTTAGTTATCACAACCAGAGGGGACAACAATTGTCAGAGCAACTGATTTTCAATTGTCAATGTTATGCTCTGGGAAGCCCCCTGTACCCCTCTATTTATAGTAGAGGTCAGGGTCAAGGTTCCCAGTCTATGCGGGAGTGAAAAGGACCGGAAGATCTCAAATTTTCACAACAATTTTAGAAGTTTGGCAACCTACGTGTGCTCAAATGGTCGTCTCACTGGGCGAGACGGTCATCTGGGATGCGAGACGGTCATTTTGTACTTTCACAATTAGATATGAATTGACAAATTTGTTTCTAAATTAATATCATACATTAATTTAATTGCACCCCAAGTAAGTGCAATTGAAACATGTTTGGAAAAACTCCAGAACCTTTTTTCATCCTAACCGGTCCGTCTCACATAAGCGAGACGTCCATCTCTCACCCAGATGGCTATCTGATGAGTTTGAGTCAAGCTGATTGGTTCAACAGCTTGAACCGGTCGGTTCATAGGGCAGAACTAAGACATTTCAATTTCTGATCTTCCAAACAACCCAAACAGCTGTCTCAACACTTGAGATGCCCGTCTAGCTGCCCAAAAAACTGTCTCATCCAGTGAGATGATCGGTTGGCAGTTCAGTAAGCCAATCCATTGATATGTTGCATGAATTAAGTACCTAAACACTTTAGCAATCAATTAAATTATTATTCAAGATCAAACTCCTCTTCTAGATGAGTTACTATGTGTGTGACCCTATAGGTCCCATATTATGTTCATAGTGAATGTCCATAACAAGTTATGACATCAAAAGCAATGAGTGGTGCATAGTCACACATCATTACTACCCAAGTAAATGGAAAGTTAGGGAGCAACTTCAACCTACAATCTATGCATGGTGTTATAATGTTTGTATAGTTCCTTTGTTACTGATATCCAGATTGAACTAGAGGCATGGAGTAGTCATCCTCATTATTATTCAATCTTGTTTCTTGAACCAGACCAGACTGTATGATATATGTAAGCTCAATATCACATATTGACTCACATCTATATGGCCATACTTTTATCAGTCTCTCTAATCAAGAGGCATTTGGATATCATACTCTTGTGAAGGGACAAATCCTATTTCTATCACTCACAATCTATCCCCATGTGTCAAAGTCACCCAATCATCACCGTTATAACAACCCATATTTCAGGACTGCGCTTGATGATGTCAAAGAGTACCCAACGACATGTGATGAGTGTAGTGATTTTAGGTCTAAGAACCAAAACCACCACAATAAATGTGAGAGATAACTATGACTTCCATGATGATGGATTCCATGTGTCAGTCTCACGACGGGTCTATCTAATACATTGTTCTCTAATACGTATCTGTGTGCTTGGTTTGATATTACCATATCATGACTAATGAGACTTTGTCATCAACCAACTCACACTCTGATCTTATGTGTTACTGTTGTTTATATACCTTCCCATAATAAACAACCGATCATGGAAATAATGAGGATATATATACTCTTAACATATGTATGATCTCATTCTTCCAAGTCATGTATTTGAAGACATACGTCATTGAGTAATATCATTCTCTAGACATTTATTATGTTATTCACTATCTCGGAACTGAATATATAAAATAAATTGGAAGCTTGCCTTTATTATTATCAAATCAGGTATCTAATGACATATCCCAATCATCATATGATTGGCTCTCTTCGCATACATACCAACACTAACCCCGGTTTTTTTTTGAAGGAATACATTGTTTTCTTTATAACTTTCGGTCCGTAATGAATTTTTACATAAAACAAAAACCATTAGATTTGTTATGAAAAATATATTTGAACAAGACTAATATCAACATATTTTTGAAAAATAATAATATTGATCCCATCATCAGGGTTAGAACCTTCAACCTCTCAATCGTACAACCTCAACTTTACCAACTCGGATGCCACATCTTTGGCTGAAAAATAATAATATCAAATAATAAGTAAGTGTTATTTTTATATTTTTAGAAGAAAAAAACAAAGGAGTGAGTATGTGCATAAATAGCAAATTAGCACAAATCGTAACATAATGTGCCTAATATTTGTAAAAAAAGATTCAATTATGGTGCTAATGTACCTAATTATGGTGTGAATGTTCCTACTTCTTAAAGTATGTACATAAATAGTAAAATATCACAAAGCTTAACATGATGCACTATTTGCAGAAAAATGCCAATTATTTGTCCATTTATGGTCTGAATGTGCATACTTCTTAGAGTATGTGCATAAATAGAAAATTAGCATAAATCCTAACATAATGCAATATTTTTAGAAAAGTGCCCATTTGTGGTGTGAATGTGCCTAATTATAGTATAAATGCGCCTACTTCTTAGAGTATGTGCATAAATAGTAAATTAACATAAATATTAACATAATGTACCTAATATTTATAGAATATTGCCCAATTATCGTGTGAATGAGCCCAATTATGGTGTGAATGCGCCTAGTTCTAAGATGTTGTGCATAAATAGCAAATTAGCACACATCTTATCATAATGCGCCCAATATTTGCAGAAAAGTGCCAATTGTGGTGTGAATGCACCTACTTCTTAGAGTATGTGTTTAAATGGCAAATTAGCACAAATCATAACATAATGTGCCGAATTGTGGTGTGAACGCACCCAATTATGGTGTGAATACAGTGCATAAACAACAAATTAGCACAAATCTTAACATAATGTGCTCAATATTTGTAGAAAAATGCCCAATTGTTATTTGAATGCATCTAGTTATGGTGTGAATGTTCTTACTTTCTTAGAGTGTGTGCATAAATAATAAACTAGCACAAATCTCAACATAATGTGTCTAATATTTGTAGAAAAGTGCCCAATTATGGTGTGAATGTACCCAATTATGATGTGAATGTGCCTACTCTATTCCTTAGATGTTGTGCATAAATAGCAAACTAGCACAAATATTAACATTATGTACCTAATATTTGTAGAAAAATACCCAATCATAGTGTAAATACGACCAATTATAGTGTGAATGTGCCTACTTCTTAGAATATGTACATAAATAGCAAATTAGGACAAATCTTAACATAACGTGCCCAATATTTGTAGAAAAGTTGCCAATTTGGTGTGAATGCACCCAATTATGGTGTGAATGTGCCTACTTCTTAGAGTTTGTGCATAAATAGCAAATTAGCATAAATTTTAACATTATGCACCCAATATTTGTATAAAAGCACATAATTATGGTGTGAATGCGTCCAATTATGGTGTGAATGTGCGTACTTCATAAAGTATGTGTAATTAGCACAAATCTTAACATAATGCGCCCAATATTTGTAAAAAAATACAATTATGGTGTGAATGCACCTACTCCTTAGATGTTGAGTATCAATACCAAACTAGCACAAATCTTGACATAATGCATCAAATACTTGTAGAAAAGTGCCCAATTATGGTGTGAATGCACCAAATACTTGTTGAAAAGTGCCCAATTATGGTGTGAATGCACCCAATTATAGTATGAATGTGCCTACTTCTTAGATGTTGTGCATAAATAGCACAAATTTTAACATAAGGCGTCCAATATTTATAGAAAAGCACCCAAT
Organism: Alisma plantago-aquatica; assembly: GCA_963693085.1. Taxonomy (NCBI): domain Eukaryota; kingdom Viridiplantae; phylum Streptophyta; class Magnoliopsida; order Alismatales; family Alismataceae; genus Alisma; species Alisma plantago-aquatica. Next base: position 1,009,113,821 of record OY856413.1, read on the forward strand.
TATGGTGCCAAAATGCCCAATTATGGTGTGAATGTGCCTACTTCTTAGATGTTGTGCATAAATAGAAAATGAGCAAAAATCTTAACATAATGCGCCCAATATTTATAGAAAAGTTCCCAATTACGGTTCCAATGACCCCAATTATGATGTGAATGCACCTACTTCTTAGAGTATGTGCATATAATCACCATCTTCATCATCATCATTGTCGTCATCATCGTCATCATTATCATCATCATCATCCTCATAATCATCATCGTTGTTGTCATCATCATCATGATTATACACACGTTAATTTTGTGTATCGAATTATTTCTTTCAAAAATATATTGACATTGATCTTGTTGGATTGCTTTTTTTAAAAGAATCTAATGATTTTTATTTCACCAAAAAATACATCACGGATTAAAAGTTATAAGTAAAATGAATTTTCCTCTTTTCTTTTTTTGTATTTGTAAGTACTCGTTTTATTATGCATACCATTTTTTTTCAAAGTATATCAACAGTGGTCTTGTTAGACTAGTTTTTTCTTATTGAGTCCATTGATTCTAATTTGTCACAAAGTTCATTACAGATCAAAAGTTATTAGCAAAAAATGAATTTTGTGCTCTTTTGTCTGCACATATGCCACATGGCAAAAAAAGTAAAATGAGACATGGTCGGGGAATACCACCCCCAACTTATTTTTTTAAAAGTATACCAAAATTAGTCTTGTTAGACTAGATTTTTCGGAATGAGTCTAATGGCTTTTATTGTATCAAAAAATTCATTACAAATCAAAAGTTGTTAGTAAAAATGAATTTTGTGCTCTTTTGTCTGCACCTATGCCACATGGCAAAAAAAAGGGGTCGGCCAGGTAATATCACCCCCAGCTCAGTGGTTTTCTACTTTATTTCCTGCGTGAAAGGCGTGTCACGGATAGGGCACATCAAGGTAGGATTTTAGTATACATATATGAATAATGGGATCAGTTGCGCATCCATGAAACAGTCACATATGTATCCTCCAATCTGATTTCCTTTGTGTCTTGATTTATCTAATCCACCTTATAAAATCTAAAGTTCACCAAACTTGCCTTATGGTAGATAAAATCTACCACTAAAGTTTCCCTCAAAAGTCTTGGCCAATGCATATACCAAAATATAATATAGATCATCCTCAATTATTGACAAAATTATCCCACAAAGTGTTGCATATTGCAAGATTTACTCCTTATCTTCAAATGCATTAATCCCAACTCGATGATCCATCTTTAAAATAGATCTTAATCACTATAAAATATAAATGTTGGATAAAGAATAAGAATGTATGGCATATTCGTTTGACCTCTACACTTAAATATCACATTGTAGCTCATTTTTTTGATCGTGTAAATCAAATTTATTACCAAATTATCAAAACATTCTTGAAGCATCATAAGGCTATAAATAGTCATTATGAGTCTCAAGAATGATTTGGTGGAACCATTGTGTTTGCCAAAAATCCAATGAATCTATTGACCCCTTATTCATTGTCGTTTCAATACAACTTCAGAGGTATCATATGACTACTGGCATATCTCAACCCACAAAACCCACTTCACACTAAATTATCCAATATGTCACCTCATAAGGATTCCTAATACATAGCACAATGAACTATTTTTGTGCTAATAAACCTACACGGTTAATCAAAAATCTATTATTATCAACAATAATCCTAATTTTATAACTAAAAATGATCTGCATAGCTAAGAAAACATCATCATTCCTTGCCAAAAGAATCATGCACTGAAAATATTATCTAAAATCACCCAGTTTAGTATTTTAGGCCTTTGTACCATATCCATTCATCCCCATATAGGTTTTTAGATTCATGGCTTATGTTGATATGTTTTTCTTCTTTTAGCTTTCAATAAAATGAGACTTACAGAAGCTACACAAGTCACAAACAAGACATATGGGCTTGGAGTTGGAATGGAGTATAAAATGCATAATCTTGAGGCTGTTGTTGGTAATGTGTAAAACAATAATTGAAGTGCATGCCTTTATTTTCAGAGAAAATAGGGGTTAATTCATTCATCTCTACTTTTAATTACATCAATGTGTGTCTCTCCTCTATCGACTAGGCAGTTATTCTAAGAACTAACATTAATTGTTCTACTTGCATTAGTGCATGCCTTAATAAGTGAGTGGTGGTTACGAGGAATACCGATGAGATTTGCCCAATGAGCTTCTTTGAATGTTCCTAAGTATGGTATTTCCTGCATAAAAATGAAAGCATCACGATACAATGCTAGAATCATTCCAAAATTAGTATCATTATGTACAATGCTACACTCACTGCACAAACAATCACAAATTCTTGACACAGTGTTCGTTTATCTATACAAGGTTGTATTCGTGTGTATCCCCATCTTGGTAAAGAAGAGTTCAAGCTTGGTCCATTTAATAATGAACACACACAACTGAACTTCTCATGTTTTGTGCATTTAAATTAGTATATAAAAATAGTGAATGCACAATACGACAAGTGTCATATCAAAGTCAAATTGATTATAGACTTTTTCATTTTAATATTCTACCAAATACATATAGAGTAAACGTCAAGTTTGATATTCTACAAATGACTTCTATAATTTTTCATAAGTCTAAAGCTTAATTTGGCTAGAGGGAAAGTTGTTGATGGAGAAGGTTACTCTAGATAGTGGTGTAATGGTCATGTTTGGAGGAATGATGGGTGTATGGTATTAGCCTTTCATTCTTGATAGCATTTATGATCATGAGATAACTTGCAATCAAGTCATAAGTGTATCTCTAAATGTATGCGATGAGGCGAACATATCATTTTTTGTCATATGAGATGATAATTCTTTGTTAGTGGTGATGGTGTGGTACAATGCTTCACACCATTAAACACATTCTCCCTACACATAGGTAGTCATATAGTTCATTAATTTTTCTTAGTTTTTTATGTGGTTTTGTACATGTTGTACATATAAGAATGGTTAGAAAGAGGGGTTGGGATGTCCTAGGGGGTTCTCTTGGATGTTTGTCATGTTAGAGATTCTTTTTTTTCATTTTGACTAATGATGGGTTAGAATGAACACATCCCTCCCCTTAACATAAAAAAAGACTAATGATTTTTATAGATTACTAGGCCTATCATGTGCATTGCACGGGCTTGAGAATATTAGATTGCTTTGAAGATAGAAAACATAAGTTGCATCATCTTATAAAATTAAAGAAAAATAGGAATATAAGATTATAATTTATAGGAAACTTTGTTGTAAGGCACTATAAGAAAAAGATAAATGTCGAAACTTGCTTTGACTAATGTGCTAGAGAAGAATCACTAAAAGGGAACAAAGGGATAAAAATAATGACTATTTCTTTTCAACGTTCACTAATATGTGGATCCTTCATGGTGTTATGTCAGAGAGACCACATTGTCTATCTCCTCCATATATTAGTCGTGCCACAATGCCAACCCTAGGAAACACAAAAAGACATCAAAATGTGATGTAAAGTCCAGTAGAAGATATCTCCTAGAAGTACATAAAATGTTATTAGAATATACACAATTCAATCAGTAATGAAAATAACTAAAGATAAAAATAACATGCAATCTTTCCCACAACCTTTCATACATAGTAGGATAAGGGAAAATCTTTATTTAACAATTAATGATAGAAATGACATTCAATTTCTCTCATGACGTTTCATATGACCTTATTTAGGATGTACAAAGATTAATTTGTAACTTTAAAAAATAATGGAGAAGGTTGCATTCAAACACGTCTATATTCTCATATAGTTGCCTTGTTAGAATAAAAGACCATTTTTTATATATAAATATAAAAAATTTGCAAGACAATACCTCCCACTCTCTATCCCATATAGTCTATATAAGGATACAATGACTCATTTTGTAATTCATTAAATAGAAGATAAAATGCATTAATAACTTCCATGAGCTTTCTTATGTAGTATATATGTCTCACGCATTCCATGGGTTTTTGAATATTAAATAGATTTGAAGATAGAAAACATGATGTTGCATCATCATATTAGGTTATGTAAATATAAGAAAATACAATTAGAAATAGTATGCAATTATGTTGTGAGAAATAGAGGGTAGAAAGAAAGGCATATGTTGACACTACTTTATTAATGTCATACCATACACAATTTTAATGAAAAGCAAGGGAAGAAAAGAATGATGATGGCTTTCAGATATTGACAACATCACTGTGTGGATGCTTTTTGGTGTCACATTAGAATGACCATGTTGTACACATAATTCAATCTTTGTTGCACTTCAAACTCTAACAATCACAAAAAAGGTGATCCAATGTGCAGATTAGTAGGAGTCAAATCATACTATGATGGTACATACAAGATTATTAGAATACCCAACAACTAATTAGAAATTCAAATAACTAAAGGTACAAATTGAATGCAATCCTTTCCACAACCTTTTATATATAGAATGACAAGGGCTATATACATTTAAAAGATTAAAGACAAATATATCTTTTGATTCCTCTCATGGCCTTTCATATACCCATATTTGAATATGCGGGGACCAATTCTTGATTTAACAAAATTAAACAGAAAAGTTACATTCAATACCTTCTAGATTCATACATAGCTACCATATTATAATAAAGTTCAATTTGTAGCTAAAACATAAATTTTTTTGCATACAATTCATGTCGTGCTCTATCTTATAAAGACAATATTTGAATATATGGAATCCTTATAATTCCAAAAATAGAAGAAATAATTGCACAAAAAAAACCTTTATGGGCTTTCTTATATGATACAGATATTTTTTAGAATATTAAAAGTATTAGACATTTAAATTAGATAGAAAAATTGTCAATAAATTCAAAATTCTATCACCAAATCAATCCAACTTCAGTATGGTAGATAGTTTTATGTATAATGTGGTAGTTGAAAGTAAACATAATGCACGGGCCCCAAGAACTAAGATACCAAATCCAATAACAAAAGATGTTCCAGGTGAGCCTAAAGATGCTTTCTACTTTCTTGATAGAGTTTTTTTGGTGAACCTTTCTTGATAGAGTTGAAGGGAAATAAAACACTATTGGGACACCTAGATGCCAATAAGGTTTAGTAGAGGCGGCATCTGAGCTGGAAGAGGCATGATAAGGGATGTTTTTCTGAAGATTGACTGCCTAATTAAAGCATGAATCATGAAGGGGGCGATTAGGATCCCCCTAGTGTGTTGTGCATTTGTTCAAAATGACCCGCTATGATTTTAATGAATTGAAAAAGACTTAGGGAGACATGAGCATTGGTGGTGATAAAACCAAAAAAAGAGATGTCATGAAATGGTCCCACCAAGAAGCAACATCTGGGTAAGGAAATACAATATCTTTAGTCCTCTCTCAAGTTTCCATGTACCTGCTATAGGAGGAAGACATTGATGTTGATTATAGTGGTGTCATCCCCTCATTTATGATCAATCATGATTCCCTAAACCTATTTCTTGAACTTTGAAGTTCATCATGATCATGAAATAGGTTGATGTCAATATCATCTTCCATGCTTCAGTCAATGTTATCTTTGTTATGTTGAAGCCTACATAACAATTCCATGAAATCAACTTGGAGATGAGGTACATCAAAATCTAGTTGGCAAAACCAGATGACTCCATCAGGGAAATGGTTATGGTCCCTACACTACTATCAGTACAATCTTGGTCACCAATATTTATGTCATCCCACCACATATCGAGAAAATCAGAGGTGTGGCTTAGGATGCCAAGACATACCACTCTACCCTTATCAAGTGCAATTCCTGGCCAACATCAGATTTATGATTGGGAAAACTATAAAGACAAGTCTGGTGATCACCATGAACTTATTAAACATTGTACTTAAGCAACGATCAGAATAATAAATGCCTTTTTTTCTCAATAGCATGAAGCATGGTGTTAAATTTGTTGACCACTAGACCATGCACTACGAATTGTTTTACTGATTTCTTTTATCCAATGCCAAAGGTAGTTCCTAATTTTTGTGTTAGGGCTTATATAGATAATAAAGAGGTTTGAAGTGTTGTTGAAGCTACCATAATCAGATAAAGATGGCTGTAGATGATGTCGATCTTGATTTTCATACTATCCCAAATAACCAAATTCCCCTAGAGAACCCAAGATCTTCCCTCCATTTGATGATGTGAAGCCAATTCATTTGGTGATGCTTCTCGCTTTATTCATGATATTGGGTGGTTCAAGCACAAAACTAAGTGAAGCTTGTTTACTCTCATGTATTTTATAAGTCTAATTTTATCCTTGGAGCATGTTCCTTGAACATTGTAAAATAAGACTTCCTTATAAACATGAAGTAAAGAGAAAGGGGATACACAATTGATGACATCAATTTTATGCACATTTCATCAATTTTTTTAAATAGAATCATCCAATCAAATATTTATAGAAATCAAATTTGAAATTTTTATAGTAAAAAAACAAATACTTAGTTTTGACTAAGTTTTATTGCAAATTGCAAAAAAATGACTCAAACTCATGAAAATCAATGGCATTTCCATCGACCTCCAAGAGTGATTAATATTCATGATATGAGCATTGACCTCAACATATTTATAGAACTCAACGACCTATCAGGTTGACACTCGAAACTTCACTTAGAGATTGATGGACACATCCATCGAGCTTAGAGCCATCAATCAAACTCGATGATGGGCATGACGTCAATACAAAGACATTGACCTTATGGATTGATAAAGTTTCATCGAGCTTAAAGCCATTGAGCTGACAGTAGCAATATTGTCTGCTGACCTTCAGGTCAATAACCTATCAAGAATTAGCTTGTTGATCTTAGAGATCGACAATCCTCAAGACTGATGAAACAGAATTGGTGCAACAAAGACTCATCAACCTCCCGGGTCGATAGTAGGAAGACCAAGATCCCGCACCACTTGGACCAATCAGAGATCCATAAAGAAGAAGCCAAACCCTATAAATAGGCCTTAAAGGAATCACTTCAACACATCTTGAATTTTGGAGTCAACAAGCCGAAAGGTTGTCGTCAAGATCAGAACCAAAGTCTAGAGATAGCGGCTTGGCTAGAGGCATTGACCTACAAAGACCATCACCTTATAGACTTGAAATTCCATCCACTTCCATCAACAAATCTACAAATCTACTTACTTCAGTCTAGATAATATGGAAGAGTGGGGGCCATCGACCTTAGCCCGTCGACCTCCTTTCATATTTTTTCGAAAGGTGGACATATAAATCATTTGATCTACCCTTGTATCCAATTCTTACCTTTGGTTTCCTTATCATGAATTGTTCAATTTGTAATCTATTTCATTTATGTTCAAGAGTGGGTAGACTCCATAATATGGGTTGGGAGTAGCCGTCAGGTCCTCCCAATCATGTAATCTTTCCTTCTTCTATTTTAATACATAGATTCTAACAATTTTGTTTATATACTCTTATTTGAATGCATCACTTGTTTGATTAGCTACCTTCTTGCATAATTTATCTAGATTTATTTGAGAGAATGATTTCAATAAGATCTAGAGTATGGATTGGTAACGAGACAGAAGAGTGAGGATGTTACTATAACAAAATTCATACGTTTATTCCTAGTCTTTTGGTTATCATCTCTAGAGAGACGTACCTCTAGATAAAAAACCTACCCATATCTCGAGAGAATGAAAGAGTAGATGTCTTTTATGACTTTTTGCAAAACATGTTAAGAATATACATAAATTGTAAGAGAGGTCTTTACATAGTTGAGGTTGGTCTGATTGGTGAAACACAATCCAAGTTCTCCTTTTATTGTTTTCTTGATTATCTGTATTTCTCTTGATCTTTGATAACTTAGATCTACTACTTGATTAGATTAATTTGTTTCTTAACTAGAATACCAACTTCATTCTATTGATTTGACTAAACTAAGCCACGATCTCCTATTCTTAGTCTGTTATTCTCCTTGTCTCTGTGTTCAATCACGCATTACTACAATAGACTCTGTATTGAATTGTGGAGGTCCCTTAAAGTCAAATATAAATTTAAAGTCTGATATCTTTGACTGGACAAATGTGTTTACACTTTTGACCCATGAAAAAGGGCAATAAACTTTTGGCGTCATTTCCGAAGACAAGGCAATGAACAACCACTAAGAATTTCAAGCATACTTAGAATTAGTCTGTGTTTTTAAGTTAAGAAATAGAGTTAATTGCACCCTTTTCTAATTTCTTATGTCTACCTTTAGTATCATTTACGTTTCTAGTCTTGGACTTTGACTCGTTCAATTTATTTTTAGATAGTCAAATTCTCTCTCTAAAACTAAAGATTTTCAGTCAATTCTTATAAGTAGAGAACCTCTTTGACGACCCTATGGCTGGTCAACTAGCCACAGGATAGGTTCCACAGAATCAACCATCTCTTCCCTCATTGGCCATAGCCCATGCCAATGATAACATGGAACATGTTGTCATACCTTGCATACTCATGGCTAATATTGAACTGAAACCTATTTTCCTAAATATCATTCAACACCAAACTTTTGGAGGAAATTTTGTTGAAGAAAACATGTACCATCACATTGATGTCTTAAAAAACATTTGTGACGCCATTAAAATAAATAGGGTCCCTCAAGACATCATTTACATGAAGGGTTATCCATTTTTTCCTACGAGACAAGGCCCCAACATGGTATAAGTCTCTAAAAGGATTTACCACCTGGCCACAATTATCTGAAGCCTTCATTAACAAATTCTTTCCTATTGAAAAGACTTTTAACCGCCAACACAAAGTGACTGGATTTAAACAAAAACCTAATGAAAACTTGTACAGGGCTTGGGAGAGGTACCAGGAGTACTTGTGAGATTTCCCACATCACAACTTCGATGAAGTTTTTCTTATAACCACCTTCTATGAAGGGCTTACCTCAACAAAAAGAATGTCCCTCAGTGCGGTGGTAGGAATCGACTTCATGAAACATGATGTGGAGACTACTAAAGAAATCATCAACAACATGGATGCGCTACAAGTTGGACAAGACTATGACAGAGGTCTTGTCAGAAATGCATCCTCCATCAATTCCATCTCATCCCTTTCCAATACCTCTATAGAATCAAAGCTACTTGAAAGTTTGAATATCATGCTAGACAAAATAGCAACATATGTGTAGAACTTGAAGGAGGTAAATTCTAGATAATGTACTGAGGCAGTAGTGAAATGTGTTACTTGTGGAGAAGGCATCCATGACATAGACCACTGCACCTATACCAACGAGTCAAAAGATCATCAGATGATTTGTGAGAAGAATGTAACTTATGTGAGTTACAAAAGGCCTGATCATCTAGGATTTTCGTATAAAAATACATCTGCTGTAGAAAACTCTTTTCAACTGAATCAACTATCACAATTAATAGGAAGAGGAAAAGCCACAGGGAGAGGAAATCCCCCAAGGATTCCAAAAAACAAACCATCGAAACAACAAGGCAATTTTAGCATACCACCCATGGGAAGTTTGTTCCAATAATAGCAAACTCCATTAACCAGCTAAATTCCCTAACGTGAGGCTAGGGGAATGTATGGTGAGCACATGCAAGCACAATTGGGAAATGTGAACACTCAAATCAATGACTTGTAACAAAGCAATAGGATGATTGATCATCAACTTCCTCCGTAGCAGCGTCAATCCAGAGCCCTTTTGGGCAATTTCCTTCCAGCATGGAACATAATCCAAAGAGTGAGAGTTCTAGGATGGCCACACTCTATTCTAGCACCACTTCAAATATACCAATCACTTTCTTACCCACTAATGAAGAAAATGATGATTCAATGAATTCAAGAAAAGGAATGATACAGTAATCAAGAAATCACGAGGAGTGACTAAACCCATTCCATCCATAAAGTCACCTAAAGCCCTATCTGGATCCCATTTTCCTCCTCATTTCAATAAGGCACAACTTGAGAAAATAAATACTAACTTCTTGGACACCATAAAAAAACTTGGATGTCCCTCTCCTGGACATCATTGATGAAATTCCCACTTATCCCAAGTTTCTAAAAGATCTCATTACAAAGAAGAGAAAAAGAGGAGAAATAGAAGTTGTGCATTAGCCAGAATGGAAATAATTTCTGCCAATCCACTATGCATCATGTTGTAACATCCCAAGATTTGAGGCCTCGGATAAAATGATCTTAAAAAGAATGATTGGACTACCCAATCAGTAAGGTGCACCTCCTTTTCAGGGATCCCATCGCTAAAGAACTCTATAGTTAAGCGTGCTCAGTTTGGAGTAGTACTAGGATAGGTGACTAGTCAAAAAGTTGATCATGGCTTGCGTGTGAGTGAGGACAAAGCACGCATTTAAGGCTAGTGGTGGTCTGTGGGGCTAGACATCATTCCTAAAACTCTACTAGAGCCTTGGGCAGTGGGACTAGGTATTACAAATGGTATCAGAGCCATAATCCCTCCAGTAGATGGGGCCCACATGGGCATGTGGCATGCTGGTCTTTGAAATGTGCGGTCCACACATGTTGGAAAGGGACATCTGAGTTGATGGAGCCACCCATGCACTGATAGTGTCAAGGCATGCAGGAAAGGGCTATATGAGTTGATGGAGCCATCCTTGTGTTCATAGCCATGATTGGGAGCTGGGTGTATATGGGACATTTGGATCTACACTAAAATAGGGAAAGATTATAAGGTCATATGGTTGAGCCTTGATGAGGACGTCAAGAGTCTAAGTGGGGGAGATTGTAACATCCCAGGATTTGAGGCCTCAGATAAAATGATCTTAAAAGGAATCGTTGGACTACCCATATCATCAAGGTGCACCTCCCATTTTGGGAGCCTGTCACTAAATAACTCTATAGTTAAGCATGCTCAGCTTGGAGTAGTACTAGGATGGGTGACCAGTCGAGAAGTTGACCCCACCATGTGCGTGAGGACAAAGCATGCATCTAAGGCTAGTGGTGGTTTGTGGGGTCAGTCGTCATTCTTGAAACTCTACTAGAACCTAGGGCAGTGGGCCCAGGCATTACACATGCCACATACTCTAGCACTCTAATTGGGTTCAACAGATATTTTCCACTCAAATATAAGAATCCAATTAGTTGATAACTCTTACACCAAGTCGTTTAGTGTAGTCAAATATGTCCCTATCCAAATTAGAAATCTACTTATTCATTGTGACAAAGTCATCATTAACATTGTTGAAGATCGTGTGCGCCTAATGATTTTTGGCTGACACTTTCTCTCTATTGTCCATGCATTGATTGATATTGCAGATGGGCTTATTACTATTCAAGTTGACATAGACTTCAATGTGTTAGATCACATTAGGGGTCCCTCTCCAATGGATACGAGTTATTTCGTTAACTATTATCGTCAAATGTGAGTTGAAATTCAAGAACACAATGCTATTGTGGATCCATTGATGCAAGGACTTACCAACCCCATGTCTGGGATTTTAGATCCAGAAGTAGAATAGATCCTCACTTATTTAGAAGCAACAAAAGAGGGGAAACACATCGACAAGGTTCATTAGAAACTATAAGTATGTCTTTCTCCAGAGAGAACTGAAGGATATTTCTGCATCAAATCCCATACCAGAATTGAAACCTCACCCATAAGGTTTAGATGATGAGAAAAGAAGCCTTGTGATTATCAATTCTCAATTATCATTCGATCAACAAGTAAAAATTATTGGGTGATCTCAAACTTAGATAAAAGGCACTTGGATATTGCATTGATGACATCAAAGGACTTAGTCCCACTGTCTGCATGCATCAAATTAACTTAAAGGATGCAACTAAGACGTGTTTAAGGCCAGAGAAAGCTAAATGACAATCTGTGTGAGGTTGTGTGTAAGGAAGTTATCAAACTCTACTATGCTAGAATCATTTATGCCATTACTGATAGTAATTGGGTAAGTTTGATACATGTAGTACCCAAGAAGGGAGGAATGAATGTTGTCAAAGTGGGTGACGATAAAGATTTAGCCACTCACATAGTGATCAGTTAGTATAGTGCATGGATTACATATTATTGAACACTACAACAGGAAAAGACCATTTCCCCCTCTCATTCATTGATCCAGTCTTGGAATGCCTTACTCATCACTGTCACTTCTTCGATCTAGTTGACTAGTCTAGTTTCTACCAAGTGTCTATCCATCTGGATGTTCAAGAAAAACCATTTTCACTTGCCTTTACGGAATGTATGCCTTCCGTTGAATGCCATTCAGCCTATCCAATGCTCTTGTTACCATTCAAAGGTGTATTTTATCTATATTTGTCAATTTCATAGAAGAGATCATGGAAGTTTTTATGGATAGTTTCTCAGTCTATGGGTCATCTTTTGATGACTGTCTAAAAAACCTATCTATTATACTTCAAAGATGTGAAGAAAAACAACTCATCCTCAACTGGGAGAAATTTCATTTCATGGTCCGAGAATGTATTGTTCTTAGACACAAGGTTTCTGAAGCCTATATTGAAGTTGACAAAAGCAAGATCGAGGCAATCTGCAAGTTACCACCATCTTCTTCTATCTCCTCTATCCGAAGTGTTTTAGCACATGTTGGGTATTATCATGGCTTTGTCAAAGATTTCTCTAAAATATCAAAACCAATATCTAAACTTCTCATGAAAGACACCCCATTTGTCTTTGACAAAGATTGTCTTAAACCCATCTATACTCTGAAAGATGCCCTAACCTGCTCACCAATTATGCAAGCTCCGGATTGGGAACTACCCTTCGAGCTTATGTGCAACTCCAGTGACTATGTGACGTGTATTTTACTACGCGCTAAAAATGCAAGTGTACGCATCGAGTAGTACAGGCCTTGTGAGGCCCGAGTCGAACACAGGGATACTCAGAATTGTCGGAGACTCCTACTAACTATTTGCGATCAGCTAAGCCGAATAACAAATCGGGGTTGTTGTCAAAATTAAAAGAAAATAAAAATAAAACAAAGCAAACAATCGATTAAAGGTTAATTTAATCAATTCAAAAAGGTATCTTTAGGATTGCAGTTTCACCGCAGGTATTCATTGTATTAGATTTTATATAATGCCTCAATCTTCTCTCTCTATCCGGGTAGTGGCCTGAAAACAGAATCGCCCACTGTCGTGGTGCAATTCACTACTTAGGTTTAGGTCGGTTCCACCGTCGTAGTAACCTATTCCCTAAACTAAGTGCATTATGAACGATCTCTCAGTATCCACCATTAATTTTACACCACCTTGTTCAAGGGATTTATCGATTAATGTAGATTTCGTCTCTTTTCATCCGTTAATTCTTCTTTCAAAGTGATTAAGGGCATTAGTTTATTATTATGGTGATCAAGCATAACAATATATAGAGAAAACGAAACTATACCACGGATTTAAGAGATAAAATATGAATTACTATTATAAAATTGTCATACAATGAATCCCCGGGCTACTCCCGGTCCTAAAGACAAAGGGGATTAGCCCCGCATGGTCATCTCAATGAAAGATAGAGGAGTAGAGAAGAAAAACATGAGAAACATGGAGCAAACTCGTGTAACCCCTGATACAAAGGTGTTCCTGGAGATCATCCTCGAGAAACGTGCGTTTTGCAGTCTTCCGGCAGTAAAATCGCCCGTCGGAGGTGCCTGGATCGCTCGGTTGACGGCCTTCGTCTCTCGTCTCCTATCTCTCTCTCTCCTTCTTGGATGTTGTGCAACACAATCTCCTCTCCCCCTCGGTCCGTCCGTGCTCTTCTTAGGTCATAGGACCACTTTACGGCTCCGAAAAAGCTCAACCGTCGGATTAAAACGCTCCGTTTTAGTGCTGAAAATCGCCAGATCCCGACGCTGTCGATAGTATCGACCCCAAGGTCGATGGTATCGACCATGGCACAGGTTATTCCTTCCAAGATCACGTTTTGGGGTTGCTTTTTGATGAAATTTCGATACTATCGACCTGGGGGTCGATAGTATCGACTCTGGACAATGTAAAAGTGCCTGAAAAAGTGCCAAAACATGTGTATAAGTCCAGGGATTATATAAAATCATATAAATATGATAAAAGAAGTATAATTTTATGCAAAAAGAGTTTAAAGGCCAACTATAGTGAATTATGCAAATATAATCAAGAAAATGACAAATACATGCATAAAACAGATATAAAATAAGCCTATAAAAGTGACTCAAAACCCATGCATCAATCTCCCCTAAGCTTAAACCTTGCTCGTCCTCGAGCAACAAAACTTTGGATCTCGTTGAGATAAGTCAGCAACAGGACATAAATACATGAAATGAATCTACATCATCCCCACTTTCTTTCCACAAACCGGCCCTCATTGACCACTGAACACTAACTGCCATCCAGGCGACCAAAGACCTATGTAAAAGATGTCTATCCCCCAAATAGTGAAACACTATCAATTAAAGCAGTTAACATGATAAACTCATCAGGTCCATACTTGATGCATCTTGTGATCTCCTATCTACGTTGCTCATTTCCTAACTACCATCTAAATGGAAGCAGATCTCCTGATATTAATGAATGAGGAGAATATCATGGGTGGCCAACCGATTAGAGCAACGGGTGGATGGGATAGGTGATTGTGGAAGAGATGGAAGCACATAATAGTCAATCATGCAATACAAAAATTAATGACCTATCATGATGCAAAATGCAAGTGAAAATGTCCTAATGTTACATTTTTGGTGGAATGATGCATGCACTATCATTCCGTCTCAAGGTGAGATGGAATATCTAAGAAAACTACACCATGTGCTTATTCTTCTTAGTATGTAAGTGAGAACATGCTCCTTTCTCCCTTTTCTTCTTTATTACTTCTCAATTCTTTTTTTTTCTTCTTTTTTTTCTCTTTTTTTTTTTCAAATTTTCTTCAATTTTTTTTCAAGCCCTTATTTTCATAGATGACAATGAATTATTTGTCAGGCTCACTTCTTGTTACATACTTATGCATCTGAAGCATTCTATTTGGAGGGTATGGAACAAGTTCATCACCTTTAATGTTTTCAGAGTAACATAAGATACATGGTGTACAATATGCTCAAAAGATGTAAATGCAACTACATAATGACAGTTATGCAACTACTATGACATGCACCTAAGGATAATGTGCATGTATAACTACTCTATCTTTTTTTTTCATTCTCATGCAAAAAATGTGAAAATAGTTGTAATGCAAGACCTATCTACATGAGATGCAATCAAAAAGTGAAAGACAATAATGTGCTCCCATTTCTTATGGTGGAGTGTGAATGAAATTGCGGTGGATCAGATCACAAGACTAATTGACAGAACCTTTCAAAAATATCATATGTCCCTCTCTAAAGACCTGTGTACAGGGTAACTGAAGGATTTCTCTCTTAAACTTTAGTCTAAGGTCACGTTAGCGTTTGGTCGGTTTGGGCTCAAACATCCTTGTCAATCACTTTTCCTTAGACAATAAAGATGGTCATTCATGTCCCCGTGTCCTGAAGCTGACTCACCCAAGCACTTCCTCAGTTATGCCACTCAATTACTCACAAGAATAAGCTCAAAAAGTTTTCAATATGCTCATATTTTCATGTGCACACAACCCAAGAGTAAAACTTGCAATTGAAACCATGCATTTATTGCTCCACAGATTACACTAGATAGATGTGGATCCTACAAAAGCGGTAAACCTAGAAATAAAAACAACGAATATCTCAAAAGTAAAATCAACATGAATAAGTAAGTAAAAACTAAGATAGAGGGTTGTTCCAACACCCCCCCTAAGCTTGAATATGACTATGGCCTCATAGTCAACATTCTCACTTAAGAGGTGGAACAACGGTACCGTTCGCTTTGAAGTGTGGCGAAGAAGGATGGTTAGATGCTCAAGTATACCAAGTGATACTTTCTATCTCCCTCCTTTTTGTGGCCCATTTTTGTGTCTTAGTGGTTCTAAGACGTGACTTGCTTCATCCATCTTTCCTCTGCAAAAAACGGTTCGAAAAAATCTCGTTTCGATACCTTTTACGGCCTGTTTTATGTAGCTGTGCTGCAGGTGTCGATACCAGACTCAGCGATTTTGTTGAATCGACGCATCTAAAAGCCTGGGAACTCAAAAGTTTCGATACTATCGACCCTAGGGTCGATGGTATCGACTTTACTGGCACCAATTTTTCTGTAAATCTTCAGGAATCTCGATACTATCGACCCTAGGGTCAATGGTATCGACTTTTCTTCAGTGTTTACTTCTCCAAACTCGATACTATCGACATGAGTGTCGATAGTATCGACCTTAACATTCTACACACTTCAAAACACGAGTTAGGGTACCATTTTTACAAAAATTATCAAAAACCTAAGCAAAAACTAAGTACATAAACATAAAAGAACATAACCAAACATACAATTGAACCTAAAGTTGGGTTGCCTCCCAACAAGCGCCCTTGTTTAATGTCCTAGGCTTGACATAAAGATACCTTTAACCTGGGTTGTCAAGAGATGTCTCCAATGAGTCATGTGGCAATTTGAATTGAACTCGATCATGTCCAATCCCCAAGGTCAATGTACCTCTCCCAATGGCAACGATGACATCAGCCGTAGCTTGGAACGGCCTTCCCAATAGCATCTCACAACTTTGGAGCTGTGGCATGTCCATGACAACAAAATCTACCGGGAAGATGAACCTGTCTACCTTGACGAGTACATCCTTGCACACTCCATATGGCCTTACAATGGACCCATCCGCCAATTCAATTGTTGCCGCCGATTTCTTTATCTCCTTCAACCCAAGCTTCTGAAATGTCACCAGAGGCATGAGATTTATGCTGGCGCCGGAATCACATTGCGCTTTAGGAAAATGTTGACCACCTATTGAGCAAGGAATGTAGAAGCCTCCTGGGTCTTTTCTCTTCTTTGGCGAACTCCCGTGAATCATAGAGCTCACCGTCTCATTCATCTGACAAATATCACCGTCTTTTATCCGCCTCTTCTTATTGATGATTTCCTTGATGAACCTCCCATAGGCGGGCACCTTCTCGATCATATCCACTAATGGAATATTGATGTGGAGTTTTCGGAATATTTCCAAGAATTTCCTAAAATGACGATGCTCTTTCTTTGACTTCGGATTGACCAGATTTGACATATCTGCTGCATTAACATGCCTGTGAGGTGGCACATATGAGCTTTTCAGGGTCAACTCCCCTAAGCTTGCTTCAATCACTCCCTATGACATGGGCTTTGGCGAGACATCATCAACAGTAATAGCTTGTTGTGGTTCCTCTCTCGCATTCGATGTTTCCACACGTGCACAAACAACCTTCAATTGTTCTTCTTGCCTAGATGGAGATGCAATATTCATAACTCGCTGTGATTTTCTGAAGAAAGGGTTTCCGCCCGGCAGTCCATAGTAAGTGCGTGGATACGGTATCGCCGGTGTCGCATGCGTATTAAAAGTCATTTTTCTTTCTTCTTTAGCTTCTTGCACCTGATATTCCTCCTCATTGCTTACCACAGACATATACTTGACCTGATGGTGTGCTTGGGCCACATTTGCATTCTCGGCCGGTTTCTGTTGATTGGCGTGCTTGATGGCCGCCACTTCACTCGAAATCTATGCCACGGTGGTCTCTAATGCCTGCATTTGTGCTCCATTACTTTGCAGCGTCTGCCCAAACTTGGTTAGAATATCACCTTGAGATTGCAATTGCTTACCAAACATGGCCATCATCTCTTAGTTTTGCTGTACCATTTGACTCAGTAGTTCAGTGTTCTTATCCTCAACTCTTGGCTGTGGCTTGGCATCCGGATCCTACAGAAAATTATTTGGATCCTTCCATGAAAACTTTTTATCCTTCCTCCATGCATAGTCATTGTTTCTATAGCCCTATTGTTGCATGAATTTCACTTGGGCTTCCTCATCCTCAGATGCATCTTCCTTAGATAGCAGCTTCTTGGCTAGTAGATCTAACTTGTCGTTCAACTCCTTAATTACTTTGGATTCACCTACAACTCTGACCTGCTCCACAACGCCTCTTTCACCCCATGACTGTTTCCTAGCCATGCTCTTTAATATCTCCCAACATCTGGTGTCCGTATTATTCAGAAAGAATCCTGACCCAGCTGAATCAAGGTTGCTCCTATCGTGCTCAGAGAGAGAAAAATAGAAGATTTTCACTTGTGTCTCTTTATCCAACCCATGATGTGGACACCTCCTCAACATAACTTGGAATCGCTTCCAGGTCTCAGAATATGTTTCACCCGCCTGTTGGGTGAAATTGTGAATCTTCCGGATCATGTCGTTAGTCTTCTCAGGAGGGAAGAACCTCTCAAAGAAAACCTCCACCATATGGTTCCAGGACTCCACAAACTCATCATCCAAATTATGTAACCATTCTCGTGCTGCTCCCGCCAATGAACTTGGGAAAAGCTTGAGATATAATGCATCTTGTGGAAACCTGTCAATTTTTACCATGTCACAGTTCTCAACAAACTGGCTGATGTGTGCAACAGGATCCTCATTCTTCAGCCCATGAAACGCATTTGATTTCACCAAATTTATCAATGCAGGATCGATCTTATATGTCGGTATGTTGATCGCCTGCTTCTTTATAGGCCCCTTTGAAGCTGATGAGGAAGAAGCTTTGATCTTCTCCCATATGGTCTGTGGCTCGGCCATCTCTTCTGGTTCAGATTCAGAATCTACCTCTTCTTGGTACTCGTGCTCAGAATGCTCCTCGTCCTCAGGTCCCGGAAACGGAACCTCGGGTGTGCGATTGTCATAGTCTGTACTACGTGTCTGCACCATACACAGTACCTGAAATAAGAAAATTCGAGTTCAGTATTATGCTTTGACGAGTATAAAAAATGAACGAACAATAGAAAGAAAATATTTGAAGTTGAATGAAAATTATAAAAAAAAATGTGGCCTAGAGTGGCCGCTCGTAGCACTCGAAGTGCCAACAATTTCGCCGTATCCCCGGCAACGGCACCAAAAACTTGACGTGTATTTTACTACGCGCTAAAAACACAAGTGTACGCGTCGAGTAGTACAGGCCTTGTGAGGCCCGAGTCGAACACAGGGATACTCGGAATTGTCGGAGACTCCTACTAACTATTTGCGATCAGCTAAGCCGAATAACAAATTGGGTTGTTGTCAAAATTAAAAGAAAATAAAAATAAAACAAAGCAAACAATCGATTAAAGGTTAATTTAATCAATTCAAAAAGGTATCTTTAGGATTGCGATTTCACCGCAGGTATTCATTGTATTAGATTTTATATAATGCCTCAATCTTCTCTCTCTATCCGGGTAGTGGCCTGAAAACAGAATTGCCCACTGTCATGGTGCAATTCACTACTTAGGTTTAGGTCGGTTCCACCATCGTAGTAACCTATTCCCTAAACTAAGTGCATTACGAACGATCTCTCAGTATCCACCATTAATTTTACACCACCTTGTTCAAGGGATTTATCGATTAATGTAGATTTCGTCTCTTTTCATCCGTTAATTCTTCTTTCAAAGTGATTAAGGGCATTAGGTTATTATTATGGTGATCAAGCATAACAATATATGGAGAAAACAAAACTATACCATGGATTTAAGAGATAAAATATGAATTACTATTATAAAATTGTCATACAATGAATCCCCGGGCTACTCCCGGTCCTAAAGACAAAGGGGATTAGCCCCGCATGGTCATCTCAATGAAAGATAGAGGAGTAGAGAAGAAAAACATGGGAAACATGGAGAAAACTAGTGTAACCCCTGATACAAAGGTGTTCCTGGAGATCCTCCTCGAGAAACGTGCGTTTTGTAGTCTTCCGGCAGCAAAATTGCCCGTCGGAGGTGCCCGGATCACTCGGTTGACGGCCTTCGTCTCTTGTCTCCTATCACTCTCTCCTTCTTGGATGTTGTGCAACACAATATCCTCTCCCCCTCGGGCCATCCGTGCTCTTCTTAGGTCATAGGACCACTTTACGGCTCTGAAAAAGCTCAACCGTCGGATTAAAACGCTCCGTTTTAGTGCTGAAAATCGCCAGATCCCGACGCTGTCGATAGTATCGACCCCAAGGTCGATGGTATCGACCATGGCACATGTTATTCCTTCCAAGATCACGTTTTGGGGTTTCTTTTTGATGAAATGTCGATACTATCGACCTGGGGGTCGATAGTATCGACTCCGGACAATGCAAAAGTGCCTGAAAAAGTGCCAAAACATGTGTATAAGTCCAGGGATTATATAAAATCATATAAATATGATAAAAGAAGTATAATTTGATGCAAAAAGAGTTTAAAGGCCAACTATAGTGAATTATGCAAATATAATCAAGAAAATGACAAATACATGCATAAAACAGATATAAAATAAGCCTATAAAAGTGACTCAAAACCCATGCATCACTATGCCATAGGAGCAGTCCTAGGATAAAAGAAGGATAAGAAACATCATGTTATTTATTATGCCAATAAAACTCTTGATGAGGCACAAATAAACTACACAACCATAGAAAAGGAAATGTTGGCAATCATTTATGCCTTTGATAAATTTCGATTGTATTTATTGGGAGGAAAGGTAATTGTGTACCGACCACAGGGCGATCAAATATTAATAAAAAAGAAAGATACTAAACCCCACCTTCTACCATGGGCCCTCTTGTTGTAAGAATTTGATTATGTAATTATCAACAAGAAGGGGTCAGATAATGTGGTCAGGTCACCTTTCCTGCATATGTGTTGAAGAAAACAATCATTTTCATATCAATGAGTCCTATCAAGACGAGTCACTTCTAGATATTGACACCATGGAAGCAGTCACACACATATTTTTGCAACTATCTTGCTTGCCAGCAGCTGCCATCCGACATGACATATAGCCAAAAAAAGATTTTTGGGTCTAAACAACTATCATTGGGATGACACTCTTGTTCTGAAGGTGTGCAAACAATGTTTATAGATGATTCATTTGCAATGATGAAGCTCACTCTATCATAGAGAAATGTAAAGCCACTCCTTATGGAGGAAATTTGGGAGTTGAACATGCTACTATGAAATTATTGAATTCCAAATATTACTGGCCAACCATTTTTAAAGATTCTCTCGCCTATGTTTGACAATGTGATGCATGTCAGAGGACCGATAACATCAGCAAGAGAAATAAAATGTCCTTTTCCGATTGGATTAGTTGAAATTTTAGATGTTTGAGGGACATATTTTGTGGGATGATTTCCTCTACTTTCAGGAATAAATATATACTAGTCATAGTTGTATTTTTTCAAAGTGAGTAGAGGTTGTGTACTTACCAACATGTGATTCCAAGATAGTTATGCACCTTTTCACAAAAATCATCCTTCCAAGATTTAGAGTCCTTAGAACAGTCATAAGTGACAGTGGTTCACACTTCATAGAATTTGAGGCACTTCTAAACAGATATAAAGTTAAACATAAGATCTCTAACCCATACACACTTGATGACGGTCTCTGAGCATATCAAACTACCTATAAAACTCCCATTGACACACCCCTTATCGCCTTATCTATGGTAAATCTTGTCACCTCCCTTTGCAATTGGAGCATAAAGCTTGTTGGCCATTAAGAACCTCAAAATGAACACTGATCTTGCTAAGGAGAAAGTGTTTTTTTTTCAATTATAGGAGTTGATAGAACTCCAACTACATTCCTATGAAAACATTAAGATCTACAAAGAATGTACTAAAATATGGCATGATTCCCATATCAAGCAGAAGGATATTTTGAAAGGAGATAAAGTTCTATTATTCAACTTTGCACTCTGACCCTTTCCTAGAAAGATGTGTTGTCGATGGTTTGGACTATTTACTGTTATCACCATCTATCCTTCTAGCATGATGGACATTCACAATGAGAAGGATGGAACCTTTTTAGTCAATGGACATCATTTTAAGTGATACTATGAAAATGAAGTTTATACAAAGAAAGAGGACATGGATTTGTTTGACACACCCATTGCAAAATAACAACACTCTCTTAGTCAAGCTCAATGACTCTAAATAAAGCGCTACTTGAGAGGCAACCCAAAATCTTTTTTTTATTGTTTTCATTTATTTTCATTTTTTTAGATAAACTTCTCTATAATATGATCCATCGATATATTGACTTGAGATCATAGATCTCCTAGATCAATAATTTTATTTAAAGGATGATTGGACGACAATCCTTTTACAAGGATCTTGTAAGACCCTAATTTTCATATCACATGAGCAGAAGCAAAAAAAATCAACTAGGAAGTGTTACAAACATGATATATATAACAATAATTATAGACAAGAACCAATACCAGACTAGTGTAAAAATGCATTTCTCATAAATTCTTAGGAAAGAAACTTAATAACATGATACTACCTTATAAAAATCTCATAACAAGGTTGGGATCATGTAGATGGAGCCCCACCAAGAAAATCTCCCAAAGTTGTAGTTGCATCCTCTTGTCATGACTATCTCCTAAAGTTTCGTACCTAGGGACATCTTTTCCCCAACCATGCACAAAGGGAAACCTAGGTTAGAGTAAGTGGCATTGAATCTCTAATAATATAAACATGAGTATCCTATAAATGAAAACTAAACTAAGATCTGAAAGCTATAAACTTATACCAAATCAGGTATCTTTTATTTATATCTTTTATCTATTTTGTGGCCACCATTATACAATAAGTCCTCCTTTGTGACACATAAATTTCCTCTTTGGTGCAATGCACCCTCTTTTGGTACAACATGGCCTTTGTTGAGACTAGAGTGTCTTGTATAGTATAATGCACCCTCTGTTGACACTGAAGTGTCCTCTAGTCCGTTGACACCAAAGTATCCTCTATGGTGCAACACACCCTTTGTTGACACCGAAGTGTCCACTATGGTGCAACACACCCTCTATTGGCAAAACATGCCCTCTGTGACACCCGTAGTGTCTGGCACAGGGCACCCTCTGAATTGTGTAGGGACTCGCTGGTGAGGACTTACCCTATAATGTATTAATGTTCTAATATCATTTTTGTCATTGTTCTCTTATCTCATAATCTTAATTTCTTATATCAAAATATATTTTTAATCTGATATCTCTAACTCTTAATCTCTTATCTCTAAATCTATTCTTCATTTCTTATCTCTAAATTTTAATCTATTATCTCTGACTTTGTTCTCTATTCTTTAATTCTTAACTGAACCTAACTCTAAATCCAAAATTTGAATTCTTATTGGCTAGAAAATCTTACTATATAGTTCTCCTTTAATCGAATGACTTAATTAAATTCTAATATCATATATGCAACATATGATTCTAAAGGCTCGAGGAAATAAACTGAACAAAGCATAGAAATATTGTGTATCTAAAACCTATCAAAATACTTGAAATCTGGTAATCTGGAAACATAACTCAAACTGAACAAAATCTTATTACTCTGAGTATAGCAGGATGTGAAACGCTAATGTCTGAATGTAACTCAATCTCTAAGTTACTTGTAGGAAAGGTATAGGTTGAAGCATAATAAGAAAATTCAATGGACATGGCCAACTTATCTTGTTTAATGAGATCCTTCACATACTCTGGGTTCTAAGGTTCACAACATATTCACCTAGGAATTAACAAATTCTTTAACTCTTGTGTATTCCTTCTTTCCATTTCTAAATATCAAAACTCATCACCCTAACCTCTTAAACTAAATTAGGAATCTTGTTCAGACTGTACCAAGTTTAATTTAAAACCATGAAAATATATTAGTAATTAACGTATATCAAAACTTATATAACGACCATAATCTTTATACTCAAATAAGCCCAAAAGTGTCTTATGCATTAATATAATCAAATACATCATATAATGGTAGTAAATCTCAAACATAATCACATATAGTAATCTTACTGACTTAATTATGACATCAGAGTAAAAATACAACTACAAATCATTTTCCAAATCCAATATGTATAAATATCCTACAATGCCTCATAAGTAATCATTAATTATCTTTCCTAATGTCCAGTTATACCCAAAATCAAATAATAATAAAAGAATACAAGGAACTATGTTCAAACTTTAGAAATAGTATGGATATTATACATTAGGGTTTATATAAAAATCTTAGATCATTTCATAATCAACTAATGGGCAAAATACTCATAATTTCCTTATTAGGGTTTACATAAGAACTTAGGTAAAGAATCAAATAAGGATGAACAGACTTTGAAATCATAGCAAAAAATCAGAATACGCTAACTATAAAATTTTCATAAATTTATGAAATTTTTTGTTATATTTGATGCATAATGTATTGATATCATAGAGATTTTAACAAAAAAATATAATATATATTAGACATCATTGAAATGTGTCCAAAACATTTTTATATCAAAGTACACTCCAAGATCTTTCTGTTGGTACCTTGTACACCCAAAAATGACATTCAAGCTAAAAGATATGATTATTCCAATCCTATTACCTTACCAAATCTCTTGGTCATTCATTGTCAATCTGACGCATGGGAAATCATGGACCTATGTCCTCCTTTCTCCCTTCTATAGACCAGTGCAAAGGGGATCGTTCTTCCCCCGTTTCATGCCTAAAATAAAACGGTGGCTCTGATGAGCTCGGCGACCAATGACTAGGCCATCTTCCCATGAGGTAAAGCCGTTGTTAGCTATGGCATGGCCAGCCTGGATGGGTGGTGCTGCAGATGATAGAAAATGGGCCGCAATTGAAGGTCCAAGATAGAGAACTTAGAACCTTTGTCTATAGTCGGCCTATCTTTTACCCCCTTTATCTCCTTCTCTACTTCTCCAATTTGCGACAAACCCTAGATATAGGTGTGTGAGACCCTACGCTCAAGAACGATGAGGTTTTTGTAGCCTCACTTCCATGGATGCCCGTGCGGGATCCTCCCTCAAAAGAACTCTATTTCTTGGGTGCAGACTCTATTTGTGTGTCAGGAACAAAGAGATCATGAGCCTGATTCCTTTTTTATTTGATAAAAGTCCAATTCATAGAAATAATTATGTAGGTAACATCGTAATCTTGTTAAATCACAAATTTTATAATTAACACTATATTTTTATTATCTTTCCCTAAGAAAAATATTTGGTCAAAACCAAATGGATAAACACTTTAAACTTGTCCTTTTAAATAAAATTGGATAATTACTAAATTAATTACTCAGATCACTAGGTAATCCTAAATGAACTGAAATTTCTCCTATAATCTTATATTTTTATTATGCATCTACTAAAAATATATTGAGTATTACTATAAGCATAAAATATTTCATCCCCAATTTTGTATTCTAAGGACCCATGTGAAAATCCTAATTGACCTTATTGGGCTTGAATTTGGGTCTTAGGGTCAATGGCTCTTTTCTTGATTTCCAAAAGTATCCTTCTGATAAATCATATCATTGATTATGAAATTTATCTCTTGAACCAACATAATTTCTCAGATGAATCTTCCTATGATACATTTGATCAATATTACATGGCGTTCTTATTGTGAATACCCAAACTAGGTCTAGGGCTCAAATCTATTAACTAGAGTTATCATACTTCATTCATTGTTCTGCTTTGATTTTCACCTTGTATCATCAAAATAAATATTAAATCACAAAACATAACAAGGATTTTACATAACATCCAAAATTGCACAAAAGACCCTTTCTACACTCCTATTTCATATATCCAAACATCATGAAAATTGGATGGAACCTTATGGTAACCATAAATATATCACATATTAATTTAATCAATAACTTAATCATGTACTTGTTAGGTTTCAAGAATTAGGGTGTGACAATACTACCCACGTTTTTGTGAATTTTGCCCTGGAAATTTGGTTGAACTATAGGAGGGCTACCCACCTTAGGGTATCACATACATCACATACACTAACGCTTGATGTTTGTCATAAAGTCTCATAGGATCCTTCAAAGTATGGCCTTCTATTGGATAACTAATTATGTCTAACAACCTTATGAAACTATCCTATACAACTAACATGGAAATGTGTATGAAAATTTTAAGCATAAGTGACTACTTGCTCTTTACTCTCAATTTTTTCTTTTTACTAAAATTTCTCTGAAGACTTATATTCTGGTACACGGGTCTCATTACCTACACTAAGTTTCCTAGGTCACATACCCTATTCATAGGGCCTGAGTTATCTATATGAATTGACCCGCACTAAGGACCTGGGCCTCAACTCTATAATCTAATGTCATCTTATTAAATCTGATCTTATCTGAATTCTTATTGCATTTATAACTCATAATCTTACCATGATCTTAAATCTTAATATATACATCTTTTTTTGAAACATAATCATGACTGAATACATTCAAATCTTAATATCTTATCATTCATTTATTCTTAGATGTTAATCATTCTAAGACTCCTTATTACCATGTTTCTACACGAGGTCCTAGGCAACGTACAGATATAGCCATAAAAGGAGAAATCTTGCTTGCACATTTAATCATAACATCTTAGAATATTGGATTACATATATCAGGAAAGTCTTATTTAAGAATCATGTAAATATGTTGAGATTGATAAATACTTATCATGAAATCTTAAAGCATAAATATCAATGTACTTACATCCTAAATCATGATCATCTTGAGAAACAAGAATAACATATCTTTACTTTGAAACTAAATCACCAATACCTTAATATTTACTAACTAATCTTAACTACATTACTCTAGTTGAGATCATAATATTAAGTAAACTATGGACATCTTGTTGAGTGGTATGAAACATGTCAACATATTAAGTGTAACTATAAATGAATATTAATGGGCATGAACCAAATACTTTGGTTTGTGAAATCTTGCACTAAATTCATCCAGACTCACTCCTCCTCTAATCGTATACTACACTACTAGGTCAAAACGACCTTTCCAAGGGTACGAATCTTTGTGTCCTTGTTATCTTATTGGATGTCAAGAGTCATTAACCATGTTGTTATGGATTACCAACCCTCAAAATACAATGGTCAAAGTTATAGTTTATCCTTCCTCTTAAGGAACCAAGCTAGGGTTTTAAGGCTGCAAATGGTGAAGCATTAAATGTGGTTTCATGGTTCTTTATCATGATCTTCAACTTGCAATTAGTGAGTCATCTATGGTGATTTCTTAATAAATCCTACTATCATAGTGCTTATGACATCAATGTGACCATTTTACCATAGTGTTCACTTAGCTTGAGGTCAAGCAACTTCTGTATGCTCTATATCATGTAAAAATCATTTAAAACCCAACTTTTTAGTGATCGTAGATCATTGATCCATACTACCATTCGTGTATTTCCATATTCTTAAAGAATCCTCTTGAAGACTTTTAGTCACCTCTAGCAATCACCATATATTACGCTTAAACTCAGATCATAACATGAATTATATTATCCTCAAGTATTTTCCTTAAAAATCATCATGATTCCTCTTGCGACTATAATCCCTCCTTTAGATGAAGGGTCTAAGGACATAAAGAGTCATATATTCTAATCAAGTATTTTATGAAAAAGATCTCATCTCCCTCTACTCATTATTCCACTTTATAGCCAAGTTACTCATCTATTTCAAAATATCTACCTTTGGCATGCATTCTAGGGTTCTAATAGGTATGTGATTAAGTTTAGGTGACCATCTACCTCAAACTTTTTATGTTAACCCTCTTTTTTTGTCACCTCCCTATGCATGTCGGTCGTTCATACATCTTAAAGTGTCATGTCTTATCATATTTATCTTATCTGGCAGTATACATGTCCCATACCATATGTACTAGAAAGAAGGAGACAAGCATGATAAGTTTAGATTTATGCATATAACATCCCCCCCACAAAACCCCATAAGCTTGTGTGCCATACCACAAACATGTGGGAAAAAGAGAAGGCATAATATAAACAAATGTAAAGTTCACATAAAAATTCTAAAGCAGCTAGGCACTAACCCTAATACATATCTCAACTTCTATTACCTCACTAAACCTCTAACCTTGATTCTATTATGTTTTATTGACTTGTTTTATAACTAACTATTTAAATCTTTCTACTCTCACTTGGTTTTTAATGGGAAATATAATCTAAGAATATGAGATTTACCTAATGGCCATCTACATGATTGCTCTGATACCATATTGTAACACCTTGATTTTTATATCTCATGAGCAAAAATAATTTTTTTTCAACTAGGGAGTGTTACAAGCATGATATACATAATAATAATTATAGACAAGAACCAATACATACTAGTGTAAAAATACATTTCTCATAAGTTCTTAGGAAAGAAACGTAATACCATGATATTACCTTATACAAATCTCAAAACAAAGTTGGGACTGTGTAGATGGTGCCCCACCAAGAAAACCTCCTAAAGTTGTAGTTGCATCTTCTTGTCATGACTATCTCCAAAAATTTCATACATGTGGACATCTCATCCCCAACCATGCACAAACATAAACCTAGGTTAGAGTAAGTGGCATTGAATTTCTAATAAGATAAACATGAATATACTATAATTGAACACTGAACTAAGAT
The DNA here is from genome assembly GCA_963693085.1 of Alisma plantago-aquatica. Taxonomy (NCBI): domain Eukaryota; kingdom Viridiplantae; phylum Streptophyta; class Magnoliopsida; order Alismatales; family Alismataceae; genus Alisma; species Alisma plantago-aquatica. Next base: position 1,009,142,345 of record OY856413.1, read on the forward strand.
CTAAAATCTATAAACTTATATTGAATTGATGTGTCTTTTATTTATGTCTTTTATCTCATTTTTTGCCACCATTATATGATAAGTCCTCCTCTATGACACTAAAGTGTTCTCTATGTTGCAATGCACCCTGTGTTGGCACAACGTGCTCTCTATTGACACCTAAGTGCCCTCTATGGTGCAGCACACCCTTTGCTGACACCGAAGTGTCCTCTATGGTGCAACGCACCCTATGTTGGCACAACATGTCCTCTGTGACACCCGCAGTATCTGGTACAGTGTGCCCTCTGAAACTTCCTGATACTCTCTGGTGAGGACTTATCCTATAATGTAATAATGTTGTAATGTCATTTTCTTTCTATGAATCTTAATCTCTTATCTCTGAATCTATTCTTAATTTGTTATCTCTAAATCTTAATCTCTTATCTCAGAATTCATTTTTAATTTCTTATCTCTAAATTTTAACCTGTTATCTCTGATTATGGTCTCTATTCTTTTATTATAAACTGAATCTAACTCTAAATCCAAAATCTAATATTCTTATTGGCTAGGAAATCTCACTTTGTAATTCTTCTTTGATGGAATGACTTGATTAAATTCTAATATCAGATTTATGACATATGAGTCTAAAGGCTTGAGGAAATAAATTGAACTAAGCATAGAAAAATTGAGTATGTAAAATTTATCAAAATACTTGAAATCTGGTAATCTGGTAACGTAACTCAGACTGAACAAAATCTAATTACTCTAATCATAGTAGGATATGAAATACTAAATTTTGAAAGTAACTTTATCTCTAAGTTACGAGTAGGAAAGGTATAGGATCAAGCATAATAATGAAATTCAACGGATATGTCCCACTTATCTTGTTTGAGGATATCCTTCATGTAGTCTGGATTCCAAGGTTCACAACATATTCATGTCGCCATTAACAAAATTCTATAAGTTTTGTGTATTCCTTCTTTCCATTTCTAGATCTCAAAACTCATAACCATAAGTGCCTAAAATAAATTAGGAATGTTGTTTAGACTATGTTGAGTCTGATATAAAACCATGAAAAAATCTTAGTAATTAACATATATCAAAACTTACATTATATAATGACCATAATCCTTATACTCAAATAATTCTGAAATTGTCTTATCCATTAATATCATCATATACATCACATAATGATAGTAAATCTCAAACATAATCACATATACTAATGTTACTAACTTAATTATGACATCAAAGTAAAAATACAATTACAAATTATTTTCCAAATCCAATACGTATACACATCCCATAGTGTCTCATAAACCATCATTAATTATCTTTCCTAATGGCCACTTCAGCCCAAAATCAAATCATAATAAAATAAAAGATGAAACTATATTCAAACTTTAGAAATAGTAACAACACTATACATTATGGTTTATATAAAATCTTAGATCATTTCATAATAAATAAATGGATGAAATACCCCTAATTCCCTTATTAGGGTTTACATAAGAACTTAGATAAAGAATCAAATAAGTATGATCATACTTTGGAATCCTAGTAAATATATTAGATACATTTACTATAAATTTTTCAAGAATTTATGAAGTCGTTGCTATATTTGATGCATAAACTATTGATATCATTGAGGTTTTAACAAGCAAAAATTGTATATATTAGACTTCAGTAGAATGTGCCAAAATATTTTTAGAATGAAGTACACTCCAGAGCCTTTTTGTTGGTGCCTTGTACACCCAAAAATGACATTCAAGCTAAAAGATATGATTTTCCCAATCTTATTACCTTAGCAAAATCTCATGGTTGTCCATTGTAGATCTGACAGTTGGGAAATCATGGACTTGTCTTCTCCTTTCTCCCTTCCACAGACTGGTGTAAAGGTTCACTCCCAAAATAGAGTAGCAGAGCTAATGAACTCGGTGGCTGGTGTCTAGGCCATCTTCTCGCAAGGTAAATCCCTTGTTAGCTACGGCATGGCTTTCCTAGATGGGTGGTGTTGTAGATGCTAGTGAAGGGTCCGCAATTGAAGGTCCAAGTTAGAATAACTCACAACATCCACCTATAGTCAACATGTCTTTTCCCACCTTGATCTCGTTCTCTACTTATCTGATTCACGGCAAACCCTAGATCTAGGTGCTTGAGACCCTAAGCTTAGGATCCATGAGGTTTTTGTAGCCTGACTTCCATGGATGGCCGTGATGGATCCTCCCTAAAAGGAACTCTATTTCCTAGGTGTGGACTATGTTCGTGTGTTGGGGCACATAAAGATCATGAACCTAATTACTTTTTTATTTGTTATTTGACAAAAGTCCAATTCGTAGAAATAATTATGTAGGTCACATCTTAATCATGTTAAATCCCAAATTTTATAATTAACACTATATATTTATTATATTTCCTTGGGCAAGAGATTTGATCAAAATCAAATGGATAAACACTTTAAAGTTACCTTTTGAATAAACACTAGATAATTACTAAATTAAGTACCCAGATCACTAGATAATACAAAATGATCTAAAAATTCTCAAATAATCTTATATTTCACTTATGCATCTACTAGAAATGTAATGAGTATTATTATGAGCATAAACACTTCATCCCCAATTTTGTCTTCTGAGGACCCATGTGAAAATCCTAATTGACATTATTGGGCTTGAATTTGGGTCCTAGGGCCAATAGCCCTTTTCTTGATCTCTAAAAGCATCATTATAATAAACCATATCCTTGATCACAAAATTTATCTTTTGAACCAACATAATTTCTCAATTGAATCTTCCTATGATACATTTGATCAATATCACACTGCTTTCCTAATGTGAATACCCAAACAAGGTCAGGGCTCAAATCTATTAACTAGAGTCAACATATTTCCTTCATTGTTCTACTTTAGTTGTCACCTTGTATCATCAAAATATATATGAAATCATCAAACATCACAAGGATATTCCATAACATCCAAATTGCACAAAAGACCGGCTCTACACCCAATTTTCATATATCCAAACAGTGTGAAAATTGGATGGAACCTTACTGTAACCATAAATCTATCACATATTAATTTCGTCAATAAGTTAATCATGTACTTTTTAGGTTCAAAGAATTAGGGTGTGAGATATCTACCATCCTAACTCTTACCCACTTTTATTCGCAAATGTATCAAGCTTTTCAAATGTTTTGGTCATATAAAGTTTTCACAACATATGGGTTGTTAACCATAGATGTCAATCTCAACCCATCAACCTTTTACCTAATGATCTGGATGCATGTCAATCTTCTATCTCAAATCCTGCATCCATTTACTTGATTATTCGCTAACCTATTTCCTCTCCCATAAATAGAAGACCTCATTGTAATTTTCTATTACCGCCAGCAGAGCTCTGACTCTCTTTCTCTCTCCCATCAACCTTTTGCACTAGCGACGCTCGTCGACCTTACAGCTGGACAACTAAAAGCACGCCCTAGTTTTTGTTTGAATCAACTAAGACTTTGTCGATAGGTAACATAATCGTGTCGATCTATGCTCCTATCATCCTGTGACCATGTCGACCTTCTTTATGATTTTGTTGACCCATGTTGCTTTGATGGAGCTTCCACTTACGTGGAATTGCGTGCACCAATTGAAAATCCTAAAGATAGTAAGTCTTTAGGTTTAACATTGCTTATACTAGATAGAGAACTCCACCCACGTATGCTAAGATACGTGGAAGTCTTATTGTAGTATAGTTAAGGGTCAAATCCATAGGAAAATGGTCTTGTTGCAAGGAACAAGATGGAAAACATTAGAGTTTCACTTAGTCTCTTAATAGTAGGCACTTAGTCAAAAGTTTGGTTTGTTGTTTTAAACTAAGAACAAGTAAAGTAAAGCAAGCAAGTAAATCTAAAGACATTAAACAATGATAAAAGTCACTAGGGTGTGATCGGTTTTTCACTGCCACTACACATGGATCAAGACATGCAGAGTAAAACATATCCTGCAAAAAGAGTTTTAGTCAGTTAGTATCTTTGTAGACTTAGTTTCCCTTCGGAGAACTAACTACGATAAGCGCGGGAATGTTGCAAAGTCAGCCATCCCTGAACGAATGGTCAACTACTTTGCATCATTCTCTTCGCAAAGTGTGTTCCTCGACTCATCAAGGTTGTACTTTCACACGTCAACTGATTCCATTTCATAGCATGAAAGTACAATGATGGGAGTGAGTATACTCCACTTCTTGAAAGACAATCCTAAATACCGAAACAGATGCATGGTGGATACATGCACCAAGAACCAACATACAAACAAGTTTCAAATCTAATAGTACAAACGTAGACAATTCATACTAAAAGATAAAAGATAATACAAGTTGATGATCAAGCAACATGTATTCATTAAACGTTTGATGTTGAACTGAAAAGATAAAAACTCTATATTACAAACTATGGATTACATTTACATGATATGAAAACCTGGGTAGCGGGGCTACTCCCCGCACCCTAGTGAAAGAGTCTACTCGCTCATGACTAGGACAAAGAAGGAGGCAAGAAGAGAGAGAGTGTGTGTCATCCCCACAAAGGAGAGAGGAAAGTCAACCCCTTGGAGAGAGAGAGAGAGACGATCCACCAGCTTCACAGGTTGCGTGATGATGAGATCCCCTCTTCCCACCTTCTTTGGCGGAGAGAGAGAGCAACTTTGAGATGGAATGTGGGTCTCAGACCGGCAGCCCCTGGGTGGAGGGTGGATGTCGGATGTGCTCTAGAGTGATTGAGGCAGCCTCTGGATGTATGAAACTTGATAGCTTTTGGAGGACCCTTGGGGTCTTATTTATAGGCCTTAAGTGAAGTCCAAACAGTTTGGAGACCTTTTGGACCTCAAGACCGTTTGGACCTTAAGACCGTTTGGATCTCAAGACCGTTTGGGCCTCAAGACCGTTTGGATCTCAAGACCGTTTAGCTTCATGCGGTCTCAGGACCGTGTGACTCCATGCGGTCTTGGGACCGATTGGCTTCATGTGGTCTCAGGACCGTGTGACTCCATGCGGTCTCAGGACCGATTGGCTTCATGCGGTCTTGGGACCAATTGGCTTCATGCGGTCTTGGGACCGTGTGACTCCATGCGGTCTCAGGACCGATTGCCTTCATGCGGTCTTGGGACCGTGTGACTCCATGCAGTCTCGGGACCGATTGGCTTCATACCGTCTTGGGACCGTGTGACTCCATGCGGTCTCGGGACCGATTGGCTTCATGCGGTCTCGGGACCGTGTGACTCCATGCGGTCTTAGGACCGATTGGCTTCATGCGTTCTCGGGACCATGTGACTCCATGCGGTCTCGGGACCGATTGGCTTCATGCGGTGTTGGGACCGTGTGATTCCATGCGGTCTCGGGACCGATTGGCTTCATGCGGTCTTGGGACCGTGTGACTCCATGCGGTCTCGGGACCGATTGGCTTCCTGCGGTTTTGGGACCGATTGGCTTCATGCGGTCTTGGGACCGTGTGACTCCATGCGGTCTCGGGACCGATTGGCTTAATGCGGTCTTGGGACCGTGTGACTGCATGCGGTCTCAAGACCGATTGGCTTCATGTGATCTTGGGACCGTGTGACTCCATGCGGTCTCGGGACCGTGTGACTCCATGCGGTCTCGGGACCGATCGGCTTCATGCGGTTTCGGGACCGTGTGACTCCATGTGGTCTCGGGACCGATTGGCTTCATGTGGTCTTGGGACCGTGTGATTCCATGCGGTCTCGGGACCGATTGGCTTCATGCGGTCTTGGGACCGTATGACTCCATGCGGTCTTGGGACCGATTGGCTTCATGCGGTCTTGGGACCGTTTGATCCCATGCGGTCTTGAGGCTATTTGAGTCTTTTTTTTCTGCAAATATAAAGGGGAAAAGTTAGTCTAATAGTATATTTACAATAAGAGGGAATGTTTAGGTATTATGTCTAATTATAATTAAGAAAGAGTGTGGAAAACTAAAGAAAAGACTAAGATAATCATCCCAAAATTGGAGGTTATCACCCCCCCTAACTTAGAGTCTAGCTTGTGCTCAAGTTAGATAGAGTTGAGGCATGTAATGGCAAGGAAATTTTATATTAGTTAGGATTTCTATAATCTTGCTTCAATTCTCAACCTCAGTTCTCCTAAGGTCATATCAGGTCTTATTGCTTGCCTTGACTCTTTCAGGTTTTGAGAGTTGCTTGGGTCTCAGGTTCCTTCTGTATCTCGTAGCTTGCATCGGAACCACTTTTATTCTGTGCATGTTGTTGACTCTAATCAGCTTTATACTTCTCTGAAGAACCTACTGGAAGCTAGAGTGGGTATGAGGGTTGGCTAAAGGCTTGAAGTGTAACTCCCCCTTCAAATGGGGGAGGGGTTGTGTATGCTTTTAGAATCCCACTATCGGGCATGACACATCTGCCTTTGTGAGGGCAGCTGAACGTAGCGGCCGGGTGAGCCCTTTATAAGCCTTTCATATATTTAGATACCTTACGGTTTCACTATCGGGCACGACACATCTGCCTTCGTGAGGGCAACTGAATGTGCCGTCTGGGTGAGACCTTCATCGGTTCTTTATATAGGTCCTTATTTATGGCACAACTCTCATAATTTTATTCAACTCTCTGGCTTTTATTCGAAGACTCGCAGGCTTGGGTTTTGGGGTTGTTCGGGAAATTTCTTTGGGCGGCCAAGCCTCTTTTATTTGAAGAGAGGAAAGTTGTTCTTAGAGTTTTTCAACATGCACTTATTTGGTTTCTTTTTGTGGTCCACTTGCAAGACTTCTTGATTTGGAAGTCGCCTGATGCCCCTCTCATCCTTGAGAGCTTGGCTTATTTCTGCCTTGATATTGACCTGTGGAGAGTCAGATGTAGAAGTGAAACAAAAGCATGAAAATCAATAGTGGAGGGACATTATTAAGTCTCCATTATATGTCTAAGTGCTTTTTACTTTTGAGGACTAACATGATTCTAAAGTTAGCTGAGGGTGAGTTTATTCCAAAAGAATTAATTAAAAAAGAAAGTGTAAAGGAAAATAATAAGATATGTACAGATAAAAAGGAAGGAGAAGATGGAAAAATAGGGGTTAGAAGTGATACCTCGCCCTTGTCTAATGTACCCCCCAACTTATCACTCACTCTGTCCTCAGAGTGTCAAAGTGATAGGTTGAGAAGTACGACGACAAAGGCGGAAAGCTAAGTTAATCCGGAGTTTGCCCCTGGTGTTCGAAGTAGATTAGCTGTAAACTATCCGCGTAGAGCGTGATAATCCACATCAGTCATATCCTCTACATGTCGTTGGAGAACCATGATGGTGTACATCCAGTAGAGGACGTGGAAGCCGCAGTCATTTGATTCCCGGATTTGTTGTGGGCATTTGTGGCTGAAGGAAGGGTGATGAAAATGTTCTTTGCCATAAGTACTCATATGCTGACTTAAAAAGGCGATTAATTTGTCAGCGCATTCCTTCGCCACTACCTCTGTGGGCGTCTTTGGTGTCACGACATAATTCTTCTGTCATGGATTGTACTGGCTGTCAGAACTGTTATAGATTGTAGTTGTTCCTTCTTGTAAGTTTGTTGCCAGGAGCATCCAGTGCTCATGATAAAGGAAGGGTAGCATGATGAACTTCGGCGTTGTGTGTTGGAGAAAAGAGATTAGCGCTTCAGTTGTTCTGAATTTCTTGAGCTTTAAAAGATCATCTTTCATGTATGGGGACACCATATATGTTGTGGGGTTATTTTGGCCGAGGAGAAATTGATAAGCGGCCATTAAGCTGACGGAGAGAGATCCTTTAAACTGTACAATTTCTCGAAGTCTGTCTGCCATTATTAGAATGTCACCAGACATGAATACGAGTTCATCCTTCTCGGCAGAAAGCCTTGACATGATGAGGCGTAGTTCAATGTCGGAGAGACCGTTGCAAGCATTGAGGTCAAAGTCCGGGAAAGTTGGTTTTATGGCAGACAAAATATCTATGTCTCTTTTTTTATGCTCGGGAGTTGTGGTTGGCTCCTGGGATTTCTCCAACTCTTTCAAAGTTTGTCAGAATGGTCACCTTTGCGGACGTTGTATTGCTGAAAAAAGATAACGAGGGACGTCATCTGGTGCCATTGTCGGGTCCTTGAAGAACCTTCTATCACAAATGAGCTCCATGGCGTAACGCCCTCGCAAGGAGTGAAAATCTTCAGCAATGAGATCAGTAAAAGGGATTTCTTGGTTCAACACTTGGATGTGACAAATGGTATAGAAAGTGCAATCCCCAGATCCCTCAGCGGCTTGAGCTTGTGGATTAATTATTTGGAACCAGGGTTGGCTCCAGTCTTGTCGGAGGGATGGGCGTGCAACCCAAATTAACTTAAGCAGCCGAAAGGGTATACATCTCGCTTCGCCTGTTGCTTCACCAACAAAATTTATTGTACCGACAGGTAGCTCAGTGCCGCAAAAATTATAAACCTTGGCATCCCGAGCCTTGGTGTCTACAATCATAAATAGCTAGTGATCCGAAACTTGAAAAGGCACGGTAAGATAACGTGCCCGTCATACTAGACCAGCACGCAGTCACTCGATTGACTTTACTCGTATGTCTTTGTATAAAAGGCCGATAGACAGAGCAGGTGAGGCGTTAAAAACTGGCTTCTGCCTCTTAGAACTTCTGTACACCTCTATACAGTTGGCGAGAAGGACACAGAAGATTGTTATTGGCATTGTGGACCGTGGTCGCATGATGTTGTGGAAGTCTTCTCATGTCAACTTGTGCTTAGTTTTGGTGTTATGGTAGATGATGTCTTCCCCTGCCTTTGCATCGTCCACAATAGTGTTCAGTATAAAAAAGTCATGAGCATCGAATGTGGAGATGGCCGCCATATCTAGATCATGCATTTTGTGCGGTAGAGGTGGTGGCGGGGGAAGCTCCTGTGGAGGGGGGGGAAGAAGGTTGTTCCAGGACTTCTGCATAGCCTTGCAGATCATCATCTGAGTCAGAAGCATAATCAAGTTCTTCATCTGTATCTAATCGCAACCGTTCTGACTCATCCTGGTCATCGGGGAAAGGCACTGATGTATCAAGTGCGGAGAAAGGTTGAGCGGTTGTTACGGGTGGGCTTACGCTGGTTCCTAAAATACAATGGTGGAACTCAGCGAAGGCTGCATTTTTAGCAGACTCCCCAATGGATCCCAGAGCAGAATAATCAAGGAATTGGTCCCCATATGACATGTTTACATGTTCATCGTGGGGTGACTTGGGTTGATGGCCACCTTCTTGGTGAGCTTTGTCGAAACCTTTCTGAGAAGGTTCTGCTGCTTGTCTTGGGTCCTCTCCATCATCAGATTTATCACCTGAAGAGGTGGTATCATTGTTCGAATCAGCAGAGGAGTCGGAGTCTTCTTCGTCGTCGTTATCGCCATCTTTGTCAGCCGCTGCCTTTTCTGTTGGCTGCTTGTTAACGGTCTTTTTGCACCGCTGATGGACGGCTTGTAACTCATCAAACGCCACTTGTACATGCTCGTGTGTTTCGAGCAGTGTGTCGTGTGTTTCTTTGAGGTCGTTGTATCGGCCCTCGGCAGAGAGGAGTCGTGCTGTAAGATTTGTTACTTGAGCACGTTGTTGATGGATTTCATTATTTGTTGACTCCTCTTGGTGATTGTTTAGGTGTGTGAGGGTGATGCTGATGGTGTCCAAGCGTGTGCTAAGAGCTGCTTGTTGCTGCTTGAGCTCGCGGAGAGTCTCAGGTAGAGGCTGAGTCTGCGTAGAGATCTCATCGACTTGCTTAGCCATTGCTTCTTGTTGGAACTTCGCTCCAAGGACCATCTCGGGCAGGTTGTTGTAGTGGATGTTGATGTGATCAACTTACTTAGCCACCTCATCTTGGCGTTGCTAAAAACCTTGGAGGATGTTGGGCAAGGCACGGTTCTGCTCGTCGATCATGGCCACCTGTTTGGATAATCCCTGCACATAAGAAAAAATAGAATGTAAAATGTTAGAAGGATCGATGAGGAGGTTTCGAATGACGTCAAATTGACGTCCGAATTCCTCACTGATATTTGAAAAGGAGACCCCAGAGGCAGAAGGGTGGGGTGGCTGGGGTCTGTGTGGGAGGGTGGTAGTGCCTTGTGGAAGAGACATTGATTGTGCCGTGAACTGTGTGGTGACTATGGATGGGGTCACCAGCGGTGTCGGGGTGGTGGTGGATGAGAAATGTGGTGGTATCTCTGGTGAAAGTGGTGGGAGTGATAGTGATGGGGGAGAGATTGTGGAGGTGGTGGGGAAAGTGGTAAAGTCGGGCGTATGGGTGGAGAAGGGGGAGCCCGAAGGGAAAACGGGTGAAGAAGAGGATGCGGGTGGTAGTGTGGTTGTGGGGAAAAAGGGAGAGGTGGTGGATTTTGGAAAGGTGGCGGTTAGCTCAGCATTTAGACTCATAATGAAAGAGTCTAAAGATGAGGTGGTGATGTTTTCTTCGGGGAGGGGTTCGGTCTCTGGATGTGGACTTGATGTTGGTGTCCCCGACAGCTGTTGTGCCTGCAACTGCCTTCTAGAAGGTCGTTTTACAGGTATTTTTGATGATCGAGTTGTCGGGGTTGTGATACTTATCTACGTCTGTCCCGCTTTTTCTTTCTTTTCGGTTGTTTTAACTGAAGCTGAGAGTTATGTAAGCTCCTCGTCAGAGAAGAGGAGCTTTTCTGTGTCATAATTTGTGAGCTCCAAAAGTGGGAGGAGAGCTCTGGAAGATCTGACTGTAGGGTAGAAGATATAATATAACTTCGCATCCTAATCCTTGATGATGTAGGAGTTTTTCAAGGTTTGCTCATTGGTTAGGATGTCGCCCTTTATCTGCTTGCATCTTTGTAGAAGTCTATCCATCTTGAGATATTTGATGATGGATGTGATATGACCCCCATGCAAATTTCCTTCCCCAGGGCGTAAGCAGATAATTTCTGGATCAAATGTTGTCCAATGTTGACTGGCATTCTGTTTAGAATAGACCAGAGAACAAAGAGATCTGAGATTATAACAGTTCCTCCTTCTGTCCTGGGGAAGAGTGCGCCTGCGAGGATTTTATGTAAGGTGTGCACTAGTCCAGAATGTATATTCGATGCTTTGCATGTCTTCGCATCATAAGTGGGGAGCACAGTCAGGGACTTCCAAAAGTTATGTCTGTTGAATTGGGAATTCTCGGTTCCAACAGCTTTGTCTTTCTTGAGCTGCTCCTGGTTGTCTATAAAAATTTCGTTCAGCATGTTTTCTGTGATGACAACCTTGCTGCCAAAGAGTTTAGTAACCAGCCTACAGTCACCGCCGTCCCGTGATCTATCCATGATGTCGACGGCTTCTTTATCAAGGAAGGTGAAGAATTCAGTAGTGGGTTCGATAAAAGAGGGTTCGGGGACAAAACACAGTTTTGAAAGATTTGCATTGTCAAGAAGTGTGAGGATTCTGTCATAAATCCCCATTTTTAGTAGTAAGCTTGAGAACACGTACTTTGTGGGTTTGAGGATTTTGTCAGTGGACTGGATGGTGTGGATGAAAAGGTTTTCTGGTGGTGGTGCGGTGGTGGTGATAATTGAGAAGATGGGGGTAGTGATGGTGGTGGTAGGAGGGGAGGGGTAATGGTGGTGGTAGTGGCTGGTGGGATATACCCAGCTAGGGTTTGTTCCCTTACAATGGCAGGATGAACTTGCTTCCTTGCCCATTTCTTTTGTTGTTGAGTTGTAGCAGCTTCCTGGGCCTTCCATTTCCCCTTGTTCTTTGTGGTGGGGGATTCCGCCTTAGGATTCGGCTCATATTCTGAGCCTTCATCATCATCGGAAGAAATTTCTTCCACTTCTTCTTCAGGTGCCTCGGCTAGGCATTTGTTGATGCGGTCAATTTCGCACAGAACCGCCATGATTTTGACATTTGGAGGGGCCTTTCCAGTCACGTTGTAGTTGTCTATGATCTTTTGAAGCTTGGTGCGGTCCGCTATGAGTTCCTCTGGTGTCCAGAAGGGAGCATCCTCACATCTGGTGGGTTGCTTTGCTGGTGATGCCATTACTGAAAGTGGAAAAATTATAAGAACACTTGCTTAGAAAAGAATTGGATTTTTATTTGTATTTATGTGGTTTTATATTTTTTTATGAAAGTTAAATGATTAAGGCCAAACGGTTTGAAGACCGTTTAGTTCCAAACGGTTTTAGGACCATTTGGTTCCAAACGGTTGCAAGACCGTTTGGTTCCAAACGGTTTGAAGACCGTTTGGTCCCAAACGGTTTTAGGACCGTTTGGTCCCAAACGGTTTCAAGACCGTTTGGTTCTAAACGATTTTGAGACCGGTTGGTTCCAAATGGTTTGAAGACCGTTTGGTCCCAAACGGTTTTAGGACCGTTTGGTCCCAAACAGTTTGAAGACCGTTTGGTCCCAAACGGTTTCAAGACCATTTGGTTCCAAATGGTTTGAAGACCGTTTGGTTCCAAACGGTTTGGAGACCGTTTGGAAGGTGAAACGTCGGGTGAAGCGGCCGGCGAAAGAGACAAAGGCAGCGATGGAAAAGGTGGAGCCGTCAGTGTTAAAGACGAAGGCGACGATGGGAGGTGCCACGGCGGCGCTGAGGATGTTGACGGAGGTAAAGATAGCTGCGGAAACGAAAAGATCGAATCGGTTGCCGCGGTGGCACATCCATGCGTCGGCGATGGCGGGACTACCTTGCGGTTGATGGTGGAGAAGACGACGGTGAAGCGGAGGCCGGTGGCACTGAGGTTAGGTTGCCGTGAAACAACACAGAACTAGGTCGACGGAGGAGGAGGGAACCTGGATCGCGCGGGAGCAAGACGACGGGAGCAATGGAACAGCTCTTGTGCAAGAGTAAGAGGAAGCTCGAGAGTCGAAGAGAGAAGAAGGAGGGGGTAGGGTTTATATTTATAGGATTCGGGGGCTTTACTTCGCAAAAACCCTAGCTCAAACGGTTTAGGAACCGTTTGGCTCCAAACGGTTTCAAGACCGTTCGGCTCCAAACCGTTTCAGGACCGTTTGGTTCCAAACGATTTCCAGACCGTTTGGAAGGGTAAAGGTTGAACGGATTTTTATATTTTTGTGGTTTTTTTGGCTATGTGGATTTTTTTATATTTTAATTTGTTATTTTTATGTTTGTTTTGGTTATATGAATTTTTTTTATATATTTTCATAAGAGAAACCTAAGGTAATTAAAATCATGGAAAATAAAGGAAGAAGATGAAATCTTGGGTTGCCTCCCAAGTAGCGCCTGGGTTTTACGTCGCTGGCTCGACGAAGCTGTGATGTTGTTATGCGGATGGCGTGGCGTCTCTGATTTCGATGGTATGTCTTGGCATTTTATCTTCTAGATTGTAATATTTTTTTCAAACGATGGCCGTTGACCGTCCTTTCTCCTCCGTTGTTGTCGACAATTATGACGGCTCTAGTTGGGTATATATGCTTTATGGTGAAGGGCCCAGACCATTTTGTTCAAAGTTTTCCGGGAAACAACTTGAGCTTGGAGTTGAAAAGGAGTACTTTGTCGCCGATGGCAATGTCTTTCCTCTTAAGATGACCATCGTGCCACATTTTGGTTTGCTTCTTATAAATCCTGGCACTTTGATAAGTGGTCATTCAGAGCTCCTCTAGCTCCTGCAGCTGGAGTTGTCTATTTTCTCCGACACTTTTAAGATCGAAATTCAGCTGTTTGATGGCCCACCAAGCTTTGTGTTCCAACTCCACTGGAAGATGACATGACTTCCCGTATACCAAACGAAACGGGGTTGTCCCGATTGGTGTTTTATAAGCAGTTCAGTATGCCCAAAGGGCATCGGGAAGCTTGGTGGACCAGTCAGTACGGTTTCTGTTGACTATTTTTTATAGAATCACCTTTAGTTGTCTATTTGATACCTCAACCTGACCACTGGTATGTGGATGGTAAGGCATTGCTACTTTGTGGTTGACTCCGTACTTTTTCAGTAGGGCTTCAAAACTTCGTTCCAGGAAATGGGTTCCGCCATCTGATATGACAGTTATGGGGACCCCAAATCTGGAGAATATGATATCTTTGAACAATTTAATAACTGGTTTGGAATCGCTGGACACAGTGGGTATAGCTTCGACCCATTTTGAGACATAGTCCACCGCAACCAGGATGTAAGAGAAACCATAGGAAGAAGGAAAGGGGGCCATATAGTCTACCCCCCATACGTCGAAAAGTTCAATTTCTTGCCACATTGTGAGGGGCATTTCGTTCCTTTCGGATATCTTGCCAGAAAATTGGCATTTGTTGCAAGATTTCACAAAATCATAGGAGTCCTTTGCTATGGTTGGCCAGAAGAAGCCTGACTGCAGAACTTTTATGGCGGTTTTCTTTGCGCTCATGTGCCCCCCCCGTGGGTCCTGAATGGCAATGCTCTAGGACGGGGGTAATCTCTTCTTCTGGTAAGCAGCGACGGAAAAGTCCGTCAGCACATAGGTGAAACAGGTAAGGTTCATCCCAATAATATTGCTTTATATCATGGAGAAATTTCCTTTTGTCATGGTAGGAAGCGGAGGGGTGAATGATTCATGTAGTTAGATAATTGACAATATCCGCATACCAAGGGAATCCATAAGTAACCTTCATCAGTTGGTCGTATGGAAGAGAGTCTCGGATAGGGATTTTATCTTCATCTTCAACTTCAATACGACTCAGATGGTCGGCTACGACGTTATCCACTCCGCTTTTATCTTTAATCTCCAAATCGAAATCCTGAAGCATCAACACCCAGCGGATAAGTCTGAGTTTGGCATCTTGCTTTTGAATTAGGTATTGAATGGCGGAGTGGTCGGTGTAAACGATAACCTTGGATCCAATCAAATAGGAGCGGAATTTCTCAAACGCGTAGATGACAGCCAGGAACTCCTTCTCTGTAGTAGTGTAGTTCTTCTGTGCTTCATCTAGCGTTTTAGAAGCACAGTAAATTACGTAAGGTTTCTTGTCGATCCACTGTCCTAATACAGCCCCTATGGCGTAATCGCTTGCGTCACACATACTTTCAAATAGTATTGACCAATCTGGGGCTCTCAGAATAGGTGCAGAAATTAAAGCATTTTTTAGAGTAGAGAAACTTTGCATGCATTCTTGGTTAAAGATGAACTCAGTATCTTTAGTCAGGAGTTGGGTCATGGGTTTTGCTATCTTTGAAAAATCTTTGATAAATCTTCTGTAGAACCCCGCATGACCCAAGAAAGCCCTTACTCCCTTTATATCTTTTAGTGGCGACAGCTTTGAGATAACATCAATTTTTTCTTTATCGACCTCGATTCCTCTGTCACTCACTTTGTGCCCGAGGACGACACCTTCAGTTACCATGAAATGGAATTTTTCCCAATCCAGTATAAGGTTCGTTTCCTCGCAACGTTGTAAAACTTGCCCAAGGTTGATTAGGCAGTTATCGAAAAAATCTCCGTAAACTGAGAAATCATCCATGAACACTTCCATTATGGATTCTATTAATCCTGCGAAAATGGCGGACATACATCTTTGGAATGTTGCGGTTGCGTTACACAACCCGAATGGCATTCTTCTAAAAGCATATGTTCCAAAAGGGCAGGTGAAGGTAGTTTTTTCTTGGTCTTATGGGTGTATGGGAATTTGGTAGAACCCAGAATAACCATCGAGATAGCAGAAGTATTTCTGATGGGCTAGGCGTTCCAGGACCTCATCGAGAAAGGGCAGAGGGAAGTGATCTTTCCGCGTGGATTTGTTTATCTTCCTATAGTCGATGCACATCCTCCACCCTGTCACCGTCCTAGTGGGTACTAACTCATTTTTGTTGTTAAGCACGACAGTAGTGCCTCCCTTTTTAGGAACTACTTGGACGTGGCTGACCCATTGGGAGTCAGAAATAGGGTAGATTATGCCAGCTTTGAGTAATTTGAGGACCTCCAAGCGAACCACCTCTTTGAGATTAGGGTTCAGCTTCCTCTGGTGTTCGCATGATGGCTTAAATTCTTCAACCATGGGTAGTCTGTGTATGCATAAAGCCGGGTTTATACTCGTCAGGTCAGTTATCTTATACCCGATGTCCTTTTTATGTTTCTTCAGCTCCTCCAGAAGTCTTTCTTCCTAATTTTCTGTTAGGGTGGAACTGATGATAACTGGGCATAATTTTTCCTTGTCCAAGAAGACATGCTTAAGCCCCACGGGCAGAGTCTTCATCTCAGGAGCCTTAGGTGGCTCTGTTGCTTCCAATATGGTGACAACTTTAAGTTCCTCAAAGGTGGCCGTCAGTGCTTCTTCGGCCTTCTCTAAGTGTTGCAGACACTATTGAACCAATTCATTTGCAGAGAATTCAACTTCTGGGTTGGTAAGGACATTCTCTAACTCATTCGCTGGCTTAGATATTTCTAATTGAGACAATTGTTGTATTGCGTCTAGAAGAAAGACCTCCTCTTGAATGTTGGGGCCCTTCATGCTGTTGAGGACTCAGAATTGAATTGCTTCTCTTCCGAGTCTTAGAATGATGGTACCAGCTTCAACATCAATAAGCACCCGGGCAGTGGCGAGGAAAGGTCTGCCGAAAATTATCGGGTATCTCAGGTCTTCCTTAATATCCATGATGACAAAGTCGCATGGGACATAGGCATCCTTGCCTATCCTAACTGGAATATCTTCAATGATTCTAAGAGGTGCGGTGATGGTAGAGTCAGCTAACTGAATAGTCATTGTTGTAGGCAGCAATTCGGTGAAACCTAATCGTTTGCACATAGAATAGGGCATAATGGATATGATGGCCCCTAGCTCAGCTAATCCCTTTTTGGTTGATGCATTTCCAATGCAGCATTGAATTCCGAAGGAACCTGGGTCCTTCTTCTTCTTTGGCATTTTATTGAGGATGATATCAGAGGTGGTCTAGGCAAGTTTGACAGTTTCTTGCTCCTCAGTGATGTACTTCCTTGATAACAGAGTTTTAAGGTATTTTGTCCAAGTCGGCACCTCAGAGAGAGCATCGAGGAGCGGGATATCGATGTAAAGTTTCTTCATCGTCTCCTTGAATTTTTGGAACCTTGTATCCATTTTCGTTTCTTGCAGTCTTCCCGGATATGGGATCCTTGGTTTATACTACAAGATTTCTGGATCTGTAGATACTTGTTCTTTTCCCTTGCCCTTTGCATTCTCTGTGGACTTCTCTATTCCTGGCTTCGGGCTCTCATTTGTCATGAGGGCAGGTGTATCATCATCAAGAGTGATCCTTGTAGTTTCATGAAGAGTGTGTCCAGATCTCATAGTAACAACATTCAACTGTTCATGCCTATTCTGTCCATGTCTAGGATTCGATTCAGGCTGCCCTGCAAATGTGCCTGCTGGAGGCTTCAGTTGTGCAGCAATATGGGCAAGCTGAGCTTCTATTGTCTTTTGTTGCGCTTGTTGATTAGTGAGCATAGTCTGTTGGGATTGCAGCATCTGCCTTATCAAGGTCATTTCATCTTCCGGTTGAGAAAGAGTATTTTTCTGAGGAAGTTGTGGCTGACCTTGTTGAGGTTGTTGTGGAGGCAGTGCTAGCTGAGGTTGCTGCAACTGGGGGTGCAACTGGGGGTGTAGAGGAGGATGAGTATACTGATAGTGGGCAGATTGGTTCCTGGGGTAGCTGGCTCTTGGGAAGTTATTCCCGGGGTTCCCTTGATTTTGATTGAAATTGCTTGGGAATCTAGGTGGTAACCTACTGGAGGATCCTCCCTGCGTCTGGTGTTGCGGATTTGCGGTCCCAGTAGGGTTCCCGTACTGAAATCCTGGGTGGTTCCTTGGCTGATTAGGATTATAATAGACTTGTCCAGGAATAGAATGGATAGAATTGACTTGTTCTGGCAATTGCTATTCAGACTGATCAGTGATTGGTTCATACTGTTGTGGTGGTGGATGCATATCCATCATCACATCGTAAAGCATTCCGCATGAAAGGGTTGGATGATCAGAAGCCTGACAGGCTTCACAGGTTCCTGTGGTAGCCTTGACCTGTTGAACCCAAGGATTTTTCTTCTTGTCAAATTCTCCCAGAGAAGTCTCAAGAGCATGTTGCTTATGAGCAATGGTCTTTAAGGCTTCAGCGATAGCCTTCATCTCCATTGATTCTTCGGCTTTATAGACCTTGAGGACTCCTTTGCCAGCTGATCGACCCCAGTTGGACTGATTCTCAGCTCCGAGAGTGACTATTTTCCAGGCATCTTCATAATTCTTTCTCATAAAGTTTCCTCCAGATGAGGAATCCAAAATTTTTTTGATATCATCACTCACTCCCCTATAGAAAGTTTCTATCAATTGGTTCTGGGAGATTCCATGATGAGGGCACTTTCACAGAAGCTCTTTGAACCTTTCCCATGCTTCAGCAAGGGATTCTCTGGGAAGTTGAGAGAAGTGATTAATTTCCCCCCTGATCTCGTAAGTCAGTGAAGGGGGAAAGAACTTCTCCAAGAACTTTTCTTCCAGGGGAGCCCAGGTGGTGATTATTGGCTCCCTGTCAAGTGAGTTATACCAGCTCAGAGCTCTCCAAGACAGAGTGAAGTGAAATAGATGAAGCATTATTGCATCAAAGGCAACTCCGGCTTGCGGTACCAGTCGGCACAGAGCCTTAAACCTCTTCAGATGATCCATGCAGTCATCTCCAGAACCCCCAGAGAATGAGATGCCCTGCATGATCTGAATCCATTGGGTCCGGATCTCAAAGTTGGGAATGTTGATGATCGGAGGTCGGACCGGATGGTTGTCTTCGTAGTTCTTTGGGACAGCATAATCCCTCAACTGCTTGTTCCTTAGTTCCAACTGAGCAGCTTGGTTTGCTGCCTCATTTTCAGCTCTGATGCGGGCCTGTTCTTCCGTGCAAATCTCTGCTTGAATCTGAGCACGAGTATCAGCGATGAGTTGTGCTCTTTGAGCGGCGATGGAGGTGTTGACCCTCTCCATTACCAATGCATCCTGGCATTGATCTTCAGCCATTTGCCTGGCTCTTTGGCGATTGAGTTTGATGCGGCGGTGGAAACTTCTCTCTACCTTAGAGTCATACTCTGGATCAGGGGAGAATCTGAGGTTATGCGATGATCGCATACACGTTTTCTACCTGAGTAGAGAAAAGAAAATGCCTTTTAGATGATGGCAGAGATATAATGAATTCAAGAAGATATGGATTAATGATTTAAAAGAAAGTGTAAAACCCTAACCAACTAGCAAGATACTAAATGAAATTAAAACATTCCGTTGTCCCCGGCAACGGCGCCAATTTTTTATGGAGCTTCCACTTACGTGGAATTGCATGCACCAACTAAAAATCCTAAAGATAGTAAGTCTTTAGGTTTAGCCTTGTTTATACTAGATAGAGAACTCCACCAACGTATGCTAAGATACGTGGAAGTCGTATCGTAGTATAGTTAAGGGTTGAATCCACAGGACAACGGTCTTGTTGCAAGCAACAAGATGGAAAAGGTTACAGTTTCACTTAGTCTCTTTATAGTAGGCACTTAGTTGAAAGTTTGGTTTGTTGTTTTAAACTAAGAACATGTAAAGTAAAGCAAGCAAGTAAATCTAAAGACGTTAAACAATGATAAAAGTCACTAGGGTGTGATTGGTTTTTCACCGCCACTACACATGGATCAAGACATGCAAAGTAAAACATATCCTGCAAAAAGAGTTTTAGTCGGTTAGTATCTTTGTAGACTTAGTTTCCCTTCAGAGAACTAACTATGAGAAGCACATGAATGTTGCAAAGTCAGCCATCCCCGAACGAATGGTCAACTACTTTGCATCATTTCCTTCGCAAAGTGTGTTCCTTGACTCATCAAGGTTGTACTTTCACACGCCAACTGATTCCATTTCATAGCATGAAAGTACAACGATGGGAGTGAGTATACTCCACTTCTTGAAAGACACTCCTAGATACCGAAATAGATGCATGGTGGATACATGCACCAAGAACCAACATACAAACGAGTTTCAAATCTAATAGTACAAATGTAGACAATTCATACTAAAAGATAAAAGATAACACAAGTTGATGATCAAGCAACATGTATTCATTAAACGTTTGATGTTGAACTGAAAAGATAAAAACTCTATATTACAAACTATGGATTACATTTACATGATATGAAAACCTGGGTAGTGGGGCTACTCCCCGCACCCTAGTGAAAGAGACTACTCGCTCATGACTAGGACAAAGAAGGAGGCAAGAAGAGAGAGAGAGTGTCATCCCCACAAAGGAGAGAGGAAAGTCAACTCCTTGGAGAGAGAGAGACGATCCACCAGCTTCACAGGTTGCGTGATGACGAGATCCCCTCTTCCCACCTTCTTTGGCAGAGAGAGAGAAAGCAGCTTCAAGATGGAATGTGGGTCTCAGACTGTTTGGGCCTCAAGACCGTTTGGATCTCAAGACCGTTTGGGCCTCAAGACCGTTTGGGCCTCAAGATCGTTTGGATCTCAAGACCGTTTAGCTTCATGCGGTCTCAGGACCGTGTGACTCCATGCAGTCTCGGGACCGATTGGCTTCATGCGGTCTCGGGACCGATTGGCTTCATGCGGTATTGGGACCGTGTGACTCCATGCGGTCTCGGGACCGATTGGCTTCATGCGCTCTTGGGACTGATTGACTTCATGCGGTCTTTGGACCGTGTGACTCCATGCGGTCTCAGGACCGATTGGCTTCATGCGGTCTTGGGACCATGTTACTCCATGCGGTCTCGGGACCGATTGGCTTCATGCGGTATTGGGACCGTGTGACTCCATGCGGTCTCGGGACCGATTGGCTTCATGCGGTCTCGGGACCGTGTGACTCCATGCGGTCTCGAGACCGATTGGCTTCATGCAGTCTCGGGACCGTGTGACTCCATGCGGTCTCCGGACCGATTGGCTTCATGCGATCTTGGGACCGTTTGAGCCCGTGCGGTCTTGAGGCTATTTGAGTCTTTTTTTTCTACAAATATAAAGGGGAAAAGTTAGTCTAATAGTATATTTACAATAAGAGGGAATATTTAGGTATTATGTCTAATTCTAATTAAGAAAGAGTGTGGCAAACTAAATAAATGACTAAGATAATCATCCCAAAATTGGAGGTTATCGTGCTTACATCATCATTAAGTTTTTCCATGATTCTATCAGCCTCCTCATTGATATGAAAGCTCTACATGTGTTTTATTTAGTATCGATCCATCCCCATCCACCTACTAATTTTGACAACTGTCGACCTCCATCACAGAGGTTGATGACTCTTTGACAAATTGATCGTTAGTTTCTTCACTCAACAATCCTATTCACTTTGATATACTAATTTATCAATATTTTTATGATCCAGCAATGACTCACATTGAGGATGAGACAAAAAATACCGACACTACCTCACAACAGAGTGAGAAATGCACACACCCAAATCATCCACCACAGATACTAGAAAAAAGGCACACATCACCGATTCTGCCATGGAAGCGGCTAAAGCTAGCCAATCTAAGGCCAGGCATACAAGGTGATGATGATAAACATCTGATCTCAAAGGACAATAAATGCACCATCAAAATAGTTTTTGTCAAAATAGATGCAAGAAATACTGGATTTGTAACACCAAATTCAGAATCACTGGAAAGCCAAAGATGACAAGTGCCAAAGAAAACTTGAGCGTCGTGCAATTAGCTGAAAATGCCATTGTGAGTTCCATGTTGGGTCACCAGCCAACGGTTCTTCTCCGTCATCACATTTATCACATGATAATTCTAATGTCATGAACATGACAAGATATAAGGTCCACCATCATTCTCCTGGGCATTCTGTTGGGTCTTTTTAAGCACCAATCTCACATGTCTTCAAGACCATACTGACCAAGAACGACTTGAATGGTTCTTCGTCAATAGTCGTTACAACCCATTTTTATCAACAACAGGCAACACCTTTCCTTCTTCCTCCGTTGGGACTCCTTGGTTCTGTTATGGAGCCAAACGTCATCCCATCTTATGATATTCACTCCCATCCTTCTGAAAATGATATCCTACTCACTCATATACCTTCTGACTATTTTTATGATAGCCCGATGAGGAAGATATATGAGATTCTATTTGGTAATGATACCCCCAATTATGCTACTTCGTAGACACTGTACTTCCAAGGAGGATATTTTTATGGACTATATACAGATAATCTGGATCTACAAGCATATGCTAATAGTTCATCTAACACAAAACACACTTCTTCCAGGGAAGATAATGGCAATTTATCAACTCTTTTTCCAACATCATTCCCAAGACCTCCAAATCCCATCTTTCTGGAACCATCTTTGCCTTTCTCACCCAGTTCCCTTCCAAAATGAATGCTTTGGGTCATGATTTCTTGCATGGTATTCCACTTTGTGACATCTTAGTTTAACAAGATGTTTTGGATGATACTCGAGATGGACAACAAATCATATACAACAATGGGGTCCACTCTCTTTCTTGAGACGATTTTGTCACATTTTCCACTACCTAGCCAAGATAAACAAATATCTTTTCACAATATTAGCATCTACTATCTTGGAGGATGTGATGCCCAATGACAAGGAGTGGTTGTACTGTAATGGCACACATCCCTTGTTGATTGTTTATTTAAGGATCGTATAAATGCACCTGCTAATAGAGATTCTCCTGGTCAAACTCATGTTGCATGAATCATGAGTGGTTCTTCTCTGCTTTCACTTTAGAGGATTCTGGATACTATGTGTTGTTGATTTGATTATACAGAAAATTACATTATTCAACACTTTCCAAGTCGATCTAAAAAATCTAGATATGTGATTTCGAGACCCAATAGTAGAAAAGCTTCATTGCATCCCTATATGTTTGTAACACGTTATACCTTGAGTTTTTACCATCCTAACTAGGCCAGCTACATTATCAAGCCACTTGTTCACCAGAAAAATGCAGAAAAAGTGGCAGTGCATTTATTGTCCTTTGAGCCTTGGAAGCTCTCAATAATAGGATCTATGTAGCTAATTTGTATCCTCATGGTTTCTTTGCACTACTAGGATGATATGCCATGGAGATGATCCACGATCATGACTTCTTCCAAGATCTAAAATCTTTACCCATTTATTTCCTAGACTGCCAAGGAACCTTTCTGACAGGTCATATAAAGAGACACTGCGGAAGAAGGCCAGATAATGCCTTCCCCTATTGCATCTCAACTTCCAGGAATCTACTTCTTTCTGGGCCTTTGAGGGTGCTGGCATCTTTGATTTTCTAGACAAACCAGAATCGTTCCCCATCTATGGCCCTACAACGTCTATCAAACCAAGTTTTGAATACTTTGATAGAAGATCTTTCTACGAGCTTTCTCAAGCTCACATCCATCTCTTTATTAAGTTTCTCAAGGATGGTGACAACAACTGCATTATATTTTTCTAAAATGATCTACTCGTCATAAAATATGACAATAAAGAAACTCTCTAACTTGGAGGATGTTTGCCGCACAGTCTCATGGTTTCTTATCAATTCTTTCTCAGCCAAACTATTGATTGTGTCTACGTGGCTGGACCACATTAATGAAGAGTCCAGTATTAGACAGAAATCTTGACTATAGTGGTTGAAACTGGGTGAAAAATTGATCTTGTCAACAAGTTGATTCTAGGGAGAAGGGGTTACTCATTTAGAGCCTACAAACTTTAATCCTACACTATATCTTTCTACCTTTGCTCCACGATAATCACTAGATTTTGCTCATCATCTTCACCTGAGAATGTCAAGTAATATTCTATAACAGTTCTAACATCACCTATGGTGTTTAGGGCCTCATATACTCGTCCATGATTCAAATTGTGCATGAAAGCATTGTTGATACATGTTCAAGGGGACTGATTCCTCTGATATGTTAGTATGGTAGTGGGTATGCTTCTCAAGAGCCAAAAAAATGGAAGGTTCCAAAGTTATGCCTCCATATCCCACAATAGCATCATCTTTTTGACAATTATGGCTTTTACATTCTCTATAGGATGTATTCTATTGGAGTCCTTCATGTTGATGTTGAAGAATACCTTGGCGATAACCATCATTGCTTATGTGAAAACTACACCATGATGCTTCTCAATTCTAAATGGGAACCGCAGATCCTTGACGTCACTGATAACCTCACAAGCTTACATTTTTCTTTCTTATTTTCACAATCTTGGTACAATGTGTGTTGTAAGTTTGGGGGGTGTTATCCCATGATATAGGTATTCATAGTATATCAAAAATCATTTTCCCTTTGATCAATTCATATTTTTACTTTTCAATTCACATGTTTTATGATCTTTTTGAAATGATGTTCATATATAAGACATGGAAGATGAAGAAGATCACAAACCCCTTTCTACAAAAGAATATAGCCCTTGTTCTCCAAACTATGTTTTTAGAAGTGAATTACAAGGAAGTAGTTGTAACACCTGGGCCCACTGCCCAAGGCTCTAGTGGAGTTTTAGGAATGATGATTGTCCCGCGTAGACCACTGCTATCCTTCACTACACACTTTGTCCTCACTCACGTGCAAGTCATGATAAATCTCCTGACTGGTTGCCCATCCTAGTACTACTTTGGGTTGAGCATGCTTAACAACAAAGTTCTTTAGTTATGGGCTCCCTATAAAGGAGATGCACTTTGGTGATATGGGTAGTCCAATCATTCCTTTTAAGATCATTTTGTTTGAGTTCTCAAATTCTAGGACGTCATAATTTCTCCCACTTAGACTATTGATCCTCGTCAATGCTCAACTATATGGTCTCATAATATTTCCCCATTTCAGTACAGACCCCGAAATGGCCATGGACACCCCAACTCCTGATCACAGAATACAAACACAAGGGAGGCTAAATCACCATGGACAACTCTTTCCAACATGTCTGGACCACAGAGCTCAAGATTGGCATGCCACATGTCCATGTGGGCCTCACCTACTGGAGGGGTTGTGGCTCTGTACCATTTATAACACCTAGGCCCACTACTCAAGGCTCTAGTAAAGTTTCAAGAATGACAACTAGCCCCCGCAGACCACCACTAGCCTTAACTGTGCACTTTTTCCTCACTCATGTGCAAGCCAAGATAAACTTCTCAAATGATCACCCATCCTAGTACTATCTGGACTGAGCAAGCTTAATTGTAGGGTTCTTTAATGATGGGCTGCCAGAAAAGGAGGTGCATACTAAAAACCATGAAAATGTAGTAATACAGAACTAGTATGTCATTAGTGGCTTTTTTTAAATGCCATTATACTCAATAAGAACCATTTCATACAACAACATTATACCAAATAGTGGCATTTGTATAAAAACCAATTGATGGATGGTGGCTTTTTTATAAATGCCAAATGATGTTTTAGTGGCCTTTATTTGGCATTTTTTGGAAGCCACTAAAGCCAAATGTTTAGTGGAGTTTACAACTTATGCCACTATCTTTCTAGTGGCATTGGTACTAGAGGCATTTTTTTAAGTGTCAACAAATGCCACTAAACATGTTTAGCGGCATTTATTTTTTTTCAGTGGCATTTCTAAAAGGCCACTAATGGGCATTTTTGTTGTAGTGTTTGCACTTACAGGGCTCGTTGCCTTCATCACATCCTCTGATGACTATGTGACCTCCACTAGCTCATCCTTCCACTCCTTGTCTAGGGCTTGGAACTTGTTTCCTTGATTCTTTTTTTGTATCATTCCCTTCCTTTTCTTTTTTCATCGGTTTCCTTCTGGTGTGAATCATTTTTCCATGCACATTTTTCCATCTGCCTTCCTCCTCCATCCACTTCACCCTCACACTTGCCTCTTCCTTCTCTGGCTCCTTTTCTCCTTCCTTTGTTGACCCTACCTTATACTTATCTGCCATGTCCCCCAACAACCCATATGACAAACATGGGAACATCATGACTTCATACACTCAGTTAGTCCACTCCATTCACAATAATTGTGAGCATAATTGGTTGGGATGTCTTCATACTTGCTTCTATGCCTTGATTAGCATGTAATCATCCACCTTGACCTGTCGCCCTAAGGCATCCTCTGCTTTCTCGAAGAAGACTCTGTCATATAGGTACATTCTAAGTATCACTACCCCAAGTTAGTTTACCTTTAATAAACACCATTGGAATTGGGGTGTGCATTTTTGACCTTAATGTGTAGGAAAAGAGAAATATCTATGTTATGACCACAACAATACACCATTTTGAAAACTCCCTTGACTAGAAGTAGGGCACAACTCTCAAAATTTTTTACTCTCTACTTTTATTCCTCACTCTTTTTGGGATTATAATGATGTGGTGGTAAAATGAAGATGAGGTAGCTCTTTCTTATTTTGTGAGAATATGCCTTCAACTGAATATGATTTTATTCTGGTGTGATATTTTGGCAAGGATCTTTTGGTGATGTTTTGAGGTTAAGATCAAATTAGAGGAATAAGTAACATTTTGCTAAGATAAAAGCATAAAAACATCATTAGTATCAATAGAGATTTAACAAAAATGTACCAACTATTGTTGTATCATCCCAGGATTTGATGCCTTGGATAAAATGATCTTAAAAGGAATGATTAGACTACCCATATCACCAAGGTAGCTTGAAACTTGAAGAAATTATGATTGTGGGACCCTAGAGGACTGGCTAAAGACTAGAAGAGGGTTATGTATGAATATTGACAAGACAGAATAAAGATAGTGAAACCTCTTTCAATGGAGAGACAATCTTAATTCACCACAACCCTATCCAAATTATCTAATAGGCCACAACACTTACAATTGTAGAATCGACCCTCTAAATTTATGTATTAGACACTCACATGGAGATGGGACACAATGGAAAATTGGCAAGGATAGTGATGAAGACAGAGACCACTAAGATTCTATAGATAGAGATCTGTCTCAATGGTGACCACTCTAGATTGGAATATGAGACTCTCTCTAGGATTTCTTGTGAAGGGGGAGATTAGGCATACAGAAAAATATGACACATTCTTTCCTCTAGTCAATCAAGACAATCCATTTGACCCTGAATAATTTGCCCCAAGATCATGTGGCTACAATGAAGATTTATCCAAAGAAACCACTGAGATGGCCACCGACACCAAGGAATGACACTAAACATGTCCCAAAATCAGTTGAGAAGGAAAGCACATAACTCAAGGCCAGTGACAAGCAAGAGTATGAGCTAATGACAACAATAACAACATAGATAATCCACACATAGTAGGAGAGTCGGAAAATACAAAAAATAGGAGGAAAAAAAGAGATTGCATAAGAATCCATGCATCAAAATTCCCAATAAAAGTACACTAGGATAGGCCATGTCAAGAGTCAAGAGGACATTGTTGTAATCCTCATTGACAATTAAATCGGCAAAGGTAGGCAAAATCAACATGATAACCAATCCGTTCATGTTTAGAGAGAAAAAACCTCGATGGAGTTGTTGAAAAATGTGCACTCCACCAGAGTGACACCTATAATGGAGTAATGGGTACATAACATTGCACAAGCACAAAGTGATCTACATTACTATGGAAGTCAGTCCTAATAAGAAGAGAAAGAACACAAGATTGCCTAAAACCTGAAAGGTACTAGTAACTCTCATGTGGCAAGAAGGTAGTTGGAGTTATGATTAGATGATTAAAGGAGTGCACATAGATGGAAATAGGTAGTGGTTTGGACCATACACATTAATACATTGTTGATCACTCTTTTTTGTGGGTCAAAAGTGTAAACATGTTTGTGTAGTCAAAGATATCAGACTTTAAACTTAAACCTGACTTCAAAAGACTTATGCAACTCAATACAAAGTCTATTATAGTGATATGGGATCGAACACAGGGAGAAGGAGAATGACAAGTCAAGAATGGGAGATCTTATCTTAGTTCAGTCAAATAAAAAGAATGAAGTTGGTATTCCTATGAAAGAATGAATTAATCTAATCAAACAATAGATCTAAGTTATCAAAAATCAAAGGAAACAAAGATAACTGAGAAAACAATAAAAAGGGAACTTAGATGGGGTTTCACCAATCAGACCAGCCTAAAACATGTAAAGACCTTCTCTTCCAATTTATATATATTCTTAACATGTTTTGCAAACAATCATAAAAGACATCTACTCCTTCCTTCTCTCAAGACCTGGTACATTTTTATCCAAAAGTACTTCTCTCTCGAGATGATAACCAGCAGACCAATAATAAATGTATGACCTTTTTAGTAACATCCTTACTCTTATGTATTGTTGTTAATCCATACTCCAGATCTTACTGAAATCATTCTCTCGATTGCATCAAGATCAATCATCTCAAGAAGGTAGCTAATTAGACAAGTGATGCATTTAAATTAAGAGTATATAAACAAAATTGTAAGGACATATTATTAAATAGAAGAAGGAAAGACTACATAGTTGGGAGGGCCTGATGACTACTCCCAACCAAAGATATGGAGTATAGCCACTCATGGCACATAAATGAAACATATTACAACTTGAACAAGTCATGGTAAGGAAAAGAAAGGAAGAAATCGATACAAGGGTAGATCGTATGATCTATCTATCCACTTTTCGGCTGAATCTGACAGGAGGTCGACGACCCAAGTTTGATAGCCTCCACTCTTCCATATGATAAGACTAAAGCAAGAATATCCGTCAATCTAGCGATGGAAGTGACTAGAATGCCAATCTAGAGGTCGATGGTCCCTCTACGTTGATGCACTAAATCCTACGTTTAAGAAGGAATTCCTTCCTCATTGGGACAAATATAAAACTTTCTTAGACTTCATTCCATCCTTCCAATGATATGCCACCAGATGGGAGTCAGTATGCATCCAAAATTAGCATAACAAGAAATAAAATCCTCTACTGCATGAAAAAATGCCAGTCTTCTCTAGGACAACTCCAAGCCATTTTAATCAAGTTCTCTTATTTCTCTTCAATAGAAGTTCCATAGAATACTACTACATGATGAAGTAGATTTCTACTAAAAGTATACCCCGTCAAATGGATTTTGCATGATAATGGTAACACAAAGTTCTTTCGATCTTTCATAAAATCTCTTAGGAAACATAATAAAGAGCCTTGGTAATGTCTCATGTATTGAGGCCTTGGATAAAATAAACTTAAAAAGAATCATTGGACTACCCATATCACCATGGTGCACCTCCTTTTCAGGTATCCCATAACTAAGTACTATGTGGTTAAGCATTCTCAACCCAAATTAGTACTAGGATGGGTGACCTGACAAGAAAGTTGATCATGGGTTGTGTGTCAATTAGGACAAAGCACACAACCGAGGCCTTTGGTGGTCTGTGGGGTTAATGTCATTCCCAAAACTCTACTAGACCCTTGGACAGTGGTTTCAGGTGTTACATATGGTATCACGGATAAAACCCATCCAGTAGGTGGGCCCACATGGGCATGTGACATGTCAGTCTTCATTCATACGATCTAGGTATGTTGGAAAGGGCTATCCATGGTAATGTAGCCACCCTTGGTGCTGGTAGCCATGATTGGAAGTTGGGTGCACATGAGTCATTCTGGGTCTACACTAAAATATAGAATGATTATGAGGCCTTATAGTTGAGCATTGACAAGGATGTTAAGAGTCTACGTGGGGGAGATTGTAACGTCAGGTCTTGAGGCCTTGGATATAATGATATTAAAAGGAATGATTGGGATTTATCTATATAACCAAAATACACCTCCTTTTTAGGGAGACCATCACTAAGATTATGTGGTTAAGTGTGTTGGATCCATAAGAGTACTAGGATGGGTGACCTATTGGGAATTTGATCCCCGGTTGTGTGTGAATGAGGATAAAGCACATAGCCGAGGCCTATGGCAATCTTTGGGGGAAGTCATCATTCTAAAAACTCTATAAGAGCTTGGGTAGTGGAACCAAGTGTTTCAGCCTTAGCATCAAAATGACTATTGGAAATGGGATACAAATTTGAAAATTCTAAAGAGGCTCATGCATTGCTACTTTGTGAATCTGATGTATGTCCAGTTGTTGGTGAATGCCAATGAGATCCATGCCTACGTAGGCATTTTCCCTAGACACACCTTGGCCTAGTGAAACAACATTGTACATACATCTAGCTTTGAAGAGACTAGAAGTGTTTTCTTCAACCTGGTACCTACAAAGATGTCGGGTCCAGTTGGAATCCACAACAAGTTCATCCAGTCCTAGTGGAAGCATGTGTAGTTCAACTACTATGATAGTTATGGAAGCATTTAACACATGTAGTATAGATCCCAAGATGGATGATTCCTATACGGTTCTCATCCTAAAAGTTTGCCAACCACAATGCTACAGTTCATTCCCAATTTCTCTCAATAGCTCATGTTTCAACGTAATCCCAAAGGCCCTAATTTAGATAATTGAAATTTATTTTTTTTCTTGAATATCCCCAACCTAGTCTAGTTTTATACCTAGAATAAGGAGCAATAATAAAATCTTTCTTTTATAATAAGTTATCCATCCAATGAAGAGAAAAGCTACATGGAAGATGTGGGTGTGTATCAAGATTAATCTATCTAAAGCATTTGATAGAATGTGATGGATTTTCATTTACGACTCTCTTCTTCAAACAAGCATTCCTACAAAGGATGAATACCTCCAACTAGACTATTCCTATAAGAACACTCCAAAACTTTAGTTCTCTCTCTCTCTATCCTTAGATATTTGTGAAAATTTTAGAGCCATGTATGGACTTATGAGGTTCTATGGATCACACAGATATACAAATTGATTGAGGTGCATATAAAGGGGTCATTCCATCCCTATTTATATGTCATCTTGTAACATACATAAATTGTGCAACCTTTTAAGTAGTCATTGAACTTTGAACACTTTTTGGATGACTCTTGACAACAACTGTAACACTCGAGCCCACTTCCCAAGGCTCTACTAGAGTTTGAGAAATGATGAATGGCCCCACATACCACCACCAACCTTAATTGTACACTTTGTCTTCAGTCACACGCAAATTGGGAAAAATTGTTAGACTGGTCAACCATCCTAGTACTACTCTGGGCTGAGCACACTTAACCAGAGAGTTCCTTAGTGATGGGATCCCTAGATCTGATACCATTTGTAATACATGGGCCCACTGCCCAAGGATCTAGTAGAGTTTTAGGAATGATGATTGACCTCATATACCACCATTACCCTTAACTATGCATTTTGTATTTACTCATGCCAAGTTGGGATAAACTTCATGTCTGGTCACCCATCCTAGTACTACTCTAGATTGAGCACGTTTAACCACATAGTTCTTTAGTGATTTGCTCCTTGAAAAGGAGGAGCACCTTGGTGATATGAGTAGTCCAATCATTCCTTTTAATATCATTTCATCTAAGGCCTCAAATCGTGGGACGTTACAAAAACCAGTTGACTTTCATGCCATGTGTTAATATATAATTTAATAAGTAATTTAATGTTACAATGATTCGACAAACTTCTTCACACGGCCGACATGTGGGCAAGTTCACTAACTTTTTGACAAGTCGACCAACTTTCCATATATTAGTATACTTGAATACCATCTGCACTCATCCACTTAGCATAAATTTTGTCAACTAGATTTCTTGGAAAAATTAAAATATTTAGATCCATTTTAAGTGCAACCCTCTTATCACTTAAACTTTAAGTTATATTAGTATTTTGGGAACCCAACATTACTTGACCAAGAAACACATATACCATTAATTTTGTTATAGTTCTCCTATATATTCAAGTTTCCTTTTGTAATACCATCTAACCAAGTGTAATGATTTCACTCTCTTTCATGATTTGCTTCACCTAACAGATAACACTCATTTACATTTCAAAAACTAACATAAGTTGTTAACTTATAAACCAATTTGGAAACCAATTGAAGAAAATCAATCATAAATATGTACTTATAAAGTAGGTTTATTATTCCTATTACCTCAAGAAAAGAATAAAGTATTAAACCTTCCTCCTCGAAAACATTCATCATAGAGACATTAGCGCTCTTGATACTATCCCAAGCCATTCTTTTTTTATAACAACTTTAAATGAAAAAAATTATGTTCTACAAAAATAAATTTGCATCAATATTCATTATTAGAATTTCGTAACGCGATAATGATATTGGTTAGTCGGAAACCACAAAAAATGACTTTAACACAATATTTTTGTCCAGTATTCAAGACTAGTTTTAGTCTTCCTATTTTGATCTCAAGTGAATGGAAAGCTAACTTGACGGGGATGTTGTCAAGGAGAGGCGGTGGACGGGTCAGCGGAGGGTGATCTTCAGATCTAGGTGGAGGACAAGGATGAGGAGGAAAACATGGACAAGGAGGGAGGGGGTCCTCATAGAAAAGACTCGTAAGGGGAGTAAAATTGTCAATCCAAGAAATAGGGTTGGACCTATGTTATGAAGGCATGAGGGGACCAGAGCACCAAGGAAAGGAAGATCTACAGGATATGCAGACATGTGTGGACATAGAGACATAAGTATTAGTAGAAGATCCAGGAGTGTCTGGAGTACAAGGAACCAAGGAGGCGAGCCCTACCCATTAAAGACTATAAAGAGGTTGTCTGCCAATAGACTGGAGGACTGAAGAAGGATGTCATTTATGGGAGCATGAAGTGTTGTCTAGAATTGAGTGATATCGATCCAGTCCTAGACTAAGGGGTGCCTAAAATCTTCATCCCAAACAAGACAAAGGAAGATATGAAGACACAATGGAAGTTAGTCATTCAATTTTCAATTCATTATCAGGTTTTCTAGTTGAATGTCAATTGTAGCCGAACTCAGTTTTTCAAAAGTATGAATATTTTTTTATAATCAAGTGACAATTACATGGGGAGGACATTTTGCTTTGCCCCTTAGATTGAATACAACACCAATGATATACTTTCATACAACATTTTTCTATTCATTATAATAACTTCTATATCATTGGATTTGTCTCTTCCCTGATATGACTATCTACTTTTCAACATGCTGACTTAAGAGCTCCTTCAAGAAATAGCTTTACATTATGGTGGAATCCTTGAACCACCTCCCAGAACCATTGGATAACCAGTGATGAATTGATGTAGCCGGAGTATTCTGTATTTGTCCTCAAATCTTCCACTACAATAAACCATAAGACAATTAGAATATAACCACGCAACTGCAAAGTGTGGATATCATATAAAATATACTTACAATCAATATCTGGAAGTCCACTAATAAGCAACTCCAAGTCTGAACCAATAGAGATCCACTTAAAGAATCATCCAAGTGCAGTATAACTACATATTTAAGTGTGCATGTGCATGCACACATGTCCTTGTGCATGAAAACCTGTCAAAAGATACAAGTTCTATGTTAGTGAAGATGTAAACTGCAAGAATGCATCAAACATCAAACTAGACCAGAACTGCCATAAATCCTCTAGGATGAAAGAATACTTCAGAACCCAAAAACTCATCTTTTATACAAGTTACAAAAGTTCATATACCTACCTATTTTACAACCATATATATTAAGATGCTTGTTAAACTTAATTTAGCATATTATTGGTTAACATTTAAGTTCTCATACGTATACAATGTCAAGAGGAAAGGAAGTGCATGAAATACAAAGATGAATGAATGCAGAACTCATTGTTTAATTTTGCAAACATATATAATGTCAATAATGATTTCACGATAGCTTAATGAGATTGGGGGACAGCATAATGACTTTATTGTTTGATAGTGACAGCTTGAGCAGAAGATGGTAAACCAACAGCCAAGCCCTGGGCTTGAGTAGAAGATAATAGAACTGAGTACAAATTAGAGTCAAGAGAATAGAACTGAGTACAAAATGATTTCTTGATTTTATATGTCCAAGAACAACACTTAATGGAATGGAAAGATTCATACAAACAATATATATGATATATAGTTACTATATAGAAATTGACGCTTCTCTTCATATGATACCTATTCTTGATTTCTGTCTGAACTTTTTTCATTTTCTACAAAGTCTCCTCGCAATTGGTGGCCATTTATTTCATAGCCTTGAAGATTTCACTGAGCACTCAAAGCAGTCTCTCTATCTTTGTATTAAAAAAAAACCATAACCCTTAGGTTTTCATGTCTCTCTATCCAATACCAATTTGCAAGAAGAATATAAGTCAAATGCCCGATGAAATAATGCATAGCAACTTATAGAGAATAGTTTCAGAAGAAGTATCATAACAATAAGAGAACTAACTTCAATAATTATGAGTGATGTTTTCTTATTCAACAGAGAACATTATAAAAACTCCCCAATAGATGAAATTCCCTTGGCAATATGTATGAAGGCATGTGAACAATGAGTCATAATAACAAGGTAAATAATGAGACATGCTCTACAAAAAATGTGTGGAATATGCAATGGTAAATTCATGAGTTTATTATTAAACAAAGATGTAGAAAAGATTTGCACCAAATAGGCTTGTCCTATAGGGAAGTCGAGCATAATCCTCAGAAGCATGTAGTTATTAGCCAAAGATGTGGCTGCCACAGCTCATTGTACAAAGTGCAATGTTTCCCTCAATGTAGAAGGAAATTCCACCATCTGACCTATAATCCAATCATTATCTCACATATTTGACAAGGTTGTAGTTGGGTTGTCTTGGATTATATTCAGCCACTACAGTCCTCCCTATATCTAAAAACTAGTTTGGTCTTGGTTGGATCCACTTCTAACCTGATCATGTCCAGTTCAAGAACATGAAAGTAAATATACATAAAAAGGCCTGGAAAGTTTGTATTTTCCTCAATCCACCATTTTGGGTGCACCTATGGAGTTGTGTGTGTTAATTGGAGAGAGATCAGGGATAGGAATGCAGAACTGTAGGGCTTTTGGCCGTATTTGGCTTAAAGTGGATGCAAAACAGAGCATGCACAATTCAGATTATATACAGAGGAAGCCTTGTCACCCCTAATGGTGCAAGCCTCATATATAGATGGATCTCCAACAAAATCTAGCATATGTAGAAACACATGTGATTGTCCAACTATCACAATAGCTCGAGTGGTCACTTGAAGGAAATTTATAAAAAATTACAATTACACTTACAAAGTGACATGTTGAATAACCTCCCCTCTTCAGCTCATCCTTCTCTTCTAATTGAGCCCTCAACACATTTTTCTCCACTCTGAGATTCTCCAGTGGAAACTGAAATGATATGTAAATAAGTTTGGTATCTTTAAAAATCAAATGATGGGCATAGAAGCACTAAAGCATGGGCAACAATAATGATGGTAACTTTTGGTTCACATGTATGATATGTATCATTATAACTTAGTAGCAAACCATCTTTGTGCTCACTTAGCATCAATAGAATGTCTGTCATGCCCATGGAAAGCTTCATACATGCATTCAACAAAAGGAGTCTTTGAAATTCAATGCAACTCGATCTTCACAAAGATGTACATGTATACATGTCCCTTTCCAGCATCAAGATAGAACTATAACACAAAGGGGTAAATATTAGTCTCCAATTCCAATAAAAATTGTCAATTACAATTGAAATTTTGTCTATAAGAGAATGTTCAGTGTATATCTTGCATAAATTTATTATAAATTTACAAGCTATAATGTATTGTATTTAATTATAAGTCTATATTTGGCATGTAAAACATTTCAACATGGACTACATTCTATATGTGTTTTTTGTCCTAGAAAAAAAAGAATATCATATGGGAATAACATGAAATTTTATCAAAAACACTAATGGAGACAAAATTAAAGATCAATGAATAAAAAACTAATTGTGTCCTCTCATAAACACATACTATAGCATGATGATTTCATGTTAGCTTAATGACACTAAATGACACCAAAATAAAATAACTTCATAGATGACAAAGGAAAAAGTGAAAATGTACCTAACTCTTAAATTATGGTTAAGTTTTAGTTAACTTGTATCTCTTAAGCATTCAAAAACTATTATCCTACTTTCATATGTTATCATCATGTGATGAGCTTAATAAACACTTATGTTTTGCTATAATATGTTATTTTGGTCATTCTTAGGTCATAAGAACAATATCATTCCAAATTATAAGAATAGGTGATCATGCATCATAGATGAAATGGCCATTAGACAAAACAAAAATGTGCCATGTAGTCATCATGAATTCAACAATATAGGAAATTAGATTTATTGACGACAGAATAATGATGTTAGAACTTAGAAGAGAGTGGAAAGATAAGTATGGGTACATTACGTGAAAAATGAAGATAAACTATGCTATTAAGTAGAGTTGATCAAAGTGTAAGTCTTATGTAGCATAAATATTTGGAGGTCTCCCGATCAAATCTAACTGTCAAACATGATATCCTTTGCATGTTGAGGGATCCACTCCATTTATATCTTTAATAATAACAACTAGTAGAATCAGTGTTAACCCAGACATTATCCCAGACAATAGAACTGTATGTGTCATCATATCCAAAGTAGGACACAACCATTCCTCAATAGGGCCAACATCGGTGTTGAACTGCCTTCAAGATTCGTCCATTGTCTTCAGGAAAAGTACCACCAACACTCTTCATTGACATCCTTGAAAACCAATATGAAATCATGTGGCAGATAGTCAAACCATGAAGACTATACGGAGAAGAACATCTCTTTTCTTTTTGTGTTTGAATAGATACCAAAGACGCAGAGTGCATGGCATAATACTTTTGAATGGGTGCACAAGTTAGTATTGATTCTCCTGCAGATCATGTGGCTTAACCCAGAAATCTCAGCATGGCACTATAATAGGTAGATCGAAAGGTTTCAATATATAATGCTTTAATCTATAGTTCCAATCAATATCCAAACTGCAACAACAATGTCATACATGGCAACTGATCTTCTTGATTTGTAATATAACAAGCCCAAATCTTGTAGCAAATTAAGGTGCTATGAATTCCCCATGCTATAACTAAAACATCATACAAGGCCGTGCATTGATCAAATAGTACATTTGTTGCAAGTTTTTTCCTGTAAGAGTAGGCAAAATAAGACAGAGGGTCATGCATTTCCCATAAAGTAGTACGTTCACATGAGAAACTTACTGCTGGCATAGACATACTTGAGTAATGTTGCAAACTTTCTGAGCAGACCCTTCACGATCTCTTGTTATCTGAAACCAACCATGATGTCGACCTTCTTTCCAAGGTTTGTATGACTTCCTTGAAGTATATTTCTCACCTTCGATGTTGCAGAGGACCTAGCGAGGTACTTAGAGTGTCAAATATAAATTTGAATAAAGATTGCTTAGTTAATGGAATTAATAGAAAACACATTACCACTTATGTTTATTTGGTTTAATCTTAGGTCACATGATTGTCATTGAAGTTTGGATTAATGGTTATCATGTAGCGAGGTTACCTCTTTGAATTTTAGTCGTACATATCCGATGAATATCCCACCTCTTCTCATGAATCCAAGAGAGGGTCCTTATCCCCTACCTCACTATTGCTTCCTACATGTGGGGGAAACAACCATTGCAAGTAGACAACATCATTTGTGATGTAGACATTATGTGGTGATAGATTTCAACCATAAGTACACATAAGTAGAGCAAAGATTTAATTTAGTATCATGTGGGCCTCTGGCCCACGTATGAGATATTAAACTGATAAGAACCGATACTAGCACTTAATCTTAGCCAAAAGTCCGAGAAAAGTATTAAGTAGAGCAAAGATGAAATACAGTTTTATGTAAAAAAATCATAAACAAGACAAAATGACAGAGTCCTTATTGTTGCATAAGGATTATGTATCAATGCTGAAAGAGCATCTACAAGTTCTCCCAAATTATGAGGAGGAATATTCGTAGCCATTCCAACCTGATCCATTGCAGTAAATAGGAAGAACGAGGAATAAACTTATCCAGACATTAAGTCGAAAAATATAGCACCATTATACAAGATAAAACTCATATTGCAATCCCTGAAGAGCCATTGAACAACAGTGTTGGAACATGTACATGTAAAAGAGATGGTTCTTTTTGTGAATTATCAAAATTGGGGACAAACCCAACCTGAAAGAAATTGTCAATATTGGCATAATAAACGAGTTTTCATCTTGATAGTTAGAAAATGGAATTCCTGATCGTCTATCACTACATTTGAGGTGTAGGAACCTATACATATTTGATAAGGAGAATAAGTCAATCACACATCATATTTTTTATATAAAGTAAGTTGTGGACGTAAATGAGTTGTCATTAAAGAAGGAGATGTTGGGATAGAAGGCTTGTAGAGTCAAAAACTGGGAAGATCTTAACCATAAATCGATCAGGATCAACTCTGAGATTGCCATATCAAAAAAGAAGTTGAGGTCGTTGTTGTAACATGAACCAACACAGGTGAATGGGGAGGGGGCAATGCAAAAATGCTTGTCACATTAAGCATTATTGAAGTTGAACTTGCAGGGATCTATTTGACCTAGCCTTGCTGATAGTAAGAATTTTAGAGAAGATGTTGTGGAAGCAGACTCCATGTTGACATGTATAAATGTTTAAGGTAACTTTTTTCATTGGGCCCTTAGGATCAAGATGATGATAGGGCCTACGAGGAAGGTGTGCCATGCTTGCAGAGAAAGAAATAGGGTGGCTAATACTCTATCTAAGGTTCACCTTAATAACATAAATGGGGTTTATAATTGTGAATTTTCCTAATGAGATCATTGAGCACTTAGTACTACCTTATATATTCAATAATGTATGAATCTTAGTACCCCCTTACAATACATAGATGCCTACATGAATACTCATTTCCCTTCCCCAAATTTCTGACATTGGGGAAGTTATTTTGATCATAATGGATACAGTAAGCAATTAACATTCCACTCATTACTTAACCTTTACTTATATATTTTGACTTTATCATAATGAGGGATATGTGAAGTTGACCGAGACTAAAAAGGATAGACTATGACTATGTCATATAGAGATCCAAAAATGATTGAAATTGGTTCTCATGTTCATATAAATTTCATTTTATTCATTATCAATATGCCACATTCCTTCCATCCTCATTGTTCTCACTTGAAGCTTCCACAGGCCTTATCATCTAGGCCATATGCATCTTTGTTATAGATACTCAGATTTTAGCATCAAATTAGGCATCATTATTATATAACTTGATCTATCATACATATTCATAAACTCATGTAAGGGGAAATGAGATAAACCATTTTCTATTATTTTAAAGTATCACTGATAATCTCTCTGAGTGAGGCATACCATTTAGTTGTTTTTGTCAAAAGTACCTACAGAGCTAAGACATATGACATTTACAA
The DNA here is from genome assembly GCA_963693085.1 of Alisma plantago-aquatica. Lineage (NCBI taxonomy): Eukaryota > Viridiplantae > Streptophyta > Magnoliopsida > Alismatales > Alismataceae > Alisma > Alisma plantago-aquatica. The sequence goes on from OY856413.1 coordinate 1,009,181,540, forward strand.
GTATACAAACCCTGTCATTTACAAGTATACAAGTATCAAATAACAAGCTTAAATGATATATTTTACTTGAAATTTACAAGTATGTTTCAAGATATAACTAATGACTCCCTGCCATTTACCCAAAATTGACTAGACATGATTAATCGACCAATTAGACTCTAATGGGGGACATCGAGCCAGATGATGAGTTAAATCTAAAGATTGTACTAGATCAATAAGCTCTATAACATATTTTATTTTTGTTTTCTTCTATTATATCAACTCACAAAAAGCTGGTAAGTAATGTAAAGCTTTCTAAAGATTTCCCTTCGGTTAATTTACCAAGACAGAATCACAAAATGGTGTGTGACTGAATTACCACTCAAGTAGTGGGAGGGGGCAGAAATCTCTCTCTTAATCCCAAAATTACCACTCAAGCCAATACACAACAATTAAGTGTGTTTACTTAATCATATATGTATACATTTGGAGACAAACACAATACATATAACACACACATGTTTCCAGATTATGTATACATTTGGAGTGACACTAATTGCAAACTTCTAATCAATTTATTCACCCAACTTATATTAAGAATGCAATTGGCGTTGACCACTATGCATCTAACCCTGTTCTCAGCCAACATGAGTTCTTTGTTGGACCCAATCTCTTAGATGTCCTTCTCCTCCATTTTGGCAACAACAATTGGGTCAAATTTCTGGAAAGCTTCTCTGTAGAAATATAGGTTGGCAAGTAGTTGACAAAATGAAACTTTTAAGAAACATAACAAATGAATGGGACAATGCATATGTAATACATAACATGTATTTCTCCCTATTCTGAATGATATCGGCCCAGTTGTGATCAATGAGTATTCCAGACAGAGAAAGCCTCTCAAAAAGCTCACTAGAAATTAAAATGAGTCTAAGTCAATTTATTTGCAAATTACAACCATTCATTATCTGTTTCATTAGAAGAAAAGAAACACTTTTTTGTGTTTAAACTCAGTACCTATCATCATGAATTGGGACCCCCCAACATTCATCGTGGAATGAAATATAATAACCATCTGCAGGCTTTAAAAAAGTTTCATTGGAAATGGTCTCAGAAATGGATGTATATACATAAAAGAAAACATCTGAATACTTTTTCCACTTAGGGGTGTCTAACAATATATTAGTTATTATCAGATATAGTCAAAATAGAGTGTATCTTACCACTGGACTTAGTAATCTAGCTACATCTCCTAACTTCACCACTTTCCACACCCTTGTCACTCCCATCATCCGTGTCAAAACCTTCATCATAACTATCACATATGGAAATTTTGTTTCCAGGGAACAAAGTCCCAAAGTCTTTTCTACCTCTACCAACTTGGTCATCACTACACCCTTTTCTTCCAAATGACCCCAACAGCCCATGCAGAGACTACGCAAAAGCCAGTTGCCAAATGCCTACTTTGAGAATCAGTAGGTCAGCAACTCAAAAAGCAAGAGATGAGAGAAAAATAGATCAACTTGGGAAAGAAATCAGAAACCCATGAGCGTTCATGGCATTCCATAGGGCCTATGAAAACTAGAAGAGTGATTCCAGTGACTAGTACCAATTTAGAAGTCTTGAAGGGCCTTATGCCAGCATAACCAAGATAGGTAAATAGAAGAATGGATCTCAAGGACCAATTTCTAAGCTCCAAATCAGATCTTGAATATAGTAAGATGAAACATTCATATATATCATGAAGTCATTAATCCATAGTAAGAACAAATCTCTTAAAAATAATGACTCTTGAAACCAAACTCAAAGCAACTATGCACAGTAGTTAGTACATGTAGCTAGCCAATAATAGATAAGTCAATATGAGAACATCCAGGAAAAAAGACAGAATCAACAACAACATAAAGATAGAATTAGAGAATTGATTTTCTTGACATGGATATCATGTAACAATATCAAAATAATTGAGGTCTCAAAATACTAAATGAGTCAAATCGAAAGATTAAGGTATGTGCATAATCATCTACCACAGTCATGAATGAGTCATTTACCAGTGCCGCCTGATTAAGGATCACAAGTATGCATGGATATTTTGTGTAGAATAGGAAGCAAAAAAAGGCATTCACATTCAGCAGTCTGAATGTATTGAAGCAGAATCCATGTACCTATCCCTCAAGGCATGCCTCTCGTAACTCTATTTAAAAAAAACCACAAATGCATAGATGATCCATCACAAATGCAAACATTGCTCAGATGTAAATCTCACAAACAAGATGCTCAAACATTGCTCATATCTCAACCATTCATAGTGAATGTATTGTACATAATACTAAGATTCTCCATAACAAATCAAAAGCATGTCAAAACAAAATAGGATTGTCATTTATCAACATTGTCTATGACAATGGACATAAAACAACATTACTTGGATCGCCATGTACTAATAAAAAATTGGATTAAAAAAAAACAACTATATATGTCATCTCTCTAGACAGTATCCAAGAATGCAATTATCTTTATACTTCATGTCCTACAGCAAATGGAAACAACCTTAGATTCTACTTTTGTTTTCAATTATGTAATATTATAAGCAATACTTTATGATCACCTTGGCAATATATGTGTTTTCGGCCATGTTATGACGTTGCCAACAACATCATCAATAGATTGATATTGCTCATAAGGTCTCACTAGAGGATCATTTCCCAACAAAGCAACCTCTACAAAAACACCAACAAATGATGTGCCTAATGTTGCACCTCCCACAATTTTCATGGGCTCAACCTCAGATACTCGACCGAATGCAATTCTAGCATCTGGATCTGTGAAACTCAGCAGATACACATCCTAGAAACAAAATATAATTTACATAACAAATTTATATAAACATAAAATGAAGAGCAATTTACACAAATACAAACATACTTGTCCCTTCTTAAATGATGAATGTCTTATTTCGACTGGAGTTTGCCTTGAAAAGTTTGTCTGCATAATTATTTTATTTTTGACATAAGACCAAAACAGTCAGCATGGAAAATAATTGATACCACACATCTTGTATAAAATGTATTCATACTTCGCAAGTGCCAACATGTTGTGCTTGACTATTTCCTGCTCTAGTTAAGGCAAGTAACTCCTCTAATTTTTGGTTTAATTCATCCTTTTGTTCTTGAAGTTTTGCATCAAATTCCAACCGTTGTTCTTCAAGCTTATCCTGGAAATGATTCCTTTGCGCTTCTTCAACTTCTCAGGATTTACGGTTCTTGCCCCAGATATCATAAGGTGATGGTCCAAGTCCATAACCACGAACATATCATGGTCTCTCTTCTCCCATAACATGCCTATAAATTTCATCTAAAGTAACATCAGGTTGTTTTCTTTGCAGCTCTTCTCCTACCTCAGAAATTTTTTCCTACATACAACAACTCATAGGAGATGAATTTTATACCAAATATATACCTCTTTCCCATTAGTATATGTAACATAATACTATAGGATAGGATGTGTTGTACCAAAATTTTGGCGGATTCAACATCAACTATGCTCCCATCTTTTTTACGATGAGTTTTCTCAAAAAATATTATGGGATCCACTTCTTTGCCTATTTCCTTCTCCATCTTTATCATTCAAACAAGGTTATTGTAAACATCAAATAAACGGATGTCATCAAATTGTCTAAATGGATCACAAAAATTACTAACTTACATCATATTTCAGACATGCAAATGACTTGGTTCCTATTGTGTGGCTAACCTTTTGAATTTTTTTGCTTGTCTTGTTAGTTATAGACTTCCTCTGTGAAAATTATTGTAGTATTGTGCATATTAATTAGTTGTGAGGTAATTTAAGTATCAATGAATAGGAAAAAAAATATTACCTTTCCTTTATTACTCCTCCAATAATCCACAAAAAATTTCCAATGAGACTTGTCCACGCGGGGAACAACTTGTTCAAGCTGTTGTTCATATGGACTATCTTCTAGGAAGTATAGTCTCCTTAACTCCCACTTGTGGTCCTTCCATTTCTTTCCTAGTCTCTTCATTGTCGACTCCTTTAGATCTGAATCCATTGAGAATTTACTCTACTGACATAAAGGATATCAATTAGAAGCTTCATTTAACCATTTAAAAATAAAATTTAATAATATACCTTCACAAAATTCCATATAGAATCTTTTTTATTTGCTGGAAATTGTCTCCAGTCCTCATAGTTTAGTGGACAAATATTGGGATCTCTTGCAATGGTTGTCAGAAAACTTGATAAGTGACATTGGTTTTCACCTACTGGTTGTCCAAATTGATTTTTCTCAATGGGAATTGGATCATCGGGCTTTCTTTTCCAGACTTTCAAACATTGTGTTCAGCCATGTGCTTGATGTTTTAGACCCAAGCATTCATTCATAAAGGATAATATATATGGAAAATTATATATCATTAAAGGCATCACTATGAATGCAATGATATGAATAAAATGATTACCTAGCCCATCAGAAGGTATTGTTGTAACATTCAATGACTCAACATGGTGATCAGAGATGTCATTTTGGTCCATGTTATCAGGAAATGCATTGCTATTTTGGTTATTGGGAGCTCTATTCTCTACACTTCTAGAATGAATAGACACGGAAGCATTGACATTAGGCACATGTGATAGCTGTGAATTTCTTAATCTTGTAACTTTATCACCACTTTCTTTGTTGTGCTGATTTTGGAACCTTGTTCCCATCTCCTTTTCACCTGTGCAAGTTTGAGAGGATTTCGAACCACTAACCATATTAGAGTCTTGGGGAGACGTGGCTGATTGGGTATTTTTTACAGAGCTAGCAATAATTTTATTGAATTTCTTTGCTCTATCATTTTGAATTTCAGCTGGAAGGGAAGCTAAATTTTTTTTGGAGCGATTTGAGGATGACAGGTTTAAATATTGCCAACAACCATGTCGAGTAATGCTACGTAAATGAGTCACCATACAAGAGTCATTGTTGTTGTTCTTATCATTCCTTGTGGCTGTCTTGTTATGGAAGTTGTCACTGTATTGTTCTCTCATCCTCAGTATATCAAGTCACATAAAAATGAAGACATTTAAAAAATATTGAACAACATAATAACAATTTTATATTAACATTTAAAACTGAAACACAGATATTTAATCAAATATAATTATAAACAATAGCAGAGATAAGGATAAATTTGATTAAGAAGAATGTCAGACATGCAAAATGTATACACCTAGCTAGAGTACAATGTGAGATAGGAAATTAAATAGATACATCGAGCCAAAAAAGGCTTATTTAAGTCAAATAATAATGACAAACTAAAAGAAACATTGGCTGCTATTTTGTAATCTTCTCATTCAAAATTGTCATCATCATCACTTTGAGATACACTTTCATCATCCTGCTGAATTTGGGATTGGTCTTTTTCAATTGTTGAACTATCAACAGTGATTCCTTCCATATCCAATCTAACTATGTCACAATCAGTATCTTCATCCTCTGATGTCATTGATGCCCCATCTCTAGTTTCACCTTGCACATAAGCTTCGACGTTCTCAATACAAGATTGTTCTTCCATGTTGAACATATCTTGTAGGGCAATCTTTACAACAAAATGCCACCCTTTTGCAGTGACATCTTCTACATAAAATACTTGTCCAACTTGAGATGCCACTACAAACGGTTCTCCTATAGTTTGAAGTCATCTCAAATTAACAAGAGTCAACCCATGTTCATCATGATTGATTCCCCTCTTTGAGTAGATGTCCACCCAATCATAGTTAAATAATGTCACCTTAAAGTGTTCATAATAATTGAGCACAATAACATCCTTCAAAACACCATAGTAGGTAACATATCTAGTAATTGGATTGTGGTAAGTGGTTTTAGAATAACAATCAGTCTTAGCTACGAGAAAGACTCCACTATTTTGTGTTGTTCGATTTGCATCTTTTGCCTTGGTATGAAATTTGTGACCATTGACAACATAGCCCTTGTACTTAATGGCCAGTTGATGTGGACCTTGAGAAAGAAACTTGATTTTATCATCCACCATCTCTGTTCTTAGGAGTGTCTCAATCTAACAAAAGAAAAGTTTGTTAGACTTTATGCATGAAGCATAACAAATTTAATTAGCGCAACTAAACTTACATGTTCCTTAAACCATCCATCAAATAAGTTACTATGTATTCTATGAACCTCCTTTAAGGACTTCTGAGGATGTTTTTGCCTAATGATATCATAGTACTTCCTGAATACAAAATATGTGCAATATGTCATTGAAATATGTTATAGCATTTTATTAATAGAAGACAATTGTCACTAACTTACTTAATGTAGGGTTCAATTGCTTCACAATTGAATAGTACATGCTTATGGGCTTGTTGCAATGTATGTTCATCCAAGACACATGTTACCATTTTACCAACACCACGGCCTACTATCGAGAAAATAGACCAATCATCACTGTCATGTATTGGCTCATTTTCCAAATTTGCTTCGTCAGTATCCTTTATATTTGGCCGATTTAATTTTGTTTCAACTCCATCCAAGTATCTTGAACAAAAAAGTTAGACACTCTTTGGCTATATATCCTTCTTCTATTGATCCTTTTGGATATCTTTTATTATGAACATATCCTTTTAGGGTCATCAGATACCTGATAACAAAGTTGAGGAAAATATTATGACAACTTACATTCCAATAGGTAAAGTCATCATGACGTATGAAAAGTTACCTTTCAACTGGATACATCCAACGATACTGAATAGGTTCGGCTATCTTAGCTTCATAAGCGAGATGGACTGATAGATGCACCATTATGTCAAAAACACATGGAGGGAATATCTTCTCCATCTCACAAAGTGTCACATCTATTGCATTTTCCAATGCAGCAAAATCATTTGGATCTATGACTTTAGTGCACAACCTTTGAAAATAGTGACAAAGATTAATACTACATGACTTAGCATTCTTACTGGGCAAGGACACAGTGACAACTAATGGCAGAAGTTGTTGCATCAACACGTAATAATTGTGATTTTTCATTGGTAGCATCTTCTGATCATCTAGTCGTGCACATCTAGATATATTAAACACATACCCGTCTGGAACTTTGATAGATTTTAGGAGGTTGCAAAATAATATTTTTTTCATCTTTTCTCATTGTATAGCAAGCTGGAGGTAGAATGATATATTTACCAACAAATTTTGGATGAAGCAGAAATATGATTCCCATATCCTCATAATCCTTCCTCGCATTCAAGTTGTCCTTAATTTTATCCTTCAAACCTAGCAATGTTCCAACAATACTCTCACATATATTCTTCTCAATGTGCATGACATCGAGATTGTGCCTTACAATGTTAGATTTCCAATATGGTAGCTCAAAAAATATGTTTTTCCTTTCCCAATTGTGTGTTGAATCTTTACCTCTTGGCCTTTTATTACCAATTACAGTTCTTCCATCCTCCAATTGTGACAAGATTTGAGCTCCAGAAGGAGGTTTAGGAGCACACCTAAATTCTTGCTCACTGTCAAATGTTTTTGCTTCTTTTCGGAATCTGTGTCTAGTTGGCAAAAACCTACGGTGTCCTCTGTAGCAAACTTTACGGCTATGTGGCAACCAATGTGAGACAATATCTTTATTACAATAAGGACATGCTTTGTAGCCTTTAGTACTCCAACCAGATAGATGTGCATATCTTGGAAAATCACTAATAGTCTGTAATGAAGAGGCACGCATCAGAAAGAATTCCTTGGTTCCAGCGTCATATGTATGTACACCAGTATCCCATAGTTCTTTCAACTCATCAATCAATGGACACAAGTATACATCTATATTTTCGGGTGAAGTTGGTCCAGGAATGAGTAGGGACAACATAAAATATGGTTGCTTCATGCACAACCAAGGAGGTAAATTATATGGAATAATCACAACAGGCCATGTACTGTAAGAAGTACTCGTTGTCCCAAAAGGATTAAATCCGTCAGTTGCAAGTCCCAATTAAATGTTTCTAGCGTCTGCAATAAATTTTGGATGCATCACATCAAATGTTTTCCATGTAGGTGAATCTACTAGGTGTTTTAACTTGTCATCTTTTTCATATTCTTCTGCATGCCACCTCATTAAGGGAGAGTTTTTTTATGACATGAACAATCGCATTAGGTGTGGTATAAGTGGAAAGTGTCTGAGTACTTTGACAAGTATTCTTTTGGCTTTTTTTGTAAGCTCGTCATCATCATCTGGGATTGTAATCATTTTCTATCTTGATGCTCCACATGTATCACAGACATCTTTATCAGCAAAATCCTTCCAAAACAACATGCAACCATTTGGACAAACATGAATCTTCACATAATCTAAGTCCAACCTCGTAATCATCTTTTTTAGCTCATAAAATGAATTAGGTAACTATTCTCCTTCTGGTAGAATCTTCTTAAAGAACGTAAGAAACATAGATGATGCTTTCTTACTCAAGCCATTAAGACAAACCAAGTGATAGAATTCTAGGATGTAAGCAAGTTTGCTATATTTCTTACACCCTGGATATAATTCTGTCTCAGAATTCTTTAACAAGATATAAAATTTGTCAACATTAAAATTTTGATCACTAGAGGCTCAACTCCTTCCATATTTCCGTCTTCACTGAGACTCGGAAAAGCATCATGCAACATATCTTGTAAATTTTCAACATTCAGGAAAACTCCTTGATCAGTAGGAGCATCCATTTGAACATTGACATCTTCACCATGAAAAGACCAAGAAATATAGCTTGGTAAGAATCCATGCCACAATAGATGGCTCAATGCAGTCTTTCTGGTGACTTGGTATACATTAGCACACTTTCTACACGGGCATACAATCTTGTCTCCAATCGATGAATGATCAAAAGAGAAATCCAAAAATTTTGATACTCCACATAAGTATTTACTACTCGTCCGGTCATCCTCTTCTATCCAAGACTTATCCATTCTATAAAAAGAGTAAAACATATAACATATATGAGTAAGTATGTCATATCAAAAAAGACTATATAATATGAGAAAATACTAGTGTAATCATGCAAATGAAGTTCACGTGAGCCTATCCGACTAGGCGGGCACCCAAGAATTTTTTGAAATACTTATAATAAGGATAAAAGAACATAGTTATAATAAGGATAAAAGAACATTTATAATAAAATTTATCAATAATTTGTAACATAATTGGATATGCATATTTCTTTTTGTTATTGGGTTTCGAATGTGTCATTAGATAGGATGGATTTGTGAATTTGGAACATTCATGGGAACACACACTTCAGTTATAAGCATTCATGTATCAACTTTTAGTTCCATTCATTAATCTCTTTTTACATCCACACACATGGGTGTACCCCTAAATAGTAACTAAACAAAGGGGTTGATGTACCCCTAAACATGTGCATAATTAAAATAACTATTAATACAGACAAGTCTAGATAGATAGACAACTAAATACTACACCAACATGGTCCCACATCAGTAACTTCAAGGCCTTTTCATTGTGGCGATCTTCTCCTGAAGTTCTAGAAAAGAAAGTAGCTATGAGGATTGATTACTTTAAGACAAAAAGTGTAAACACAAATTTTTTGTCAGGACAATTATATTTGTTAATTGAACCTACCACGGTCTTTTTGATGATTGTGATATGTCGCAGAGCTCCTCACTATATTTATACAAATCTGAACTGAGAGGTGCCTCATCATCATATTTGTCTGAGCTGGTTTGCTCCATCATGCGCTCATACCATTGTAGATGATCGGAGGTCTCCTTGTTCATGTTGGTTATCCAAACTTTGATGGTATTATGGACAACTGGATGGAGAAAAAGCTTATCGCTACGACCCACTTGCATCTTTCTAATCCAATCACTCCAACCGGATTTTGATATAAGATTTCCCGCCAAATCATACTCAACCTCGATAACATGTGAAGAATTGCCAAAATTTAGGGTCACTTCACTAGGCATGTAGTGTCTTCCATTTAGAAAATGCCAATTTTTGGGTATCGTTAGTTGGTTTAAGGAACGGTCATCTAGGATGATGTCCAATTGTTGTTCTTCAGGGAACAATAACATTGGCATAGAGGCTCAGTTCATAGTGACTATTGTGGGTGGACAGATACTGCAAAATATTAGTACTAACAATTGTAAGTACATATAATGATGTTATATATTTTCAAAAAAAGTAGTATAACATCAGTTAACCTTTTATTTCTTGTAATAACCAACTTTATTGTGGTGGACATGATATCTTGAAAAGAAATCTAAGAGAGGAGATGTGATAAAGTGGTTTTCCTTTTTCCTTTATTACCTTGATTTCTTCACTTTAATCTAATTCAAAACCCTAACTCTCCTAAAGAATGCTTGATCACTCAAAGATTGGAATCTTGAGCTCAAACTTTACCAACATATGGGGTACGCTATGGTGAAGCTATGGTCCAAATTTCATGTCATTTGGACATTCCTAGCTCCCTCTACGATTTTAACAAGATTTGACTAAGGTTTACCTAATATTTGTCACGATTCAAATCATTTAACCTAAAGTTTGCTATTTTGATCTTTAGTCACATGGAGCTGACATCAGCAATCCGCGGTCCTTCCCTCATGAGCTATCTGGACCATAAGATGGCACGGCCACGGATCCAGGGCGGATCAGACGGCCCTCCGATTATCCCCTACCTTCGATCACCCCGCGAGAACGTGGCTACAACCACCCCGCGCAAGGGCAACCCACTCCCCGCCACTCCACGCCACCTCACACAAATCTGATCGAGGCAAACATCTCTCCTCATCACCATGAACACGACGAGCACCCACACGACCCGCGAAATTGACCAGACCAGCCTCCACGACCACATCGATGAGGGCCCTCTCCAAACCCAACTGATTTAGATTGGGCATTTGCGAATCACTTGCCCCCACTCTTATATAAGCACAATAAAAGCTTCTTCGACACCCCTTTGTTTCACCTCACCCTCCAATTCACCCAAAGCAAGCCCAGAGGGCTCCGCCTTCAAACTCACCTCCTTCTTTTCACTCTATCGCTGTCGAGCTGCTGGTCTAGGCACCTCCCGGCCTGCTCATCCCAAATTGGTTCTCCACAGAGCCTGAGGGACCTCAAGTCACCTCAACGACACCTCAAAACCAAGCTTCATCACCTGCTGCTCCCGCTATCTCCTCCATCCGCCGCGAGCTGTGCAGCTCATCGTTTTTCTAGCCGACCCGGCGATTCAGGAGGAGCCACGATCTTAGACTTGGCCGTCCAGCTACGGAAGGACCTCGCGAAGCTAACCCGATTATCACCCACACACAAGGAGGAGCACAGCCTTCACACAAGCTCGCCGGAGTTGGACCTGGCAACCTGCGTTGCAGCGCAGAGAAAGAAGAGAGGGGCCCCGCTCGAGCTTAGTTGGACCAATCACGCGAGTCCACGTCAATCCAAGTGGATGAACCACAGTCTGCCAAGTAAGCAACCTTTGACCCACCATAGTCATCTTAAACTTATGCGCGTGAGATCTCGACCGTTGGATCTGAACATCCAACGGTCCACACTTTTTCTATTTTCATTTATCAACTCAAAAATTCAGTTTAGGACCTAATCTTGAGAAATTCGTTAAAAATAGTAGAAGTGTCAGAAAAATACGAATGAATACTCCATTTTGATCAGAAAAATGCAAGGATCATGAATCTGGCATCTTTGGACCCTACATCTGATCCGAATAATTACTCATGTTTATTTTTTCTATATCTTGTTAATTATTTGGAAAAATACTCGAACCTGTTTAAATCACCAAAAACATGTGATCATCATCTTTTTGCATCTATATTATTACGGAATGATCATATCCTTTTATTATGGCTCAATTATCAATAAAACCTATTTATCACTCCTTTCCCTATCTTGATCTACCAAAATGTGCATAATTAATTAATATGATCTATAGACCATGATTCTGACTTTATGAACCTACTCTGATGTGACAATAATAATCTTGGACTCAAACCCATACTATAAGATTCGTACTCAACTCTCATGACTCCAAAGCTATAAAAGGGCCTTTTATATACTCTTTAGAATAATGGTGATTTGAACAATATATCTAATAAATACCAAATCTCCAATAATTTCAGGAAATCAAAGGTACCAGTGAGGAGCATCTCTGGACTCCCCACTTCTGAATAGGAGGTATGCCATTACCCTCATTTGGCTCATACTAGTGAATGGTTGTATTGTACTTATAAAAGACTTGGCATATGATAATGTTTGAAATAGATATCAATGTATGATTGATTTTGAATGATATTTTGTATAAGTTATGTTACCACACCTGAACATAAAATGCTTGTTCCATTATATTATAGCACTATATCTATTTGGTAAGCATAGTGCTTGAGGGTGATCTATCTCTTTGGTAAGAAGATCACCATATGAAATGATCTATCTCTTTGGTAAGCAGATCATGAGGCCATAAAGCATCTATCCCATTGGTAGGCAGATGCATGAGTATACAATGGAAAAATAAACCTAAAACATGTCTTTGAATTTCTATTCAAACATCTTGGTTCATGAATATGTCTGATTTTACTATACTTTGCTAAAGTCCTAGTTTTAATACTCCTGCCATGTCTCTTATGTTATGTTTTGCCAAGATATGATGAGTGGTATATTTGAAGACATGTAGGCGTACTCAGTACAATATATTTATATATTGTGCTGACGTGTACACATTGCAAATGTTTTTCTTTAGGTACCTTCTGCTTATGATGCTTACGATAAAAGGAAGATGGTGTTGCTACCCTATATGCTGGCTCACAAAAATCATATCTATCATGGGGATGCTAAAGCTAAATGGGACTCTTAGATTATGTTCTTTTCTTCTGTAATTAGTTTCTCATGTATTAAGTTTCTTCTGTAGCACTCCTATGCCTTCGGGCCCCTATGTAATGAACAATTTGGTTTATGTATGGAAGCTTTTTATTCAGTGCATTTATATATTCATGTGTTTGATCCACTCAGGGGCGTGCAACTTTAACTCTATTGTACACCTTATGTTGGCGCCTGAGGTGTACAGCGGAGTTAGGTTGTTAACCCGTGACAGATGGTATCAGAGCAGGCACATGAATCAATATAGGTGTATCAAATAATTAGTAACCTTACCTAGAACTAGGGTAACCCACATTTAGCAGTAAATGGCTTAGGTGTCTAGAAGGGTACCTTGTGGAAGGTTCTGACATAATCACTCTCCCCATCTGTTTTCACAGTGCGAGGGTTCCCGCCGCAAGCTATCTGCCTGGCTAACGCAATTATTATTAAAGTGGGCACCCTTACCTTAGAAAAATATTTCCTCTCATCTTTTCTCAATTAAGGACTACCCCCAACCAACCTATTTAGTGAATAATATACACTAGGCTTCTCATATACTTTCTCTCTCATGACCATGATCAATGATATACTCTCTCTATTATGTGGGTAGATTAGGAGAAAGGGGAACAACTAAAAGACATGAAAAATTGGAAAAATAGATGCCATGATTGCTAAATCTTTATTGGTTGCATTATTATCTATCTCAAATAAATCTCTAAACTATCTTTTATACAAACTTGCAGATGCCTCCAAAAACTAGGTCCAAGAGAACTAGATCTAGTGATGGCTCTGGTGATGAATCTCAATCACGCCCTAGTAAGACCAAGGTTGTAGGCAATTAGGAAGAACAAAAGAAGGTGATGTTGGAATGCATGCATGCCCTAGCCCTAAAAGAAACCAGCAATAGTGCCTCATCCTCTAGGACCAACCATGAAACTACCATTAGTGACTTCCTTAAACTCAAACCCGAAACCTTTCATGGAGAAGACTTAGGTGAAGTCCTAGATAAAGCTGATGCATGGATCCTATCTGTTGAAAATGCCTTTAGAGCCCTTAAGTGTCCTGAGGAAGATAAGGTCACCTTTGCTACCTACCAACTTAGGGGGTACGCAAAGTTGTGGTGGGAAAACTATTACCATACACGAGCACTTCCATATGCCCCCATAGGTTGGGAGGAGTTTAAGGGGATCTTTACCAACCGTTTCATGCCCATATCTACTAGGAAGGAGAAGAAGAAACAGTTCAATAACCTGACCCAAGGAAACCTATCTGTTGCTGACTATGTTAGGGCCTTTAGACTCCTAGAGCGTCATGCTTGCAACATTGACGAAGATGAAAAGATTGAACACTTCATAGATGGCCTTAACCAAGAAATCAAAGTTCACCTTTGTACCTCCACCCATCCTACCTTTGAAGCTGCCATCAACAATGCCCTTACCCAAGAAAGAACCTTAGGGAAGAGCAAAACACCAAGCTTGGGATACCTAGGTCTAACCGATGCATCCGTCACCAAGGGCAAGGTGAAGGAGAATGATAAGAAGAAGCCTAACAGCTATGGCATGGGAAGAGGAGGAGGAAATCACCATAGGGGTCCATCATACCGAGGAGGACCACACCGGGGAGGCCGAGGTCGAGTTGGATCATACCGGGGATCATCTTCAGACCCCAACCGTTGCAGAAACTGTGGAGGAGTACATGCTGGAAAATGCAAGTTTGAGAAACTTGTATGTTACTACTGCAAGAATGAAGGGCATATGAGGTACAATTGCCCAAATTTGGTCCAGGGGGCACCTCAGAATCGTCCTACCCCATTACCTCAACCTTGAGCTCCACCTGCCCAGCCAGCTGTCCCTATAGCTCAGGCTCAGCCAGAACATCTTCAGGGCCGAGTCTTTGCAATTGATGTAGAGGAAGCTAAGTCCAATGAAAACCGTTTGATTGAAGGTAATAATGTTAATAATTCTTTATTATAATAAATCTTTGAAAATTCATGATCTTGTACAAAATCATAATGTAGGTATGCTATGTCTCCAAGATCATCCTGTTGTAGCCCTATTCGATTTAGGATCAACACATACCTTCATATATAGAAATCTTGCTTCCATGTTCAAGTTAGGGATCAATGATCTGGGTTATATCTTGGATGTGACAACTCCCAGTGGCAAAATTTATACTTCTCTTCAGAAAACCAAAACCTTGCCTTTTTCTTTTGGTGGCCATAAATTTCAATATGCTTTCATTCTTCTTGATATGGAAGATTTTGATCTAATTTGGGGATGGATTGGCTCTTTTCCAACTTTGTTATGCTTGATTGCCGAGGCAAGAAAGTAGTCTTTTGTGCACCCAATTCTAAACCTTTGACTATTTCTGGGAGAAAAGAAAAAAACCGAAATATGATTATTTCTTCTCTTAAAGCCGAAACTTTGATAGACAAAGGATGTAGAGCCTATCTTGCTGTTGTATCCATGCCTGATCCTAAGGTGAGACCTATAGAGAGCTCGGATGTGGTGAGAGATTATCCGGACGTTTTTTCTGAGGAGCTTCCAGGGCTGCCTCCAGATCGTGAGATTGAGTTCTCAATTGAGTTAGCACCGGGCACCACACCAGTCTCTAAGGCACCTTATAGGATGGCACCTACTGAGCTTGCAGAGCTCAAGAAACAACTAGAGGAACTTCTTGATAAAGGCTTCATCCGTCCTAGTACTTCTCCTTGGGGTGCTCCTGTCCTTTTTGTTAAAAACAAAGATGGGTCAATGCGAATGTGTATTTATTATCGCATGATCAACCAAGCCACCATTAAAAATAAATATCCCCTACCAAGAATTAATGACTTGTTTGACCAGCTTCGTACTGCCACTGTGTTCTCCAAGATTGACCTTAGATCAGGTTATCATCAATTACGAGTAAAAGATTGTGATATTCCAAAGACAGCTTTCAGGACTAGATATGGACATTATGAATTCGTGGTGATGCCATTTGGCTTGACTAATGCTCCTGGAGTGTTTATGAATCTGATGAATACTGTTTTCCAGCCATTCCTTGACAGCTTTGTTGTGGTCTTCATTGATGATATTCTTGTATATTCAAATTCTGTTGATCAACATCGTGAACACCTCCAGAATGTCCTTGATGTTTTGATAGCCCAGAAATTGTATGCTAAATTATCTAAGTGTGAGTTTTGGATTTACCAAGTTATGTTTCTTGGCCATGTCATCTCGGGTGGGAAAATTTCGGTTGACCCTGCCAAAGTTCTAGTTGTCCTTGATGGGAAGGTCCCTACCAATGCTTTTGAAATTCATAATTTCCTTGGCCTAGCAGGCTATTACCGTCGTTTCATCCTTAATTTCAGTAAAATAGCCCTACCCATGACTAAACTTACCAGAAAAGATGTCAAATTTGTTTGGACTCCTGAGGGTGAGGCTAGTTTCCAAGAATTGAAATCTCTCTTGACTTCTGCTCCTGTTTTGACCCTACCTTCTGGGAATGATGGCTTTGTAATATATTCTGATGCTTCTAAAATGGGTCTGGGTTGTGTCCTTATGCAAGATGGTAAAGTTTTTGCCTATGCCTCTAGACAATTGAAACCTAATGAGGTCAATTATCCAACTCACGATTTGGAACTAGCTGCCATTGTCTATGCTCTCAAAATCTAGAGGCATTATCTATATGGTGCTACTTTTGATATATTCACGGACCACAAAAGTCTCAAATACCTCTTGACTCATAAGGACCTCAATCTTCGACATAGGAGATGGTTGGAGTATCTCAAAGATTATGATTTCATGATTGCATATCATCCAGGCAAAGCCAATGTTGTAGCTGACGCTCTTAGTCGTAAGAAGTCGATTTGTGCATCAATGCATCTGGAACCTTCATCTTCTGGGTCATCTCAAGCAGAATCTAGCTCTATTATTTTGGCGAATATCAATATTATTCCTAGTCTTCTTTCTGAACTCTTGACATCCCAAAAGAACAGCCCTAGCTTGGAGGAAATGACAGCTCTCATGGCTAAGCCCCAGACACATCTATCTGTTGGTATGGATGGTGGATTAAGGTACAAGCATAGGATGTGGGTACCTGAAGAGTCAGATATTAAGAAGCGTATCCTGCAAGAGGCACATGGATCTAAGTATTCCATACATCCTGGATCTACTCAGATGTATAAGGACCTGCAGAGACACTTTTGGTGGAGAGGTATGAAGAATGATATAGCAGAATTTATCTCTAAGTGTCTCACTTGCCAGCAAATTAAGGCCGAGCACCAACGTCCCGGTGGTCTATTGCAACCCTTACCAATTCCCGAGTGGAAATGGGAAAATATCACCATGGATTTCATGGTGGGACTACCCAGGACCAGGAAGGGTCATGATGTGGTTTGGGTCATAGTAGATCGGTTGACCAAGTCTGCACATTTCTTACCAATGCGGACTACGACCAAGGTTCCTGAGCTTGCTGAGTTGTATAGAAAGGAGATTTTATGGCTGCATGGAGTACCGGTTTCTATAGTTTCAAATCGAGATTCAAAGTTCACATCACATTTATGGAAGCAGGTGCAGAATGAGCTGGGTACACAGTTGAATTTCAACACTGCATATCATCCCCAAACTGATGGCCAGTCAGAATGTACTATCCAAATCTTGGAGGATCTTCTTAAAGCATGTGTTTTAGATTGGGGAGGATCTTGGGATTACTACCTTCCATTAGCAGAGTTCTCTTACAACAATAGCTATCAATCTAGTATTGATATGCCACCCAATGAAGCTCTCTATGGTAGGCCATGTAGATCCCCTCTCCATTGGGATGAAGTCGGAGAAAGGAAGATGCTAAAGTCTGAGGAGTTACAATTATATGTTGATAAGGTTTCCTTGATCAAGCAAAGGTTGAAACGGGCCCAGGATCGTCAGAAGTCATATGCAGATGCACACATGTCTGAAAAACAATTTAATGATGGTGACTATGTATTCTTAAAGATTAGACCCATCCGTGCCATAGCAAACAACAAAGGGAAGCTTAGTCCGAGATATGTGGGTCCTTTTGAAGTTCTGGAGCGCATTGGTGAATGTGCTTATCGGCTTGCTCTTCCTCCGCAGTATAACATGATGCACAATGTCTTTCATGTCTCCAACTTGAAGTAGTATGTGGAGGATGATAGTCATTTTCTGAATCACGAGCCGCTTGAGTTGCGGGAGAATCTCTCTTATCAAGAACAACCTACAAAGATTCTCGACTCTAGGGTCAAGGAGCTCAGGAACAAGCAGATCCTGATGGTGAAGGTACAGTGGAACCATCACGGTGTAGAAGATCCTACCTGGGATCTACGAGCAGATATGGAGCAACATTTTCCTCACCTCTTTCATCCATTTTAATTTTGAGGACAAAATTTCTTTTAAGGTTAGTAGGATGTGATAAAGTGGTTTTCCTTTTTCCTTTATTACCTTGATTTTTTCACTTTAATCTAATTCAAAACCCTAACTCTCCTAAAGAATGATTGATCACTCAAAGATTGGAATCTCGAGCTCAAACTTTACCAACATATGGGGTACGCTATGGTGAAGCTATGGTCCAAATTTCATGTCATTTGGACATTCCTAGCTCCCTCTACAATTTTTACAAGATTTGACTAAGGTTTACCTAATATTTGTCACGATTTAAATCATTTAACCTAAAGTTTGCTTTTTTTATCTTTAGTCACGCGGCGCTGACGTTAGCAATCTGCAGTCCTTCCCTCGTGAGCTATCTGGACCATAGGATGACACGACCACGGATCCAGGGCGGATCGAACGGCCCTCCGATCATCCCCTACCTCCAATCACCCCGCCAGAACATGGCCACAGCCACCCTGCGCAAGGGCAACCCACTCCCCGCCACTCCATGCCACCTCGCACAAATCTGACCGAGGCAAACATCTCTCCTTGTCGCCATGAACACGACGAGCACCCACACGGCCCACGAAATTGACCAGACCAGCCTCCACGACCACATCGACGAGGGCCCTCTCCAAACCCAACTAATTTCGAATGGGCATTTACGAATCACTTGCCCCCACTCCTATATAAGCACACTAACAGCTTCTTCGACACCCCTTTGCTTCACCTCACCCTCCAATTCACCCAAAGCAAGCCCAGAGGGCTCCGCCTTCAATCTCACCTCCTTCTTTTCACTCTACCGCTGTCGAGCTGTTGGGCTAGGCACCTCCCGGCCTGCTCATCCCAATTTGGTTCTCCACAGAGCCTGAGGGACCTCAAGTCACCTCGACGACACCTCAAAACCAAGCTTCATCACCTGCTGCTCCCGCTATCTACTCCATCCACTGCGAGTTGTGCAGCTCGTCGGTTTTCTAGCCGACCCGGCGATTCAGGAGGAGTCACGATCTGAGACTTGGCCGTCCAGCTGCGGAAGTACCTCGCGAAGCTAACCCAATCATCACCTGCACACAAGGAGGAGCACAGCCATCACACAAGCTTGCCAGAGTTGGACCTGGCAACATGTGTTGTAGTGTAGAGAAAGAAGAGAGGGACCCCGCTCGAGCTTAGTTGGACCAATCACGCGAGTCCACGTCAATCCAAGTGGACGAACCACAATCCGCCAAGTAAGCAGCCTTTGACCCACCACAGTCATCTTAAACGTATGCGTGCGTGATCTCGACCGTTGGATCTGAACATCCAACGGTCCACACTTTTTCTATTTTCATTTATCAACTCGAAAATTCAGTTTAGGACCTAATCTTGAGAAATTCGTTAAAAATAGTAGAAGTGTCAGAAAAATATGAATGAATACTCCATTTTGATCAGAAAAATGCAAGGATCATGAATCTGGCATCTTTGGACCCTACATCTGACCCGAATAATTACTCATGTTTATTTTGTCTATATCTTGTTTAATTATTTGGAAAAATACTCGAACCTGTTTAAATCACCAAAAACATGTGATCATCATATTTTTGCATCTATATTATTACGGAATGATCAGATCCTTTTATTATGTCTCAATTATCAATAAAACCTATTTATCACTCCTTTCCCTATCTTGATCTACCAAAATGTGCATAATTAATTAATATGATCTATAGACCATGATTCTGACTTTATGAACCTACTCTGATGTGACAATAATAATCTTGGACTCAAACCCATACTCTAAGATTCGTACTCAACTCTCATGACTCCAAAGCTATAAAAGGGCCTTTTATATACTCTTTAGAATAATGGTGATTTGAACAATATATCTAATAAATACCAAATCTCCAATAATTTCAGGAAATCAAAGGTATCAGTGAGGAGCATCTCTGGACTCCCCACTTCTGAATAGAAGGTACACCATTACCCTCATTTGGCTCATACTAGTGAATGGTTGTATTGTACTTATAAAAGACTTGGCATATGATAATGTTTGAAATAGATATCAATGTATGATTGATTTTGAATGATATTTTGTATAAGGTATGTTACCACACCTGAACATAAAATGCTTGTTTCATTATATTATAGAACTATATATATCTCTTTAGTAAGCATAGTGCTTGAGGGTGATCTATATCTTTGGTAAGCAGATCACCATATGAAATGATCTATCTCTTTGGTAAGCAGATCATGAGGCCATAAAGCATCTATCCCATTGGTATGCAAATGGATGAGTATATAATGGAAAAATAAACCTAAAACATGTCTTTGAATTTCTATTCAAACATCTTGGTTCATGAATATGTTTGATTTTACTATACTTTGCTAAAGTCCTAGTTTTAATACTCCTGCCATGTCTCTTATGTTTTGTTTTGCCAAGATATGATGAGTGGTATATTTGAAGACACATAGGCATACTCAGTACAATATATTTATATATTGTGCTGACATGTACCCATTGCAAATGTTTTTCTTTAGGTACCTTCTTCTTATGATGCTTATGATGAAAGGAAGATGATGTTGCTACCCTATATGCTGGCTCACAAAAATCAGATCTATCATGGGGATGCTAAAGCTAAATGGGACTCTTAGATTATGTTATTTTCTTCTGTAATTAGTTTCTCATGTATTAAGTTTCTTCTGTAGCACTCCTATGCCTTCGGGCCCCTATGTAATGAACAATTTGGTTTATGTATGGAAGATTTTTATTTGGTGCATTTATATATTCATGTGTTTGATCCACTCAGGGACGGGAAACTTTAACTCTATTGTACACCTTATGTTGGCGCCTGAGGTGAACAAAAAAGTTAGGTTGTTAACCCGTGACAGGAGATCATGTCCTATATCTTTGCAATTGGTCCAATGTTCACTAATCCTTCTTTGAGAATTTCACGGAAGTAACTAGTATTTTATATAATTTTATGTAGCTTGGTATTTCATACCATGAGGTGACACTTATTAACTATTTTTTGAATCAACACTCGTATTTTAGATTATCAAAGAGGTTACTGGTGTCTGGCTTATTTTGTACATGTGTGAGACCTATTTAATTTGGAGTATCCATGCACTACTACAGAAGGTGTGAGACCTATTTAAAGAGGTCACTGGTGTCTTTCCAAATTTTTACTATAGTCTTGTACTTATGTGTTTATCAAAACACTACTATAAGATATCTTATCATCCTATTATTTTGATAGTACCTTAAATTTTATGACAAGAAGGATTCATCTAAAAATTGTAAATTTTCTAAATGAGTTATGTGAGGTTATTATTCTTTGACCTATATGTAAATGGGATAGATGTCTACCTCTTTAGTTTTATGAGTACATGACACTATGTTTGAAATACTTTTTATAAGGATAAAAGAACATACTTATAATAAGGACCCAGGCACATTCTAATCATTTTGACCTAAATCAGAAAATGAACAGGAGTATGGGTCCTATCTACTAGTATCAAAGGAGAATTCATAAACCTCAAAACCACCAACATGGTTTCCAAACCTACAACCTCATCTTCTACAAGCTCACCTTCTACAAACCTTTAGAACATATACAGCCAGAAAGTATCAATGACTGCACGTATCAATGACTACAAAGTCTATCATGCAGCTTTCTTGGAACATGAAAGAGAAACATGTTCAGTTGTATTGGCCCAAGTGGAAAGCAAACCCTATTAGTGATAGGTCTAAATCTAACTCACAACCACTATTTGGCAAAGGAGAGAAGCCCATCAATGCCTAGTACGACTCTGTGCACTACCACTTTGTGCATAGATAAATTGGTTGTACACTAAACTTTGTGCACAGCTTAGACCAAATAGCTACCAAACTACATCTAATAGTAGCAAAGATCATCTTTTTAAGTTATTTAATCTTCTATATAGGTTACAAGTGTTATTACCCTAAAATAAACATATTTATGCTTTGGCTAATGTTGCACTCCATCAGTCTGAAATGTATTTCTCTCAACTTGAGCCATCAAATCCAGAATATAATGTTGTACAAAGAGATTTCCATGAACCCACAAAGTTCAATTTGCCTACCTCATCTACACAGTGAGCCAAAGTATCCCACCAGAGATCATAGTGCCTCCTCCTTACAATGAAAAGTCTGGCTGAACTTATAACATATATGGTACATATTTGTGTCATTAAATATCATAATCTTAAAGATGTGTCTTAATTATCAATCAATAATGCAATATCAAATGTGTGCCTTATATATGTTTCATAACTAAAGATTAGCATAGCCTTAAGAAATCAATTTCTACTGAATTTTTTATGTTTCAGCCATGAAAAAATTCAGCATGATGGTTTTAAGTTTGTGGTCCTTCCAAAGTGATGTATGTTGAGCATCTTTTCATCAAAATTCTATTTGAACCTGAATGATCACATGTAATGCACCTGGTATTACTACTAATGTTTCATTTTTGAGTCAAGTATTTGCTTGCAAACTACAAAAAAATATCCGAAGCAACATTTCTATTTTTACTATAAATATATAATGTATTTTTCTTAGTCTGTGCTTTGTTATCGTCTAGCTTATTATCTAATTCCAGTTTCTACTAGCAACAACTACTAGATGCAGCTTTACATATAAGAACTCTAATACAAAATGGCATACTATTCCATTTTTTCATGTTTCAATTAACTGATGTTGGATGTTCAACACTTAGAGATAGAAAATATAACTAGCATGTATGTGTTGATCTCCCCAAATGCAGTTATTGTAGGTCAAGTCTTCATTGTTGATATTAACATGGGAATATTTGGTCTTGGCCTTACATAGGTGTGAGCAACAACTATTTACAATTCCCACTAATTTCTCAGCAACCCAACCTACTAGGAACTTTGAAAATGCAGATATCATATGTTCATCTAGTCAAAGGTGCTATTGGTGATGTCGAACCATTATTGACAACTTGATCAAACTTTCTCAAAAGAAATTCATCCACATCAAGCCTAATTATGCTTGATCCTGTAAAACATTTTTCTTTAACCTAGCTATAGATGGTTGAATTCTATTGAATTCCATAATCTTTATGTAGATATATTTTCCATGGAAGATTCAAAACTACAAAATTCTTAGAACTGCCAAGAAAGGTTGTAGGATCCTCAAGATTGTTAGGCAACACATACCTAGATTCCCAGCAATATGTTGGCACAATTAATATCAGAATGTAATACAAAATCCATATACAAAGGTATAATAATTAATAATCACTGACTTTATACAAATGATAAGATAGGAAACATACATTGACTAGCTCTCACAATAAAAAATGTAAAAGACAACTATTTTCCTCCCTACATAATCCATGATGAAGAATATTTGAGGATCTTGATTTTGGCCTATCATCACACCCATTTGAGGCCCATGGAGAATGAGGAAATATCTAGACCTACACCTACCATCTAAGAGGATGAATGGTAGTAGAGTGGACTTAGTTTCTCAATAGGGAACCTCAGTCGCTGATTAAGTCATCAACATATAACAACTGAACAAATCAAACCACATAGATATTGAGCCATGACAAGATGGATCCACACTGCTATATCCATGCAAGGATTCATGGCAGATGTTATAACTCTCTTAGGGAAAACCATAAAGGAAATTATCTTAATTTTCATAGGTAGAATATCCCACTCATAACCAAGTCAAATCAAGACCACATGATGAACCCTTCTAATCTCTACTTGCCCCTTTATGCATAAGAGGAAAGTTTATATATTACCCATAACACCCCACAAAACAAACCTGAGAATGAGTATTGAATGATAGTATGAAGACCCTTGCTACGTAGTGGGATTTTTATGTACCATGTCTTGGTTCATTCATTTCCCTATCATTGCATTCTTTATTTATTGCAAAAATTGGGCACTCTATTTCAAATCCCCCTTTCAAAGGGACATATTTATGTTCAACATCATGTTTAGTCTTATAAAACCTGAGACTTACATATAGTTAGTGACATGTACTTTCACCAGCAAACATGTGACTACAGGACCACTCCTCTAAAGAAGCCCTAATATGCTCCATTCCTAGAAACTTATAGAATCATAGATACATAACATATGGAGGTAATCCTCAAATCATGCCGCATGAAGATAGTCATTCGGTCATCCAATATGCATATCTTGTGTTCCATATCAAAGAAAACCAAGGCTATCATGTCTATCACAAGCAGATTAAACACCTTCACAAATAATTAAGTAACAATACTTTTGTAGATGTTGTTCTAAAGAGGGATGCTAGCACTAACAAGGAACATGGATGATCCAGATATAATTAAGAAGCCTAATTGACTAAAGCTTACATAGTTTCTATAATTAAACACTTTATAATCTTTTGATTCATGACTTCAAACTGATGATTAACCTATAATTGAAGATGGTCATAGAAAAGTTGCAGGTCTGTAAAATCATTTTTGGTGTTTCAGAATAGTTTTTTAATGAAATGGCTGGAATAGAGCAGGTAAGCTTGAAAATCAGTTTCACTAAATGAGGGGCGAAGCATGCAAATAAAGATTGGTCACCTCTTAGAGACTGTCTACTGAAGCTATGAGATTGGTTTTCGTGGTCTAACTGTGGCCGAGAAGCCTGTCCGGAAGTCTAGCCTCCCTGGCATGAACCTGGTTTGTGGGTAGAAAGATGGGGTGGATCGAACACCCTAAGGAGATAAGGGAGTTATAGAATAGGGTGTGGCGATGGTTACCTAAAGATGATTGATCAGAGTCCCTCACTCAAGCTCGCTGACACCAGAGGGGAAGATTGAGTCTGTGGCGGTGCTTCGGCTGGGGTCGGTCAAAATTGGCAGAGGAGGAAGGTCGAACGATGCCTGAATATGCTTCAGTTGGGACTCACCGGAAATGTGTCACTCCGGCGCTGGCAACTTGGCACTCTGCGGCCGGCAAGTTGGCACTCCGCGGCCGGCAACTGGAACACAGAACGCTGCCACCAGTCTCCCAGTCAGACGCGATCCACCAACACCTAGTTAGGGTGACGATCGGCCAGGACGTTATATCTCCTCCACGCGTTGGTCTAGCTCATGAGAGAGAAATTAGGGAGAGAGCAGAGAGATCAATCGTCGCGTTGAATTAGGGAGAGAGCGGAGAGATCGATCGATCGATCAGGGAAAATTTGGAGTGCGCAGAAAGTAGCAATTACTTTCTAATTTGGTATGGCTATTTAAGATTGCCACTAATTAAAAATAAAAATGCCCTTAATGTTATGTCCTTTTTAGAAACTCTATAATAGATGGTTTAGAGTCATTTTAATTAAAAATGCCTATATATTAGAAAGATAGTGGCTTTTTTTTATAAAAGCCACTTGAATAAATGCCACTAATGGGAAATTTTATTGTAGTGAAAGGTGTGGAAGAAATCAAGGACATCTAAAGCAAATGAGAGAACAAGAAAGGTGCTTGAGGATATCTCTTCAAGAGTCAATGAAACAATAAATATGTAGGGTACCTCAATGGAATCTAACAGTGCCAAGAGGTCAGACCCATGAAAGACAGTGGTGGATCTAAATGTTAATGAGGTGATTATGAGGGGTGGAAAGGAATATGGTGGCCAAGTAGAAGGGGTAGTCAAGATAGGAATACAACCTACATACTCGTTGTCACCCACTGTGCAGTCCACACAACCACCTCCTAGTCCACCTCCATCAAAAATTTCTTTTACTAGGAGTCAAGTAATGTGCTAATTATTATCTACTTTTCACAGGCTATTATATTATGTATTTCATGAATATTTACTCATTTTGCTACTACTTATGCATTCTTTGTCATCATTATCCTCTGACGCATGCTTGCATTAAATATTACCTATTTTTACTATTTTATATTGATTCATCATATTTAATTGAACTTAAGTTCTTTAATCTTGAATTTCAGGTAATTTGAGAATTCATGAGTCAGCTCATTGCTACCGACAGATCTGTGGTTGTATCGATATTGGAAGGAAAAGAAAAGGCATGAATGGAAGATGCTTGGTGGTACCAACTATAGGTACGGTACTACCGACTCTCTAGACAGTAATGCACCCAAAGCATATTAGTCTCACCGACCTCCTATCGATGCCACCAACCTCCTGTCGGTGGTACCAACTTATACATGGAAAAACCATCAAGAAAGATAGAAATCAACTCATTGATGTCGACGCCTTCATCGGTAGTACAAACACTTACATAGATTCGCAACCCATAAGAGGACTCGGTGCCACCGACTTCTTATTAGTGGTACCAACTTGGCACGACCAGACAAGATTAAAGATCTTAATTAATCTAACGTCCATGACTTAATGACACCTTAAGTCTCTCTTATGACTATGGAAGTTTACATCCAGACCTAATTATCACATTCTAGTTCATTGCATGACAATGAAGAGTCAGGAGAAGAGAAAGAAGAGGACAAATCCACATTCTGGATGCTTCGAGCACCTCCAGTGGACATATTTGTAGTCTAAGGACAGCAAATCATTATGCTCATCAGAGGTAAGGATTTCCATTAATTCTTTGATATTTTTCTCATCTTCTCCTCATCCCTCTATGTATGACAACAAAAATCATGCAGGGCTAATCTCTTAATTCTTTAGGACCCAGGATGTAATGACCCTGACCTCCGTTTAGGGATTATCCTGTTTGCTTTGCTTAACCTTGATGCTTAGTTGCTTGCTAATTACCTTTAGTGGTGATTAGGGTTTGTTTGTGCTTTGTTGAGAGCTGTAGGTGTTACTTGTAATTAACCCAAGTCTAGGGTTTGTGGGCAAGTTTGCCACCTTATGAGGTGTTCCTCCCTCTCCTTGCTTCCTCTAGTGTTGAGAGGAAGGTTTGGGCTCGTTGCTTGAGTTCCTTTGGGCTTGGTTGAGCTTGTTGGGCTTTGTGGTGCCTTGACCTTGCTTCTTTGGACCTTGTGTCGGGTAAGAGTGCCCTGTGTCGGCCTGTGGTGTGTCGCCCAAGGTGTGTGTCGGCCATGGTATGGGTGTGTCAACCATGGTGTGGAGGTGTGTCGCCCATGGACCCCTTTGACTCTCTTTGACCTTGTTTGTGTCACCACTAGTGGACACTTGGTGTTTGATGCTTGCATGTGGCAATGGCCTTGGACATGTGTTTAGGGCATGTTAGAGTGGTGGCTTTGCACATGGACAAGTGTCCCTGGGGGGCGACACCTTGCCTTGTCTTTCCTTGGTTTCTCCTCCATCCCCTCCTATATATGTGTTTCCTTTCCCTTGCTAAGGATCCCTTTAGTTCCTTAGTCTTCCTCTCCCTTGGTGCACGACACCCTCTTCTTTAGCAAGCTCGGTGGCCGATCCTTGCCTTGGAGTCTCCTTCTTCCTCTAGTGGTGGCCGAACCCTAGAATACCTTGCTCTTCTTCCTTGGTGGTGCTTGGAGCTTGGAGCTAGCTTAAGGCGGGTTACATAACTCCTAACGCTAACCATATTACCATCTTCTATGTTCTTGTATGTTTCCTATGCTTATAATCGGCTATGTATGTTGCTAGCTTAGTTTATTGCTTAGTTGCACCTTGTTGGCCGAACCTTGTTCTAGGGTTTCCAGTTGAGCAACACCCCTTTCTCTCCTAGGTCTAGAGGAGTGAGCTTGAGTTCTAGTAATATGGGAAACACTCCTCTCTCGTTTGATTTGAGAGGTGAGCTTGTATTCTAGTTGCTTGAGAAACACCCTCCTCTCACCATGAACTTGAAAGGTGAGCTATGTAGTGGTTGTGGACCTTGGTTGTGGTTGAACCTTGTGTTGCCCGATTGGTGTTAAGAAGCTTGGCAAGACCCCTCTCTCTTGGTCGTTGAGAGGTGAGCCATCTTCTTGATCCATTAGGGTTTTGGTTCCCTTGTGCTTGAGGTTGATAGTGATCTTGTCGGGTTGCATCTTGCCTGATATGTGTTAGTGGTGATGTTGCCTGATATTCCTCTAGAGCCTTGGACGTTATGTTGTGATGTTCTGGTCTTGTGTCAGGCGTTACACCTCAGTTGTTGCCTTGAGTGTTGGCCGATAGGTTATGGCTAAGTTGGATGAACGTCAGGCTGAGTTGCACCTTTGGGCATTGTTCCCTATTGTGCTGCCCGATACACCTAACCTTGAGATGGTAGCCTAGTACCGGTTGCACCCTGGACGATAGGGAGCTCAGTGGCTAGCTTGGGCTGGGCGTCGTGGCGTTGTGGCGATGACCGATAGTAACCCTAGCTTTTGCGCATGTTGCCCAACGTGTCGTTGCACATGGATGCCCGATACCGGTTGTACGATACACGCTTGGGGCACGATACACCGTTGCATGACCTGTTCTGAAGAGGAGATGCACGCTAGGCTTTGAGGCTGATATACACCTTGCTCACAACGCGTCGTTGCACGATAACCCTCTGGCCGAGCTACACGTTATGCTGATGGTCGTTACGCTTTGGTTTCCCGATATGCATGTGGTGCACGACACAGCGTTGCACAACACATGAGGTGCATGACACCTAGGGTTGCCTGATACACCCTGAGGCAGCTCGACACCCTTGTTGTTAGGCTTGGCCGATATATGGTTGGTTTGCTTGACCGTTATATGGTTGTAGTGTGGGCGATATGGGAGAGTACCCTGCCGATGCTACCCTTAGTGAGGGTTCCCTACTCGTCACACTTCTGGTGAGGGTAGTGGGCACTTCTAGTGAGGGTCTTGTCTCTTATGGAAATCGATATGCTAGATCTTGTTTCATGCTATCACATTTTGCATATGGTAATCGTTATAGTAGATTACATCCTTGTAACTCGATATGCTATTACCTTTGTTTATGACCATCTGGATTACGTGTATAATACTGAAGAAATGGTAAGCATATAAGATGCTTTGCTTAATGATATGACCTATGTCTATGGTCGTAGGTTGAGGCATGAATGATAACGTATATAATCATCAATGTTTCCCTATGTTGATAATATGAATCTTTTGTTAATCCATGAAGATTATGCATACTAACCATGCATGTGTTCCATACAGATGCATAGTCAGGTAAAGGGCTATGAGGTATATATGTTTGAGTAACACTGCTTTGATGATTACTCGTGATGATGTGTTTTGGTTTGAGGACCTAAGTTTGGCTAAAGTGCCTAAGTTGATAAGAATGCCTTGAGAGGTAGTGGCACTATGTGATATGGGATTGAGATCCCATGGTAATGTGATGATCCTCGAGATGGATCTAGATGATTGGCAAGAGGCCAAGTGATAACATGTAATGTTGGATCCTTGTGATGGATCAGGATGATGTTGATTACAATAAAAGCATAATATTGAGTTTCATGTTGTTTATTTTTGTTATAAGTTTGCATGTTATACAACTTGGTTGAATCTTGCAATCCACTTAAAATATACTAAACTAATTATAGATGAACCTTCATGTAGTTTGCCCTGGCCATATATCCATCATCGTCAGGAGCTGGTGATGGTGAAATGGGTTCTCCTGCAGGTTAACCCAGAGCGCATATTGTTGAGTATGCGAGGTTTCTCCTTGACTAAAGTGAGGAGGTAAGAGTGCAACTTCGGTTGTAGTCTCCAGAGTGCGGATTTAGGCCCGTAGCCCAAAAATGATAAGAGCATGGTGAACAAGCTCATGGCTCAGGATGTGTGATATGGGAGCATGAATGTGTTCATGGCTTAGAGCACAGTGAACTACTTGTGGCTCAGTTTCACTAGCGCTGATACTTGTACCGAGGCAGGCTATGCAGAGGGTAGCCTGACCCTATGGCTGAGGCCACTTAAGCATGGGACTGCGGTCCTGCTTGTGTTGTACTCGTACACTGACCACGAGGTGGGAGGTCATGGAGTCCGGCTCTTCCATTGACCTTGTATGGCACCGGCTCCGGGTTTCACAGCCGTCAGTTAGATCTGAGCGGTACGGCTCACTTCCTCAGGGCATAATAATATGTAATTCAGCTGAATAGTATTTACTGCATAAGGCAAAACACAGAACATTGGTTGAGGCCTTGCTTGTGTAGTTAATCTTGTTATACTTGTAGTTACTTATACATCCTTACATTATGTGGTAAGATATTATAAACCTTATCTTGTTAATCATGTTCGATAAAGATATACTTGGGTATCTGCCTTACGTACATCTTGGTAAGCTTGATGGTATGAATATCTTTACTTTATAAACTGCTCTTGTTATGCCTCTTATCAGTTATCTATTGTTGTTGCTCTTATCTTTCTGAGGTTTTGTAGTTTCAGTGGGGAGTTATGTTTCTTGCTGGGACTGTGTGTCTCACCCCGCTAGTTTATAACCTTTTTATGTGTTTGAGCTAGACGTGGTGGTGGTCGCGGAGTTGTGGCCGAGCAGCAAGAAGAGCAGTAGAAGGCAAGAGTTGGACATGATGTTGTTTTGGTTGTTTTGTAGTAGAGTCTTAGAGTCATCCCTGTACTCTCAGGTCCTTGGAGGTGTTTTGACGTTTTTTCACGATGTATAGTTGTGGATGTTTTGTATATCCTGTTGTTGGCCGGATGTGGGTCGTTATGTATGTATAAATAGGTGAGGAACTCATGTGATGATAGGACAACTGACCTCCTAAGCTGTGGACACATACCAAGATCTTGTAAATGTTTATATAACTCGTTTCCTTGCAGGATGAGGACCTAAATGTAATAGTTTCTCAGTTATTCTGCTTTCTACAATCGGTTTTAATTAACCCATGTTTTTGGTAATTTGTGGTTTATGGTGTTTTCCGCACATTTTCGTGTAACACCTTGTTGCCTGTGTGATAGTGGGATGTGTTGCCACAAGTTTTTGGTATCAGAGCTCTAGGTTCGATGAGTCTATAGGGATTTAGGACTAGGTTGCGTCTGTTCTTGTGAGTTTTCCAAATTTTCTTACAATCATCTTCTACCCTCAACGGAAGAAAAGCCAAGATGTCTGGAAACCCTGAAGAACATGCTACTAAGAACAGCGATGATGCATCAGTTGATGGAGCTATAGGGCAGGCACATGAAGATCGGGTGCCTGAGGTCCTCCAACCTGACCCAACCATTGTTGAACACCCTGCCTACCAACAACTTATGAGGCAGATGATGGCTACGATGAATCTCATGGTAGAAAGATTGCCAGTGCCTCCGCCGAGAGCATAGGCTCCCCATGGTGAAACAGCAAGTATTGGGAAGACCTTTGAGCGGCTTCACCGAGTCGGAGCTTCGGATTATGCTGGAACGGCTGATCCAGTGGATGTAGATCTGTGGCTGACAAGTCTTGAAAAGGCTTTCCAGATCCTTGACATCCTCGAAGCAGACAAAGTAAAGCATGATGTCTACCTTATGAAGGGTAGTGCTGGTCACTGGTGGACCATCGAGGAGGAGAAGCGACCTCGTGAGGTGATCGGTTGGGAGGTTTTCCGGCATGAGTTCGTCAGTAGATACTTTCTGAAGACGTATCTGGAAGAGAAGATCAGTCAGTTTGAGAGCCTGCGCCAAGGAATGATGAACATCACCGAGTATGAAGCCAATTTCATGGACCTGTTGATATTTTTTCCTCACGTGGCAGCAACAGATGAAGAGCGGATCAGACGCTTTGAGAAAGGTCTGAGTGATGAGCTGACAACACCTGTTTCCGCGTTGGAGAATCGAGAGCAGTTTGCTATGTTTGTGGAATCCGTCCGGAGGATCGAACGGTCGGTTAGGGAGAAAAGAGAATTCATGTCTAATAAGAGGCCTGCTCAGTTCCAGGGACAGAGGTTTGGTGGCTTCAAGAAGCCTAGGTTTTCAGCACCTTCTGTGATGAGAGGTTCCAGTGCACCGTCGTAGTGGTCTCCGTGTAAGGGAAGAGGATATGTTTCTTCACCATCAAAGGCACATAGTACAGCTTCAGTGGCAGTAACAGGGCCATCTAGGCCACAATTTGAAGATAGGTCATGCTATCATTGTGGTCATATCGGGCATCAAAGGTCAAACTTCCCGAATAGAGATGTTGAAGTGACACAACAGTTGAGACAGAATCAACAGGGGTCAGATAGACAACAGCCCAGTAGTAGCAGAGGGCGAGGACGCGGTCAAGAGTCGCAAGCGGGATCGTCTGCTGAAGGAAGCAGAGGACGTGGACAGCAAGCAACAGCTCGATTCTATACTATGAGTCAGCCAGAGGCGATAGTCAATCCGCGAGTGGTGATAGGTCAGATGGAGTTATTTCATTCTGATATGTCTTCTTCTTGCTTTATATTTGTTCTTCTTGACCCAGGTGCTACACACTCTTTTATCACCTATAGTATGCTTGAAAACTGTCGTTTACCTGTTAGTTGTAAGAAGGATAGCTTGTTGTTAGAAACCCATCTTGATGGTTCCTCGATGCTTTGAGAAGATTGTCCATCTTGTGTCTTATCTTTTTCGGGGCACAATATACAAGTGGATCTTATACCACTTGATATGCATGGGTTTGATGTGATCCTTGGGATGGATACCTTAGAGAAGTATAAGGTTGTTTTGGATTGTGGTTCCAAGCAAGCAGTAATGTATAGATTACCGACAGTTGAACAAGGTCATGATCAAGAACAAGTACCTGTTGCCGAGGTAGATGATCTGTTCAATCAGTTACATGGTGCTACAATGTTTTCAAAGATCGATCTACGATCCCGATATCATCAGTTGAGGATTAAGGCGGATGACATACCAAAGTCAGCTTTTAGGATGAGGTATGGTCACTTTGAGTTTGTGGTTATGCCATTTGGGCTAACCAATGCACCTGCTGCTTTCATGGATTTGATGAACAGAGTGTTCCATCCGTTCCTATATTAGTTTGTTGTAATCTTTATAGATGACATCTTGATCTATAGTCGGGACAGGAAAGAGCATGAGCGACATCTTCGACTAGCGTTGACTCTTCTTTGCCAACATCAGTTATATGCCAAGTTCAGTAAGTGTGAGTTTTGGTTGGAAGAAGTAAATTTCTTGGGTCATGTGATATCTGTTGAAGGAGTCAAAGTGGACCCGAAGAAGGTGGAGTCTGTTGCAGAATGGGAACAGCCGAAGACGTCGACAGAAGTTCGTAGTTTCTTGGGTTTGGCAGGATACTACCGGAGGTTTATCAAGGACTTCAGTGCGATTGCGTTGCCAATGATGAAGTTGACTAGGAAGGATGTACCTTTTGTCTGGGATGATCGTTGTCAGCAAGCTTTCCAAAGTTTGAAGGAAAAGTTGACTAGTGCTCCAGTATTAGTGCTGCCAGAGCCTGGAAAGGGCTATGTTGTTTTCTGTGATGCTTCCAAGAAAGGTTTAGGTTGTGTGCTGATGCAGAAAGATCATGTGGTTTCTTTTTCTTCGCAACAACTTAAGAAACATGAGGAGAACTATCTGACTCATGATTTAGAGTTGGCAGCAGTGGTTCATGCGTTAAAGATTTGGAGACATTATCTTTATGGGGAAGTGTGTCAAATCTTTATAGATCATAAGAATCGGAAGTACATCGTTTCGCAGAATGAGCTAAACATGCGAAAACATCGTTGGATGGATCTAATCAATGATTATGATTGCACCATTGAGTATCATCCTGGTAAGGTGAATGTGGTAGCCGATGCGCTTAGCCGAAAGTCTTCTTCTCTTTCTTCAAAGAAGGCATAGTTGAGTTCCTTGGTATGCCATAGACGAGATATGCTTGTTTCCTTACGACAGATGAATGTGCAGATGGAAGTTTCCTTGTTACCTGGACTTTTAGCACATATGCAAGTCAAGCCTACACTGAGACAACAGATCAAAGACGCACAGCAAACAAATGATACAGTACAGTTGATCAGATCAGAGTTTGGCAGCGAAAAGCGTGATGGGTTCCATGAGTCTGAGGATGGACTAGTTTTCTATCAAGGTAGGATGGTGGTCCCCGATGCTAACGATCTGAGGAAGCTAGTACTCAAGGAAGCACACACATTGATGTATGCTATGCATCCAGGAGTCACCAAGATGTATCATAGTCTGAAGGACTTGTATTGGTGGTCCGGTTTGAAGAAAGATGTAGCTGAGTTTGTGGCTAGATGTGCGGTATGTCAGCAAGTCAAGGTTGAGCATCAAAAGCAGGCAGGTATGTTACAACCCCTACCGATACCGCAGTGGAAATGGGATCATATAACCATGGATTTCATAGTTGGTCTGCCTAGGACAACTAGGAATCATGATTCCATTTGGGTAATAGTGGACAGATTGACGAAGTCTGCCCATTTCATACCTGTAAAGACAACATATACAGCTGAGAAGCTCACTCGGGTATATGTAGATGAGATAGTACGTTTGCACAGAGTGCCAGTGACGATAGTTTCTGACAGAGGTCCTCAGTTCATGAGTCGTTTCTGGGAACAATTGCACAAAGCGTTGGGAACGCAGTTGAGGTTCAACACCGCCTTCCACCCACAGACAGATGGACAGCCTGAGAGGACAATTTAGACTTTGGAGGATCTCCTTCGAGCTTGTGTTTTACTGTTCCTAGGCAATTGGGACATACATCTCAGTTTGATAGAGTTTTCTTACAATAATAGTTATCAGCAGAGCATTGACATGGCTCCTTATGAGGCCTTATATGGAAGGAAGTGCAGATCTCCTTTGTGTTGGTATGAGTCTGGTGAATATCAGCTTTTGGGTCCTGAGTTAGTACAGGAGATGACAGAAAAGATCAAGGTGATACAACAACAGTTGAAAGCGGCACAGGACAGGCAGAAGTCTTACGGAGACAATCGCCAACGACCTTTGGAGTTCTAGGTAGGAAATAAAGTGTATCTTAAAGTCTCGCCGTGGAAAGGTGTGCTAAGGTTTGGCCGGAAGGGTAAGCTAGCACCCAGGTATATGGGGCCATACCCAGTCATAGCACGTATTGGCAAGGTAGCTTATGAGTTAGAGTTGTCGCCAGAGTTGCACATGTTGCATCCAGTGTTCCATTTCAGTATGCTGAAGAAAAGTCATCCAGATTCAGGAATAGTGATACAGCCAGTTGAAGTTGAGCTTGATGGAGATGTGACCTACGAGGAAGGTCCTGTGATGATCCTTGACAGGAGAGTTAAGAAGCTGAAGAGGAAGGACCTAGTTTTTGTGAAGGTTCTTTGGCATCATCGTGGCATTGAGGAAGCCACGTGGGAACTTGAGGAAGAGATGAGGAAGAAGTATCCCTCGCTTTTCTCTTTGGATTTCGGGGATGAAATCCCTTTGTAGGGGGTTAGCTTGTAAGGACCCTGACCTCCGTTTAGGGATTATCCTGTTTGCTTTGCGTAACCCTGATGATTAGTTGCTTGCTAATCACCTTTAGTGGTGATTAGGGTTTGTTTGTGCTTTGTTGAGAGCTAGAGGTGTTACTTGCAATTAACCCAAGTCTAGGGTTTATGGGCAAGTTTGCCACCTTATGAGGTGTTCCTCCCTCTCCTTGCTTCCTCTAGTGTTGAGAGGAAGGTTTGGGCTCATTTCTTGAGTTCCTTTGGGCTTGGTTGAGCTTGTTGGGCTTTGTGATGCCTTGACCTTGCTTCTTTGGACCTTGTGTCAGGAAAGAGTGCCCTGTGTCGGCCTATGCTTGTGTCGGCCTGTGGTGTGTCTCCCAGGGTGTGTGTCAGCCATGGTGTGGGTGTGTCGGCCATGGTGTGGAGGTGTGTCGCCCATGGACCCCTTTGACTCTCTTTTACCTCATTTGTGTCACCACTAGTGGACACTTGGTGTTTGATGCTTGCATGTGGCAATGGCCTTGGACATGTGTTTAGGGCATGTTAGATTGGTGGCTTTGCACATGGACAAGTGTCCCTAGGGGGGCGACACCTTGCCTTGTCTTTCCTTGGTTTCTCCTCCATCCCCTCCTATATATGTGTTTCCTTTCCCTTGCTAAGGATCCCTTTAGTTCCTTAGTCTTCCTCTCCCTTTGTGCACGACACCCTCTTCTTTTGCAAGCTCGGTGGCCGATCCTTGCCTTGGAGTCTCCTTCTTCCTCTAGTGGTGGCCGAACCCTAGAATACCTTGCTCTTCTTCCTTGGTGTTGCTTGGAGCTTGGAGCTAGGAGCTTGGAGCTTGCTTAAGGCGAGTTACATAACTCCTAACCCTAACCTTATTACCATCTTCTATGTTCTTGTATGTTTCATATGCTTATAAACGGCTATGTATGTTGCTAGCTTAGTTTCTTGCTTAGTTGCACCTTGTTGGCCGAACCTTGTTCTAGGGTTTCCTTTAGAACAACACCCCTTTCTCTCCTAGGTCTAGAGGAGTGAGCTTAAGTTCTAGTAATATGAGCAACACTCCTCTCTCATTTGAGTTGAGAGGTGAGCTTGTATTCTAGTTGCTTGAGCAACACCCTCCTCTCACCATGGACTTGAAAGGTGAGCTATGTAGTGGTTGTGGACCTTAGTTGTGGTTGAACTTTGTGTTTCCCGATTGGTGTTAAGAAGCTTGGCAAGACCCCTCTCTCTTGGTCGTTGAGAGGTGAGCCATCTTCTTGATCCATTAGGGTTTTGGTTCCCTTGTGCTTGAGGTTGATGGTGATCTTGTCGGGTTGCATCTTGCCTGATATGGTGTTAGTGGTGATGTTGCTCGATATTCCTCTATAGCCTTGGACGTTATGTTGTGATGTTCTGGTCTTGTGTTGGCCGTTACACCTCAGTTGCTGCCTTGAGTGTTGGCCAATAGGTTATGGCTAAGTTGGATGAACGTCAGGCTGAGTTGCACCTTTGGGCATTGTTCCCTGTTGTGCTGCCTGATACACCTAACCTTGAGATGGTAGCCTAGTACCCGTTGCACCCTGGATGATAGGGAGCTCAATGGCTAGCTTGGGCTGGGCGTCGTGGTGTTGTGGCGATGGCCGATAGTAACCCTAGCTTTTGCACCTGTTTCCTGACATGCCGTTGCACACGGATGCCCGATACCGGTTGCACGATACACGCTTGGGGCACGACGCACCGTTGCATGACCTGTTCTATAGAGGAGCTGCACACTAGGCTTTGAGGCTGATATACACCTTGATCATAATGTGTCGTTGCACGATAACCCTCTGGCCGAGCTGCACGTTATGCTGATGGTCGTTACGGTTTGGTTGCCTAATATGCATGTGGTGCACGACACAGCATTGCATGACACATGAGGTGCGTGACACCTAGGGTTGCCTGATACACCCTGAGGCAACTCGACACCCTTGTTGTTATTCTTGGTCGATATGTGGCTGGTTTGCTTGACCGTTATATGGTTGTAGTGTGGGCGATATGGGAGAGTACCCTGCCGATGTTACCTTTAGTTAGGTGTTCCATACAGATGCATAGTCAGGTAAAGGGCTATGAGGTATATATGTTTGAGTAACACTGCTTTGATGATTACTCTTGATGATGTGTTTTGGTCTGAGGACCTGAGTTTGGCTAAAGTGCCTAAGTTGATGAGAATGCCTTGAGAGGCAGTGGCACTATGTGATATGGGATTGAGATCCCATGGTAATGTGATGATCCTCGAGATGGATCTAGATGATTGGCAAGAGGCCAAGTGATAACATGTAATGTTGGATCCTTGTGATGGATCAGGATGATGTTGATTACAATAAAAGCATAATATTGAGTTTCATGTTGTTTATTTTTGTTATAAGTTTGCATGCTATACAACTTGGTTGAATCTTGCAATCCACTTAAAATATACTAAACTAATTACAGATGAACCTTCATGTAGTTTGCCCTGGCCATAGATCCATCATCGTCAGGAGCTGGTGATGGTGAAATGGGTTCTCCTACGGGTTAACCTGGAGCGCATATTGTTGAGTATGCGAGGTTTCTCCTATCCTAAAGTGAGGAGGTAAGAGTGCAACTTTGGTTGTAGTCTCCAGGGTGCGGATTCAGGCCCGTAGCCCAAAAATGATAAGAGCATTCTGAACATGCCCATGGCTTAGGATGTGTGATATGGGAGCATGAATGTGTTCATGGCTCAGAGCACGGTGAACATGCCCGTGGCTCAGTTTCACTAGCACTGATACCTGTACCGAGGCGGGCTAGGAAGAGGGTAGCCTGACCCTGTGGCTGAGGCCACTTAAGCATGAGATTGTGATCCTGCTTGTGTTGTACTCGTGCACTGACCATGAGGTGGGAGGTCGTGGAGTCCGTCTCTTCCATTGACCTTGTATGGCACAGGCTTCGGGTTTCGCAGTCGTCGGTTGGATCTGAGCGGTATGGCTCACTTCCTCAGGGCATAATAATATGTAATTCAGCCGAATAGTATTTACTGCATAAGGCAAAACATGGAACATTGGCTGAGGCCTTGCTTGTGTAGTTAATCTTGTTATACTTGTAGTTACTTATACGTCCTTACGTTATGTGGTAAGATATTATAAGCCTTATCTTGTTAATCATGTTCGATAAAGATAAACTTGGGTATATGCCTTACGTACATCTTGGTAAGCTTGATGGTATGAATAGCTTTACTTTATAAACTGCTCTTGTTATGCCTCTTATCAGTTATCTGTTGTTGTTGCTCTTATCTTTCTGAGGTTTTGTAGTTTCGGCGGGGAGTTATGTTTCTCGTTGGGACTGTGTGTCTCACCCCACTGGTTTATAACCTTTTTAGGTGTTCAAGCTAGATTTGGTGGTGGTCGTGGAGTTGCGGCCGAGCAGTAAGAAGAGCAGTAGAAGGCAAGAGTTGGACATGCTACTATTTTGGTCATTTTATAGTAGAGTCTTAGAGTCATCCATGTACTCTCAGGTCCTTGGAGGTGTTTTGATGTTGTTTTACGATTGTATAGCTGTGGATGTTTTGTATATCCTGTTGTTGGTCGGATGTGGGTCGTTATGTATGTACAAACATGTGATGAACTCATGTGATGACAGGACAGCTGACCTCCTAAGCTGTGGACACGTACTAAGATCTTGTAAATGTTTATATAACATGTTTCCTTGCAGGACGAGGACCTAAATGTAATAGTTTCTCAGTTATTCTGCTTTCTGCAATCAGTTTTAATTAACCTGTGTTTTTGGTAATTTGTGGTTTATGGTGTTTTCCGCACGTTTTCGCGTAGCACCTCGTTGTATGTGTGATAGTGGGATGTGTTGCCACACAGGAGTAGCCCGGTTATGCACTATAATTGACATTATGAGTTGATATATATGTTTCTTTCTCATTAATGGACATAATATTATGATTGCATAATGAATTAATTGTGTATGATCAACATAGTTAATTTCTCAGATCCTTAATAGCTTCGAGAGAGGGATTTAGGATTAGAAAAGTCATAGTATTATATAGTTTATATCACGGCTCGAGAAAGGGCTTACGATTGTGAAGGGAATAGCCCAAAGGATTCGTTAAAGAACCCAACTAATTGTTAAACACTACTAGAGTGGGGTTTATATTAGATTGGATAGTGAATTACACTGCAAGAGCGAGTAGTTCTTGCTACATGTACTTGGTATAGAGTTAGGAGAAATAAATATTGATTAATGATGTTAGTTGCACTCTGAACCATGGTAAAACCGTACTCTAAAGAATACATTCTATTTATAATCACAATCTCATTAATTTAGTTTTAATTCTTGCAATTAGTTAATTAATTAGTCAATCACCTTTTCACTAAGCCTAGCTGATAGAGTCATGGTTAGCGCACATTTGGTTTAATAGATCACTCTAATTCTTTGAGTATCCTACATTTAATCAATTTGTTATTGTGATTATACTAGGATTCTAAAGGTTGTGAGCAATCTAAGATTATATTTGGTGAGATGTATTAGTAGAGAAGGATACTTAGGATGATTCATGTGCTTTTACTTCAGCTCATAGCAGCAGTAGAATTAAGAGATAAAAAGCTATGTAGTAGTCGAAAACTGAAAAGCAAAAAAGAAATTGTCGACAACCTGTCTATATGGGGCGGGCTTGGTGTTTGTTGGAGGATGACGTCTTGCCGATTTGAGAAGGAAAAATTCATCCAACATTTTCTGCATATCATGAAACTATAGGATTTATTATTTTCTCCAGCTCTTACAAACCAAACATGTGATTGTGATTTGTACTATTGGGTCAAGAAATACAATACACTAAGGTTAACTCCGTCAAATCAAATGTTCCATTAGTAGTAGTCTCTGGATATGTTTCTTTGAGTTTGACACTCGGGACCCGTAGGCCTATATTATGCTATACGTGCACTTGGGTTATGTATTCTGTAGTAAATATGCATCATCAAGCAAAGAAGATCTTGGAGAACAAGAGAACTCCACTTGACGGTGGGGATCAAGAAGGAGTGGTTTGATCTAGTTGATGCCCTTGTATGGTTTTCTCGCATCCCCTCATTGTTTTTATATGAATACACGTATTTATAATGTGATAGACATGGGTTGTGAGACCACACAAAATGTTTTCAAAGAGTACATCCGTCCGATGGATGTTAAAATTGTTGGTTTTCTTGAGCCAAGAATCAATGTTGATATTGTTAAGGTGATTGTTGCCATCAGCTTTGACATCTACCACTGTGTGGAGGCCTCAGGCTTCACAGGGGGGACATGGATTCTCTAGAACTCCTAAGACTAATCCATTGACATTTTGTTTTTCCACCACCAACTCATCCACCGCAAGGTAAATGACAACCTCTTTATGAATTTTATTTATGCTAATCCTATCAGGAGACTCAAATGGGAGAACACTGCTAGCCTGAGAGACACCATGAGGGGCCCCTAAGTAATGGTGGGGGACTTTAATTCTATGTTTCCCCCAAGAGAAAAAGGGGTTATATATTTCAACTACTGAGAGGCCAATACTTTCATGAATATGCTCATAGAAGTAGGTATGTAGGACCCACATTTTGAGGGCCTCCACTTCACCTACAAGCATGGGTGCCTTTATGAATAGCTTGATAGAGATGTGTCTAACCGATATTTGTTCAACCTGTTCAAAGATATGCACATTGAGCATCTACCAAGGATATCTTCTGACCACTGCCTGATCCTTATCAAGGTGGTGCACCAGGATTACATAGCATGCCACCCCTTCACTAGGGAGTCGTTGATGCTCCATAATGAATTCAAACATGTTCTCAAGGACAGTTCAAACCCAACGAGTGGTTCCATAGAATCTTGGAGCAAGGATTCACCTAACCTTATGAAGTGAGATAGGAGGGAATCAGGCAAAGAGAGCAAGAGGAAGCTTGGGATCATCCTTGAGATCGAGAAGGTCCAGTGGGTGATGAATATTGATCATAATGATGAGCAGTAGATTGCTTACAGAGCCTAATCAATAACCTTGAAGAAATTCTCATAAAGGAGGAAATGAATTGGAAGCAAAAGAGCCATCAGAATTGGCTAAAAAATGGGGAT
Organism: Alisma plantago-aquatica; assembly: GCA_963693085.1. Classification (NCBI taxonomy): domain Eukaryota; kingdom Viridiplantae; phylum Streptophyta; class Magnoliopsida; order Alismatales; family Alismataceae; genus Alisma; species Alisma plantago-aquatica. The sequence continues at coordinate 1,009,223,044 of OY856413.1, forward strand.
TGGAACACCAAGTTCTATCCAACTTTTCTAAATCGAAGGAGTCGTAGGAACAAAATTACTATGTTGAAAGATCATATAAGGATCTAGTGAGGTAAAAGAATGACGTGAAGAAGTTGGTGTGTGATTTTTTGAAGAATTAATTCATTGCCACAAATTACCCAAGTAGGGAAGAGGTCACTCACTATCCATGAGAGTTTGGAGCTCTGAACTCAATAGATTGTTGGTATTGCTAAATCACCTCTGGAGAAGGAGGTCGAAAGTGTCTTACAATGATTTGACTCCTACAAGGCAGTCGGGCCGGATGATGTGGACAACTTGTTCCCTAAGAAGAAGTGAGCCACCATAGTCCCCTCGGACATGATTACGATTTTGAAGTTGCTAACTGGGGACATGCTATAAGACAATATATGCAACATGGCACTCATCTCAATCCATAGAATGATAGTGTCAGAGAACTATAGCCAACTCCGACCGATCTCCCTTAATGATACCATCCTCAAGATAGTTTCAAAGATTGTTGTTGAATGCCTGAAACCACATATGTGAGACTGGATTTCACCGAGCCAGAGCAACTTTTTTCTAGGAATAAATATCACAAAAAACATCATTTTGGTGTAGGAATTTATTCACAACATGCATAAGAAACATGATATGGCTATTAGGGAGGATTTATCCAAGGCCTACGACCATATGGATTAGTCTTTTATTGAAGACACCATCACAAAGTCCAACTGACCTTCGAGCATTATCAGATACACCATGAACTCCATCACTAGTAGGTGGTAAACAACTACCCTTCAAGTCAAGTGGGGGGCCTAAGGCGAGGAGACCCATTGTCCCCATATTTATACATCATGTGCGTTGAAATGCGGAGCCAGGAGATTGGGTAGGAGGTTAGGGAGAAAAGATGGAGTCCTGTGAAAGTAGCCTATTCTGGCCCCAAAATCTCACACATAGCCTTGGTGGACAATATTATCTTCTTCGGAAAAGCTTCCGTCAAACAAAGTTACCTTAATGAAGTGTCTAAAAATATTTGGAGTTGTCTCTGGTCAGGAGGTTGTTGTGGGAAAGTCTAATATTTTCTTCTCCAAGTTTGTGTCGGCCCAAACCCAACATGATATTTGTAGGATCAACGGATTTAGTAAAATGAGAACGTCAATAGGTATATGGGGGTTCATGTTCTTCATGGGAGAGTATCCAAATAGACCTATGCGGCCATGTGGGAGAGAGTCAAACAACAGGTGAATGCATGGACCTCAAGAACCCTCTCCCTGGAAGGTAGTATGTGCCTTGCCAAAACAACGCTTGTAGCCGTCTCAACCTATGTGATGTAGATGACAAAACTCTCGGTGAGCTAGTATGGTTGAGTTGATGGAGCTTTGAGGAAGTTCATCTCGGGAGGGGGTCACAGAAAGAACCCATGTTGTTAGTAGCATGAAAGAAAATTATTGTGGAAAAGAGTAATAGCATACTAGGAGTGAAGGCTATGTGGTGTTGGAGTAATTCACTTCTCGCTAGGAACGCATGGGAAATTAAGATTATGTGGATCTAGGGAATCAAGAACAAACATATGAAGGGGGTGGGAAGAAATGCCACCGATCTGGAGAGCCATCCGAGAGACGAAGACCTGATCCATTCCAACAACACCTAGACCATTTGCAATTGGAAATACACTAAATTTTGGGACCAAAAATGGTTGACCAGGGGCATCAAACTCAAAGAATTTTCCAAGAAATAGATACCAGATGATCAGGAGGCCCTAAAAGTCAAATGTGTCACCAACTGTAATGGCAAATGTGATTAGGTAATCCTATCAGACAAACTTGATAAGGACATAGTAGACAAGATTACCATGAGGGAGCCTAGTCATGAGAAACAAGATTGTAAGGACCCTGACCCATGTTTTGGGCTAACCCTATTTGCTTTGCTTAATAAATGTGCTTATAACCTTAATCTAATCCCTCAATATGTTTTGATATCATGTGATTAGCTTATGTTTCCAGTTTGATCCCGTTTGGATGTTGTTTGAACAATGTTTGCTTGTTTTGGACCAAAGTGCAATTTACCCTAGGTAAGGGGTTATATTGCAATATGTCACATGTAGAGCATGCCTTTAGTTCTCTAGCACCATTATAAAGAAAATTATGCTGTGGTGTGCCTTGTGGAGGGCCTATGTTCCAAGTTTGATCTTGGTTGGATGATGCTTGTGCTTTATGTGCTAGTTTTGGTGCAAATTCCAAATTACCCAAAGTGGAGGGTTAATATGCAATTTATATACTCTAGAGTTTTCTCACTTTAGTTTGTCATCATATAGAACGTGGATGAAGGTTTGGGTGCCTTGTTTGGATGTTAGACGAAGAATGACATCTCTATATAGTTTTAATGTCATATATGTCACATGTGCTATCTTGTCCTTTAGTGTATCGGGTAGGAGCTTGGATTGTGTATCGGTTTAGGGGATGTGTCACCCATGGAGGATGGTCAGAGGAACAATACACAGCCTAGAGTGTATCACCAGGCCGTGCATGTGGAGTTTGGGTGGTTACAAGTGGCGTTAGCGCATGAGCAAGTGGCATCTAAGTTTATGTGGTTATGACAACTTTCCTTTTCTACCTCTCTCTTCCTTGGTGTATATAACTCCTTTCCTCTTTACCCAAGTGATCCCTTTCATCCACCTCTTTCCCCTTCTTGTGTGGGGAGAGCTTGGGAGTTTTGGGAGTTTAAGGAAACCCCCATGGAGCTTGGGAGGCCGAGTTCCTTGCCCATGGAGATTTCTTGCTCAAGATCTAACCTTGGTGAGTCATGTTTCTTAGATAGCTTTCCCTTATGCTTTCTTCTTCATCTCCTTCTTCCCCTCTCAACCATGGATGGACCCTTGATGAGACTAGGCAAGGTCGTGGTCCTCTCTCTCTCTTTTCTTCTTCTTGAGCTAAGCATAACCATGGTGTCTTCTTCGTCTTCATCTTTTGCTTCTTGAGGTGATGATGGTGCCGAAGACATGTTTGGAGCTTTGGATGGATGATCTTCATGGAGAGGAACGTGGGTTTTATGCTTGGATCAGGAAGCTTGATGTCTTTCATGGAGATCCTCTTAAGGAGGGTTACATAACTCTCAATCATCTCTATTATTTTCACTCTTCATATATGCTTAAATAGATTCTTGTCTTTAGATCGATACCTTTCCCTATGATAGTTGTTTATGTTGAACTTGAGATCTGATCTAATGGAAAGGTTACGTTTTATTACTGCCATTACCTTGTTCTCCTTGTGTAGGATGGTGAGAGGTGTCTTAAGGTTGAATATGGCCAACCTGATATGCATAGGCTACCCGATATAGTGCTTTACCCAATATAGTGCTTCGCCCAATATAGGGTTTTGCCCGATAGGTCATGCTTTGGTTGATGGATCATGAACAATACCCCTCTCTCATTTAGTTGAGAGGTGAGCTTAAGATCCAAGATGTATGTGTAAGTAGTGAGTCTTTGTGCAAAACCCCTCTCTCACCTTGTTTTTGAGAGGTGAGCCTATGCTCTAGATGGTAGGGCCACATGTTAGCTTGGTCGATAGAAGTGTTGATCTTGGTGTTGAGATGATGATCTACCCTAGTTGCATGACATGTTCTTGGGGTTGAACCCTTGGTTGGTACCTTGACGATATGGGGTGGTTATGCCTTTGGTGATGGGTATCCTTGGTTAGGTATAGGGAACCCGATAGGCTGATCCTTTTTGTGGGCGATACCCTTAGAGATAGTGATGCCCGATACCCTATAAACCTTTGCGTGATATGATGTGGTTGCCCTATATGGATGGTGGTGTCTTGGTGCTTGTTGCCCGATATCCCTCTCCTTCCTTTGAGTCATATCTTGGGTGATACAGTAGTATGAGGCTTAGGCGTTACATTAGGCAGATGCCTTGTTGATCCTTCACCCGATATGGAGCTTGATAGTTGAGTTAGTTGGGCATTGTGAGGCTTGTACCCCTTGGACAATAAGTGGTTTGTGTGGGGCGTTATGGTTTGTTGGAGCTTGTACAACATCCTCTTGGATGGTGTTGCCCGAAACTCTATTTAGATGTGATGCCCGTTATGATGTGTTGCTCGTTATGATGTGTTGGGCGATATGGCTTTGAGGTGCTTTGCACGATACCTTTAGATGTGAACCATACCCTTGAGTAAGCTTTTGGGTGATACTAAGTATCCCCGCCTGATATGCCTTTGCCCAGTACATGCTTGGTTACCCGACACATAGGGAGGTATAGGTTGTTATATCTCTGAGCTTGGGCGATATGGTGTCTAGGATGACACATGTTGAGAACTTTGGTGGTATGGCATTATATATGAGATCCAGATACTCATCCTTATGTAAATATGCACCCTAAGGTTTGAAGTTTATTGGCTTAGATAGTATGCATGTTAATAATGATCATGGACGAGGTAAAAGGGAGTTGACCATGCTAGGGTTGACCTAGAGAATACCTTAGTTTCTATAGGGTTATGTGGTTCTTGGCCGACATGCTTGCAAGGTTGCCTAACCCGATATGAAGTGAGATATGTTAGATGCATGAGTTGCCTGATATCCCAGAAGATGGTCCCTTGACCAGGATGGGCTGAGGTGTGTTTGGACGATATGACCTTGGTGGCTTCTCTGCACAACATGCTTTGTCCCACACCAGGCATAGGAGGAGTTTGTGGGTCTTACCCGATGTGAATCTTGTCGGATATCACCTTGGTTTGTGGGGTTGATGCCTTGTAGCCAATACCGGCTTTTAGTGAGGGTTTGTTTGGTCACTGCCTAGTTTTGGTGAGGGTAGGCAACACATTTAGTGAGGGTTGTGCCCTAACCCGATAACCCTAAGTGTTATCTTGAACCCTAGATGTTAGTATGCTTAACTTGTTACCTTGGGCCCATATCTTTGATCATGATGGTGAGGTATGATGAATAGGTTGTGAACCTTAGTATGGTGGTTACCTATGGTTGATAGGTGAACCTTTGATAAAGGTTGATGATAGATCACGGTTGTATAATCCTTAAAGATGAATCCTTAGGGATGGCGTCCATTATGACATGGGAAGTAGGGTATGGTGGGATACCCTTGGTATGGTGATAGTAATGTGTATTGTTTAATATACCATTTAAGAAATTATCCTCCATGTGTTCATGATAATGGATGATGTTACAAATCCTAATGATGTGATAATCATGATATGTTTCTTTAATAAGTTGTAGTTGGTGATTAAGTTATCTCTATTGTTGTGCAATCTAACCATGCAGGTGTTACTATTTCAAATACATAGCTAGGCAAGGGCTATGATGCTTATGTGAATATGTGTCTTGTGTGGCACCTGGTATATGTGAAATATCTGAGAAATGATAATGTTCCTTGATGATGAGATAACATGTATCACTAGTATGATGTGAGAGGTCTTGTGACCTGATAAAGGCTAAGTGCCTGATTGAGGTGTTATCCTCTAGTTGTGATATGAGGGATTGCTATCTCATGATGATGTATGATGATGAAGCCTTGTGAGAGGCAGTGGCTCTATGTGATGAAACGAGGGATTGATATCCCATGGAAAACTGATAGTGTTGATGGCATTGAGAATAAAAATAACAGTGTGACACAAAATAATGGAATATATGTTCTTTACATGTTTATAACTCTTGTTTATGGTTCACATAATACAACTTGGTTGACCCTTATAATCCACCTAAAATGTATTAATTAATTACATATGAACCTTTCATGTAGTTTGCCCTGGCCATAGATCCATCGTCGTCAGGAGCGGGTGATGGTGAAACATGTTCTCCTACGGGTTAACCTGGAGCGCATATTGTTGAATATGTGGGGTTTCTCCTAGCCAAAAATAGGAGGAATAGAGTGCAACTTCGATTGTAGACTCAGTATACGTATAGGAGCATGGTGAACAGTCCCATGGCTCAGTGTGATAGAGCATGAATGTGTTCATGGCTCGGGAGCACGGTGAACAGGCCCGTTGGCTCAATGTATACTAGCGTCGAGACCTGTACCAAGGCGGGCTAGAGGAAAGGGTAGCTTGCGGGAGCTAACCCTGTGACTGAGGTCACTTAAGTAAGAGATTGTGGTCCTACTTGGGATATCGTGCACTGACCACGAAGAGGTTGAGGTCGTGGAGTCCAGCTCTCCCATTGACCTTGTATGGTACCAATTAGGGTTTCACAACCATCGGTTGGATTTGAGCAGTACGGCTCACTTCCTCTGGGTATAATAATTTGTAATCAAGTCGTATAGTATATCTATTGTAAGACAAAATACGTAACATTGGTTGAGGCCTTGGATGATGTAATCTTTCTCATACATTCTCAATATACACGTTCTTCATATTCCTTCTTGTATAACCGGTTAGTTATTACATGCTGTTTAAATTGATCTATATGCTCAGTTATCTGTGATAATAATAAAGTTGGTAGAGGGTTATGTTTCTCGCTGGGACTGTGTGTCTCACCCCGTTGGTTAATAACCTTTTTAGGTGGACGTGCCTGGCGAGATAAAGATCATGTAGCTGAGAATGATATGCAGAGGTATCATACCTGATGGAATAGATAGTGTCTAGTAGTAGAGTCATATGTGTCGTCCCTGTACACTCAGGTCTTCGGGAAAGTTTTCTATGTTTCTTATATGAGGATCGATGTATGGTTTTCGGCTTATGTACCTTGATGTAATAAATCAACATGTGGAATAGTTATTTCATGTAATGATATGATGGGAAATTATGTTGTAGCACCTTGAAAAAAATGTTATGAAAACAAAGTGTTGGCTCAAATATAATATGTCTCATCTTATGGTGCTTGTTGTAAATCGATTTTAATTTCCTGTGGTTTTCGGTAATTCACTGGTTAGTATGTAATCATGTTTTGTTTGAGTTGGGTTGTTTCAAAGATGATGGTTGGGCTTGAAGCAACATTGAGGATGGCAACTTCACAACGGCCTCAACTTACAAACTTTCTGTGAAAGAGAACACAACGAGTCAGGCAGGATGTTGGGATAGGTTGTGGAAATCCAAGACATCGGAGAAGATGAAAATGTTCTTCTGGCTCATGTGTAGAGGGGACATCCTAAGGAACATGAGAAGGTGGAACGCCACATCTCGACAGACACTTTTTGCCCCAAGTGTAATGAGGAGGATGAAACCACCTAACATTCTAAATGGGATTGCCCACGGGCTAGAGACTCCTAGCCTCTGAGAGTCACAAGGTTTGTCAGAGTTCTTTAGTGGGAACTTGGAAGCTTGGACGAGTAGATGCTTGAAGCTCTCTGACAAGAAGAGGATCTTGATCATGGTTTCTTCCTGGAATATGTGGCACAATAGAAACCTAAAGGTATTTGAGAATACTATGAAAATCCCCAGTATTCGGATGAATTTTGTGATGGGAGAATTAAGGTGGATTCCTACGGAGAAGGTCAGGGACTAGACCAGATTACCACCGACTAAGTAGGTGGTTTGACTGCTCCTCCCATTATTTGGGTCTCACTTAATACTAATGTGGAGATAGGAGGTAGGAGGACGACTTCTGTGGCGATGGCTAGGAACAGTGCGGGAGGTTGGCTCTGCAATAAGGGAAGGGTGACCAACCTCATGTCGATGATAGTTGTTGAGCTAGATGCTAGCGACTTAGCGTTGGAGGTTGTTGAGATGATTGGGGAGGACAAGTGCATCATCAATATTGATAGCAAGAAAGCGATTGAATGGATCAAAGGCTCAAGTATGGCGGCACCAACCCATGCAAGGGTGATCTCGAGCATCAGGACTAGGGCCAGACGAGCAGGTGATGTGGAGTTCAGGTTTGCAAGAATAAAAGCTAACCATGTGTCTAATATCCTAGACAAACACCACCTTAAAACAAAAGAAGGTCACTAGACCTATGACAGACACTCGGAGAGCATGGAGGGCATTGCTTTGTGTGATATGAGAAATCGTCTTAAGAAGCCACCCACTATAAGGGGAGGCATGAGAGATTTCAATGTAATGGAAGATTTGAGACCATAAGAGGAGGATAGAATGAATAATAGAGCCTCTTGACTTACCAAAAAAATTAAATAAAGTGGAAGTTCTCTTCAAGACTAGTTTGTAGATACAAGATTCAAATTTCATTTCTAAAAATATCAATTTGATCATCTAATATTCTTGGAAAATATGATTTCTTGAAATTCTCCTTAATATCATTCCGATTTTTCAATACTACTCGTTTACCAAAAAATTAACCACCAAATGCTAACTTCATGTTTCAATAGGTACTTCATCTTTACTATGTTTGGACTTTAAAAAAAAGTATTGGGCCATTATACCTCATTGTATATGTATTTGAAAGTCACATCATTAAAATATATTTTCTACCATAAGTGAGATCGTTCTCAATCATCCTACGTGATTTGTAAACTATACTTGGTAAACTGAAATCAAAATAGTTTATATTTTTAAAGACCCGATCTTTACGATCAAATATTTACAAAATTGTATTAAACGTATAAACAAGCCTTTGTTACAATCATGCTTTTACATCAGAGTCGCGGAAGCTTACAAATATTATTACAAACTTTAAGAGTAAGAATTCATGCCTATCTAATCTTCAACGGAGGACGACCCATGCACGTCTCTTCAAGCTCTTCAATCTATCACATGTGCATGAGTTTCTAGAGGGAACGAAACCACACATGGACCCCATATAGGGAAGATATGGGTCAGCAAAGTTGGTACTGAATCCAATCATTGAACTATGTACAAAATAGGATTTAGATGTATACTAAAAGTTAGGAAAGAACTATTTGGTGGACTAAAGGCTAAAAAGAAGAAATTCCAATATCAATTTCAAGATAGCAAATCTTTCACAAGAATATCACTAAGCAAGATTCGGTATTTCAATTATGCAAAATTTATCCAAACTATTCACAAAGTATATCAATTTCAAGATATTCTATTTGACAAGTTTTGGCACCTTCCTATCATATATTTTCTAGGGCTAAGTGCTTTGTGTTCTCACACTCCAGGAGATAATGACACTAGTGCCTTATTAGCTATTCCAGTTAACTGGGGGACAACTAATCCCTATCCACTGCAGAGGGTTGTGGGGTACTTGGCCCACTCAAGTGAGCCAAAACTCTATAGGTCCAAAGCCCGAGGGACCAAAGTCCATAGGGAGTCAAAACTCCAATAGATCAAATCCAGTGCCAAAATTGTTATCAACAATATTTCATAAATTACAAAATGAGAGTGGTGAACTTTCAAGAATAAATAAAGGTTTCAAAATTATATGGAATTCACCACGAATCAAGATATATGTGTGTCCATCAAGAGGAAAAATAGTTCAGCAATGAAATAGAAGATTTACTACCTCGATTATTCAGGACTCCAAGGATTGCATAATTACAATGTCTCTCCAAAAAATTATGAAGAGGTAAGAGTTGTGTATGGGACTTGTAGCTGATCTCTCAATTTCTTGTGTTACTATGTGATCCCTATAATCTCCTCTATTGCATCCCCGATGGAGATGGTCTCTGAAGCTAGGGTTGTAAGCTATTTTTGATGTTATTCCAGGATCATCTGGAAGGGTGTAGGCAGCAGGTTGTCGGTGACGGTAAATTACCCTTGAATTCCTAATTGTGGTTGAGCCTTCGATTTTAGATTTACAGATTTCATGCCAGACTTTACACTCATGTCGGGGTCTGAACTCGATGGTGATGGGTTCTTGGAGTAGGCCGTCGATGGGAGGAAGGAAGAGGTGTTGTTGGGCTTCTACTGGTCGGGGTAGCAGGTTGTGATTCGCAGCTGATGACGCATCGTCTGCCAAATCCTTGGCACCCTTGTTGGTGATATCAGAGGTGGCTAGATGGAGATGATGCACCATTGGATCAAAGGTTGAAGAAGGAGACGAGACTTGGATCTGTAGGATGTGAGATCGTCTAAGTCTTGATGGCTCTAGACAGTGTCTTGACAGCAGATAGGAAGCGACCTTGATCATCATCTGCCATGGCTTTAGTGGGCAATCGGATCCCCATGTTGCTACCAATACACATCAGATTCGGTGCATGTTTGCTAGGTGGTGGCCATGATCGTTGTTGTGCTTTTCTGATATCCAAGGAGGGTGTTCACACTTCTTGTCTAGTCTGCAGTGGTCGCAAGTCGATTGTCACACGGAGGGAGGAGGAGGAGGCGCATCCATGGCCTAGTGTTGTAGGCAGGCGGAGTACGGATCATAACACAGCTAGAGTTGCAGGTCACTGTCAAGGGATGAAACGAGTGTGGCAAGGACTGCCTTTTCCTCACAAGGAGGGAGCAAGGATTTGATGACCTGGTGTTGCAAGCAGGCGGAGTACGTACCAGGTCAAGAGTCTATGGTGGCGAGAGTGGATTGGTTATGACCAGGGTTGTACTCCAAAACATTGATGGTTGTAGATCTGAAGGACAGACGACAATCGGTGAGTTGTAACTCAGAGTCATTACCATTTTTGTTGTTTGGATGATGGCCTGTGCTGATGGCGATTCCCCCTCTTCCAAGGTTTATAGGGTCAATCCTTATGATTGTTGGGGAGAAGATGGGTAGCAAGAGCGGGGAAGAGATATCGATTTACTAAGGTCGTTGTGAGTTTTGTAACTGCCTGCATCAGTGGCATTACGCAAAGGGTAAGTCTAGGGTTTGCGAGAGAGATAGGAGTAAAAGAGGGTGTTACCTCTTTTAATAGTATATCAGGTTAATGAGTATAATTAATGTCATTTTCTAATTAAATTATATAACTTCTAAATAAAAAGGCCAATGGTTTTGATACATTGACCATGGTTTAATTTTTGTTTAATCAAATCTAAAACAATACTAGTACCATTGTGTTATGTCCCGAACCTAATTGCCCCCCCCCCCATAATTAATTCTAGTATATTTGTAATTAATGTTTCCCCTTGATCCCAAACGAATAGTGGTCAAATTGAGAGAGAAAGGTGGTTTCCACATCAAATCAAGGTATTTAGGTACAAACACATCGAATCGGAATAACTAGTTTCAAATATGACAAGTGATACCATTATGAGGGACTGGATTGCAAATATTTCTCAAGTGAGGATAATTGATGCACTTAGACACAAGGGAATTCATTTGTAGACTATCTTGCATCAGAGGCCATGATAATTTAATCAAATAAGAAGTGGAAACTGGAATGAATGGCAACGTTGTAAAATTATCAACCTAGGGAAAAATAGCTCAACATGTATACAATAGCCAAAATTGAGTATGTTACAATATTCATCAAATTATTAAACATATACAAAATCAAAATACTATTAATGCAATCCTATTCTCAAGAAAATTATCTAGTAGATATCTACAACTCTAAGACTCTTGACGAATTACAATTTCTCGCACTCAACTTCTTTATTTTGAAAAGAGTCAAATCTTAAAAAGTTCTAGCAGATTTTGAGGTATTTGCTCAGTGAGTGGAGTACTTCACTCAAGAAAACAAATATGACTAAACATTTTATTTTAAACATTAACAATTGAACAATTCAGAAGTCGTGCCTACACGTAATGAAAACATACATTATAAATTAACATCAAAATTAAACAAGATTGTTTTGATAACCTAGAATATGATACTCTAAATTCAAACATATAAATTTCATATCGAACTTTAATCATTCACTGTACTAGTTTGTTAATTTCATAAAATTTGTATGGGCTTGTTCATCATCTCAAGATGTGCGCTCCTTTTCTTTTTGTCTAGGCAACATCATCTATAGCCCCAAATGCGGGTTTTTTTCCACATATAAAGGTCAAATTCATGATACAAGGTCAGCTGCAGTCCGGAATCACCACTTACAATTTCACAATCAATCCACAAACTAACACAAACTCGAACTGCTATGTTACAAATCTACACTTCTCCCAACGCAACGCCCCTACACCTGTACAAGGTCGTGGTCGTGTGTCTCTCCAGCTTGACATAGAAAATTCCAAGCTTGGACCATGTAATAAAAAATGTGCACAACTCCAACCTGGTTGTTGTTGTGTTGTGTGTACGTGTGTAAGAAAAAATGAAAGCAATCAACACACCCAAAGGAAAACAAAACCAACCTCACAAAACGGATTACAAGCCAACCCCTAAAAACTATATATAGGACAGCTGGTAAGTTCAGTGATACTGTAGGCTTCTCGTCTGTGTCGAGCCCAACAACTTACTTGCTAGCCAAAGCATCAATCCACCGCCATTGCTGCTACTCCCAGCTTGGTTTGTCCTGAAAGAAATATGTTTACGAAGCTGAATGTTAATTTTGCAATTCAACACAAAATCGAAAACTTACCTATATTTTCAGCAATACCATCCAACAATGATTAGTAACTTAGTATGATTACTTTATAAAAAGATAATCATGACTGAGGCAGAGCTTTTGTAAATAAAACAGCAAAATCTCCCCTTACATCATTTTAACAACACCTAAACTTCTTTAAATTCTTTTAGAAATTTATTACGTACAGCCAAGTTTTTACCTTTGCTAAGAAAGCTCAGGAAAAGTACGTCTAACACAAACTATATTTCATCAGGACAATGACCTAAACTAGGTATTTTCTATATACTAAACACGGAAACAAAGATGCAAGGGTACTTACGCCTACTAACGAAACATCTGATGATCACCAAACATCTAGGGAATTTTTAGTCTGGGTATTCAACTCCAGCATTAGCCTTGTTTTTAATATGGTTCATAAAGGACTTTTATGTTACACATTAAATTGGCAAAACCTTTTTTACGTTTCAGACATATATAAGACGTTTACGGCGTGTTTCTCTTGTTGAAATAGAAGACACAACATTGGTTTTTCATTATCCCTTCATCTCGGTTTTGTATGGTTCCATGTACAACTGAGGCCTTAGTGCAAAAATTAATAACACATGTATTTATTTCTTGTAAGAAAACGATGAATATACCACTTATTTCACCCGGCCAGGTTAAGGCAAACACTAATTATATCATGATTTTAATTAATCCTAACTTACCAAATAATGTAAATCCAACGAGATAAGACCTTATTTAAGCGTGACATGATCTAAAATCAAAGTTGTTATGCTTTATTTAAGGGGACAAAGTGCCCTTATAGCTTTATATTAGTGGTATTGGTATACAAATAACACCTACTTGGATTCATTATCTGGAAGAAGTATGAATTACCTCAAATATACGTACCTATCTTTTGTTGGATTACTTTACATGAAATAAGTACATGTGCAGTTATCCTTGGTTGGAATACTTTACATAAAATAAGTGCATGTGCAGTTAGCCTTGTACACTAAACAAAACCAAATCGAGATGAATGGATACTGGAAAATCCATGTTGTGTTTTCTAGTTTTCTTAGGAGGAACACGCCCTATAGATCTTATGTGAATAAATTAAATCAATGAACAAGAGGAACACACTCTAAAACAAATGGTGTTGGAATTATCATCGATAAGATGTTAAAGGATGATGTGCTCAAGATCACAAGAATGAGTAACAAAATCTTGTTGGAATACTTTACATAAATAAGTGCATGTGCAGTTAGCCTAGTACACTAAACAAAACCAAATTGAGACGAATGGATACTGGAAAATCGATGTTGTGTTTTCTCATTTTTTTAGGAGGAACACGCCTTATAGATCTTATATGTGAATAAATTAAATCAACGAACAAGAGGAACACACCCTAAAACAAATGGTCTTGGAATTATTGTCGATAAGATGTTAAAGGACATTGTGGTCAAGATCACAAGAATGAGTAACAAATCTTAGCTATCAAGGTTGTTTTGGGGGGGAAGATTTTTAATATTATTAGTGTTTATGCTCCCAAACTGATGCAAGAGATTTAAAAATTTTGAAATAATATAAATAGATTGATGCAAGGAATATTGATAGAGGAGAAGATTATTATTGAGAGTGATTAAAATGTGGATGTGTGCAATAGCAATGTTAGATATATGAGAGTTCATGGTGATTTTAGATATAACAACATGAATGGTGAAGTAGAGATGATATTATATTTTACAGTCACCTATGATATTATTTCGACAAAACATCCATTCTAAGAAAAAAGCCTCTAAATTATTACTTTCAATTTTGGATGTGATCATAGCCTAATCGATTGCCCTTCTTCCAAAACTCCTAACGGACGTCGAGTGTTGCAAGTCAAGATATGTTTGTATGTGTGGTTTGAACATGATATTCTTCATTAGGGGCCATTAGACTTCACCAGCCATGCCATCCCTTATCGTCTAGTCAAATTAAATAAGGTGTAAAGTGATTCCTAACAAAAAAGTCACCACACAATATAATTTATTCATTTTGGACGTTATCATTAAAGATCAACAAGAATAACATAATAGAAATTAAGATAAGAAGATCAAGTGGTAGAATCTTAAAGGAGAAAAGATATCAACATTTTATGATAGACTTATCAAGGATGGAACTTGAAACTTGGAATCTAATGTTAACACTATGTAGCATATTATGAGCTAATGCATAACAAAAAAATTTCCAAAGAGGTTTTACAAGAGTCGGAAGGCTGTAGACCTCCACAGAATGAGACTTCATAGTAGAATGATGAAGTACATAAGGCTATCAAACTCAAAGAAAGATTTATAACAGATTGTCCAAATCTTGAGATAATACAAGTTTTATAACATACAAACAAACACAAAAAGAAGCTAAGCAGGAAGTTCAAGAGACAAAATATAAGTACTTTGATAAGATATATAAGAAGTTGGACACGAGAGAAGAGGAAAAAGATGTATATAAAATGGCTTGTATAAGAGAAAGGAAAGAAAGAGACTGAAATCGAGTAAAATGCATCAAGAATGAAGATGGTAAGGTATTGGTAAAGGATAGTGATATCAAGGACCAATGGAACTACTTTCACAAGCTTTTCAATGGTTATACCTTGAATAATGTTAGGGACTTGTGTGATATGAATCCAAGAGATATCATTACACACACGTTCCACTATCTAAAGTCGAGAATGTTTTGAAAAGATGAAAACAAGAAAGTAACGTGGACTAGACGATATTCTCTGATGTATGGAAGAGTATGGGGGTGAAAGAGCTGTGGTTAATGGATTTATTTATTAAGATTATGAAGGCCAAGAAAATACCATATGAGGTGGAGAAATAATATTATAGTCCTCATCTACGAGAACTAAGAAGATTTAAGAGTTGAAAGTACAAAAGTATGAAGTTGATGAGTCACACTATGAAGCTTTGGAAGAAGATTATTGAACAAAGTCTTAGATCAATAACACAAATATCAAAAAATTAATTTGGCTTCATGCTAGGGCGATCAACAACATATGTGATTTTTCTAGTAACTTATGATGAAGTACAAAGAAAACAAAAGAGATGCTCATATGGTTTTTATCAATTTGAAAAAGGCTTATGATCGAGTACTCGGTAGGTGTTGTGGAGGATTTTAGATAAAAAGATGGTCTTAATTCAATACATTGACCTGATTAAGACATGTATGATAACTCAATTATAAGTGTCGTGACCCCTACAAGAGTCACTAACTTTTCCTATTACAGTTGGAGTACATTAAGGATTGACACCAAGCCAAATTCTATTGGTTCATACTATGGATGAGTTGACAAAGCATGTTCAAGATGATATTTTTAGGTACATAATTAGCTGATGATATTGTGTTAATTGATAAAATTAAAGATATATGGAATGATAAAGTTGAAACTTTGAAGAAATACATTAGAATCAAATGGATTAAGATCATGAAAGAATAATTGAGTATATGCATTATGACTTCAATAATTGTAGATGGTGGGGCTAAGTTGGATGGAGTGGATGTGACAAGTTTGGTTACTTGAGATTTATTATTCAAATGATGGTAATGTCAAACATTATGTTTGTCATAAAATCACAACAGTATGACTAAGATGGAGAAGTGTGGTTAGGTAGTGATAGAACAATCCCTCTCAAATTAAAAAAGTAAGTTTTATAGAATAGCTATATAACTAACCATACCATATGGGACTATGGGAGTGAATGTTGGGCGGTGAAAAAACAAGGCTTCAAAAAATGAACGTGGCCAAAATGTGTATGTTGAGATGTATGTGTGGGAAGCCAAGAAAAGATCGCTTCAAAAATAACTACATCAAAAATAGAGTGAGGGTGGCGAGCATTGAGAAGTTGCATGAGGGTCGTCTCAAGTGGTACGGGCATGAGCAACACTGATCAACTAACACACATTTTTGAAGCAATGCTAAAGAGTCGAGAACAATTACAAAGAAGAAGAGGCAAGCCTAAGTTAATTCAGAAAACCTTACCAAATGATATTTCGAATCTTTGCATTTTGACTAGAATATGACCATAACACTTTTGATCAGAAAAGAAATATCCATGGAGCTGACACCAAAACAGTTTGGATTGAGACAGATGATGATGATGATGATGACAACTACGATGATGATGATCAACAAGAAGATGATGCACAAGTTTGATGTCTAAATTATAGGTCCAATAAGAAACATATTTAAGAAGCCAAGGTTAATGTTGGAGTTCATTACATAAACAAAACTTGCCTACCTTTTTCATAATACCAGCCAATAATGATTTTACACATTTTTTTGCATGACTGCTTCAAAAAAACATATAGATTATCTTAGTGTGGCTTTCACATCATTAAAGTGTGGGGCTTTTGCAATTAACAGACAAATCTCCCCATACGTTATTTTAACAACAACTAGTTTTTAACGTTTATTTAAAATTCTATCAGACCTAACTAAATATATCCCTTAACTCGTTCAATGGATGCAATGCATATTTTTAATATGTATACACTAAACATTAACAGAAGGCCACAATGATACTTTATCCTGTTAATTGAAGCATAACAGCCCTGATTTGGATGTCACAATTCACTAAGGTCGTATCTAGAGGATGTAAAATATTCGTGAGTTGAATTCATAAAGCAAACATATAAAGGGAAACGTGTGCATGAAATAAGTACTTTTTTCCTCATTTATTACATAAATTAAGTGCATGTGCATTTGGCTGCACAGGCCTCATTGTATATGGAACCAAATGAAATGGAGATGAAGGGGTAGCGGAAAACCAATGTTGTTGTTTTTTCATTTTACCCAAATGAACATGCCATAACGGTTTTATAATGTTATATATAATTGAAGAATATGAAGAAGGTTGCACCAATATGATGTGTAACAGGTGGCACATGATTTATATTTCGCCAAAAAACAGGGGAAGGGGTGGTCAGCTAGTAATCTATAATCCGTGTGACTGACGCTTTGTACACAAAGCACTTACCTGATTTGGTCGCCTTTCTTTCGCCGGTAGAAAAGGAACGGAACAACCCACTGTACGAGAGGAAAAAGAAAAGATAAGTATTCTACTTAAATAGAGATTGAAAAGGACCTCATCAAAAGCAAACGAAGATGGGACATAAATAAATAGACCACATAAAGTAAAAAAAACACAACTTAATGGTCCCTTGCACAACACGGAAGGCAATTCACACGAAGCATAAATATCTAAAGAAAGCACTCCGACCGAGAGGCAAGTTAGCTTAAGCAGGAAGAAATTAATTTAACATACACTTAATCAACAACCATCTCGTGTAACATGTGCATAGTTTATATTTAACTCTTTACGCTCCATGATGCAGGATCACAATAAGCCATTTGCATTAAAAGCCATAATGACAGATAGATATCCGGTAGCCGAGAGCCGGAGACCCCACTGCGTACGTGGAAGGTACCTAGAATTATTACCGTCTACGATGGAAGTAGTATACAGCTTCTTTGGAAGACAGTAGAGCCTTAGGCCGTATCAAGTATCAGCCAATTAGGCCAGTCCTATAAAGAGAGACGAAAGAGTTCACACTGGGTGTTGGTCAACTGTGGCAAACCACGATGTATAAAGAAGAGCCCTCAAACTCAAGCAAACAACCTAAGAATTGAAAGCCTAGAAGAAGCCCGCACATTTACATCATTCTTGTCTCCTTGTCATGCCAAGCATACATTTTCTTTTTCTGTATGAAAGCACGAAATATCTCGTTTGTGTTACTATTATCATGATTAAAGGCAGTTAGCTCCTGCTTCGTACAGTGCCTACAAAAGCAGTCGGTTAGCACCTTTGCTAAAATACAAAGTGCAGTGCACATTTATATCCTACCCTACAAAAGCAGTCGTCTATCACCTTTTCTAAAATACAAAGTGCCTCACGGCAGGACGCTGCTTAGAATTTTGGACCCCTATTTCCCCCTCATACTTGACAAGTTGACAGATTTTTCCAAAGTGAATTTCGAAGTTCATACTTGAGAGCTATAACAATCAGATATTCTGTCGTTGTGTAAAACGAATTTCTGTTTCGTAATATTCAAATAAACTTTTTCGTTCAAGTCATCAGATAAGATGAAGGTTCAAATTGCAGGTTCTTCTATGCATCTGTTTTCAGAATTGCTCATTCTGAAAAGGTTCTTTAAAAGCTAATTTTAATGATTAAAAGCGCAGAGGACTACCAATCTAACCATAAATTCATAATTCAGTCTAGCATTTTGACACCTTGCACTAGCATAAGTAAAATAGGACAGAGAGTAACAGTAAACCCCAAGCGATTTCAAGAGCTTTACCTTTAGAATTGGCAGCATCAATGTCAAGGCCCAGAACAAGTACCGCAGCTTCAACAACCCTTTCCCTTGCCGCAGAGCGAGATGAATACTGGCTCTGGCAGAATTCTGCGCGGCCTCCCAAAGAGATATCGGCTGAGACGAAGGTCCAGAAGAAGAAGCACTGGAGTCGGCATTCATGGAGCTGAGGGCCTTCTTCAGCGAGTCTCTGTCCGTTTCGAGCGCCTGGAGCCTCAGAAGTAACACCTTGAGATCCAACTCACTGAATGCCACACTGTTGGTGCCGCTGTCGTTACCCACAGGGTGTACATGAAGATCCGGCAGCGGCACGCCGTGGACAGCGTCGATGGTGTGCAACACCCTGTCACCTGATTCATCAGCCGGTGCGGGTGCGGCTCCGGGTCCTGCCGATTTCGTCCTCATGTGGTGAGCGTGATTGGTAAATGGAGTAGGTGGAGGATTAATTGCTGCCGTGTCCTCCCCACGAATCTCCATCACCCTCACGGGCGAGTCGTCGCTGTCTCCTCCAGATTCGGGCCTCACTTGGGGAGCGGGACAGATCATGGTGATCGGCGGATTGATTGCCGTCTCCACCGGATTCTCTACGATCGTTACGGCCGAGTCGTCGTCGCTGCTATGGGGAGGGTTCACGGCGACGTACGACCCTGAGGATGAACTCCTGGACAGGTGGTGGGGAGAATTGCTGATGATTACCTCCTCATGATCCGAACCGGTGGCAGCCGTTATTGTCGCGGGTCGTTCCACCTCCTCCTCTTGTATATGGACCCGCTGTTCGATGTGCTCGTTCTCTGCGCGGCTACCGGCAGGGACGCCAGAGGTGCTTGGGGATTCAAACTTGTCGATTTCACCCGTTTCCAGGTGTCTCGCCGGACTCTCGCAGACGCCCTGTTCCGGCTGGACTTCCTCACGCCTTCGATCGGCGGAGGCAAGACCCCTATCCTCCTTCGCCTCCTTCATTACCAGGCTACCTAATAGGAATCTCGCACCATCATCATCCTCCTCCTCTACCTCCTCGGGTTCGCTATCCATCAGATCATCCACGCCGAGCCCCTCGAGCCTTCGCCTGTACCCTTCCAGCTCCTCGGACAGCTCCCTGACCTCCTGCTCCAGCTCCGAGATCTCGCTTTGGTCCTGCTCCATCCTCTCGTCCGCGAACCTCTTGTACTGCCTGGCCTCCAGGACCGCCTCGGCCTTCTCCCTCTGGAGCCTCAGCATCATCGTCATCGCCTCGTTGGCCGCGGTCGTCGACGCGCTCCGCTCCTCCTCGAGCTCCTCGTATAGCTCGTGGATCGTCCTGTGCTGCTGCTCAACCTCCTCCCGCAGCGCCCGGACCTGGTCCTCCGCGCTAAGGGTCTCGTTCCAGTACTCGTCCGCCGGAGGCGGAGATGGCGGTGGCCACATGGGGACGATCTCTCTCCCGGTCCCGGATCCTTCGCCTGAAGAAGCCTCGGAATCGTCCTCTGCCTTCCGCTTCACCGCACGCCTCCAGGGCCCGCTGTAGGAGTACCCGCAGTGCGCGCACTCCCGGCACGAAGGACCGTCCGGCGCTGGCGGGGACGGCGTTTTCGGCGGCGGCGATTCGTGCCGCCGGTGTGGCGTCATCTGGCGCAGAGGCGGAGCCGCCAAAACATATAAAGGTGTTGTTGTTCCTTCTTCCCGGCCTATGACTGAGCCAGCTCCGCTTCGTCTATTTCCGGTTGGTGGGCTGATCGGCTCGGCGGTTTAGAAATGCAAATATTCACCTCCACTGTGTCAGAAACAGTATAGTTTACCGCCCCCCGCGATCCTGAATGTTCCGGTTCGTTAGCAGGGGGCGTTTCCGGGCCGCCGGCTCTTGAGAGGAATCGAGCGGCAACGGGCCGGGAATTTGCTTTGCGGTTGAAAACGACCTGGGAGTTGCAACAACCTAGGGACAGGTGGTAACAATACCGCTGGTACCGCATCGGCGTCTATGTAGGGTCCGGGAGTTGATTTCGACCAAATGACGCTGGAATTGCCGAAAACAAGCCTGATCAGTGATCAGTGCGCTCAGGGCCCCAGCTTTTCCAACAATTGTTTTTAGTGCCATTGTGCCAACTGCACTCCGACGTGAGAAGCACAAACTTAATAAATTCGTGCCAGTCAGGCATCTGACCTGGTCCCCCCTCCACCTCCTTTATCATGTCCTCTCTTTTTTATCCTTCACACCTGCCCTTTGCCTTTACCGCGACAATGAATAGGGTGAATTTTGAAGAGTGAAGCGGTCTATCGGATGAGTGGAATTTGGAAAACAAGAATAGCATAGTGGAATTTGGAAAACAAGAATACCTCCTTTATGCATTCTCTTAATATTTTTCACACCTGCCCTTGGCCTTTACCACGACAGTGAATAGGGTAAATTTTCTTAGCAACATTGAACATGGCCAATTTTCAAGAGAGAAGCGGTCTTGCATTGGATGAGTGGAACTCCGAAACCAAGATTAGCATAGTTTGTGTTTCCAATCTAACCTCCGACCCAAAGATTTAAATAGGATCCAACCTTCTTTTCTTCAGTAGGAAAGTTGTGTACAATATACTCCGAGCAACATGATAAGAGTTGGAAGCTACTTCAACTCACTAAATAAGAACAACAACAAGAAGAAGAACTTTATGCTAAACTTGTAGTTTTTGTTAATGGCCTACATCACAACCCCATAAGTATGACACTATTATGTTATAATGGATATTATGTTCTTTTTACTTTTTTGTTTTGAACTGCTCTTGCAAGATTCCCTTACCTTCAAAAATGTATACAAGGGACATAGGGATGGCAATCTATATCGTATTGATCTTAGTTCGCAAAAGTCTATTTTTGGAAAATTCTTAACTGTTGATAAAAAATGATTTATCTTTATCCTAAGGAAGACGTTGTCATGTAAATATGCATCATTTAAAGAAATCGATCAAAAAATAGTTGATCAAAGGAATTCCTAAACTAGATTATAGAAAGATAAAGAATATCAACAATTTATAAAAGGAAAGGAATCTAACTCTTCTTTCAAAACTAGCAGCATTTTTAGCATCAAGAGGATTCTAGAACTTCTTCACGTTAATCTTTCTAGACTGATGTGTTCATAATAACTTAGATGTAGTAAATGTTATTGTCATAGATCTGTCATTACCTCAATCTCAATCTTACTGTCTGGATAGATAGTGTTAAAGGAATTGGAATGTTCATCTCTGAGTGGCCTGAAGATCTCACAACATATGTAATAATTGATATGAAACTCCACTCACATTAAATGTATGAACATGTCAAGATCTACACAGTGGCTCGCATGCAAACATCAAAAAGTATACAAGATAAAACTAATTCTTAAACTATATAATTGTTTTACATTAAAAAGATCTCATGAAGATGGTGTTGTGAACTTGTGCAATGTATCGTCAAAGTAGTATAATCGAGTGTGGATGCAAGATCTTGGCAATTCACTAGTCGTAACTTAAAATAAAAAAGACAAAGACATGCTCATTGCAAATGCAATGTTATGTTGATGGTTGAACCAACGTAGTTAATGTATAGAATGATAAAGTGTGCATGGCGTGGACTTGTTGAAAGAATAAACATGTTGTTGTTACGAAAATTATGTCACAACAAACCTTACTATTTTAAAATGATTTCTTCTGTTATGATCAGGTGTCTGAAGACTTCAACAAATTCTAGAAAGGAAGCACAATACAAGTTTTCAAAGATATAGTCACTTTCATATGAAGTGTGATATGGTGTCAAATGATAATAACCACTTCCACATAAAGCGTGCAAATTACAGTCACTTCCACATGAAGAACGAAACTCAACGATAATGGAAGGTGTTTTTTATATATGTTCAAACAAATGTAGGGTATAATATCTCAAACAAATGTAGCAGCCAAAAGTACATGTAAAAATAGTACATATCAAGTTATTTAATCAAAACCGCTAGTAGTTTCAAAAAAATCAATAATGCTAGTTTGGTCAAGTAAGAGTAAGCGCACCTTTTCAGTATATATCTAAAATGGGACTGGAGCAAAAGATTTTAGTGCACCCTGGTTAAACAAGATAAGGGTCAAAATGGGTCTTCAATAATATTGGTCACCATGACCAATCAATTAGGGTTTACATATTCTTATATCAAATCTAGGTGAAATAACTAGATTTTAGATTATTACCAAGTTCCACAACATTTCCAATAATTATATTTATAGGATGGTCACATACCCAGTCCATAAGGAAAAACCCTAAGTCATTATCATGATCAATATCGTAGTCATTACAAGTTTCAAGGTCAAGATTCAAATATGGTTTCCATAAGATTACCTAATATGATTTTTTAAGATTTGAAAGGGGGAATCACAAATTTTGAACATTTTTAGGATTAATAGCCACAAGATTAGCGTTAGGTGATCATAATCAAGTTTCAAATCATCTTCATCAGCACAGGCATCAAATACTTATTAAATTTTGATCTAGGTTTTTTGTTAATTATACAATAATGAACAAGAAAAGATTTCTGAGTTTCTAAGTCATAAAGCAAGATTAGGTCATTAATCCAAGACAAGTAATCAAGAGATCACTATTCAAGAATCAATCCTTCTTCAATCATATTTCATTTTCTAGTTATTTTTTATATGATTAAGAGTCATTAGGGTACAAATAGGGTTACATGTGTCATTGGAATTACTAATGTAAAGAGATTTGACTTTAGGGTTATATATATATATATATATATATATATATATATATATCTTATTTTGATGATGATTGTACTATTCCATTCACGTGTATCCAACATTTTCTTTGAGAAAATTTTGGATTACTAGTTTGTGAAAATACAAGTCAACACAACACAAAATCAGAAATTGAAGAATGCATAGATTCTCACCTAGATTTTTGTTGTAAATATTTTTATTGAATTCATAGTGTGTAATTAAGCTTAAATAATAATTAGAATGTTTTAATTCAATAATTGATACACTTCTACACAAAATGATAAAATGCATGCCATCATTTTTCATCAGTTAGGATTGCCCTGAGACTATCTCA
Organism: Alisma plantago-aquatica; assembly: GCA_963693085.1. Classification (NCBI taxonomy): domain Eukaryota; kingdom Viridiplantae; phylum Streptophyta; class Magnoliopsida; order Alismatales; family Alismataceae; genus Alisma; species Alisma plantago-aquatica. The sequence goes on from OY856413.1 coordinate 1,009,246,738, forward strand.
GCTGACAAGTTGATTGCCTTGATCATGCATGATCATATGTTGAGATGCTAACTATCATAGTATCTTGATCAATGATACTAAAAGACTTATATTTTAGTATAAAATATCGGGATACACCCCTTGCATCCTGGTTGATGGCATTGCATCTATGAAGTGTAAAACAACCATTAGAGAAGATAGAGATAAATTGAACTATATTTATTACAAAAGAAGTCAACCTCTCTAAAACGTCTATAATCTAAATAAGAGTAGTCTACTGACTAGTGAGCACCCTCAAATACAAATATAGACCTTTGGACATCATCCTTAGATTACCTTTCATCTTTAAATGCTATATTTGACTGAAAATCTCCTAGAGCCTCCTAACCATTTCAAAGGTTGATTACAATCTACTCTCATTAATAGTGATCTAGGAAATTATGTGTAAGGATCCTAACCTGGATCAATTCATAAATATATTTGTTTGTTTTAATTGGGTACTTATTTTGTAATCAATCTTTGTTTCAATTTTTAATATCAATTGCTAGATCTACGTTTAAAATTTGAGCATTACTGTACTTGGTTTTCTCTAGAATCTAGTTATGCAACTTATGTAAATTATTGGATTATATGCAATTTCCCTTTTTTTAAGGTCTAACTGCAAATATACTACATGTCAACCGCTACCTTAACTTTGTCCTAAATCTATCTAGACAAGCCTAGTATATGGTGCACCCATTGCTTCAAGGTTCATCAAACCTATTATATGCCTATGAAGCACATAAGAGAACCTATAAACCTTTGTGTTTAGATCTGAACTGCCTCTTCTCCAAAAATGAATAGCCACACTATTTGTAACTCTCGAAATACACTACAAAAAATAGGCCTAGTTGCTCAAGATTTCTCTAATCTTACCATCTATGGGATGACCCACCAAGCGTGGTGACCTTCTTCCTTCATCATATCCACCATTTGTCTTGCATTTGTCTTAGTGGAGCTTACTATGACATTTGCATCCTCCAACATCTTCATCCCAACTATGATTGCTTGGGTACACGTAGAATCATGGTTCAGCGTAGTAATGTGTGCTCTATACACCATCACCATTGTTCTATTGCTTCTTCTAATGATCCATGATGCCCAATGCTCACATCACCCTGAGTGCTAGTCTGCAACTTATCTATAGTGACATTTAGCTTAAAGTTTAGTAGGTCAGGAGGGTGCCACCACATTATCTCAAGATGCCTTATCACAGGTCATGCTTCCCCTGAACCCAACATCTTGATTACTACATGTAACTATGGGTCCCCCTTCTCTTAGATATCTTAATCAAAGTCTTCATGTTAGTCACATCCACCACCTTTTTCCATGCCTGATGGGGGATGGAGCAACCACCCTCATATTTGCATTTGCACCTCTTTCTTCAAATGGTTTAACTGATCAAACCTGGGAGTAGATTTTCCAACCATCCCTTAAAGGATCTTGGATGGGCCACTTCTTCCACGGTCATCACCCTAGAGGTGATTGTGTTCAGTATGTTATCCACAATCTTCTAGAATATCACCACATATTTATTCTACATGATCTTCCCTAGACCACTATGAACAAATAAGTGATCCATGTTTCTATCTTGAGTGTCTCACAACATATCATCTTAACACAGTTGGGATCCTACGTCTTGTTACATCGCCATTAATGGGTATGACTTTCTTCAATAGCCACCACATTAGGGTGTTAGCCCTGGGGATTTCATCCCTCTGCCACACAATGTGGCAAGGCGGGACCTCACCCTAGTCGTGACTAGTTAGAAGGCACTTGGCCTCCTTAATTGAGAAAAGGTTGGACTTGGAGCAGCTCCACATAGAGTGGCCATCTTCCTCGCTGATGAATTACATCAATTCTAGAATCAAGTTAATGCTCTCTAGTATAAGAAAGCTAGAGATCTCATTCCACCTCCTGTTATCCACCTCTTCTGACCACATGTTCACCACCCATAGTTGGTTGTAAATGGCCATTGTCTTTCGACATGTTCTAACAGGCCCGGACACCATATGTTGAACCAAAAAGAAATTCAACCCCTACCGACAACCCACCCAAAGTGTGGCATCACTGTTGAGAAAACCTACCACATCTTGTGCAACTAATATGAAGGGTCATTTGTAATTTGTAGATCATGGGATAGTTCCTATCGTGATATGTCTTGGATTGCATGTATTTCACCCTACAATATTGAGCCCATCGCGGTGATGGAATCAACTCCTTAACATGGGTTTTTGCTACACTAACAAATTCACATAGTATGAAATCCCTATGTTTTTACCAAAACAATGTGCAATAATCCCACCCGCAAGTGGATGGTCTTATTGCACTACATTTTAGGATCGATTCCCAAGAGACAACATTTTTCATAATCTTGCTAGTTTGTATCCAGTTGAACTAAGATTAATATTTGGAAGCAAGAGTTGATTGAATTAAGTTAAAATAATTGCAAAGGAAAGTAGAAGTGTGGGATTAAAATTGGGTTTAGATTAATGATGTAAGTCAATGGGGTGGAATCGGGTTTCACCACCGCTACACGCACAAACATATCCAGAATTTATACAACCATTCAAATGGAGCAAAAGCAAGATCCACTTGTTAGATGTGAGAAATCACGTAGATGTCTCCATGAGCTCCATTTCATGTTACTCACATATCATGTATCTATTACTCTAGAGACAACCCTTTAGAAGTTCTTGTTTGAAAAGCAACCAAGTTAATTGATATTAAAAACTTAAGTATTGAAGTTCTCACAACAAAGTAATTTAATAGATCATGTAGAGTAGGTGATCAATCCACAAAATATGTATAAACGATTAACACTAAATTTAAAGAGTTATATATAAGCCATGGGTCATTAAGAAATGGACATGTAAGACTGGTAGCAGGGCTAGTCCCAACACCTCAGTGCAAAGGATTACCCACTCTTCATGGATGAAACATAGAAAATAGGGGAAAGGGAAGAATTGTCTGTGGTCATGGTAGAGAAGAAGATCATGGCTTGATGGAGAAGCAGTCTTCTACCTAATGAAGGGGCTGGCTCAGTCGACTAGAAGGGGAAAACACCAAGGCCAGGCATACACTTGTTCCTTTTCTTTTCATACTCTGATCTGTCAAAGAAGAGTGAGGAGATGAAGGGCGGTGATGATGTTGAAGATTCAACCACATATGTGGATGGATTGTCACACCTCGTCATGCTAAACGAGACTACTCAAAACATAAAACATGATCAACTACCAACTTAATCACATAGTCAAAAATGCAGAATAATTAAAACCAAAAATTCACATTATGATCAAGTTCTGAAATATTTACATAAAGGTCCATCTTTTCCATTCTCATACATTATAACAGGAATTACATCTGTGCTCAATGACCTCATCCTCATCATGGGTACAAAAGAAGCATTTACATGTTCATGCCATATATGCATGCACTGGCATACTGTCAAAACCTTGTTTTGATATAATTATCTTATCTAGAAAACACTTCCCACACCCGAACCTGAGAATACAATGAAGACACTAGGACTCTAATACTAGTATATACATCTGACCAACCTTCTAAATCTATTAATCACTGGGTTGGTTCTCTTCCGCAGCACCACCTCGTCCACGCTGTCGGCGGCCACCTAAATGATGTGGTGACCCACATGTGAGACCCAGTCCCAGCAAGAAATATAACTATCTCCAACAGATATTGATTACAATAGATTAGTTAGCAGTAAATAAACTGAGCAGATAGGATATTGAATAAGAAATCTAAGAAAATTAAACAGTTTAAGTATACTAAGCAAGTAAACTCAACAATAATAATAACTACTCAAATATTATAGGATAGCACCTGATAAGTACTTTGTACTATGAAAGCAAGGTAAGGAATATTCCATCCAATGTGAAATGTATTTTTCCTTAACAAATATACTACATGGCTTGTATTACATCTTTTATTATGCCCTGGGGAATTTGAGCCATACCACTCAAAGTCCAACTGATCACTGTTAAGTCGAAATCAGTGACATACTAGATATATGGAAGAGTCATGCTCCATGATTTCACCAACAACTCCCGGTCAGTACGAGAGACAACACAAAGACATATCAGTCAACTATCAACATTGACATATAGTCAACTGAAAACAACTAGCCTTCCTGGGTACAGATCACGGTGCTAGAGAACATCTCATGCATAGTCGTTCAATAAAAGGCATCCCGCAGTTATATTGTTGTCTTTCACACATCACAATATCACATTATTTGAGGCACAATCATGTCCATCCTCAAATTGCTTGATTAGGGTACCAGGCTATCCCCACATACTCAACATTATGTGCTCTGAGTTTCCTATATGAGTTACTCATTTCACCACCCAACAAGTTCTCACATTGGAATGGATCTATGGCAAAAGGAAACTACATGATTAGGGTTTCACTTGGTTGGTTATTGTCTTTTGAGTAAATTAAGGTTATATCATTCAAATGGACATACAAACCCTAATTCATTTCTAGAAGAAGTATAAGCATTGCAACTTCAGAAGATATAAAATGTTTGAGCTATAAATCTTATCCACATTACCACATGCTATCATTCATTGCATCATAATAAACCACATGTGTCATCTTATCATTTCAAGATATCCATCCCTTGTCAGAAGTCCCAGGGTTTCAACCCTTATTATAAAATGAACAATATTTCACCTTAATCAGGGCTCAAACATGCCCAATGGTCATTAAAACCATCACATTATTCCCTATATGGTTATCATCGTCATTCTAGGCCTTTAAACGAGACTCAATAGATCATCAGCACATAATTATCCCATAGGTTAAACATGGTAGTACTCGATGGTTTTAAATTAGTACTACATTGATGTTTTAACTCAAGAAGAATGTAATACATTGTCACATTAATCACTCCAAATATCTAATTATAACCAAACATCATCATTTATTTATTTTAGAGTTGATGTATAAAACCAGGTTTCATTAAAGGTACACATCTCTTGTTATGGTGATTTATCCATGTATTCATACGAGGGCAAAGGTAAGACTACAAGTTCAATGGTGTTGTTTCATTGAATTCTCTTTATTAGAACCCACATATAAGACTATGGGATTCACTCTAATCCATTGATTGTTGAAGCATCTAATCTCATTCATTGGATTGGGTTCACTATTCAAAACATTAATTAGGTATGGGTCCAACCATCCATTTTAGCACTAACATAGGGTATCGGTTTATACTTCCTCCATGGATAATGTCTTGCTACCTTCATGGTGTAATGATTTTAACACCAACATGGTGTACCGGTTTACTAACATCAGGGTGTGTCGACCTAATGTCAACATGGTATGTCTCCATGATGTATCAGTTTAATGCCATCAAAAGCATGTCGGCCTATCATCACTAAGAGTGTATCATTAATTAACCATCACAGGTTATAACCATGGTAGGGTGTCATCCACAGACCATCACAGTTTGTTGCTATGGTCAGGGCGTTGGCCACAAACCGTCACAGGATGTTGCTATGGTTACAGTGTCGACCACAGACCGTCACATGATGTTGCTATGGTCAGGGCGTCGACCACAGACCATCACAAGTTGTTGTTGTGGTCAGGGCATCGGCCATAGACCATCACAAAATGTTTCTATGGTTAGGGAGTTGGCCATAGACCATCACATGATGCAATATGGCTAGGATGCAAAGCCATCACGAGTTATCCTTTATATGTTAGAGTGTCGACTATAAGACGTTATGGTTTACAACTAAACTAAGGTATCAGCCACCACACTACATGGCTAAGTTCATAATCAACATGATAAAGGTCGAGATGGTGAAAGACAAGGTCTGGAATAGCAAGAAACACCACCATTACCATGGTGGAAATTTCACCAAGATAAGCACATAAACTTGTTTCTATATACAAAGATGTTTGTTTTAAGCAAGAACATACACAAATCAACTTGAAGTAAGCAATATAAGTGGGGAAGGTTATAAAACTCACCTATAATAATAAGAACAGACTTCTAGCAGCAAGGATACTGAACAAATAAGGTAACAAAATCCAAATTACAAATCTGAGCTCGGTCAACTAGGTACCCTTCTCTTCAAGGAAGTAAAACCCTAGAAGAAGAAGCAAGAAGGATAGATGCTTGAGTTCTAGAGAAACCTATGCCATGGAACAGCAAGTTCCAACCTAGTGAGAGGTAGGAGGAAGAGGAACAAATAAGAAAATGGAGGAAAGGCAGAACTATTTACTTGTTCAAGTCAAATTCACCAAGAAGAAGCTTTAGAAATCTTATAAGATAGAAAATCGAAACTCAAAATGCTCCTTCCAAGATCCTATCATTCTACCTTGAGCATGTTCTTTGCAGTACAGTAGAGAGAAAACATGAGATCCTTTGCAAATAGATAGTTATAGAGAGCAAAGGCTTCATTTTGGCATAGAGATAAGTATATATAGTTTAGAGGATAAGTTTTGAGAAGAGCATGAGGTGTTCAAACGATTCTCCATGTGTCCACGACTTTGATTTTTGCATGGATAAGCTAACAGTAAGTACACAGACTATTGGGGACTGCTAGGCTATCGATTTACGCCCATGCAATGGAGCCATCACTTGTTAGCCTTAAAGGTAGCTTATCCATGGGAGGTTAAAGTCATAATTCAACATAGAATGGAATCTCCTCCAACTCAAGGTACAATTGAGGAACACATAACTCAAAAAGATCAAGCATGATAAAACAATATATAAGGACCATATTTAATGGAAAAACTTTCAAAGAAAGCCCCTTAATTGGGTAAATTGTAGAAAAGTCCAAAATGTACATAAAATTGCATAACTTGCTTAAACAATGTCCACATTGGGCCAAATTTGAAACTTAAGCTTGTCTTATGATTACAAAGTGTAAAAAAGGTTATATTAAGGTTATAAGCACTTAATTAGGGTAATTAAGCTTGTTCTACATTTTAAGTAAGTTCAAGAGCCTTACATCTATAAACCCCTAAAAAGGATTTTGCCCTGAAATCCTATGCAAAGAGAGATGAATACTTTCTACGCATTTCATCCTATACTTCCCATGTGTCTTCCTCTACACCATGATGATGCCACTAAACTTTTACTAACACAATATCTTTCTTCTTCATCTTCTTCACTCTACTATCCAGGATCAGCACTAGACCTTTAACATTAGAGATATCCTCATCTTACTCAACCTCTACTGGTTGGATTGTTTGCTCTGTATCTAGATGGCATTTTCTCACATAGAAATATGGAAAACATTATGTAATTTGCATAGCTCTGGTGGTAGCTCCAACTTGTATGCTACTTTTCCAACATGAGCTAAGATAGGATATGATCCCATAAATCTAGGAGCTAACTTGCCCTTCTTTCCAAACCTCAGCACACCTTTCCAGGGAGAGACCTTGAGATATACTCTGCCTCCTACTTGGAATTCTAGTGGTTTGTGTTGAAATATCTAGATTTGGGGGGGTGAATAGAGCTTTTTGGAGTTTTAAAACAATTAAAACAATTAAAACAAAGAAGTCGGAGGAAATAGGGAAGACATAGGATGTAGAGTGGTTCCTACCTTAGAAATCTAAGGTAGTCAGTCCACTACCCGATTGTTTCCAACTAGGATTTTGAAAGCAACTTATTTTATTACCTCTAGAGGATGTTACATAAAATACAATTGCTTTCCTACACCCTTGAAGTAGCCTTCACCTAAAGTAGCCTCAATCCTCCTAGAAGCAGCCTTCTGAAGTAACTCCAAGTCCACCCTTGAAGTAGCCTTCACCTGAACTAGCTTCAACCTTTGAGGTAGCCTTCTGAAGGAACTCCAAGTCACTGGGAGCAGCCTTCACCACCTTGAAGTAGCTCCATGAACCTCCTTTCAACAGCCTCCAACCTAGGAGTAGTCAAGGAGAACAAAATACAATAAAAGGAATAAGACTGGAAGAAAGAAACAATGTTACCAATGAGTGCATTGCTTTGATCCTATATCAAGCGTATTGATCTCCTATCCACTATAGATGAATGTGGTAATGTGGTGGCTAGGAGATACTAAGCTATAAGACACTAATGTAGAGCTCAAGGAAACTGAATCACAAGTGAAACTTTGCTTGTTGCTCACAAGGAATGATTCTCAAGTTGCAATGTGTATGCTCAAGTAATTTGGGTGTCCTAAGGCTTGTCCTATTTATAGGAATGGATTATAAGGGAATAGGGACATTCTAGACACTTTCTAGAGTGTTCTAGACGCTTCCACTTTAGTACTACAAACCAAAACTACCTTATATTTTTCCAAGGTATCCATTCCTAAGATCACATCAAAACCATACATGTCAAGTGGCATGAGATCCACTTGAATGTTGTGTCCAAAAAAAGAAAGAACACAAGAAGAGCATACTTCCCGCAACTCAGCGGAATCAACCAAAGGAGTTTCTAGATGCAGGCTGTCAGATCTATGATTAACAGACAGACAACAACTACTTATCACTTCTCTAGTGACAAAGGTGTGTGTTGCACCCGAGTCTACTAATACTGATACAAAACAAGAAGTAGACAAATCAGAATGAAATAACTCCATATGACATGTCATGACTCGTGGATTGACCACTGGTTCTGGCTGGCTCATGGCATAGAACCTAATTGTTGCCTATTGTAGCCTACGTCCTCTGCTTGCTTGTCTTGAGGATCCTTCCTATGATGCTTGACCACATCCTCTACCACTACCAGAACCAAATTGATGATATTGTTGTGAACTCTATTGACTTTGTCTTGGTTGTTGAGTCACTTCCTCATCTCTTATTGTACAATATGGCCTTGTATGCCCAGTCTGTACACACCTGAAGTAAGTATTTCTCTCATAGAATGGCCTACACGGCCCTGTTACTAAAACTAATGAGGTACTACGAGCTCATGTAGGTGGAAAACTACGACCTCTACCCCTATTTGGGGTCCACTAAGATGGAGTAAAAGACATATGTTCCTAAAAGTCGACCTCTGTTGTGACTGTGGTGGAGTAAACCTTGGTTTCTTAAAACCTCCAGATGATTGTCCTTGGAATTGAGCCAGTCATTTATTAGCATGAGTTTCATGCTTTTCTATGGTAGACCTCTCAATCCTCCTTACATATTCCACAAAGGTGGAAAACCTTTCCCTATTCTCTAGGGCTGATGTTTTTGTAGTCAACTCTGTATTTAGGCCCTTCTCAAACCTAAGGATCCTTTCCTTGTTAGTGGCTGCCATGTGAGGGAAGAACCTTAGAAGTCCCATTAACTTTGACTCATACTCATTAATAGACATTGCACCCTATCTAAACTTCTCGAACTGGGATATTTTCTCATCTAGATAAGTCTCTGGAAAGTGTCAGCTATCAAACTCCCACTGAAATTCTTCCCATCCTATCACCACCCCTGGCCTTTTCTCTTCCTCTATGGCCCACCAGTGGACAACACTTCCCTTCAATAGGTAGACAACATGCTTTACTTTGTCTTCTTCAAGGATGCTTAGAATTTTGAATGCCTTCTCTACCTTCGTAAGCCACATGTCACCGTCTACCAGCATATTCAATCACCCCAACACGTCTAATACATTCAAACATCTTTCCAACACCTTGGGATTCCACATTAGGGATAGTTACCCTAGCTTGAGGTACTATCACTCTGACCATTATATGTGTAATCGTGGCCATCATTTGTCTGAACATGGACTGAAACTAAGGATTGGCCATAATTGTCGGGTTCATCTGAGGCATTGCAGGCTACTCTGGCCCTATCACTGGCACTCTCTCATCCTATGTCTACCTCCTAGAACCACCTCTAGGCACGACATAGCTACTCTTTGTGTGTTCTTCTTGTCCTTGAGACATATTTGCATAAGCATAAGCTATGATCGGATATGTTGGATACATAAGAACAGACTCGAACCTAAGTCCTATGTCCCTGTAGACTCAGAGAACCTAGGGCTCTGATACCAACTTAACTATGATGCCTCATCATGCTAAACGAGATTACTCAAAACATAAAATACGATCAATTACCAACTTAATCACATGGTCAAAAATGCGGAATAATTAAAACAAAAAATTCAAGAGATGTGGAACATAGTATCCAACTCTTTAAGGAATATATCAACATTTTATGTGAAGCCAAGAGATTATGAAACTCATTTAATTTTGAGATATATAATTTTGTTTTTGATTGATATTACTTCTTTGCCTTTGTCATTTCAAAAAGGTAGCCAAGTATTAGTATTATTATTAGTAGTAGTACTCCCCCTGAATATGATGCTCCCCCTCAATATGGCACTCAATTTGAAAAGTAAAGGTTTAAAAGATGTCCAATGCAAGCCACAAGATTTTATTATCATGACAGCAAGAACAATAATCTTGAATACATAGATAAGATAGTTCACAAAAATAAATTACAAACATCTCATTACATAATGCCACCTTACTGAAAAGATCTCAAAATAACATCAACTTCATGATCCTTCCCAAGGAATAGAGTGTCACCATAATATTTGACCAGCGTCTGCCTATCTAATGCACCTATCTTGGTGATAGCATAAGCTTCCAAGAAGGTTGGTGCTCGATCAAAGCAAAAATGGGCATCAATGTCTTGGAGTTGCATGGATGAAAATTGTGTGTGGGAAAGATCAAGAGAAGGTGGTGGTGGAACTTGAGAGTAGTTTAGAGATGGATTATAAGGGTAGAGAGGTCCAGGATAGAGTAAATAGGGATAGTTGTCTGGAACATTTGGAGAGAGATCTTGCATTCTTTAGTTTATGTAGGTCATGGCATGATGGGTATAGTCCATTTGTCTCCCTAAGTAATAGGTGTCCCCAGTTAGGTAGGTAATGTTATTGGATAAGTTATCAATGGGTTGGCTAGGAGTAGTAGGAGATGGAGGAATGTCTTGAGTGGATGGCTCCGCTTCATTCCTAGCCATTTTATGTCCAAAGTCAATTCCCATTTTTTCAATTGTATTTCTGGTAATCTTTTGAGGTTTTCTATCACTTTTAAATCCTAGATCCTCAAGGCTTTTCTTAAGGCAATGTTGGGTGATCTGGCATACAAAGTCAGCATAAGGAGGGTTTCCAGTAAATTCAACCATGTTTTTGAGGATAAAGCGAATAAAGTTTACAAGTATGCTATTGAGAATGGCATAAATAAGATACATTGTAAAGGTTGTTACTTCTGATTTATTAGCTCTAGGATAAATATTAGTTGAAACAATAAGGTTCACTATCCTAGCTTCATGTTTTAGATTGATTGCATAATAGGTACCCCGTTCTTCATGGCATGAGGTGTTAGGAAGAAGATGGTTTTCTTAATGTCACTTAAGCTGATGGTGGTGTCATCTTGGGATAGTTTAGACAGGGAATTTCCAGTGGTTAAGTCAATAAACCCCCTATACTCCTCTACATCAATGTTTAACATATTGAGAACATCCTCCTCAGAAAAATGAAATCCAAACCCACTAACCATAGAGGATAAAGAGTGGGAGTGGTTAGGATTTTTGGCTAGATTTTCATAGAACTCATTCACAACTTGTGTAGAGTAGGAGCAGAAGGATGGAGTAAGAAATTCAAAGAGATGTTGCACCTCAAAAAGCTCATCTAGATCAACGATAGTGATGAAGTCATTGACGTCCACCGGCCGTCGAGGAAGAGCAGTCTTTGAGGATAGCTGTAGATAGTGATCTCCGACAGCAACATCGTTGAAGGGAATGCCGTTGATGATCGTCAGATCCGCAGAGACCATTCTTCCTTTCCTTGCTGCAACTTGCTTCTTTCTGCATGAAGAAGAGGAAGCCATCGTGAGAGTATGAGGTGGAAGAGGAGCAAGGGAAGAAGGTGGAAGAGAATGACTGAAAATTCACACAAGAAAGCACTAAAGAGGAGCTAGAGAAGAGAGATTGTGAATTGGTGAGAAGAATGGCCATTTTGGGCACTATTTATAGCAAAACAACATCCTTCTCGGTCGATGAATTTGTCGATCAAGTGTCCCAACGGTCATTTTTGACACGCTCCTCTCTAACGGCTAGCAGGGGCGTTCGGTCGGGATTTTGAAAAATAGCCGTTACGATGGCTTGGTCGATGATTTCGTCGACCGAAATGAAGGTTAAGTGAAGAAAAAATTTCATTTGTGGATAGCTCCTAGACTATGTGAAGAAAGTAGTGCCATGTGGATTAGTCAAGTATGGATCCACCAAGAAATTCTCGATTGAAGTTTTGCCCAAAGTTTAGTACATGTAATGTAAAAAGACTGGGTGCAATCGGTCGGAGAAAAGTCTGACCGGAGGATTCTCGATCAAGAATTTTGTCGACCGAGAGAGTTCTCGGTCGAGATTTTTGTAGACAGACTGGACTGTAGTTTTGAGCCTATTTTAAGGAATTAGTCATGGAAATCAAAGGTAAAGATGTATCAATTTATAATTATTAAGAGTTTGGAGCACATATATCAAAGAAGACATCTTCTAGGGGAGTAATAAGTAACTTCTTTCTAATATATTAAAATTGATCAAGTGGAAGCGGTTTTGAAAAAATATCAGCCAATTGTTCTTCAGTGTCAACATGATGAAGAGATATGTGATTTTGAGAAATATGATCCCTTAAGAAATGGTGTCAGATTTCAATATGTTTAGCACAACTATGTAAAACAGGATGATGTGCCTATTTTATAGCACTTGTATTATCATAGAAAATTGGCATATATGAACATGTAAAGCCATAATCATTTAAAACTTGTTGCATGTAAAGAACTTGAGCACAACATGATCTGGCCGCCATGTATTCAGCTTTAGTGGTAGAAAGAGTGACTGTATTTTGTTTCTTACTAAACCACGATACTAAAGCGTGACCTAGTAAGAAGCAACTACCACTTGTGCTTTTGCGATCAAGTCGACAACCAGCATAATTGGTGTCGATAGAAGCTTTTAAATCTAGTGATTGACCTTTAGAATCCCATAATTCATAGTCAGTAGTATCAGTGAGATATCTTAAGATACATTTAACGGCTTGAAAATGAGATTGCATTGGTTTAGATTGAAATCTAGCACAAAATCTGACAGAAAACATAATGTCCGGTCTAGAAACAGTCAAGTATAACAAGCTACCAATCATATCCCTATATAAGGAATAAACAATGGGGTCTCCATCTTCATCCTTGTCAATTTTGGCAGATGTGGCCATTGGTGTGGTAACATGCTTGCAATTTTCCATTCCAAAGCATTTTAATAGTTCATTAGTGTACTTCTCTTGGCTTATGAAAATCCTAGTGGGCGTTTGTTTTATTTGAAAACAAGAAAGAATGTTAATTCTCCCATAAGACTCATTTCAAATTCTTTTTGCATTATGTCACTAAATTGTTTGCATAAGGAATCATTTGAGGCACCAAAAATGATATCATCAACCTATATTTATATAACAAGAAAATCTGATTCATATGTTTTGAAGAATAATGTAGAGTCTGAATTTCCAATTGAGAAACTGTTATCGAATAGATAATTTTTAAGTCTTTCATACCAATTTTGAGGTGCTTGTTTAAGCCCATAAAGTGCCTTTTTAAGTTTATAGACATGATCACTTTTTCCAGGGATTTCAAATCAAGGTGGTTAGGCAACATATACTTCTTCTTGGATGATTCCATGTAAAAATGCACTTTTTACATCCATTTGGAATAGTTTGAAGTCTTTATGAGTAGCTATGGCTAACAACATTCTAATAGCTTCAAGTATTGCCACGAGTGCATAAGTTTCATCAAAATCTATTCCTTCTTATTGATTATACCCTTGAGCCACCAATCTAGCTTAGTTTCTTACTACCTCCCCGTCTTCATTAAGTTTATTTCGAAAAACCCATTTAGTTCCAATGATGGTTTTTTCTTGTGGTTTAGGAACTAAGTCTCATACCTCATTTTTTGTGAATTGATTTAGTTCTTCTTGCATAGCCATGATCCAATATTCATATTTTAGTGTTTCATTTTTCATTTTTAGGTTCAAAGATTGATACAAATGCCCTATTTGCAAAATCTCTAAATGATGATCGGGTTTTTACTTTATCATGAGGATTTCCATTGAATAAATCTTGGGGATGATCTTTGATTAATCTAGGAATATGTTGTTGTGTCTCATTTTGTTGGTTATTTTTAGTATTTTGATCAGCTTTTGTGGTTATAGTTAAGTCTTCAATTTGATGAGTAATGCCATTTATATCCTCATATTCATTTTCAATATTTTGAGTTGTTGCTTCATGAAAAGTTATATGGATGGATTCTTCAACTTTTCTAGTAGTAGTATTGTAAATTCTAAAAGCATTGCTAGAAGTTGAATATCCCAAAAAGAATGCTTTATGTGATTTAGAATCAAATTTGTCTCTAACATCTTTGGTATTTAAGATATAACAAGTTGTACCAAAGGTATGAAAATAATCAACTCTTAGTTTTTTGTTGAAGATGAGTTCATATGGAGTTTTCTTTAGATGGGAATGTACTTTTACTCTATTTAACACATAGCATGCTGTATTTACAGCTTCAGCCCAAAAAGTTTTAGGTGCATTATGTTCAAGTAACATTGTTCTAGCCATTTCTTATAAGGATCTATTTTTCCTTTCTACTATGCCATTTTGTTGTGGAGTGCGTGGAGCTGAAAAATTATGAGTGTGTCCTTGAGATGTACAAAATTCTTCAAAGATGTCATTTTTAAATTCCCCACCATGATCACTCCTAATTGTACAAATTTTATTTTGTAATAGATTTTCAATCTTAGAGAAAAAATTTATGAATATTTGGATTGTATCATCTTTATTTGTAAGAAAATGAACCCATGCGTATCTACTATAATCATCTACAATGACAAAGCAATATCATTTTCCACCAATAGACTGAGTTCTCATAGGACTGAACAAATCCATGTGAATAAGCTCTAATGATCTAGTAGTGCTAAGCATTTTTTTTATTTGAAAGAAATTTTGTTTTGCTTTCCTAAGGTACATGGTTCACAATTTTCAGGTTTATCAAAGGATATTTTAGGAAACCCATGTACAATATCATATTTAATTAACTTTTTGATAACATGTGAACTTGCATGACCAAATTTTCTATGCCATAGTTGTAAGGATTCATCTTTTGCAAGAAGGCATTTTCCAATAATGGCTTGCATAGAATTAGGCCTAAGTATGTATAGATTTCCTATTCTTTTTCCTTCATAAACGATTTCATTAGTGTTTTCAATTAATAGTTTATAAGAAGTTTTATTGAATAAAACATCATAGCCACTATCACACATTTGACTAACACTAATTAAATTATGATGTAGGCCATCAACAAGTAAAACATTTTTTATTTGAAGATTTGTATCAATATTACCTATTCCAACAATTTTTCCTTTTCCATTGTCTCCAAATGTGATTGTTCTGTTTTTCTTTTCTTAAAATGTTTGAAAGGCCTTTTTTGTTTCCGGTCATATGCTTAGAACATCCACTATCAGCCACCCAATCCTGCAAAAGAGATAGATTTTGGTGCCCATGTGATGGTCCTTTTTGGTTAGAAACATTTAATAACAAACTAAATAAAGTTACACGATTTAACAATTGAATGTTTTAAGCTGAAAAAAGCTATATATGGTCGAAAAATATCTCGACCGAAGAGTTTCTTGGTCGAAGATTTTGTCGACCGAAGAGTGTCTCGGTCGAAGATTTTGTCGACCGAGTGTGTTGTTGTTTTACAGGTTGATATATGCGTGAAACAGTAACTTTCTTGGTCGACTATTTGTTCGGCCGAAGATATCTCAGTCGAAGATTTTCTCGACCGGGATTATTATTGGTTTTTATAGTAGGTGTAGGTTTGAGACAAAAACTCCCTTGGTTGGTTTTTTTCTTGACCGAGGATAGTCTCGGTTGAACTCTTTTTCGACCGAGATTGTTTCTGTTTGTTTTCAACAATTTCATTTATTCCAATTTGTGCTTAAATTACTTCAATTATGCTAAGGCACCAATATGTTTAGTTGAGATAAGACATTATGATTTTCAAAGTGAAGTTTTAGGTCAAATCTCAACTAAATCATATTGAATTTAGCTAAGTTTGGGGTCTTGGAACCTAAACTAGTTCAACATCCTTTTTCTTGTATGGGCATGAGAAAGAATATTGTCCAAGATGCAAGCAATATTGACAGCAAATGGAATCAATTCATTTCTCCTTTTATGATTTTGAGTTGAGTTGTTCTTGGGTACATATATGATCTTAGTCTTGGGTTCTTGTGTTGTTCTAGGTTTAGGTTGATGAGAATTTTCTTTTGGAACATATCATAAACCTCTCCTTCCAATTTGATCAGAAGAATTCTTTAGGATCTCAAGAACACCATTATTTTTTAGGCTACTGATTTCCTTTTGTAATTTGGTAATTTCATCCATTTTCTTTTTAATATTTAAGTTTTCTTTATCTAAGTTAGATGACAAACTATCTCTTTCCTTTACAATAGCATCATAATCTAAATGAGTGCATAGGATAGGTTGAGTTTGAAAGTCATTCAATTTAGCAAGTAATTCAACCTTTTCTTGAGAAAGAAAATTATAGTTTGTCTCTAGAGTAAGTAACTTTGTATTGCAATCATTAAGAGAAGATTTCAAGGTAGAATTTTCAAACCTAACATTTTTTTTCAGCAGTCAGATCATTTAATTTAGCATATAAATCTTCATTTGTTTTTGCAACTCTTTTTAATTTCTTCTTACAATCAACATACTTGTCATGTAATTCTTCAATACTAGAAACCAATTCTTCTTTTGATAAATCAAGTAGACTTACCTCATTTGAGTCTTCATTTTCATCTTCTATGGCCATAAGGTACTCTACATTTTCTTCTCCACTTTCACTATCATCACTTGACTCATCCCATGTACCTTTGTATGCTTTCTCTCCCTTCTTCTTGGAGGAGACTTTCTTCCCTTTCTTTATATTAGGACACTCATTTTTGACATGTCCTTTCTTGCCACATTCGAAACACCTAAGAGAGTAAGAAGAAGAAACACTAGAGTTTTTGTTAGATCGATACCTTTTGTATTGCTTACCATTTACAATAAGTGCATCTTCTTCATTATATCCTTTACTTGTTTCATCACTTTCTTGGGTGATGACTTTTGTAGCTTTTAGAGTTATGTCCTTCCTTCTTTCTTTTTGAAGTTCAAGCTCCCGTCTTTCTTCCTCCTCCTAGGTGACCTCATGAGTTTCCAAATTGCCAATGAGCTGCTCCATCTTTAGTTTGGTGAGATCATCAGCTTCTTCAATGGCTGTCACTTTCGGCTTGTATTTTGGAGGCAAAGATCTAAGAATTTTTGAGACTTGATCTTCTTCACTTATGAATTTAATGCACTTAAACTATTAACAATAGTAGAAAATCGTGCATAGATATCACTAATAGACTTTGTGTATGAAATTGTTCTAACTTTTGTTTAGGCATATTAATCTTAAAATTTTAACTTGTATGGTTCCTTCATGTGTAATAGAAAGTCTATGCCATATATCATATGCAGTTTCACATGAGGAAATTATATTGAATTCACTTACCGAAATAGAGCAAATAAAATACTTACAGCCTTGGCATTTTTTTGAGCTTGTTTTACTGTATTGGCATCCCATGTATCATATTTGGTTTCAGGAAGCTCATATGGAGTACACACCATCCTCCAAAGCTCCCAACTGATGCCTTGGAAGTATAACTGCATTCTTCTCTTCCAATAGTTGTAGTTGCTTCCATCGAATGGTGGTGGATGAGATACGTGAGTTCCCTCGAGGTTCAAGTTGTTGAGCACACCATCCCCAATCCTTCAAGACTTGTTAAAGATCCTTGAAAACCTACTATGATACCAATTGAAAGATTTAGAGGGGGGTGAATAGAGATTTTTGGAGTTTTAAAATAATTAAAACAATTAAAACAAAGAAGTAGGAGGAAATAGGGAAGACACAGGATGTAGAGTGGTTCCTACCTTACAAATCTAAGGTAGTCAGTCCACTACCTGATTGTTTCCAATCAGGATTTTGAAAGCAACTTATTTTATTACCTCTCGAGGATGTTACACAAAATACAATTGCTTTCCTACACCCTTGAAGTAGCCTTCACCTGAAGTAGCCTCAATCCTCCTAGAAGCAACCTTCTGAAGTAACTCCAAGTCCACCCTTGAAATAACCTTCACCTAAAGTAGCTTCAATCCTTGAGGCAGCCTTCTGAAGTAACTCCAAGTCACCGGGAGCAGCCTTCACCACCTTGAAGTAGCTCCATGAACCTCCTTTCAATAGCCTCCAACCTAGGAGTAGTCAAGGAGAACAAAATACAATAAAAGGAACAAGACTGGAAGAAAGAAACAATGTGACCAATGAGTACATCGCTTTGATCCTATATCAAGCATATTGATCTCCTATCCACTATAGATGAATGTGGTAGTGTGGTGTCTAGGAGATACTAAGCTATAGGACACTAATGTAGAGCTTAAGGAAACTGAATTGCAAGTGAAACTTTGCTTGTTGCTCACAAGTAATGATTCTCAAGTTGCAATGTGTATGCTCAAGTAATTTGGGTGTCCTAAGGCATGTCCTATTTATAGGAATGGCTTACAAGGGCCTAGGGACGTTCTAGATACTTTCTAGAGTGTTATTAGTGCTCAACTAGCTGTTATATGTCCATTAATTATATTTCAATGGCTAGTTGTCTAGTGCTGAAAAGTGCAATCCAGAACTTGTCTCGGTCGAGAAGTTTGTCGACCGAGATTGTCTCGGTCGAGAAATTCTTCGACCGAGAGTTGGTTTGGAGTAAAAGTGTTCAACGTCTATTGTGACTTTCCAACTACCAACTACTCTCAGTCTAATAGCTATGGAACCTACTCGAAGGTTTATCTTGGTCGAGAATGTTGTCGATCGAGGGCTATTCTGGGGTTACATGAGTTGGTCAACAGTCAATGTGTGGGAGTTAGACTGAGGTGGTTCTCGATCGAAGATTTTGTCGAACGAGGATGTCTCGGTCGAGAAGGTAGTTGACCGAGAATTGTTCTGCTATAAAATGTTGAATCATCTACTAAGTGTGTGTAATGATGTGCAATTGTGATTGTATCTTAGGGGAGGATCTATCTAAGTGTTATGAGTGGATATGGAAGATCTAACACTTGATTTACATGATATCTATGTAATTGTACATTATATACTTGTAAAAGTTTTTACATTGAGTACAATCATGAAAGTAAAAGCAATCTAAGCATATTGATCTCCAATTTGCATTGATCTTCAACTATCCACTTCCTATTATGTTTATTCTTGAAATACTCAAATAACTAGTTAGACCCACAAGAAGGAAATGTTTGCCATCATCAAAACAAAGGGTTTAATAATGTCCAATTTATCCAACATGTGCATGTTATCTACATAAGATTTTTGCTTGTCCTGGGTTGCTTTCAACTATTATTGTATTACTTTAATCTTTTCTATAGTCGGCTGCACTAGCTCAGGACCCTAAAGTTGATATTCATATGTCTCGTACCAATAGAGGAGACTGATATCGTCTTCCTTATAGACCCTCATAAGGAGCCATATCTATGTTTCTCTGATAACTATTATTATAGGCAAACTCTATTAGACTCAAGTGTAAATCTCAACTTCCAAGAAACTACAACACACATGCCCTCAAGTGATCTTCTAAAGTCTAAATAGTCCTTTCAGAATGGCCATCTGTCTACGGATGAAAACTTCTACTAAACCTCAATTGTGTTCCCATTGCTGAATACATACGTTCCCAAAAATGATTTGTGAATTGTTGACCTCTGTTACAGATTATAGTCACTGGAATTCCATGCAAATGGACTATCTCATCAACATATACTTGTGCCAACTTCTCTACTATAAATTTTGTCTTGACTGGAAAAAAGTGATTTGACTTAGTCAATCTATCAACTATCACCCATATGGAATCATGACCCTTGGATGTTCTAGTAAGACCAACCACAAAGTCCATGATAATATGATCCCATTTCCACTGTAGTATTGGTAAAGGTTGTAACGTCCCTACAGGTTTCTGGTGCTCAGCCTTTACTTGTTGACAAACTGGACATAAATGGCAACAAATTATGCCACATCAAGCTTTAGTCTTGGCCACCAATACACGTCTTTCAAGTTCTGTTACATCTTGGTACTTCCAGGATGCATTTCATACATTAAAGATTGAGCCTCCTCAAGTACCATCTTTATCAATCCATATGCATCAGGAACTATTGTCATGTTATGGAAACAATCTATTCCATCCTCATTCTCATGGAAGCCATCATGCTTCTCACTACCTACCTCTAATCATATATTATATACCATAGTATCATTCTATTGTGCATCATGAATCTACTATCTCAAGGTAGGTTTAACCTATAAATTTGTCAATAGACCTGCCAGCAAAGAAACTTCCAACTATACATTTATCTGGCAAAGAGACACTAACATATCCTGTGTGGCACACCAAGGAACACAACTATACATTGTTTATAGATGATGATGAAAATGACTTCCTACTTAACTCATCAACTACCACATTTGACTTTCTAGGATGGTTGTCTATTGTACAATCATAATCCTTAATTAGCTCCATCCATCTCCTCTGCCTCATATTCAACTCCTACTTTGAAAAGATATATTGTAGATTCTTGTGGTCAGTAAAGATCTGACACTTCTCTCCATAAATATAATGTATCCATATCTTTAAAGCATGGACCACTACTTCAACCTCCAAATCATGTGTTGGGTAGTTCTCCTCGTGTTTCTTAAGTTGTCGCAAAGCAAAAGAAATCACATTTTTATCCTGCATCAGTACGCATTCCAACCCATTCTTTGAAGCATCACAAAATATGATATAGCCTTTTCTTTATTTTGGAAGCACTAACACCGGTGCTCTTGTCAACTTTTCTTTTAATAGGTGAATGTAAAATTTACATTTGTCATTCTAAGCAAAAGGAACATCTTTCCCGGTTAGCCTAGTTAAAGGTAATGCTACAGAACTGAAGTCCTTGATGAACCTCCTGTAGTAGCCTGCCAAACCTAGGAAACTACAAACTTCTATTGGTGTCTTGGGTTGTTCCCATCCCAATACATATTCAACCTTCTTAGGGTCTACACAAATGCCTTTAACTGATATAACTTGTCCCCGAAAAGACACTTCTAACAACCAGAATTCACACTTGCTAAACTTAGCATATACCTTGTGCTGCCTCAACAAGGTCAATGCCTAGCGAAGGTGTTTTTCATGTTGTCGATTATCCTTAAAATATATCAGGATGTCATCTATAAACATAACCACAAACTGATCAAGATAAGGTCTAAACACTCTATTCATCATATGCATAAAGATTGTAGGTGTGTTGGTATGCCCAAATGGCATAACCACAAACTCATAATGACCATACCTAGTCCTAAAAACTGTCTGGGTAAGTCATCAACCTTAATCCTCAACTGATGGTAACTTGACTTGAGGTCTATATTTGAAAACATAGTGGCACCTCTCAATAGATCAAAAAGATCATCACTCCTTGGCAAAGGATACTTATTCCTTATTGTCACTTTGTTCAACTGTCCATAGTCTATACATAACTCATTGAACTGTCTTTCTTTTTAACAAACAACATGGAGGCACCCCAAGGGGATGTGCTCGGCCTGATGAAACCTTTTTCTAACAATTCCCGTAATTGTTTCTTTAACTCCTACATCTCTACTGGTGCCATTCTGTAGGGTGATTGTGCTATGGGTTATGTTCCAGGAGCAAGATTGATCTCAAAATCAATCTCTCTAGAAGGGGGAACACCGGGAAACTCATCAGGAAAAACATCTTTGAATTCTCATACCACTGGTACCACTTGGATGCTAGGACCTCTCGTCTTGGTATCTAAAACATGAGATAAGAAATCTTCACATCCTTGTCTCATCAATCGCTTTGTTGTCATGGCTGACATCAAACATGTAGGAAGAGTCTTCCTATCACCTTGGAATATCCATTATACATCTCCATCATGGAACACTTCCACTTTAGTACTACAAACTAAAACTACCTTATATTTTTCCAAGGTATCCATTCCTAAGATCACATCAAAACCATACATGTCAAGTGGCATGAGATCCACTTGAATGTTGTGTCCAAAAAAAGAAAGAAAACAAGAAGAGCATACTTCCCGCAACTCGGCGGAATCAACCAAAGGAGTTTCTAGATGCAGGTTGTCAGATCTATGATTAACAAACAGAAAACAACTACTTATCACTTCTCTAGTGACAAAGGTGTGTGTTGCACCCAGGTCTACTAATACTGATACAAAACAAGAAGTAGACAAATCAGAATGAAATAACTCCATATGACATGTCATGACTCGTGGATTGACCACTGCTTCTGGTTGGCTCATGGCATAGAACCTAGTTGTTTCCTACTGTAGCCTACGTCCTCTGCTTTCTTGTCTAGAGGATCCTTCCTATGATGCTTGACCACATCCTCTACCACTACCAGAATCAAATTGATGATATTGTTGTGAGCTCTATTAACTTTTTCTTGGTTGTTGAGTCACTTCCTCATCTCTTATTGTACAATATGGCCTTGTATGCCCAGTCTGTACACACCTGAAGTAAGTATTGCTCTCATAGAATGGCCTACACGGCCCTATTACTAAAACTGATGAGGTACTATGAGCTCATGTAGGTGGAAAACTACGACCTCTACCCCTATTTGGGGTCCACTAAGATGGAGTAAAAGACATATGTTCACTAAAAGTCGACCTCTGCAATGACTGTGGTGGAGTAAACCTTGGTTTCTTAAAACCTCCAGATGATTGTCCTTGGAATTGAGCCAGTCGTTTATTAGCGTGAGTTTCATGCTTTTCTATGGAAGACCTCTCAATCCTCCTTACATATTCCATAAAGGTGGAAAACCTTTCCCTATTCTCTAGGTATGATGTTGTTGTAGTCAACTCTGTATTTAGGCCCTTCTCAAACCTAAGGATCCTCTCCTTGTTAGTGGCTACCATGCGAGGGCAAAACCTTAGAAGTTCCATTAACTTTGACTCATACTCATTAATAGACATTGCACCCTATGTAAACTTCTCGAACTGGGATATTTTCTCATCTAGATAAGTCTCTGGAAAGTATCGACTGTTAAACTCTCACTGAAATTCTTCCCATCCTATCACCACCCCTGGCCTTTTCTCTTCCTCTATGGCCCACCAGTGGACAACACTTCCCTTCAATAGGTAGACAACATGCTTTACTTTGTCTTCTTCAAGGATGCTTAGAATTTTGAACGCCTTCTCTAGCTTCGTAAGCCACATGTCAGCGTATGATGGGTCTGAAGTACCAACATATTCAATCACCCCAACACGTCTAATACATTCAAACATCTTTCCAACACCTTGGGATTCCACAATAGGGACAGTTACCCTAGCTTGAGGTACTAGCACTCTGACCGTTATATGTGTAATCGTGGCCATCATTTGTCTGAACATGGACCGAAACTAAGGATTGGCCATAATTGTCGGGTTCATCTGAGGCATTGTGGGCTGCTCTGGCCCTATCACTGGCACTCTCTCATCCTATGCCTACCTCCTAGAACAACCTCTAGGCACGACATAGCTACTCTTTGTGTGTTCTTCTTGTCCTCGAGACATATTTGCATAAGCATAAGCTATGATCGGATATGTTGGATACATAAGAACAGACTCGAACCTAAGTCCTATGTCCATGTAGACTTAGTGAACCTAGGGCTTTGATACCAACTTAACTATGATGCCTCGTCATGCTAAACGAGATTACTCAAAACATAAAACACGATCAACTACCAACTTAATCACATGGTCAAAAATGCGGAATAATTAAAACCATAAATTCACATTGTGATCCAGTTCTGAAATATTTACATAAAGGTCCATCTTTTCCATTCTCATACATTATAACAGGAATTACATCTATGCTTAATGGCCTTAGCCTCATCCAGTGTACAAAAGAAGCATTTACATTTTCATGCCATATATACATGCACTGGCATATTGTCAAAACCTTGTGTTGTTACAATTATCTTGTCTAGAAAAACTTCCCATACCCAAACCTGAGTGTATAAGGATCACACTAGGACTCTTATACTAGTAATTACATCTGACCAACCTTCTAAATCTATTGATCACCAGGTTGGTTCTCTTCCACAGCATGACCTCGTCCACGCTGTCTGCAACCACCTAAAAGATGTGGTGACCCAAGGGTGAGACCCAGTCCCAGCAAGAGATATAACTCTCTTCAACATATATTGATTATAATAGATTAGTTAATAGTAAATAAACTGAGGAGATAGGATGTTGAATAAGAAATCTAAGCTGATTAAATAATTTAATTACACTAAGTAAGTAAACTTAACAATAAGAATAACTAATCAAATATTATAGGATAGCATCTTATAAGCACTGTGTAGTATGAAAGTAAGGTAAGGTATATTTCATTGAATGTGAAACATATTTGTCCTTAACAAATATACTGCATGTCTTGTATTACATCTTTTATTGTGCCCTGAGGAATTTGATTCGTACCACTCAAAGTCGTATTGATCACTATTAAGTCAAAATCACTGCCATATTAGATCTATGGAAGAGTTGGACTCCATGATCTCACCAACAACTCCTGATTAGTACGAGAGACAACACAGAGACATATAAGTCAACCGCCAACAGTAACATATAGTCAACTGAAAACAACTAGCCCACATTGGTAGAGGTCACAAAGCTAGAGAACATCTCCCACATATCTATTCAATAAGAGGCATCCCACAATTATACTACTGCCTTTCACACATCAAAATATCACATTATTCGAGGCACAATCATGTCCATCCTCAAATTACTTGATATTAGGGTACCAGGATATCTCTGCATACTCAACATTATGCGCTCTGAGTTTCCTATAGGAGTTACTCATTTCACCACCCAACAAGTTATGACACTGGAATGGATCTATGGCATAGGGAAACTACATGATTAGGGCTTCTCTTAATTAGTTATTTCCATTTGAGTAAATTAAGGTTTTATCATTTAAATGGACATACAAACCCTAATTCATTTCTAGCAGAAGTATAAGCATTGCAACTTCAGAAGATATAAAACACTTGAGGTATAAATATTATCCACATTACCACATGCTATTATTCAATGCATCATAATAAACCACATGTGTCATCATATCATTTCAAGATATCCATCCCTTGTCAAAAGTCCCAAAGTTTCAACCTTATTGGAACATGAACAATATTTCACCTTAATCAGGGATCAAACATGCCCAATGGTGATTAAGACCATCACATTTTTCCATGCATGGTTATCATCATCATTCTAGGCCTTTAAACGAGACTCAACAGATCATCAACACATTATCATCCCATAGGTTAAACATGGTAGTACTCCATGGTATTCAATAAGTACTACATTGAGGTTTCAACTCAAGAAGAATGTAATACATCATCACATTAATCATTCCATAGATATAATTATAACCAAACATCAACATTTATTTATTTTAGAGTTGATGTATCAAACCAGGTTTCATTAAAGGTACACATCTCTTGTTATGGTGATTTATCCATATATCCATATGAGGGCAAAGGTAAGACTACGAGCTCAATGGTGTTGTTTCATTGAATTCTCTTTATTAGACACCACATATAAGAATATGGGATTCACTCTACTCCATTATTATTGAAGCATCCAATCTCATTCATTGGATTGGGTTCATTATTCAAAACATTAATTAGGTATGGGTCCAACCATCCATTTCAGCACTAACTTAGGGTATCGGTTTATACTTTCTTCATGAATAACGACCTGCTACCTTCATGGTGTAACAATTTTAACACCAGCATGGTATACTGGTTTACTAACATAGGGTGTGTAAACCTAATGTCAACATGGTATATCTCCATGATGTATCAGTTTAACACCATCAAAAGCATGTCGTCCTATCATCACCAAGAGTGTATCAGCCATTAACCATCACGGGTTATAACCATGGTAGGGTGTCAGCCACAGACCATCACAGTTTGTTGCTATGGTCAGGGCGTTAGCTACAGACCATCACATGATGTTTCTATGCTCAGGGCGTCGACCACGGACCATCATAGGATGTTGATATGGTCTGGTCATCGACCACAAATAGTTACAGGATGCAACATGGCTAGGATGCAAGCCATCACAGGTTATCCCTTATATGTTAGAGTGTTGGTTATAAGACGTTATGGTTTACAACTAAACTAAGGTATCAGCCACCACTCTACATGGCTAAGTTCATCATCAACATGATCAAGGTTGAGATGGTGAAAGACAAGGTTTGGAAAAGCAAGAACCACTGCCATTACCATGGTGGGAATTTCACCAAGATAAGCACATAAACTTGTTTCTATATACAAAGATGTTCATTTTAAGCAAGAACATAAAAAAATCAACTCGAAGTAAGAAATATAAGTGAGGAAGGTTATAAAACTTACCTATAATGATAAGAAAAGACTTCTAGTAGCAAGGATCTTGAACAAAGTAGGTAAGGAAATCCAAATTATAGATCTAAACTCGACCAACTTGGTACCCTTCTCTTCAAGGAAGCAAAACCCTAGAAGAAGAAGCAAGAAGCATAGATGCTTGAGTTTTAGAGAAACCTCTACCATGGAACAACAAGTTCAGACCTAGTGAGAGGTAGGAGGAAGAGTAACAAAGAATAAAATGGAGTAAAGGAAGAACTATTTATTTGTTCAAGCCAAATTCACCAAGAAGAAGCTTTAGAAATCCTATAAGATAACAAATCGGAACTCTAAATGCTCCTTCCAAGATGATCATCCTCTTCTTCTACCTTGAGAAGGTTATTTCAGCAAAGAAGAGAGAGAACATGATATCCTTTGCAAATGTATAGTTATAGAGAGTAAAGGTTTCATTTTGGCATAGCGATAAGTATATATAGTTTGGGGATAAGTTTTGAGAAGAGCATGATGTGTTCAAACAATTCTCCATGTGTCCACGACTTCAATTTTTGCATGGATAATCTAACATCAACTCCACCAAATGTTGGGGACTTTTAGGCTATCAGCTTATTCCCAAGCAAGTGAAGCCATCACTTGTTAGCCTTAAAGGTAGCTTACCCATGGGAGGTTAAAGTCCTAATTCAACATAGAATGAAATCTCCTTCAATTCAAGGTACAATTGAGCACCCCATAACTCAAAAGATTAAGAATGATAAAACAATATATAAGTAACATAATTTATGGAACAATTTGCAAAGAAAACCCTTAATTGAGTAAATTGTAAAAAAGTCCAAAATGTACATAAAATTGCATAAGTTGCTCAAACAATGTCCAAATTGGACCAAATTTGAAACTTAAGCTTGTCTTATGATTCCAAAGCATAGCACAAGGTTAGAAAAGGTTATAAGCATGAAATTATGGTAATTAAGCTTGTTCAACATTTTAAATAAGTTCAAGGGCCTTACATGGATGACCGATGGAAGGTGTTGCGGTGACACCACAAGGGTGGCCTATGGAGCACGGTCGACGGGATCATCTTCCTTGGCTGCATGCAGAATAGTAGTCTATTAACATAATGGAGTGGAAGATATTCCCTCCAATGGAGGAGGCAGTCAGGTATTTATAGGCTCCAAGGTACTGAGCAACAGAGGACTCATTGGTTGATGACATCTGTAAACAATGCGCTCATCGAGGTTTGGTTGTTGACATGTCGTTAGGCTAGACATGCCATTACTTGATAAGGGATTGTGTTCTCATTGATAAACATACCTTTTGTAGGGGGGCCATCAATCAAGGTAGCAGTAGAGCCATCAGTCTTTGAGTGTTGTCTTCCCATGGAATGATGGGTGACACACTTAAACTATGCTTGCAAAACACAAGTACACATGTTTTGTAAAATTGGCCTATGAGGCTCGAGTGTCAAATTTAGGGAATTGTTCATTAGAAACTATTACCTACTAAAATTAAATCATCTAGACCTAATGAAAGAGCTTATTGGTTTATTAATTAACTAGGAACAAGAATTAATTCTAATTAAAGTTGTTGTTATCAGGAATGCATGGATTCTTCAGGACTTGTGGTTTCACCATGATGTACACTACATTCAAATTCCTTTATATTCACAATTATGCACCCTATACTCTAGACTAAAGACATGTAGCAACTATTACCTACTCTTGTAGCATAATACACTGCCTAGACTAAAGAAAACCCCGCTTTCATAGTAGTTTTAGAATTAATTAGGCACATTAATGAAATATCTAGGTTATACTTTCATAGTTGTAAGTCTTCTCTCGAAGCGTGATATAGGATACGTGAATTTAAGATTTTTCCAACCCATAATCCCTCTCTCGGAGCAATTAACAGTGTACTACTCTGAGTATGGTAATCAAGCATAAACAAATATATGAAATACATCAAAGATTCAAATCTATAATTAAGGGAATTGATTACAAATTCAATGAATTTGAATACAATGAAACATTGGGATACTCCTAAGTCCTAAGGATTAAGGGGATTAGCCCCACATGACCATCATCATCGTATATCAAGAGGAATATAAAGATACTACCTAAACATCAGTAAACCAATGTAAACCCATGGAGAAGTCATATCAGTAATCCCTTCGATTGAATTGTCTGGCTCGACAGTGTTCTAGCTGCAAATCCATCCTCCAAGAGTACACAGACCATAGGATTAGTGGTTATCTCCTCATCTCCTCCTCTCTCAACTCTATCCTCTATTTTTATGTGACAAACATGATGTTTCTATCATGGTTGTACTCCCTAGGTTAAAGGAAAGGCTTTGTCCCTCATTAAGTCATAGGTTGTGGTTCTGAGTTAATCATAGATATGCTATGTTCATGCAATGTCAATACCACTAACATGGTGTCAATGGCATCGAGTTGTCGGCTAACTTTTAAGTCTCACTCAGTGTTAATACTACCAACATGAGTGTCGATAGTGCTGAGTTGCTTTTTGTTGCATTCTGAATGTTGAAGTTGATACCTCCAATAAGTGAGTCAGTGGCACCGAGACAATTAAGCTTGGCTTCTAATGCTCCTTGGATGGTGAGTCGGTAGCACCGACTAGTAGCTTCAATAGAATCGACGCCATAATCAATAGCATCGAGTATGATCTCAATATCATAGAGATTTTCCTCTTTCAATTGTGAATTTGTTCTATGCCTGTACCACCGACACACAGGGCAATAGCACCGAGATGTCATATAAATGCTCAAATTACATGGAATAATGGACAAATTACATAAGTCCAGATTATAGATGATAATTTAGCATGATTCGGTAAAAAACTTAATAAGTGATGCAATGATTATTCATAGGCTAACAATGAGAAAGTATGCATAGACATGTCTCAAAATGTACAAACATGTTAAATAAGCCTAGAAAATAATCTCTAAAAAGTGGTTGAAAATGAATGCATCAAAATCCCATAAGCTTGAGTGTTTCTCATCCTTGACAAACACCACCTTTTGTTTGAAATAGTCAGCGGTAGGACACATCTTACGAATTTTTCTCTCAACTACCCCCTCTGATAAACCTGAAGCGGCCCTTACCAACAACTAAACAAGAAACTACTGTTCAGTGATAAAAAATGTTCTTTAAGGATGTCCACAATAAGATCAATGAAAAACCATTGGAAGGAACAGTTAACATCATAGTCAATAAGGCATACACTTAATGCACAATGTGATTTTCCTATAATCATTGCTATGATCTAACTACACAAATACATTGGAAGTATTTCCCCATATAAGAATGAATGTGGGGAATAAACATATGAGTGGCCTATCATGCAGAGAAATGGGTGGAAAAGATGGGTAGCGTAAGGAAAAAAAATCTCAAGTAACTGGAAATATTTACTCATGATAATAAAGATGATGCACTTGTACTATGGAGAAAAAAGAACATGTATCATTCCTACTGCCTATGTTGTGGTGGGATGATTAATGCAAAATCTCATCTTAGTGATGAGTATGGGTAAAAGGATGTATATATGTATACTACTTTTCTTTATCCTTTTTGGAAAATTTAGATTTAGTTCATGGCATCCTTTCCTCCTCATTTTAATTCTTCTTTTTTCTCTTTCTCTATCTTTTTTTCTTACCTTCTTATTTTAGCATGATTAATTATTCATGCTTGGGATTCAATTACACTTTGTATCATTCTATCTCTTCATTTCATTTGAATGAGTATGGATGTGGATCATTTCATGCTTAGTTCATGGAGAAGCTCAATAGAACATGTTACACACAACGACATGAAGACTATTATGCAACTAGAATTTCTCAACTAAAGAATGATATGCAAGTTTTCTTCATTTCATTTCTTTTCTAATGCATTGGAAAGAAACCAAAATACATGCTAACTACTTGGCAATGCAATTAAATCTAAAGAAAACAATTTGGATTACTTGGTCACCTTGTGATGGTGAATGAAATTGCATGAAAAGTCAATGAAATCACATGACTAAGAGACGATGCCTTTCTTAACCATGATATATCCCTCTCCTATGAACCTATGCACATTGTAACCTTAACGTTTATTTCTAAAAGTACCATTTAGTATATTGTTGTTGTTTGGTTGGCTTGATCTTAAACCCCATCATCATGCACAATCTTTGGGGAAAATTGAGCTTTTCATTCATGCAAGATGTTCTCAAGTTGTCTGACCAAAACAATTGCTCTGTTTTGTGTTGTTTTGGATTTAGCAAATAAGCTTATAAGATAGAGCATTGAAGAAACACATTTTAATTTCTCATTTTTTATTTAGCATTTCAAGAGATAGAGCATGAAGCTTTTGAATACAATACAGTCATAATATATTAAGCTCCTCTATTACACTAGATAGACCGTGGGGCCTACTACTGAAAATTAGGAAAACTGAATACGATGAAAAATTATGCAAATAAAATTGGTTCGATCACCCCCTAAGCTTGAATTTGACCATTTCCTCATAGTCAAGAATTTAACTCAGAGGTGGAACGGGGGTACCCGATATTCAAAATGGTGGTGGTGGTGGATGGAATGTCCCTGGTCAGATTGTAGATCAGGTGGGTACAAGGTGTTGGTGAACTATGGAGGCTCGGTTGGCATATCTAGTGGTTTAGGGTATCTAGCAAAGTTTCCCTTCCCCTAGAAGTGGTCATAGAGTACCTACTGTTGATACTCCATATGTTGTAGGCGTGTGTGTATGTTCTCCTGGTTGACCAAGAGAAGGTGCTCATTGTTGTAGATAGCTTGTTGATATCAAAGTAATTTCCTATAAACACCATATATCTGAGTCAAGATGGCTGACTACTATTGTTGCCCTAGATAAATCAATTACATCATCCCTTGCATGCCCTCCATGCATAAAGAATCTCCTGGCAATGGAGGTGGTGGAGTTGTGAAACTCGATGCCGCATAGTGACGTGGGATATGATGCAAATGTTGATGCAGTGTATAGGGCATGGTATCCTCCTTTTCTTATTCTTCCTCTTCTTCTTCTTCTTCATATTCCTCCTCACCAACCTTGGCATATTTCTCCCCTAGTACAGCTTGCATTTCATCTATAGGCCATCACAAGAAGTGCACTTCTTGTACATAGAAGATGGGTTAGGGAGATCCCTCTCCTTGATCTTTATGTCTATGGTGCAACAGGCATACACCCTACCCTAGTACTTGGTGATGAGGTGGGTCCACTTGAAGTACTTGAAATCTAGCATGGAAGACATCTTGAGTGAATTGTCCTTGGAGAGGTTGAGGTGGAGATGCATGGCTAGTGGTGTAAGTAGGACCCCAAAGTGGACTGAGGGTGATCTCCAGACTTGTCGCTTCATTGCAACATGTTCTCGATCAAGAACAACATGAGGTTGATTGTCTCCTTCCCAAGGTCAAAAATGACCACATAACATAGAGGAGTGTCTTCTAGATCTTCTGTTGCCCTTGAGTGGACTTGAAGAAGATCGTGTTTGTCAGGTAGCAATGCAGAATCTGGGTGAAATGGTGCTCGATGTCCATCATGGACAACTAGTGTTATTTGATGATAAACCCTTGTCAAAGGGTTGTTGTCCATCTCTGGGCCAAGATGAAGTCAAAATCACTTAGCATGAATCGTACCTCACCCATGTACCATATATATGGAATTGAGTTTTGTGAGGGTGAGGTAACATTCAACATTGTACTACTTGAACTTGACCCAACCTTCCTCCCAACCTTCCATGTTCTCAGGGATGCATCAGCCTTCATTATCATGAGGAACTTGTGGACGATCTCTGGGTAAATGGTCCAATCACCAAAGAATGAGTAATCACGCACCATGCCATGTCTAATGCAGACTCGGTGTAGGTTGTCATTGAATCCGACTTCAATGAGGAAGTTCCAATCCCCATACCTAGTAGGTATGAGATATCTCTTCAACGTTGAAGCGTACTACTTCTTCTGACCCTCATCTACAAAGGCTACTCTTGTTGGTTTGGGCACCAACTACTTAGATGTGTTGATGGATGGGCCTTCTCTCCAAGATGTCATCTTTGTGAAAAGAAGAAAAGAGATAAATAAATAGAGCTTGGTGTAGACACAAAAATACCAGAATGCTTGTGAATTTTTTGATGGTCTTCTGGATTCTTCTAAATGAGAGAGGATGCTTTCTATGTGATTCCAAATCAAAAATAGCCTCCCCTTTTATAATTGAGGAGTTTCCTGCCTACATTGTGTCAGTGGTACTGACAAGTTGCTATATGTGGGCATGTCAGTGCCCTCATTGATACCAACGGTTGTAGCCCGTCGATGTACCGACCCATATATCCTCATATGTCAGTGGTACTTGTAACGACCACCACCAAACCGACAGCCAAATTGTTACGAATTATGCGGAATAATCATAAGCAGTAGATTAACAAACATCACTAAAAATCAAAACCATTTTGCAAAGAGATCCATTTCCAGGAAAACTCTTTAGGGAAGAACCAAAACCTTATATACATCATTGTTCACATTGTACATACACTGTACCATCTCTTCTCGAGGATAACATATAACAGTTGCTTTGTCAAAACATATACTGAAGCAACATAAAACCTCGAGGCATACTAGCCAAAACCTCAGATTGTTCATTAAATAGACACGTACTAAATCCAAGGACCTAAGAGTACAGAGACGACACATGGGACTTCTGTCTACAAGACACGACAGTCTGTACACTCAACCTGGGTTGTCACTGTTGTCCCTGCTACTCATGTTCTCCCTCTGCAGTACGGTCTCAACCCCCCTCGTGCACGTCCACCTAAAAAATGTGGATCCCACGGGGTGAGACAATTGTCCCAGTGAGAGATATAACTCTCCACCAACAATGTTATTATCACAGTTAAATAGTATTAAACTGAGTAGAGGATAAGCAGTTTAGAACATTCTCATCTTTTAAAGCATTGCAACTACCTATGATAGAGTAGTAAATTTTCTATTCACTTTATAAGGAATATGAAGAACATGTATATCATTTACCCATCATACTATATCAACACCTCAATCTTATCCTGTGATACTCATTATCATGGTATGTCATCCATGAATCATTCTCATTTTTATCTGTTGGCCTTAGCCAATCTGCTAGCCAGATATTGAATTGTACCAGTCATGTGAGTATACATCATCATATTTTGTCTAGGTATTGGACTATGCCAATCATGTGCAACTATTCCAGGCATTGGACTATGCCAATCATGTACAACTATTCCAGGTATTGGACTATGCCACTCCTGTGCAACTATTCTAGGTATTTGATTATGACCAATCCTGTACAATTATTCCATGCATTGGGTTATTACCAATCATGTGCAATTATTCCAGGCATTGGGTTATTACCAATCCTATGCAATTATTCCAGGTATTGGGTTATGACCAATCTTGTGAAATTATTCCAGGCATTGGGTTATTACCATTCCTGTAGTTTTATTCCATATATTGGACTATGCCAATCCTGTGACATTATTCTAGGTATTGGATTATGCCAATCATGTGAGTGTTGCATCCAGGCATCGGGTTATCCCAATCCTGTAGTTTTATTCCAGGTATTGGACTATGCCAATCCTGTGACATTATTCTAGGTATTGGATTTTGCCAATCCTATGAGTGTTGCATCCAGGCATCAGGTTATCCCAATCCTATAGTTTTATTCCAGGTATTAGACTATGCCAATCCTGTGACATTATTCCAGGTATTGGATTATGCCAATCATGTGAGTGTTGCATCCATGCATCGAGTTATCCCAATCTTGTAGTTTTATTTCAGGTATTGGACTATGTCAATCATGTGATATTATTCCAGGTATTGGATTATGCCAATCCTGTGAGTGTTGCATCCAGGCATCGGGTTATCCCAATCTTGTAATTTTATTCTAGGTATTTGAGTATGCCAATCCTATGATATTATTCCAGGTATTGGATTATGCCAATCCT
This sequence comes from Alisma plantago-aquatica, assembly GCA_963693085.1. Taxonomy (NCBI): domain Eukaryota; kingdom Viridiplantae; phylum Streptophyta; class Magnoliopsida; order Alismatales; family Alismataceae; genus Alisma; species Alisma plantago-aquatica. The sequence goes on from OY856413.1 coordinate 1,009,281,246, forward strand.
GTGAGTGTTGCATCCAGGCATCAAGTTATCCCAATCCTGTAGTTTTATTCTAGGTATTGGACTATGCCAATCCTGTGATATTATTCCAGGTATTGGATTATGCCAATCCTGTGAGTGTTGCATCCAGGCATTGGGTTATCCCAATCCTGTAGTTTTGTTCCAGGTATTGGACTATGCCAATCTGGTGATATTATTCCAGGTATTAGATTATGCCAATCATGTGCATCTATTCCAGGTATTGAACTATGCCAATCATGTGCATCTATTCCAGGCATTGGACTATGCCAATCATGTACAACTATTCCAGGCATTGGACTATGCCAATCATGTGCATCTATTCCAGGTATTGGACTATGCCAATCCTGTGCATCTCATCACTGAATACCACATCATCTTTTCTAGGCATTATACCTTGACCAAGCCATCATACTTATTCACATCCTTTATATAATACAAGTATACTTATGATCTCATTTAAGCATATTCAAAACACTATAGCCCTTATTTTTCTATAAGCATAACACATGTATGATCAAGATTTCATTATTATTATTGTATCCATTTATTATTATTAACATGTTACTAAGTTTCCATTTCCTAGTTTTTTTTAACATTATCATTTCTTACATGAGACTTTATAAACATCTTGTTACCTCTCACTAGGCAACAACTATTCTCATGGCTCACAAGGCCCATTAAACATCTTGTTACCTTTCACTAGGCAACAACTAACCACATGGCTCACAAGGCCCATTAAACATCTTGTTACCTCCCACTAGGTAACAACTAACCACATGGCTCACAAGGCTCATATAATTGGTATTATATGAAACATCATAGCTCATACTTAGCTATTCTCATTATCTCATGCTATCAGCATGGTTTCAATATGGTTAAGGATTCCCCTTTATTAACCAATTGTAGTTTCAAATCACATCATTACCCTTCATTAGGGTTAATGTTTCCCTTTTTAAGCTAACTAGGATTTTCAAGTACATTCATCAAGAACCACAACCCTAATTCAGACTCCACAGATAATAGGAGTATCAATGTATACTCATTACATGAGTATTAAACAAGTATAAGCTTATCTTTCATCCTTACTAGGTTATTGATTACATCCTACTGCATTAGATTGGCTCAACCCTTCTCTCAAGGTACATTGGCCCATATTTATCAAAATGCATTAAACCATTCATGTTTTAAGGTATCATTTGACATAACAAACTACATGTATCACTCAATCAAGTGTATTGGATTGAGGTGCTTCCACACCATATCGGGCAAAGAGGTGTGTGTATGCTTCACACCATATCGGGCAAAGAGGTGTGTGTGTGCTTCACACCATATCGGGCAAAGAGGTGTGTGTATGCTTCACACCATATAGGGTACAAAGGTGTGTGTATGCTTCACACCATATCGGGAAAAGAGGTGTGTGTATGCTTCACACCATATTGGGCAAAGAGGTGTGTGTGTGTGCTTCACACCATATCGGGGAAAGAGGTGTGTGACTGCTTCACACCATATCGGGCAAAGAGGTGTGTGTATGCTTCACACCATATCGGGCAAAGAGGTGTGTGTATGCTTCACACCATATCGGGCAAAGAGGTGTCTGTATGCTTCACACCATATTGGGCAAAGAGGTGTCTGTATGCTTCACACCATAACGGGCAAAGATGTGTGTGTATGCTTCACACCATAACGGGCAAAGAGGTGTGTGTATGCTTCACACCATATCGGGCAAAGAGGTGTGTGTATGCTTCACACCATATTGTTCCTAAGGGGTATTTTTGACCTCATGTCATGCAAGAGATGTATACTACATCACCATATCGTTCAAGGAAGTATAAACTCATATCCATATCGTTTTAGTGGTGTAGGTGCATCACCATATCGGGTTAGAGGTGCTTGCTTATATGCTTGAACCCGATATCACTTTATAAGGTGATACCATCATCTTCAAGCTCTAGAACTTCGTTATACTTGTTCTAGTTCATGGAAAACAGTCCTAGGTTACTAATAGAGCTCATGGATTCATCAATTATGCAAGAAAATTCTATTTGAAAGTAAATCATTTAACTAAGGCAAGATTGATGATAAATAATAACATAATTGAGTTCAAGTTATATAACCCGCCTCCAGAGAAACTTCAAAGCTCCAAGATACAAATCTTCACGTTCCCAAAGTTGAAGATGAGTTTCTCAAAGGTCCAAGACTTGAGCTCCTTAGCCTCATGCACGATACCTCACCACTTGCGGTCAATATGGCTGATATTCCTCACTTGGCCGATATCACCTTGCAATGAGTGATTTCACTTTGCTATGGGTGATACCAAAGATGTATGCACGATACTCCTTCACCCTTGCACGATATATAGACTCTATTCACGATATCTAAGAGCAAGGGGGTGATAGATTTTGAAAAATTCCACTTATGGGTGAAAGGAAGGGTATATATACTTGAGGTTCATGAAAAAGTGTGTATATGAGGTGTCACCATTTTAAGCTACTAGGTGCCACGTGTCCATGCATGGTGACACATGTCCTTGCATGCACTCATATTTATCTTGACATGAAAAACACTAGAGGATAATCTAGAGATGTGTTATAACCCCAATTTTTCCAAAATATGTAATGAAAGTGTGAATCTTATTTTTAAAGATAAATGAAATCCGTGGTTGATGTGATGAGTTGATTTGAATGGATTTTGTGTTTGATAGCTTGTATGTTTTCTTATTGGGCCTTTTTGGCCATTGAGCCCAATTGAAGGAGAAAAAGAAAAGGATTAAAAGAATACATAAAGAAATAAATGAAATAAGAACAAAAGGCTAAGGAATGATTTCCCAAAAATAGGATTTCGAGTTAATAGATTCCTTAGGGTTCAAGGAACTCAGAATTGGAAAATAATAATAAAAGAAATAGAAAGGACATGGAAAATATGAGTAATTGAAGGATAATTTGCAAACCAAGAAAAGGGATCGTACTTTTAAGATAATAACTCCAAATTTTGTAGGATGAAAGATAAAAATATAATTGAGTTTCCCTCAAAATTTGAAGTGAAAATGAGTTACCGTTTGGGAGTTATGAATTTTCCAAGATATCATTGAATTAGGAATGTAATTCGAATTAATTGGAAATTATTTCCTTTTTGCTCAAGCACACGTGACGAGGACCCTTGGATTTAGATCCAATGGGCACTGCTCATCGTCCAAGTCCCAGTGGGACGAGGACTGTAGCTGCAAGAGAGGGATTTTGTTCCCTTGATTTCGTGGTCTGTGATGCATGAGCATCTTTGGAAAGTCCTTCTCTGAGTCCGGGAGTGCTAGGAGATGTTTCCCGACCCTAGTTTGTTGGGGTTTCGACCTGATCCTGTGAAACGCCTAATTGGGCTAGGACTGGGGTTGCAGCTAGGATTGGGAACCCTAAAAGGGACCCCCATGGCCTATAAATAGGGGACCCCTCGGTTCCTTGTTCCAGAGCGATCTCGACCGGCTACTCATCGTTCCCCGCAGCACGCTAACCTGATCGATTGACCCCTCTCCGGCGAGGGCGCCGCCATGGCGCTAGCAGCAGAAGTCGAAGGAGGATGACGGTCGGCCATCGTTTGATCCTGATCAGACGGTGCAAGGAAGGGGGTCGGCTGAGTGAAGTGGCTTCAAGTCGCAGGTCGTTAGATCGAGAGTCCATCATGGACTCAGGGTGATCCAATGGACCGAGAAAGGAGGGCGCGCGCGGTGGAGGCGACTGACGAGGAGCGTTAGATCAGAGAGGGATCTAGCGGCACACCGATCCAACGGATGACGATTATTGGTAATTTCGCCTCTCTGCTGAATATTCAAGAAAAAGGGTTTTCTTTGCAAAATTCGTAGTAATAGCTAGGAACCTCATATGACAAAACTTTGTATATGAAAGTTGTGTAGAAAAATATGAGGAATCTGATAAAAATGATTTGAGAACCTAGTTCTGCTCGGATTTGCAAAAGTACCCTAATTTTCTGATAAAGTGTATTAAAAATTGATGAGAAACCCTAATTGAATGTTAAGAGTGTAATTTGGTAAATCAATAGGTCAAATTGATAAGTTTAACTCTATTAATGATAAAAGTGGTTTGATTATCTGTTTGAATGAAAAAGTGCTTAATTTAGAGTTGTAATACCTAAAAGAAGGTTAATTTACATGGAAACCCTAATTTGGGATAAAAGGAGATAAAAATCATATTTTTGAGGAATAAGATAATCAGATGCTTAATAAAGGAATTTCAATGACAAATTAGGGGTTTTATTTAGTTTTGATAAATTAAGGATGATAATAAGGAAAGAAGAAGTAAAAACTCTAATTTCCAAAGGAACCCTAAAATAGGAATTGAAATCCTAAAGTAATGTGATGAAAATTGGATAAATATTAATAAAAGGAAAATTGTACTTTTATTTCAGGATTTCTCTTCCTCATTGCTTGCTTGATTGGGTTTTTCTGCATATTTGATTCTATCTTGAAATCTGCAACCAAAGGTATGTGGTTAATTATGAATAACCACTTTAGTTTTCCGATGGATTCCCGGACGTTTAATCGCATTGAATGCAACTAAACTGTTTGGATGTTCATATTGCAATTATAAAGTGACTATGACTACCACATGATATATATGCCTACTAGCTCAGATCCTGATCGCCTCTGTGTCTTAATGGCTGACCTAGTATATGGCTACCTAGAGGGTAGGTCCATCAGGTCATGAAATGACTTAGTATATGGCTTCCTAGAGGGTAGGTCCATCAAGTCACATTGAGTTAGATATTGGGCTACCTTTGGGTGGTGCCATGCGACTCTACCTTTACAGAGGTATCATGTAAGTCCTTACAGGGACAACACAGAGTTGTGGATAGGTATGGATTGAGTAGTTTGGCTTAAAACGTAATCTTGGTTGCTTAATGATTAATTGAATGATTATGTAGTTAACATAGTTGAACATTATCTGTTTCCTCCATATACCAGCTTCGACTGACCTTCGTTTTGTTTGTCGGCGATTTAGGTACAAATCTCAAAAGTACAAACAGTAAAGCGACACATTGTGAATTCAAGAATTAAAGAACAAGGAGGAACTAGTTAGAATAGTTCAACTGTGGTTAGAAGTTTAGTATATTCCAAACTTTTCAAGGTATGCACAAATTTTATTACCATTTTTCAGTATAGTCTGTTAGAATTTAATAATTGTTTTTGGTTATATGTCGAACCTTTGATCCGGAGTTTATGGGTGCGGCCTCAACCTCTTGGTCTCCCTTAATTGGGGGTTACCGAAAGGTGGGGTCGTAACATTTGGTATCAGAGCCTAGGTTCCTCATGTAACCATTAATAATTATTAAAATTTTCAAACTCCATAGAACCCAAGGGAGTTATTAGAAGATTATTCGAAAGACGGAGGTGTCTAGAAAAGGATCACGACTGGGGACTGGCAATATTTTCCTCTGCACCGCTAGTCGGAATACGAGGACTCCCGGATCCGTGTGACTGCCTGGCCAAAGTCTTAGGGTATGATTCGACATAAGATACCTTTAGGACTCTCTCATCTTATTCGTCCCTTCTCTTCACATATTCTAGTAAGGCTTTAAGAGTAGGATTCTCTCTCTCTCCTCCACACTCATGTGGTATGGGCAAGTAAGTTAAGGGTTTAATAACCCTCCATCAAATTAATAAAAGATATGTAATGAGATATCACTGAACATAAGTATAACTAGTTTTATGATAAACTAAAAATTTTGTTTGTTATTCTTATGTAGATGGCACGAACAAAGACTGTTGCTATTCATGAGGGCTCTGGGAATCCAACTAGGAGTGTTTGGCCTCCCCGTAAAGGAAAGGAGTCTTCTGAAAAGAGAAATAGGAACCATGATGGTGGATCCTCTAAGAAGAGAAAGAGGCCTGAAGAAGTCACTCATGAGGTCCCTAACCCTAACCCGGTACCATTTAGTAACCTGAACCAAGAAGAAGACCAAGGATATGAGGAGCAACATGTGTATGAGGAAGAAGCCAAGATGGAAGAGGACCAAGATGGTGAACCAGAACCGACCATGATGATCCACACCCCTGATACCTTGTGGATAGAGCAACAGAGGAAGTTGACAGAAGCTATTAACGCTTTGGCCCTTTGAGACTTAGCTAGAGCTGAAAATGGTGAGCCATACCCTGTTCATCCACGTGTGGGAGCCACCATCCTAGACTTTGTCAAACTGAACATAGAAAAGTTTTGGGGAGAAGATAAGACTGAGGTGGTTGATAAAGAAGAAGCCTGGATACTTGCAATAGACAATGGTTTCTGCATGCTTGAAGTTCAACCAAGCAAGAAGGTCCTCTTTGCTGCTCACCTTCTGGAAGGGGCAGCTAAGATATAGTGGGAGACTCACATCACAAGTCGAGATCTGAATGAGGAGCCAATGGCATGGACTGATTTCAAGACCATCTTCACTTACAAATTCATCCTTGTTGCAGCTAAGAAGGAAAAGGAAAGAGAATTCACTAACATGACTCAAGGAGATTCCTCTGTGGCAGACTTTGGGCGAAAGTTTCGGATCCTGGAACGTTTTGGGTACAAGATGGACGAAGAAAGGAGGGTGGATCACTTCATAGAGCGTATTCACCCTACCATCAAGCCTCATGTGATGGCAAGCAAACTTAAAACCTTCGCAGAAGCTTACAACACCGCCTTAGACATGGAAAGGACTGTGATGCCTGCTCAGCTTCCACCCAAGGGGTATTTGGGTTTCACTGAGGGAACTCGAGGTCAGAAGAATCATCACAAGAAGGGTCCAGGATGTCATCAAGCCAAAGGAAGACATGGAGGAAAAGGGAAACCCCATCAAGAGAACCACCGACCTCGATGTCGTTCGTGTGGGAAATGGCATTTTGGTGAGTGCCACCACAAGAAGAGAGTTTGTTACTATTGTAATCAAGAGGGGCATATCCAAGCTGCTTGTCCTTTACCTGAGCTAAGAGGATTAGGTCCCGTAGAAGCCCCACTAGTAGCAGCCCCACCTGTAGCTGTGGCCCCACCTGCTGGAGAAAGAAGACAAGCTCAAGTGTTCGCTATTGACAATGAAGAAGCTCAAGCTAATGCTAATTGGTTGATTGAGGGTAATAACCCTTAAAGTTTTTCTTTATGTTTTAAAAAGGTAAGCATGTAATGGTCTAATGTATGGTGAAAAATGATGTAGGCATGCTGGAAGTCATGGGACATAATGTAAAAGCATTATTTGACTCTGGATCTACTAATACTTTCATTTCGAGAAATCTTGCAACTATGCTTTGTTTGGATATCAAGGATTTAGGATATGTCTTAGATGTTACAACCCTGAGTGGTCGAATCTTTACCTCTATTTTGAAAACTCCGGTGATACCTGTGAAATATCGAGATCATGAGTTTCCTATAGACTTTATCCCTCTTGACATGAATGATTTTGATGTGATCATTGGAATGGATTGGCTTTACACCTATAGGGCCCATATCGACTGTAAGGAAAAGAAAGTGATCATTAAGAAACCAGGTCACCCACCTTTTGTCATTAGAGGTAGGAAAGATGCCACCACCAGCCTATATGTGTCATCCTTGAAGGCAGAAAGGATGATGAGTAAAGGATGTCAAGCTTTCCTAGCAGTTGTTACCGAGCCTGAACCCAAGGTGCAACCCTGAGAGGAAATAGAGGTAGTAAAGAGCTATGTAGATGTTTTTCCGGATGATCTACCTGGGATTCCTCCTGAGAGAGAGGTGGATTTTTCTATAGAGCTAGCTCCAGGAACACGCCCTATTTTACGTGCACCATATAGAATGGCCCCTGCAGAGTTGCTCGAGTTGAAGAAACAATTGCAGGATTTGCTAGAAAAGGGTTTTATCTGGCCTGGCACATCACCATGGGGAGCTCCAGTCCTTTTTGTAAAGAAAAAGGATGGCTCGCTCCGTATGTGTATAGACTATCGGATGATCAACCAAGCTACCATTAAGAACAAATACCCTTTACCCCGAATAGATGACATGTTCGACCAGTTGAAGTCTTCTCGAGTCTTTTCCAAAATTGACTAAAGATTGGGTTACCATCAGTTGAGAGTCAAGAGTGAGGACATTCCAAAAACAGATTTTCGAACACGATATGGCCATTATGAGTTTGTGGTTATGCCTTTTGGGTTGTCCAATGCACCCAGTGTGTTCATGAACCTTATGAATAGTGTGTTCCAACCCTTCCTTGACTCATTTGTCATAGTGTTCATAGATGACATATTAGTTTATTCCAATGACTTAGAACAACACCGAGACCACCTAAGTAAAGTCCTTGATATCCTGAGAAAGCATAAGTTCTATGGGAAATTCTCAAAATGCGAGTTTTGGATAGACCGAGTCATGTTCCTTGGACATATCATCTCGGGAGGAACGATTGCCGTGGATCCATCCAAGGTGTCAGCAGTTCGAGACTAGCCTACACCAAAGAACCCCTCCGAGATCCGAAGCTTCTTGGGGTTAGCAGGATACTATCGACGTTTCATTGTAGATTTCTCCAAGACTGCCTTGCCCTTGACCATGTTGACTCGGAAGGATGTGAAGTTTGTGTGGTCTTATGTTTGTGAGACTCGTTTTTGAGAACTGAAAGAAAAGTTGACCACTGCACCAGTTTTGACTCTACCATCAGGAAATGAGGGTTTCATGATCTTCACCGATGCATCCAAAATGGGTCTTGGCTGTGTGTTGGAGCAGAATCGGCATGTGGTTGCATATGCTTCCCGACAACTCAAGCCCAATGAGGTGAATTACCCGACGCATGACTTAGAGTTGGCTGCTATTATTCATGCCTTGAAGATTTGGTGGCATTACCTGTATGGTGCTACTTTTGAGATCTTCACTGACCATAAGAGCCTAAAGTACCTTCTGACACAGAAAGACTTAAACCTGTGACAATGAAGATGGATGGAGTACATGAAGAATTATGACTTCACCATTGCCTATCATCCGGGGAAGGCAAATGTCGTAGCAGATGCTTTAAGTCAGAAACAGCTCAGGTGTGCAGCTGTTCTGTCCAGTCAGTGAAAGAGCTTAGAAGAGCTGGTGAAATGGTCTCCTCAACCGTTAGATGATCGAGTTCAATTGGCCAACATCCAGATACAGTCTGAATTGTTGAGTGAAATTGTGGCAGCACAGTTGGCCAGTGGGGAACTTGACAAGATGAGGGGCTTGATGAAGAAGCCTCAAACCCGCCTTTCTTTGGGAATAGATGGAGGGATCATATTCGAGAACCGTATATGGATTCCTGAAGACTCACCACTGAAAGAACGCATCTTACAAGAGGCTCATGGTTCTAAGTACACCGTACACCCAGGGACTACCAAGATGTTTAAAGACATGTAGAGGTTTTTCTGGTGGACATGAATGAAGAGAGACATTGCAGCTTATGTGGCCAGTTGTCTTACGTGCCAAATGGTGAAGGCTAAACATCAATGACCCGGTGGACTTTTACAGTCTATAGAGATTCTGGAATGGAAATGGGATCAGATCACCATAGACTTTGTGGTGGGTTTACCCCGGACCAGGAGAGGTCATGATGCGATATGGGTTGTGGTGGACCGCCTCACCAAGTCAGCACACTTCCTTGCACTGAAAACCACTGCCAAGGTGTCGACTTAGCTGAGTTGTACATCCGAGAGATAGTGCGTTTACATGGCGTACCCAGTTCCATAATCTCTGATAGAGATCCGAAGTTTACTTCCAAACTGTGGAAGCAGGTTCAAGAGGAACTTGGTACAAGGTTAAAGTTCAGTACCGCTTATCACCCCCAGACAGATAAACAGTCAGAAAGGATGATCTAGACTTTAGAGGATCTATTGAGAGCTTGTGTACTCGATTGGGGTGGATCATGGGAGCAGTACTTACCCTTAGCAGAGTTTTCTTACAACAACAGTTACCAAGCCAGTATCGGGATGCCTCCATATGAAGCTCTATACGGGAGACCGTGTCGGCCACCACTTCACTGGGATGATGTTGGTGAGAGGACCTTGTTGAGGTCAGATGAACTCCAAGTGTATGCTGATAAAGTCACTTTGATCAGGCAAAGGCTAAAGAGAGCCCAGGATCGACAAAAGTCATATGCTGATGCGAAGAGGACTGATGTGCATTTCACTGTGGGACAGCATGTTTTTCTGAAAATCCAACCGCTCCGAGCTATAGCTAAGAACAGAGGAAAGTTGAGTCCCCGATATGTGGGTCCGTTTGAAGTATTAGAAAGGATTGGTGAGGTGGCTTATCATTTGGCGTTACCCCCTCAATATAGTATGATGCATGATGTGTTTCATGTGTCCAATATGAAGTGATATGTGCAAGATCCGAGCCATGTGTTGAGCATTGAACCTATTGAGCTTCAAGGAAAGCTGTCTTATCCTGAGTTACCTTTGCGTATTATAGATACCAACGTAAAAGAGCTCAGAAATAAGAATATAGAGATGGTAAAGGTTCTTTGGAAACACAATGGAGAGGATGAGGCCACATGGGAGCTAAAGACGGACATGGAAAGAGCATATCCTGATTTGTTTGTTTGATCGTTGAATTTTGAGGGCAAAATTCCTATAAGGTGGGGAGGATGTTATAACCCCAAATTTTCCAAAATATGTAATGAAAGTGTGAATCTTCTTTTTAAAGATAAATGAAATCCATGGTTGATGTGATGAGTTGATTTGAATGGATTTTGTGTTTGATAGCTTGTATGTTTTCTTATTGGGCCTTTTTGGCCCTTGATCCCAATTGAAGGAGAAAAAGAAAAGGATTAAAATAATACATAAAGAAATAAATGAAATAAGAACAAAAGGCTAAGGAATGATTTCCCAAAAATAGGATTTCGAGTTAATAGATTCCTTAGGATTCAAGGAAATAGAAAGGACATGGAAAATATGAGTAATTGAAGGATAACTTGCAAACCAAGAAAAGGGATTGTACTTTTAAGATAATAACTCCAAATTTTGTAGGATGGAAGATAAAAATATAATTGAGTTTCCCTCAAAATTTGAAGTGAAAAGGAGTTACCGTTTGGGAGTTATGAATTTTCCAAGATATCATTGAATTAGGAATGTAATTCGAATTAATTGGAAATTATTTCATTTTTGCTCAAGCACGCATGATGAGGACCCTTGGATTTAGATCCAATGGGCGCTGCTCATCGTCCAAGTCCCAGTGGGATGAGGACTGTAGCCGCAAGAGAGGGATTTTGTTCCCTTGATTTCGTGGTCTGTGATGCATGAGCATCTTTGGAAAGTCCTTCTCTGAGTCCGGGAGTGCTAGGAGATGTTTCCCAACCCTGGTTTGTTGGGGTTTCGACCTGATCCTTGTGAAATGCCCAATTGGGCTAGGACTGGTGTTGCGGCTAGGATTGGGAACCCTAAAAGGGACCCCCATGGCCTATAAATAGGGGACCCCTCAGTTCCTTGTTCCAGAGCGATCTCGACCGGCTACTCATCGTTCCCCGCAGCACGCTAACCTGATCGATTGACCCCTCTCCGGCAAGGGCGCCACCGCGGCACTAGCAGCAGAAGTTGAAGGAGGACGACGCTCGGCCGTCGTTTGATCCTGATCAGACGGTGCAAGGAAGGGGGCCGGCTGAGTGAAGTGGCTTCAAGTCGCGGGTCGTTAGATCGAGAGTCCATCGTGGACTCAGGGTGATCCAACAGACCGAGAAAGGAGGGCGCACGCGGTGGAGGCGACTGATGAGGAGCGTCAGATCAGAGAGGGATCTAGCGGCACACCGATCCAACGGACGATGATTATTGGTAATTTCGCCTCTCTGCTGAATATTCAAGAAAAAGGGTTTTCTTTGCAAAATTCGTAGTAATAGCTAGGAACCTCATATGACAAAACTTTGTATATGAAAGTTGTGTATAAAAATATGAGGAATCCGATAAAAATGATTTGAGAACCTAGTACTTCTCTTTTTTGCAAAAGTACCCTAATTTTCTAATAAAGTGTATTAAAAATTGATGAGAAACCCTAATTGAATGTTAAGAGTGTAATTTGGTAAATCAATAGGTCAAATTGATAAGTTTAACTCTGTTAATGATAAAAGTGGTTTGATTATCTTTTTGAATGCAAAAGTGCTTAATTTAGAGTTGTAATACCTAAAAGAAGGTTAATTTACATGGAAACCCTAATTTGGGATAAAAGGAGATAAAAATCATATTTTTGAGGAATAAGATAATCAGATGCTTAATAAAGGAATTTCAATGATAAATTAGGGGTTTTATTTAGTTTTCATAAATTAAGGATGATAATAAGGAAAGAAGAAGTAAAAACCCTAATTTCCAAAGGAACCCTAAAATAGGAATTGAAATCCTAAAGTAATGTGATGGAAATTCGATAAATATTAATAAAAGGAAAATAGTACTTTTATTTCAGGATTTCTCTTCCTCATTGCTTGCTTGATTGGGTTTCTCTGCATATTTGATTCTATCTTGAAATCTGCAACCAAAGGTATGTGGTTAATTATCAATAACCACTTTAGTTTTCCGATGGATTCCCGAACGTTTAATCGCATTGAATGCAACTAAACTGTTTGGATGTTCATATTGCAATTATAAAGTGACTATGACTACCATATAATATATATGCCTACTAGCTCAGATCTTGGTCCCCTCTGTGTCTTAATGGTTGACCTAGTATATGGCTACCTAGAGGGTAGGTCCATCAGGTCATGAAATGACTTAGTATATGGCTTCCTAGAGGGTAGGTGCATCAAGTCACATTGAGTTAGATATTGGGCTACCTTTGGGTGGTGCCATGCGACTCTACCTTTACAGAGGTATCATGTAAGTCCTTACAGGGACAACACAGAGTTGTGGATAGGCATGGGTTGAGTAGTTTGGCTTAAAACGTAATCTTGGTTGTTTAATGATTAATTGAATGATTATGTGGTTAGCATAGTTGAACATTATCTGTTTCCTCCACATACCAGCTTCGGCTGACCTTCGTTTTGTTTGTCGGCGATTTAGGTACAAATCTCAAAAGTGCAAACAGTAAAGCGACACATTGTGAATTCAAGAATTAAAGAAAAAGGAGGAACTAGTTAGAATAGTTCAGTTGTGGTTAGAAGTTTAGTATATTCCAAACTTTTCAAGGTATGCAAAAATTTTATTACCATTTTTTAGTATAGTCTGTTAGAATTTAATAATTGTTTTTGGTTATATGTTGAACCTTTGATCCGGAGTTTATGGGTGCGGCCTCAACCTCTTGGTCTCCCTTAATTGGGGGTTACCGAAAGGTGGGGTCATAACAAGATGATATTTCAGCCATTAGTTATCTTGTTTGATAAGATATCTCATCTTTATCTCATAAATTAAGCAAACTGATACAACTTTTTGCAAGGAGCTTCTAACTCGACATGGATCACCTCCTTGAGGTGCTTTTCTCATCATGGACAAGACCAAGAGTTTAAAAAACTGATATGGGATACCCTCTATGGCTCCTTGGTCGATAGGTACTCCCATATGGACTCTACAACCCGATACAAGCTCAAATTAGGGTTTCACATACAACACTTTCTTGGTCTTTTCATCACCAAGTGTATCATACTCAAATATGATTAAAAAATGGTGCCTCCTTATTTCCCTCTCCTTTAAATTATATTATGAGTGATTAGGGACACTTTAGATGTGGTAATTTGCATATCAACCCTACATTTTGGGTAAATTACAACTTGCACCAAAATTGGTACACAAGTCACCAACATTATTCAAACAAGTTCAAACTTGGATTTTAGGCTTTCCACAAGACACAACCTTGCATAATTCTCTCTCTTATGATGCTAAAACACTTAGGGCACATTCAACATGTGACAAATTGCAATATATCCCCTCATCTTGGGTAAATTGCATTTGGGTCCAAAATAAGAGAACATTGCTCAAACATTATTTAAATAGGACCAAATTTGAAACATAAGTTTGTTACCTGATAGAAAAACACTTTATAGGATTATATTAAAGTTCTCAGAAACTTACTTAGCCAAAACAAATAGGGTTATCTCATAACCCAGGTCAGGGTCACTACAAGTTATAAACCCCTAACAAGGATTTTGTCCCCGAAATCCCAGGTAAAGGGAGATAGATATTATTCATTCATCATATCATCAAGTCTCCACATAACATATTAATGTCATGGAGATTCCATAGAAATTTGATCAACACAGTTCTTTCACACAGGGTTATCATAGAATCTGTCATACAAGACATATACTCCACAGTCCTTTTCATTATTGACTGTAGAGTCAACTCTGTGTCAGGTAACATTTTTCTTAGTTGGAGAATCATTATACATACCTTATTTAACTCAGGTGTCAAACCTCACTAATTTGTCACCTTTTCAACTTACATCTTTATGTAATAAGATTCTTGATCTTGGGAGTTTTCCATACCCCTTACTTAGTTGTCATCTCTCTTTCAAGGAAAGACCAGAGTTACATTCTGTCACCCACTTGAGACTACAAGTCTTATCATGCATCTGTTGTTCCACCAAAATCTACTGACACAACACTAAACTTTCTTATGAATTGTATCAACCACCCAGTTAGCTGTTTATTTTCTTATCATAAGGAGAGGCTACTTTTTGAAGAAAAACTTATCTTGGAGGTATCTCTAGATGTTATGTATAAACTGCCTCAATGGATCTAGATAGGGATATTCTAAAATTCATTTTTAGCTTGATAAGCTTTTCCCAAAATGATTCTACAATAGTTCCTTCAACTCATACATATTTTTTGATGTCATGTTTATGCGGAGCATAAACCCCTAACATATGGTATCTATACTACAATATGTAACTAGACTAATCTCAAAATCACCCTTTCTAGATAACCAAACATTATTCATCTTATCAAGAGTCATGTTTTCACTATTTTGTAACTTTAAAACTTCTTGGACACTAGAATTCCCTGCCTTGGTATTAGTTACATGTGTTAAAAACACATCACATCCTCATCATTTCCATCCTCTATCGTTATTACTAAAACCAAACATATAATAGGACCTTTCTTTCATCTCAGAACATTACTTAGCACACATACTATGTCTTGGAAATAAAATCCAGGACTAGCTGATACTTTTATAAGTATCCATCTAAAGATTACTTCTTATTCATGCATATCAAGTGTTATAAGACTTGATTGTCATGATCCTGAAAGGAAAGATCACAAGGGAACATAATCCTTCTTATCACCCCATCATTATTCAGGGTTGTTTATTAATGAAAAGAGACTATCACCTTCTTTAAGTATTGCATGAACTTTCAATTGTTCATGTGTCATTCAATCTTGTTTCCTCTTAGGTTCCTTGCCATTAGCATAGGAATTATAAGGATGATTATGTTGGCATGTATGCCCTGAGAGCCAATCATGGGATGATTGGTAGGATACATTAAGATTGATTTGATAAACATCAAAGGCAAGCTTCCAATTCTTTCTGGTTCAGTCATATGAGATAGTGATAGAACAGATTGAATGTCTAGAGAATGACAGTACTCAATGACGTATGCTTTCAGGTTGAGGACCTGAACGATGAGATCATATGGATGCTAAGAGTTTGTACATTCTTGTTATGTCCCTAGTCGGATGTCATTGTGGAAGGTAGATAGACAACAATGACACACAATACTAGATTGTGGTGTTGGTTGATTACATAATCTCATTAGTCATGATATAGAGATATCAAACCAAACACATAGGTACTTGTTAGAGAACAAGTGTACCTGACAGACCCACCGTGAGTTTGACACATGAAACCATGACATGGTAGTCACAGTCAGTACTCACAGTGATGGTGGTGAATGTGATTCTTTGACCTAAAATCACTACACTCAACACATGTCGTTGGGTACACTTTGGCATCATCAAACGCAGTCCTGAAACATGGGTTGTTATAAAGGTGATGATTGGGTGGCTTTGACACATGGGGCTTTTGAGGGGTGAGTGATAGATATGGGATTTGTCCCTCCTTAGGGAATTTGATATACAAGGCCACTTGATGAGTAGGATTGAGATAGGCATGCGCACGCATGTGTGAATCAGTATGTGATATTGATGTCATACATATCTCGTTCAATCTGCTCTGAGATCAAGAAAGTGAATGAACGTTGACAGGATGATTGTTTCATGCCTCGAGTTCATTCGGGATATCAGTGACAAAGGAATTATACATTCGCTGTAACACCATTCACAGATTGTAGGATTGAAAGTTGTTCTCCAACTTTCTACTCTCACTTGGGTAGCAATGATGTGTGACTAGGCACCGCTCATTGCTTGTGAAGTTATAAATGTAATGGACTTTCACTGCCAACGTGAAATGGACCTGCAGGGTCACACACATAGGATTTAACCTGGAAGAGGAGTTTTCCACAAGCAATGTTTAGATTGATTACTAAAGGAGTTTAGTAGTTCAATTAAACACTCAATTAATTGATAGCTCAAAATCATAGTGTTCAAGGTGTTGGACAGCTTGATTAGAGTATCGGATTGATTAAAATCACAATTGACTGATTCTACACAACCTGCACTCCCAACCGATCAGTTCATGTGATGAACCGGTTGGCTGAGGTTGCTGAACCGGTCGGCTCAAGTGTTGAGCCGATCGGCTCATGTACAGAGTGAAACGAGCGGTTCAAATATTGAACTGATCGGTTCAACTGGTGCAACCGAGCAAGTTGGGAAAGTCATGTCGATGAGAATTTTCCTTTCGTTTCACTTGCCCAATATGATTGGGAATAGGATTGGTATTCGATACCAATTAGAAACAAAAGAAGGAAAGTCAATTTGAGTTGAACCAGGATCACGAACCGATCGACTGGAGTGTCCAGTCGATCGGCTCATGGATCCAAACGATCGGCTGGAGTGTCCAATCAATCGGCTGGAGGGTCCAGACGACTGTTTCACTTGTGAAACGACCGGTTCAGGTTGCGAGTTGGTTGCTTTTGTGGAAAATCTCGAACCCTTCTACTCCTGCTTTTAGTCCCTCATTGCCCGAGATAGAGAACCCTGTCCCATGACCCTCCTATATATATAGGGGTATTGGGGGCTTCTCAACGAACATCTCAGTGCAACCAGTTGCTCTGGTAATTTGTCGTTCTCTCTAGTTTTGGTAACCGAGAGAGAGCCCGAGCAAGTGCTACCCGCAAAGGGAGGCACAGCAAGGGAAAGACAACTGCAGTTGCAACTGGAGGCAGGAGAGTGTGTTGGCGACTAGTACGCTGACAGGAGGGTGCGACTCCTTCCAATTCCTTGTGGGATAAGGAGATTGGAGTTCCAGGTGGTCTGTGTGGACTACTTCAGAGGCAGGAGGTTTCTGCTGCTCAGGAGGACAACTGTCAATCCCGACAGTCCGGTGAGAGGAGGAGTCGTCAGTCCCGGTGCAACCAGGAGCTGCACAGACACCATCCAAGACCAGAGTTGAAGACCGTACAAGGCGCGAGGTATTTTCACCGAGCAAGCCTCGAGACAAGGTATGATTCCACAAACCATCCCTTTCCTATTATATAGACGTTGACGCGTTTCCTTGTTCCGGGTTTGGGGGAGAAAATTTTTGTTTCCGTTGCCTTCTCTGCCTCCCCTAAAACCCAACAGTGGTACCAGAGCCACGTCAACTGCTCTATATTTTAGGAATATCGATACGATTGATTTTGGTTTGTCGCCTTTATTTATTGCATACGATGCGAATAATATTGGCTTTATGCATGTCCAATCCTAAATCCACAAATCCTAATTACATATATGATATGTATTATTAATGCACTCGATACGCGTCGCCCTTAAACGAGTTTTGTGGTGGATGTATAGCGTGGTTATGGCCAATAAACCCTATCTGTGTATGGTTGTATGTGGTTTCTTGCATCTCGGTCTGCGCACCGATCTTCCCTCTTCTATTCCTGATGTAACTCGAAATAATTCGAGATTCTTTCCTACCTTTGCTCCCCCCAAATGTAACTCGAGGTTTCTCCTTTTATAAATGTAAAATAGGATAGATTTTTATTTCCTGTTATGTCGAAGACCGGCGGACATCCTGACGACAGGTGAGACGATCGGTTCAAGGAGTGAACCGGTCGGTTGACGTTCCAAATGATCGGTTCAAGGAGTGAACCGATCGGTTGATGACCGGTTCGAGGAGCGAGATGAGCGGGTGGCGGCCATGAAGAAATGCACGACGACCAGGCGAACCAATCGGTTGGAGGAGCCAACCAATCGGCTGGTGGCACCCAACCGACCAGTCTGATGGCGAGCCGATCATCTCATGTGATGAGTTGATCAAAATCAGAAAGGAAAAGCACAGAGTTCATCTTGTACAGGTTGCATGTGATGTAGACCTAGATGACCGTGATTCCTCTTGGCTCGAGGAATCACATTAGGATGGCCATAATCATCGTTTTTATCGTTTTGCATGTTTTCTGTGGGATATAGCATGTATATGATATGTACTATGTATTGTGGTGATTGGATATGTATATGTATATAAAACCAAATCCCTCATTAAAATATTAAGTTTTAGATGCCTTCCAAATGCGACACACGTGAAAAGCTTGATCGACCAAGTGTGGGCACGCCCTAGCGTGGTGCACCGTCTATCTCGTGGAAGCGTGAAGGATGAAAATGTGGGTCTGCCCTAGCAGGGTGCATATTCATCATGTTTGCTTTGGGTCGGACTTAACAAGGTGACCTAGATAGGATCTAGCGCCTTGAGGCATGGAGATGATCATGGCAAGGGGTTGCATATGACATCTTATCAAGAGTTGCATATGATGCAATTGGCAAGAGTTGCCTACCTGAGAGATCTATGTTGTGGGTGACAGGCCTAGCTGGTCCATGGCTTAGAGGATTTCAATATCTTGCCCACTAGAAGATTGTACGCTGCAATCTTCCGAATTGATGGTGAGGGCTATCAATTTGAAGTAAAATAGTGGGAGCGATAATTAATTAAAGGCCTAATTGTATCGTCAAACTTTTCAAATCAATCAAATAAGTCAAAAATGAGTTTTGGACTAAAATTGCATATTTTCCTTTTGTAGCACAAATGGCAACAAACAACAATCATTTTTCTTTGCGATCGGTCCTTGACAAGGACAAACTAAATGGGACAAACTTCCACGACTGGTATCGGACATTGAGAATTGTTCTCACTCAAGAGCATAAGCGCTATGTCCTGGATACTCCAATTCCATAGGAACCCGCTCCTAATGCACCAAAGGCAGAAAGGGATGCTTACAAGAAGCATTTTGATGATGCCATTGATGCAAAGTACTTGATGTTATGTTCTATGAACCATGAGTTGCAGAGACAGCATGAGAAAATGGGTGTCATTGAGATGATTCAGCATCTCAGGAACATGTATGAAGATCACGCACGGCAAGAGAGATACAATGTTTCTAGGGCGCTGTTCAAGTGCGTCATGACAGAAGGAGATCCAGTTGGTCCTCACACACTCAAGATGATTGGGTATGTGGAGAACCTACAGAGACTGGGATTTCCACTGAGCCAAGAGTTGGCTACTGACGTGATACTGCAATCGTTGCCAGAATCCTATAGTCAGTTTGTGATGAACTACAACATGAACAACTTTGATAAGCCACTGTTAGAGTTGTTGGGCATGTTGAGGACAGTCGAGATACAGATGAAGAAGGACAAGCCCAAGTCTGTGATGGTGATCACGGGCAAGAAAGGCAAGTCCAAGCACAAGGGCAAGGGCAAAGCTAAGAAAGGTTCTGATGCTATCCAGGAGCCCAAGACATCTTCAGCTCTCAAGGCCAAGGGAGGCGTGACCAAGAAAGGAAATTTCCACCATTGTCAAAAGCTAGGACATTGGAAAAGGAATTTTCCTCTCTATCTGGAAGAACAAAAGAAGAAGGAGGCAACTGATGTCTCCACATAAAGGTGTCATGAAAGTAAACTTGTAACACTTTTTGAGGTATATGATACCAAGATGTAAAGTGTAAAGCACTCATAATTGGGGCAAGTGTTGCCGCCATAGATAGGAGTACTTTAGTTTATTTTCAGCCTATAAGTCATGTAATACAGTTATGAACTGCTATTTCAATTTGCCAATAGATAGAAACACTTTATTTTTGCATATTGTATGACAATGATGGCAATTAATAAAGTTGAGTTTTCAATCTTAAAGATATGATCTTTGTGGCAATGCCTTGTTTATCTTGTGATATTTGATATGCATAAGATAAAATGATACCTAAAGTTATAAGATAACTCAAACAATTAAATTAGCATCAATCATGAGAAATTCATTTCTAGTTTCCATATGATGGATAAATCTAGACTCTTTTGGTTAGAGAACCAGTAAGAGACATGAATATCTTGGACATGATTAATCAATCTTCACTAATGGAAGTGGGAGAATGATTATCCAATTAGGTATAATACATGTGATGTATTTACACACCTATTGGAGCAAATGCTAATACTTCAAACGGTGTTTAGAGAAATACCAATATGAATATCTTGAAGTGTTCAAGATTATCATAGATGAAGTGCAAATTTGGTAAAGTGTTAATTCTTGATGAGATCAATGAATGAAATACTTGGACCAAATGTTTGAGATCCTTTTGAGTGATTATGATAGTGTATCATAGTGAACTCATGATTAAGGCATGGTGATGTCTAAATCAAGAAGGAATCATGCTCTAAGGAGTTAGAGAATGATTATCAAATAATTAAATTCTTCTTAATAAAAGAATACCCTTCACTAATAAAGGACATTAAGAATCACAAGGAGTTGTGAGTTCTTATATCCTTAACTGATACACCTCAATTATCTATGTGATGAGTTGTTCATGTGATGAGTCAACTATCTAGATGAATATGAGGAACCGAATTTTGAGTCATGGTTTATCACCATTTCATCCTAAATGACATCCATGTGAACCATAAGGTATGACCTTGATGGTAGCACTCATTGGATCAAATCCATAAGTGCAAATGAGTCTTAAGTGTTAAGACACATGGATAACATTTTGAGAAGGATGATGCTTGTTGATTGCAACTTAATGACTAAGACATTTGGCATATGGATACTAAAACCGCATTCCTATGAGGGATAAAACAAGGATGTGTACGTGACACAACCTATAAGGTTTATGAATCCACTAATGCAAATGAAGTCTATAAGTTACAATGGACTAATCAATGTGATTGATTGAGTACAAGCAACTCAGAATTGGATCTTTACTTTGATGAAATAGTCAAAGGGTTTGACTGATATGTCAAAGATAAAGAAGGGATCTATGATTTAGTGGGAGCGTATTCACATTCCACATGTTGATGTGAAATGGAAATGTTCTAGAATGGAAATCCAAAAGTGGAAATCATCTTTAAGGAAATTAGAGATGTTTCCTATGTGATAGGAATAGAGATCTATAGAGATAGTTCTCGAAAAACTCTTGACCTGAAAAGAGAAAGCATACATTGGCAATCTGTACTGAAGTGTTCAGTATGCACAGATTCAGTGGGAGAAAACTTGTCCATGTTACATGGAGTAAGTATCCCAAGGCCAAGTGTCCAATTCTTATGAAGAATGGGAACACTAAGAATAGATATGGATCTATCATGTATGTAATCATCCCATTATCTTGCATGTATGGACATTGAAATAACAAAATGCATTCATCATCTTGTATGTATGACATAGCAATATGATGTGCCCATCCTGATAACTCGTATGTGGGACATGACGAGTGGATGTCTGTCTGATTCCAGTAAAGGTTACTGCATTACCATGAGAACTTGATAAGTACTTGGTAAGTAATAGTTCTGTGGTGATAAGGAAGAGTTTGATGTAAAGAGTTACATTGATGCGAACTTTCGAAAGGATAGAAAATTAATCGCAAAACATATATGAGATATATAAAAGTGAAAGTTTGTTGATAATTGGAAGTGTTCCAATAAAACCATTTAAAAAGGAAATGTCGAGTATCCGTGTGTTAGAGAACAACAATGGATACTATATGGATCTAGAAGTTCATGGGATGAACTTATAGATATTCCGCTCATTGATGACAAGTCTGGAATCCTTGATCATGCAATGTGGCTAAAGGTTAGAAAAAGAATACTAGATCACATATTACAACGGCTCCATCTCATACGTGTGACGTACAGCGAAGAGATGTGAGACATGCAATTTGTACTGACTTTGGCAAAGTGTTGCCATTACTCACTATGTTCGCACTAGAGCACAGTAACATGTGGGACATGTTTGAAGATCACTATGAATATTATTCAAGGGTGATTGGCTCGCAGTGCAAGTGGGAGTCTCTTGGTATGTATGCCCTGAGAGACAATCATGGGATGATTGGTAGGATACAGTAAGATTGATTTGATAAACATCAAAGGCAAGATTCCAATTCTTTCTAGTTCAGTCATATGAGATAGTTATAGAACATATTGAATGTCTAGAGAATGATAGTACTCAAGGACGTATGCTTTCATGTTGAGGACCTGAACGATGAGATCATACGGATGCTAAGAGTTTGTACATTCTTGTTATGTCCCTAGTCGGATGTCACTGTGGAAGGTAGATAGACAACAATGACACACAAGACTAGATTGTGGTGTTGGTTGATGACAGAATATCATTAGTCATGATATAGAGATATCAAACCAAACACATAGGTACTTGTTAGAGAACAAGTCTACCAGACAGACCCACCGTGAGTTGGACACATGAAACCATGACATGGTAGTCACAGTCAGTACTCACAGTGATGGTGGTGAATGTGATTCTTTGACCTGAAATCACTACACTCAACACATGTCGTTGGGTACACTTTGACATCATCAAACGCAGTCCTGAAACATGGGTTGTTATAAAGGTGATGATTGGGTGGCTTTGACACATGGGGCTTTTGAGGGGTGAGTGATAGATATGGGATTTGTCCCTCCTTAGGGAATTTGATATCCAAGGCCACTTGATGAGTAGGATTGAGATAGGCATGCGCACGCATGTGTGAATCAGTATGTGATATTGATGTCATACATATCTCGTTCAATCTGCTCTGAGATCAAGAAAGTGAATGAACGTTGACATGATGATTGTTCCATGCCTCGAGTTCATTCAGGATATCAGTGACAAAGGAATTATACATTCACTGTAACACCATTCACGGATTGTAGGATTGAAAGTTGTTCTCCAACTTTCTACTTTCACTTGGGTAGCAATGATGTGTGATTAGGCACCGCTCATTGCTTGTGAAGTCATAAATGTTATGGACTTTCACTACCAACGTGAAATGGACCTACAGAGTCACACACATAGGATTTAACCTGGAAGAGGAGTTTTATCCACAAGCAATGTTTAGATTGATTACTAAAGGAGTTTAGTAGTTCAATTAAACACTCAATTAATTGATAGCTCAAAATCACAGTGTTCAAGGTGTTGGACAGCTTGATTAGAGTATCGGATTGATTAAAATCACAATTGACTGATTCTACACAATCTGCACTCCCAACCGATCGGTTCATGTGATGAACCGGTCGGTTGAGGTTGCTGAACCGATCGGCTCAAGTGTTGAGCCGATCGGCTCATGTACAGAGTGAAACGAGCGGTTCAAATGTTGAACCGATCAGTTCAACTGGTGCAACTGAGCAAGTTGGGAAAGTCAGGTCGATGAGAATTTTCCTTTCGTTTCACTTGCCCAATATGATTGGGAATAGGATTGGTATTCGATACCAATTAGAAACAAAAGAAGGAAAGTCAATTTGAGTCGAACCAGGATCACGAACCGATCAACTGGAGTATCCAGTCAATCGGCTCGATCGGCTGGAGTGTCCAATCGATCGGCTGGAGGGTCCAGACGACCGTTTCACTTGTGAAACGACCGGTTTAGGTTGCGAGTTGGTTGCTTTTGTGGAAAATCTCAAACCCTTCTACTCCTGCTTTTAGTCCCGCATTGCCCGAGATAGAGAACCCTGTCCCATGACCCTCCTATATATATAGGGGTATTGGGGGCTTCTCAACGAACAGCTCAGTGCAACCAGTTGCTCTGGTAAGTTGTCGTTCTCTCTGGTTTTGGTAACCGAGAGAGAGCCCGAGCAAGTGCTACCCGCAAAGGGAGGCGCAGCAAGGGAAAGACAACTGCAGTTGCAACTGGAGGCAAGAGAGTGTGTTGGTGACTAGTACGCTGACAGGACGGTGTGACTCCTTCCAATTCCTTATGGGACAAGGAGATTGGAGTTCCAGGTGGTCCGTGTGGACTACTTCAGAGGCGGGAGGTTTCTTTCGCTCAGGAGGACAACTGTCAATCCCGACAGTCCAGTGAGAGGAGGAGTCATCAGTCCCGGTGCGACCAGGAGATGCACAGACACCGTCCCAGACCAGAGTTGAAGACCGTGCAAGGCGCGAGGTATTGTCGCCGAGCAAGCCTCAGGACAAGGTATGTCTTCACAAACCATCCCTTTCCTATTATATAGACGTTGACGCGTTTCCTTGTTCCGGGTTTGGGGGAGAGCATTTGTGTTTCCGCTGCCTTCTCTGCTTCCCCTAAAACCCAACAGATTACATGTCATCATCCTTTAGCAATATCATCATCATGATTACTAGATCTGGGTATTCAAACCCTTAGTTCATCACTGAACATTGTTACCTCTCATCAGGTAACTATTACCTCTAGGTCCTCAGACCAAGGTATACATTATACTAAACATCTTCTTTTGTTTATAAGTTGATATGTTATTGAGTCAGATTCCTTCGTATAACAATTAGGATGTGGTAGAAATATCCATGCCACATCTCCTACTTCATTAGGCTCTTTAGATTGTCTCAAAATGACTACTTGATCAGAGTAATCAGAAAGATAGCAATCTAAGAGTTCCATACTTACCTTGCTTTCAATAGATGAATACCTGGCCAGGGTATTCAGGAACTGAAATTAGGTAGTATGCATTTGTTTTATATTATGTTTCTTACTCTTAACATCTCTTTAGATTTTACTACTTAGTATCTCTAACTTTCTCTTGCTGTTTCTTTTATATCTCTTCCTCATGTCCTAATAGGACTAATTAATGGAAGATCAACAACAACTACCTTCTTATGATTATCAGATAAAATCAAGAGAAGACATATCAAATTGAAAAAGCTCTTTCTATCTGTCACCCCTCGCGGTCATCTACCACTTTAGGTTGACTCAATCATAGAGTCTAGTTGTTTCATGTTGTTTCTTTTGCCTTTTTACACTATTGTATTATAACTTTCATAAGCCCTACTGAGTCTGCCTCGGTTGTTGGGTCATTTCCTCCCTTCTTTTTGAATAAAAGGGTTTAGTATGCTTAACATGTCCATCTCTATAACATGTCTTATCCTCGTACCATAGTCTTATCGGTCTTATTACCGATGTAGAAGCTAAGTTAGGAGTTCTTACAGGTGGAAAGTTAGGACTTTTGCCTTTACTTAGTGACTACTGCCCTGGTGTACTAGGCATTTATTGCACTGGTGGTACCAAAAACATTGGCTTTTTAGAACAACTAGGCAAATTTCTCTAGAATTATGGAGACCTTTCCTTAATTCTCAGCTTATTGCCCCTCCTTGGGCATTTCCATCACATATATACTATCTGTCTATACTTATGACAGGGTCTATTTTCTTCCCATATGTTAATTCTTCTCATATTTTTCATTGTTCAACATGACTATGTCATTCAGGAACCCTTTCAGAACTCAAAGTTTCTACATTGAGGGCTGGTAACCTAGGTTGTAATGCTAGTATCCAGTCAACTATACACATCACTATTGTCCTAACCTTCCCAACAAGAGCATAAAAAGTAGGATTCTCTATCTTGATTGGGTCAAGATGGGAATTCTCAGGCACTCATTCTTCTCTTGCCTGATCCTTTGCACCTTCTCTTGGTGCAACAACATTGCTGTCAGCAATGCGTTCCTCGTGTTCTCCAGTCATTTTTAAACTTCACCCTTTCTTTTGCATAAGCAGAAGTCACTATAGGATATACTAGAGGACACTAGAACAGACTCAATACCTTAGTCCTATGTCTCTATAGACTCAGCGAACCTTAAGCTCTGATGCCAAACTTGTAACGAATGCCACCAAATCGACAGCCAAATCATTACTAATTATGCGGAATAATCATAAGCAGAGGATTAACAAAAATCACTAAAAATTAAAACCATTTTGCAAAGAGATCCATTTCCAGGAAAACTCTTTAAGGAAGAACCAAAACCTTATATACATCATTATTCACATTGTACATACACTGTACCATCTCTTCTCGAGGATAACATATAACAATTGCTTTGTCAAAACATATACTGAAGCAACATAAAACCTCGAGGCATACTAGTCAAAACCTCAGATTGTTCATAAAACATACACGTACTAAATCCAAGGACTTGAGAGTACAGAGACGACACATAGGACTTCTATCTACAAGACACGACAGTCAGTACACTCAACCTAAGTTGTCACTGTTGTCCCTACTGCTGATGTTCTCCCTCTGCAGTACGGTCTCAACCCCCCTCGTGTACGTCCACATAAAAAAATGTGGATCCCACAAGGTGAGACTTGTCACAGTGAGAGATATAACTCTCCACCAACAATGTTATTACCACAGTTAAATAGTATTAAACTGAGCAGAGGATAAGTAGTTTATAACATTCTCATCTTTTAAAGCATTGCAACTATCTATGATAGAGTAGTAAATTGTCTATTCACTTTATAAGGAATATGAAGAACATGTATATGATTTGCCCATCATACTATATCAGAATCTCAAGCTTATCCTGTGATACTCATTATCATGTTATTCCATCCATGAATCATTCTCATTTCTATCTGTTGGCCTTAGCCAATCTCCAAGCTAGATATTGAATTGTACCAGTCATGTGAGTATACATCATCATATTCTATCCAGGTATTGGACTATGCCAATCCTGTGCAACTATTCTAGGTATTGGACTATGCCAATCCTGTACAACTATTCCAGGTATTGGATTATGACCAATCATGTGACATTATTCTAGGCATTGGGTTATTACCAATCTTGTGCAATTTTTCCATTCATTGGGTTATTACCAATCCTGTGTAATTATTTTAGGTATTGGGTTATGACCAATCCTGTGACATTATTCCAGGCATTGGGTTATTACCAATCATGTAGTTTTATTCTAGGTATTGGACTATGACAATCATGTGACATTATTCCAGGTATTGGATTATGCCAATCTTGTGAGTGTTGCATCCAGGGATCGGGTTATCCCAAGCCTATAGTTTTATTCTAGGTATTGGACTATGCCAATCTTGTGACATTATTCCAGGTATTGGATTATGCCAATCGTGTGAGTGTTACATCCAGGCATCGGGTTATCCCAATCTTATAGTTTTATTCCAGGTATTGGACTATGACAATCATGTGACATTATTCCAGGTATTGGATTATGCCAATCTTGTGAGTGTTGCATCTAGGCATCATGTTATCCCAATCTTGTAGTTTTATTCTAGGTATTGGACTATGCCAATCCTGTGATATTATTCTAGGTATTGGATTATGCCAATCCTGTGAGTGTTGCATCCAGGCATCGGGTTATCCCAATCCTGTAATTTTATTCTAGGTATTGGACTATGCCAATCCTGTGATATTATTCCATGTATTGGATTATGCCAATCATGTGAGTGTTGTATCCAGGCATCGGGTTATCCCAATCCTATAGTTTTATGCCAGGTATTGGACTGTGCCAATCCTGTGATATTATTCTAGGTATTGGATTATGCCAATCCTGTGAGTGTTGCATCAGGCATCGGGTTATCCCAATCCTGTAGTTTTATTCTAGGTATTAGACTATGCCAATCCTATGATATTATTTCAGGTATTGGATTATGCCAATCTTGTGCATCTATTCCAAGTATTGGACTATGCCAATCACGTGCATCAATTCTAGGCATTGGACTATACCAATCTTGTGCATCTATTCCAGGCATTGGACTATGCCAATCCTGTGCATCTATTCCAGGTATTGGACTATGCCAATCATGTGCATCTCGTCACTGAATACCACATCACCTTTACTAGGCATTATACCTTGGCCAAGCCATCATACTTATTCACATCCTTTATGTAATACAAGTATACCTATGATCTCATTTAAGCATATTCAAAACACTATAGCCCTTATTTGGCTATAAGCATAAAACATGTATGATTAAGATTTCATTATTATTATTATATCCATTTATTATTATTAATATGTTACTAAGTTTCCATTTCCTAGTTTATTTTGAACATTATCATTACTACTAGAGCTCATGGATTGATGACAGTCATTACATTACTACTATAGCTCATGGATTCATCAATTATGCAAGAAAATTCTATTTGAAAGTAAATCATTTAACTAAGGCAAGATTGATGATAAATAATAACATAATTGAGTTCAAGTTATATAACCCTCCTCCAGAGCAACTTCAAAGCTCCAAGCTCCAAATTTTCACGTTCCCAAGGTTTAAGATGAGCTTCTCAAAGGTCCAAGACTTGAGCTTCTTAGCCTCATGCACGATACCGCACCACTTGTGGTCAATATGGTTGATATTCCTCACTTAGCCGATATCACCTTGCAATGAGTGATATCACTTTGCTATGGGTGATAACAAAGATGTATGCATGATAATCCTTCACCCTTGCACGATATCTAGACTCTATGCATGATACCTAAGAGCAAAGGTTTGATATATTTTGAAAAATTCCACTTATGGGTGAAAGGAAGGGTATATATACTTGAGGTTCATGAAAAAGTGTGTATATGAGGTGTCACCATTTTAAGCTACTAGGCGCCACGTGTCCATGCATGTCTGACACCTGTCCTTGCATGCACTGATATTTATCTTGACATGAAAAACACTAGAGGATAATCTAGAGATGATATTTCTACCATTAGTTATCTTGTTAGATAAGATATCTCATCTTTATCTCATAAATTAAGCAAACTGATACAACTTTTTGCAAGGAGCTTCTAACTCGACATGGATTGCCTCCTTGAGGTGATTTTCTCATCATGGACAAGGCCAGGAGTTTAAAAAACTGATATGGGATACCATCTATGGCTCCTTGGTCGATAGGTACTCCCATATGGACTCTACAACCCAATACAAGCTCAAATCAGGGTTTCACATACAACACTTTATTGGTCTTTTCATCACCAAGAGTATCATACTCAAATATGATTCAAACATGGTGCCTACTTATTTATATCTCCTCTAAATTATACTAGGAGGGATTAGGGACACTCTAGATGTGGTAATTTGCATATCAACCCTACATTTTGGGTAAATTACAACTTGCACCAAAATTGGTACACAAGTCACCAACATTATTCAAACAAGTTCAAACTTGGATTTTAGGCTTTCCACAAGCCACAAACTTGAATAATTCTCTCTCTTATGATGCTAAAACACTTAGGACACATTAAACATGTGACAAATTGCAATATATACCCTCATCTTGGGTAAATTGCATTTGGGTCCAAAATAAGAGAACATTGTTGAAACATTATTTAAACATGACCAAACTTGAAACATAAGTTTGTTACCTGACAGAAAAACACTTTAGAGGATTATATTAAAGTTCTAAGCAACTTACTTAGCCAAAACAAATAGGGTTACCTCATAACCCAAGTCAGGGTCATTACAGTACTGATGGTCGTTGGTAGTGTCAACTCAATAAAATCATGTATGTGAATCGGTGTCACTGACCACTGGATGTAGAGAATCATGGTCGTTATTGTCGATGACATAGATATGGTGCCATTGACTATGTTGGTGGTGGTACATAGTTGATATTGGCCCACCTCTGATGCCTGTGTCGATGCCACTAAAATACGTCTCAATGGTACCAATGCTGGTTTTTATGTATCTTTGGGGCCTCATCTAAAAATGTTTGTATCACCAACTTTTTTGTCAGTATTACCACTATGTTGATCCTTATCATATTCAAGCTGAACCGGTGGTACCACCGAGCAGACTCTCGGTAGTATCGACATAAAATTTCTATAACATTGTGGTTCTCAAAAAATTTTAGTGCTACTGGTGGACCTATCAGTGATATTTACTTTCTTTCAGTCTCTTTAGGCTCTACCTGATGAGTATTTGGTGCCAACAACCCTCCCATCAGTGGTACTAAAACTTCTCAAATTCCATGTTGAAAAATTAAAGATGGTCGGTGCCACCGAATTTGTCACTGGTGGTACCTACACTCCTCTGCATGCACACCACACATAAAACTTATCAATATACCTTTTTATCTTATTAAATGAAGAACAAAATTGAAAAAAACAAATTATAATTAATTTAAAAATAGAACACAACAAGAAAGATAAAATGCTTTCCCATATGCACCCTTGTTTAATGTCATAGGCTCGACAATCAATTTAGCTCAATTTTTCAAGGAAGTTCAATGAGCTTTAATTCCTCCTCCTCATGGACCAACTCTCCTCCATAATAGTGTTTGAGGCACTATCAATTAGTCAAGAAAGTATTGGCGCCATCACTGATATCTATTGTGTCATGAGGGAAAACTTTGGCCACCACATAGGGCCCACTCAAACGGGACCTCAACTTCCCTGGGTGCAATTTCATCCTCATGTTAAGCAATAGCATCCATTGACGTGGTAAGAAAACCCTATGAAGAATGTGGTGGTAATGGATCTTATTAGTTCTATCTTTGTAGATTTTAGAACTTTGATAGGCATATATCCTAATCTCATCTAGTTCATTTTGTTACGATGTGCTTCCTACCCCCACTAGATAGATCCATAGATAACTTTATCATGGCCCACTTGGCTTCAAGTTCTAGTTGTATGCACAAGTGACATGTCCACAAAGAAACTAGTCTATAAGGGTTCATTCCTATGCGTGTCTTAAAATCCTTTCTATAAGCCCAAAGAGCCTCATTCAATTGCATGCTCCAATTCGTTCTACTGCTAGAAACAATCTTCTCTAGAATAATGTTAATTTCTCTATTGGATACCTCAACTTCGCCATGATTCTAGGGGTTGTGTGGGTTCCTACTCTATGATTCACTCCATATTTACTCAACAACACTACAAATTTTCATTTTTTTATGTGAGAGCCTCCATCACTTATGACTATTTTGGATACCTAAAACTTGCACAAAAGTGTTCCTTCGCAAAATGACATATGACGTGTGCATCACTAGTTCAGGTTGGAATTGCTTCCACCCCCTTTGACATGTAGTCAAATACTAGAAAAATGTAAATATTAAAAATAAGAAGACACAAAGGGTCCCATAAAATCAATGCCCCAAAGATCAAAAACTTCTACTTCCTAAAGCATGTTCATGGGCATTTCATGTCTTCTAGAAATATTTCCTGACCATTGACATGCATCACACCTCCATACAAAATCATAGACATCTTTAAACAAGAAGTCCAATATAATCCCCTCTTCAAAACCTTGGTAGGTGTCCTTGAGATTGCATGGTATCCCCCACTGGCTAGAGAGTGACAATGGGAAGTATGCTCTCAAACTCACACTCAAGAACACACTATCGCAACTTGTCATTGCTACATTGCTTGAGCAAGATAGGATCATCCCAAATAGAAAACCTCAAGGAGTGGAAAAATATCTTCTTTTCTTGATATCCTCATTATTTTGGTAATTCTCCACATGCCAAATAGCTAACTATTTTTTAAAACCAAGGATTTTTGTCCTTTATAGAAAAAAGTTGTTCATCAAGAAAACCCTCAGCAATTGGTATTTCCAGTCTTGACTCATCTGCCGTCTCTAATCGAGATAAGTCATCTTCCACTACATTCTCTGTTCAAACCTTATTCTTGACCTCTATGTCAAACTCTTCTAATAACACGATCCATTAGAGTAATCTCAGTTTATCATCTTTCTTCTATAAAAGGTACCTAATAGCCGCATGGCCAGTCCAAACAATCACCTTTGCCCTGATCAAATATTGTCTAAATTTATCAAATGCAAATACAATAGCTAAAAGTTCTTTTTTGTGGTGGTGTAATTAAGTTGGGCATCATTAAGAGTTCTTAATGCATAGTGCATGAAAGAAATGTCACGATCTTTGTGTTGGCTCAAAATAGCTCCTAGCATATAGTTTGATGTGTCACACATCAATTCAAGAGGATGGTTCCAATCTGGAGCCACCACCACAGGTGCAAAGATCAATCTCTCCTTCAAAACCTTGAAATCTTTCAAACAACAATCATCAAAATTAAACTCCCCATTTTAGTAGCAAATATGAAAACATTTTGGTAATTTTTGAAAAAACTTTTATATAATGACAATAAAAGTTGGCATGTCCTAAGAAACTACTTACTCCTTTCATCGAGGATGGTGGAAGTATCTTGGATATCACTTCTATTTTGACCAAATTGGCATGCATCCCTTTGTTGGACACCTTCTGTCCTAGCACAATCCCTTCACTCACCATCATATGGCATTTCTCCCAGTTTAAAACTAGGTGAGTGTCCCCACGTTTCTATAAAATTTCTCAAGACTGGCAAGCACTCCTAATGAATGCATATTCATCCTAGTTTTAGTTGCATTTTTAGTTTATTTTTGCATCCATTTGTATCATTTCAGTTTAAAACTAGGCAACATTTAGTCTTTATTGATTTTGTCTCCATTTGTAAGATTTTGATCCATTTCTCCCATTTTTCATGGCAAGCTTAAACCTCATATCTCATGTACCAGAAAAGGAGCCAAGACGGTCACTAGAAACTTTTGACTAAATGGGCCATATTTTCAATGACTCGTTCCTTCATTAGATGTAGAAGCCATTAGTTTGCATATCACCTGCCAAGCCATCATTTTTTACTATTTTCCCTTCCATTGGTTGTTGAATCCTTTATTTGATGCTCTGTTGGCGAAGGCCACCAACCTTACGCTAATAGACCACCCCCCGGGTGGGTGTCCTCTTTCAAACCAATGGTTTACACCTTATTATTCTGCCTAACCATTGATTTCCATAATTCTGGTTATCCATTAGTTTAGCTCATTCTGCTAATCTGTTGCTTGACAACTGAAGGAGACCCAACATCTGGTCTCGATAATCTTCTTCTGATGATTCCCATGCACTACCTTTTGAAGGCTATTATGTATCCAAGAACCGATGATTGCACTGCATTCACCTCCCAATGGCCATCTGGTGCATTTGCCTTATGATGGCTACCTTGCACTACTTACCGAATGAAGTACTACACATGTCTACCGATGGCCAACATCTGATGGAACTCCATCAAATAACAAACGATGGTGTTGCTACACAATATTTAGAAGTGTCTCAATTTTACCTTCCAAAGGTTTTCGCGACCCCTCGCCTGCTGGTGGAGTTACCATATGTCACTAAGCCTTCATGTACCTCTATCATTGTGTCTTCACCTTCATGATGGATGAGGACTTAACTCCATGGTGGCTGGGATGGTTCCAAACCCTAGCCTTCACCTATAAATACAAGGGGACTGCTAACACAAAAGGGACCCCACCATTCCATTGCACTGGGCTGCTACATCGACTCCAAACTTTCGACCTCCACATCCACCAACCTTCATCCATAGGTTTGTGAATGTCCACCGAAACTTCCTTCGCCTCCTCCTAGACTCCAAGGCCCTGATGTTGAAGGAGGTCTATCTTGTAAGGTTTGTTCCCATCAGTTGATGATCATCTCCTTTGTCAGACTGTTGCTCCTTCATCACAATGACAACATCTGATCTCAAAGAAGGAAGGACATTGCTCCAAGTTTATTTTTGAAGAACGTCTGGGGTAGATCTATTGTTGCATTGTCCACCATTAGTTTCCAGCTTGAAGATAGGCTTCCATACACCATGGATCTATTTTTATCTCCTTCTATGACCATGGTTATCTTTCTGTCTTCTACTATTGTTTCTCTTATTATCATTGCCATGAGCAAGTAGTTCTCTCACTAGGGTGCCCCCACTACTCGATTTTGCTCTTATATCTGCATGTACAATAGTATGGACCATCATATGCTTTTAATCAATCATTTTATTCTTATATTCTTGCCTAATCATCAAGTTTATATGTAAATTAGATCTTGGTGTGGAGATAATCAAACTCAAGGTCTACAATACTTATTGATTCATGTTAAACCCTTTATGAGAATTTTAGATAGGTGTTTTCTGGGGAAACAGATGTATGATTTTTAGGTAACGCGACAGTGAGCTTAGATTGATATCTATCTAGGTTTTATTCCTAACGCTAAAAGGAAGATTTTCCTAACCTCATCATATGTATTTCCATGCTTAATGTGGTGCACTGAGAGAGTAAATGATAGGTAGCAATGGTGAAACCCATTCCACCCTAGTGTTCCCACCCATCGATTTCCCAACACATTTAATTCAGCCTTTACTATTTGCAACCTTAATTCAAATAACAAAATCCAAATCTTGTGTTAACTACTAGTTCTTGTCTGGTTACCTTGATCAGAATAATTCTTTAATTTGTTATCCTTTGGGTTCAATCCTAAACTATACTATAATAAGATTTGTCTGCTTGCGGGTGGTGATTATTGTACTTGTTTAGGTAAACTCTAGGGATTTAACCACTAGTCAATTTTCATGTGTAATACAATCCATTGTCAACTCCTCAAATGATTCATCGTATACTAAAAAATCATCCACAAAAATTTCAAGACATTTCTCTACCATGTCTGAGAAAATAGCAACCATACATCTTTGAAACATCACCAACACATTACAAAGATTGAAAAGCATACAATAGTAAGTCGAACTGCCATATGGGAAAGTGAAGGTTGACTTTTATGGATCCAATGGTTCGGTGTAAATCTAATTATATTTGGAATATCCATTAAGAAAGCAAAAGTGTAAGCCATAAGCTAGCCTCTCAAGAATGTGATCAATAAAAGGCATAGGGAAATGATATTTCAAAGTGGTAGCATTTAATCGGATATAATCAATAGGAACTTGCTACCCAGTCACTAGCCTACAGAATTAGTAGTGATTATTATTCCCCCTTTCTTCATAATTACTTGTGTCAGATTGACCCATTTAGAATCTAAAATATCATGGATTATACATGCCGATAGAAGTTTCACTACATGTTTCTTCACCACATTAGTCATGATAGGATTTAGACATTGCTGAGGTCGAGCAATCAATTTTGTCTCCTTCTTCAATCTGGATCTTATGTTGACATAGAATAGGAAAGATCCCTTTCATGTCAGCAATAGACCATTCTAATGGAGCCTAATGGTTATTTAAAACAATGAGTAGTTGCTAATCCTCTTTAATTCTTAGTGATGCAGAAATAATTATAGGAAGTTTTTTTCCATTGCCAAGAAAGTGTACTTCAAATGTGGGGGAGTGGCTTCAGTTATGGCCCAAGAGGACATTTCAAGGATGAAACTAAGGTGGTGGTGGCAGTCCCATATCCTCATAATTTCTTGAATAGAAACACCAAAAAGCTTACAGAAACAAAACATGTTCCTCTAATAGATGGTTGTGGGTGCAATCATCCACCATATTCATGGCACATGCTTCTAATGGTAAATCATGAGATGCATGTGTAATGGCAGAAGAAACTGCATTTGTTATTATCATTGGGTGCACTTCTTCCTTTGGCTCATAATGATACTTCATAGCCTTTGTCAAAGATATCTACATTGTATGTTCAATTATGTCCACTACTAGAGTGCCTTTATGCACCTTTGTCATTATATGTTCCATGTCTAGAAATGGTTTCCCCAAGAGTAGGGACATCTCACAACCAAAATGTTGCATCACATGACATTTTTCCTACACTTTGGATAGTTGTTGAAAGGTGGGTAGCTTTATCTCAAACCGATCATCTTGGATCCCCATTGTCATTCTTCCTCTTCCCATCTTTACGATCACATCAACTATGGCTTGGAATGGCATGCCTAGGATTAGTCCATTACCATAGTCATCCTACATTTCCATGACTATAACATCTGTTGGAAATATGAATTTTTCCACCTTCTTTTTTTTGGAAATATGAGTTTTTCCACCTTCACTAGAACATCCACATATATTCCTATTGGCCTAACCACTAACTTTCCTGACACTTGAATCATCATGTTGCTCTTCCTTGATTCTTTGAGTTCCAATTTCTTAAATGTGGTCACTGAAGAGATTAATGCTTGCTCTAGAATTACATAGTGATTCTCCAATTTTAACCTTGTCAATGTAGCATGGTATGTTGAAGTAGCTTGGATCTTGTATCTTCTATGGAAACTTCCTATGAATTAAATCATTGACTTCCTCCTGCACCACTATAATATCAGAATTCACTATCCCCCTCTTCTTGTTAATGATTTTCTTCCAGAACTTTACATAGAAGGGAATATGATCAATGGCATCAGCTAATGGTAGGTTGATATGAAGATCTCTGTAACATCCTCGGATTTTCACCTTCTAAAAATCCCATGGAGATGAGAAGACAAAATCCGAACACGTTAGGCAATTGTTTCAGAGAGTGATGCGGAAGCATAATACACATACATGAACATTCAATATAACAACACCATAACATTTCTCATCATTCAACATGTAAATTACAACATGAATTACAACTGCATATTGAAAGAGAATTTTACATAAGTCTGAACATGTATGCTAGGATCTTAAGACAATAGGTAACCTGAACAACTTGCTCACACCCTGTTCTTTTTCTCCCATGCTATCTCTGAACCTAAAATATACGTGAAACAACAAATCAACACACAAGGTGTTGTGTACATGGACAGAAAGATACATATATTTATGGCTTTCATAATTTTGAAAAAAGATTTGCAGAATGAAAGAAAATCATAGAAAACACTTCTTTATTAAACGAAATACACCAATTTAAGTCATTTTCCTAGATGAATTGCATTATCAAGGTGGACTAGTACCAAAACATAAATATTGGGCCCATCCCCGTGTACCAAGTACTCTAGGGAAACTCCCCGTACACCGTGTGCTCTAGGGAGGTGTACTAGCCAACATTAATCCATTCCCTCATAAGGGTATAATGAACACCTTAAATAACTACAAAGCATCTACTTATCATGTATATTTACAAGTGATAAAACATCGAGTACTATATTTTGCTACTACATCCAATATTTGCAAATAGAAGAGAGCATACATACATATCATGATTGCAAGCAAGAAAACCATAGTCATATACTTAAATAAACCCAAGTACCTGAGTTCAGAGATTTCTAACTTATCCTTGATCATCTAGAAGTCTGGTCATCACCTGATTAATAAAAAATATTCATCATTAATACTAGGTTCACCATTATTAATGGTATTTAAGTTCTGTTCAGGATTTTGGTCAAACCTAGGTTCAAACGGACCTTAATTGGTTTCTAATATTTTTAGTCTGATCTATATATCATTAAAAAGGTCTGGTATGATTTTTTTATATTTTTCTGATAACTGGTCTATTTTCTAGAATTGAAATGAGGATTAAACATGTAATTTAGGCATTAATGAGAAAAGGCCCAACCTAGATCAATAAAACCCAGATCACAGTTCACAAGTGGGTTTCCAGTGTTATTAGGGTTCTACTAAATTTTTTTGAGAATTAATATCACCTGGATACTATTTATTTCAACTAATGAACTCTAAATCATCTTCATTAAATATCATCATCAGTTGTTCTTCAAAAGTCTGATCTAAGGGTCTAGCAATGAAGTAGACATTTTTATGGATCTGTGGATATTTTTCAGACATATTTTGGACAATGGGGCTATTTTTAACCACTTTTCTAAGATCATATCTATTTATTGAGAATTAATAAATGATTTACCTTACAGTAGGACTGGGCCGGCTGGGTCAGCATGTTTGAACCCAGTCCAAGATTGGTCCTCTTAAACCTTGGGATGTGATTTCCCTTCCTGGTCATGACCAGGCTTGCGTGGCATCTCCCGTGCTCCGACCTCGCGTGAGCGCCGTCTGGAAGACGGACTTTGGCGAGCGATGACAACCTGAACCTCCTGGTCTTCATGGCGTGAGCATGTAGGAGCTTCATTCACGTCCAACCACCATTGACCCCTCTTTACCTTCTTTGGCCACTCATCCACGCGGAAGGGAGGATCTCCTACCTCCGGCAGATCTACCAGATCGAGCGTCTTGGGAGGGCACCGCCGTGGTAGTATAGTTGAGTTTGTAGCGAGGAAGCCAGTTGCCTCAGGCCTTGGCATTGGGGCTCCGCCAAGATATAGTGTCGCCATCTTCTCTATCATGGTCAAGGAAGGTGATCAGTACTCGTTGGCTCCTCAACTGAGCGTCGCCATCCATGGTGGATCTCCGGCGATCCAGGGTGAAGAAGGGTGGTGTCGGTTCTCTCTTCCTGCCCTGATGAAGCCGCCGCCTAGGAAGACTCTGACGATTCCAAGCTGCCTTCGTGTCTTGCTAATCGCCGTCTCAATCTTCTACTCCTCTTCAGTGAGCATCATTGTAGGCGATTGGCCTGGATAGTGTTGGGTCGCTAGGAGGGTGAGGCCGTCGCCCCTTCCGACGCCATGAACCTGAGCTTTGATGCCCTCAAAGTCGCGACCTCCGTCCATCTCTTCAGGCCCTCCAAAGTGGCTGCAGGGTTCTAGGTTTGTGATCTCGCCGCCATATAAGGTCGGGCTCCGGCTTGAACATGACCAAGCCACGGACCTCCAGTAGAAGCTTTTGCCATCACTCCTCCTTCTAGGTGTGAGGGGCGAGCTCATTAGAAAGCTTTGAGCACTAAGGCTGGCTGGATTCCTAGAGTGGTGAGGGTCCTGGTGTGGGGGTGGCTGATAGAGATGATGGAGGGGAGGAAAGCTAAAGATCGTACTCCTGCCAAAATGCTAGACTAGGGTCATCTTCAGAATCTCCTGAGTGAGATGCTTACACCTGAATAGTTAGATTGACAAACCGATCCAAGATTTGGGGTGAGTTTGTTGCATGGATTCCGTTGAGGAGTTAGTCTAGATGATCCGTTCATTGCAGAGGTGGAGGACGAGGTCAGACTATGTAGAACGCGTCTAACAACTATAATATATCTTTTCAACTTCAACTAATAGATTTCTATGGTCGTATGGGTGGTCTAGCTAGTAGCTAATAATATGTGCCTAAGAAAAGGAAACATGACGGCAGGTTCATAATGGGCGAGACATGAAAAAAACAAATTGAAGCCTACTATATATGATAAACCTTAATTTTGAATTTGAAAATCTCTCTAGCTACGACCTCAATTCACTTAGAATTTGAAACATAGATTCCCTTTGTATATCATTATCCAATGATCATATGAGACCAAAACAAATATTTTTTACCCTTCAATTAAGATACTCCAAATTGGTATACATATTAAGATATTGAAGTAAAGTATGCATCAAATAACCTATAACATCATCAACACCAATTTACTTACTTTATTATCAAACCACCTTGACTATCAATAAATTATAGGAATTGATGTATACTTTGATTAGATACCTAACTTCATAAGTACACTAAGTCAGTGGTTAAGAAGCTATCCATTGTACTTGAAGTCAAGTAGATCTAATAATCACTCATTGCATCTATGATTAACCTTTTTAATTGAAAAGAGTCCAAAATTGAATAATTAACTTGTAAATTTGTTACTAAACATCTACATAATATTCACGGTCTTCAACTTGTATATGGGGTATCTAAACCCTGAAATTCAGGTCGTCACATTCACCCCATCTTATATGGAATTTCGTCCTCGAAATTCATACTAATATCATTCTTAAGTGGCTATTAAGGAGTTCAAATTAATATACAACATCATTGCTTAGGTTCTAATACCACCATAATTGCATGCATTCTATGTTGTCATCTTAGCGTCTAGAGATTCTTGGGTGTGTCCACCCCACCTTATATGTGTGGAAGCATCACTTAAAGTCTTAACCATAACATGACATTATGATATCTTAGGATTACATCTCCCCTAAGGATACGGTTTTGTTCATACTTTTAAAGTTCAAGAGAAATTGGTTTATATGTCATGGTATTCAGATCATTTAAATCTAACATCATGAACATCTTACAATGATTTCAGCATTAAAGGAGATTTATCTTCATCCTTGATATTAGAATTTTTCTACCTAAGAAGGGCTTACGTAACATGCTTGACCATTAGGGTTTCACCCTATGATGTGATATTCATACTCAACTTAGAAGCATACATTGAAAAAGATCAAAGTTACGAACTATATTTTTGATCACATATCCTATGATCCAAAAATATCTTTATATCAAGTTCATGAGTTCAACTTTTTACGTCTTGCATGTATTATGTGAAGGGAAAGAGAGAATATACTAAGTCTATCCCATGATCTCAACCTCATATATTTCAGGTTTCATATGAAGGGGGAAGAGAATATTTTAAAGTCAAACTTATCATGATTTCAATCTTGGGTACTACATGTTTGATATAGGGGGGAAATATAGAATAGGTCAAGCTTATACGAGTGACTCCTCATATCTAAATCATCTATATAGCTCAAGTGAGGTTTCTATGATCATATATTAAGAAAGAGAAGAAGAAGGGAGAACATGTATTTTGAGTATCTTTTGCACAAAGCATCGTACTCTCATAACTAGAGTTCATATATTACCTCACTTGCAACTAATGATGAGATTCACAAAATTTTTCACTCCAGCTAGGACCTAACTCAGCCAAAGGATTGACTTTATCATATGGGTCATCTACCCATCCTTTTATTTTACCCAATTCTCACATATAGATTTGAATCATGCATAAGGACTCAACTCAACACTCGAGAGTAATCTAGTGTAGGAATTTTTTTATAACACATATCTCATATATTGGAGGCTAGGTCCTATGACCTTCTCCCTATGGGCCTTACTCTCTCTAGAGTTCACCACATATCTCATCCTACCACTAGAAATCCTCCTTGTATAAGAGCTTGAGGCTCATGCACACTCATCTCTATCTTAACTTAGCTTATCTTAAGTAGGAAAAGGGAATGTACTTTCATCATCACGACTTATCATAGATCCTCTAAGAGTGGATTCAACTCATATACAACTCAAATATTAATAAGGAAACTTATACCATCATAGTTCAAAGTTAGATGTGACTCTATATGCTTATTTCCTTCATCTTTCATTTATCTATCTATCTATCACATAATCTTATGAGGATCTAGACTTCTAATCTAGATCTATTCTCTCTTCTAGACTGATGTCACACCCTTTCACTTAGATTGCATGAACACCCACTACTCTCATGTGTGAGGGACACATTTTTATATTTACATATATATAATAAAATATTATATAGTTTTTCTCTGAGAAAGAAGACGTCAGAGAAAACTGTCGAGGCTCGAGCCGATTGGAAAACAAAACCAAATCAGCAAAACTGAGTGTCCCACACACAGTAGATAGTCCAGTGCCATGTCATCTAGTTAAATGGTGAGAACATGGTGTAG
This sequence comes from Alisma plantago-aquatica, assembly GCA_963693085.1. NCBI lineage: Eukaryota > Viridiplantae > Streptophyta > Magnoliopsida > Alismatales > Alismataceae > Alisma > Alisma plantago-aquatica. The sequence continues at coordinate 1,009,322,714 of OY856413.1, forward strand.
ATTAGTGTAGCTACCCAATACATATGAGCTCTATATGGAAAGGGTTTCTCACACTTATCTAAACCTAGTTCTCGAACATCTAGGTTCTAACTTAGAGGCTAAGTCAAACCTTATTCCTATAGAACAACTTACTAAGTTTCTAGGGTTTAATGTGGAAGGTGAAATTTTGTTTTTATGTTTCATGATGAGCAATTGTTAGGTGTAGCTACTGTTCATGCTCCGATACCAACTGTAACGTCCCCGGATTTTCACCTTCTCAAAACCCCATGGAGATGAGAAGACAAAATCCGAACACGTTAGGAAATTGTTTCAGAGAGCGATGCAGAAGCATAATACACATACATGAACATTCAATATAACAGCACCATAACATTTCTCCGATCAAAAAAAAATTTCACCGATCAAAAAAAAAATTCTCAGCATTCAACATGTAAATTACAACATGAATTACAATTGCATATTGAAAGAGAATTTTACATAAGTCTGAACATGTATGCTAGGATCTTAAGACAATAGGTAACCTCAACAACTTGCTCACACCCTGTTCTTTTATCCCACATGCTATCTCTGAACCTAAAATATACGTGAAATAACAAATCAACGCACAAGGTGTTGTGTACATGGGCAGAAAGATACATATATTTATGGCTTTCATAATTTTGAAAAAATATTTGCAGAAGGAAAGAAAATCATATAAAACACTTCTTTATTAAGCAAAATATACCAATTTAAGTCATTTTCCTAGATGAATTGCATTATCAAGGTGGACTAGTACCAAAACATAAATATTGGGCCCATCCCCGTGTACCAAGTACTCCAGGGAAACTCCCCGTACACCGTGTGCTCTAGGGAGGTGTACTAGCCAACATTAATCCATTCCACCATAAGGGAGATAATGAACACCTTAAATAACTACAAAGCATCTATTTATCATTTATATTTACAAGTGATAAAACATCGAGTACTATATAGTGCTACTACATCCAATATTTGCAAATAGAAGAGAGCATACATACATATCATGATTGCATGCAAGAAAACCATAGTCACATACTTAAATAAACCCACGTACCTGAGTTCAGAGATTTCTAACTTATCCTTGATCATCTAGAAGTCTGGTCATCACCTGATTAATAACAAATATTCATCATTAATACCAGGTTCACCGTTATTAATGGTATTTAAGTTCTGTTCAGGATTTTGGTCAAACCTAGGTTCAAACTGACCTTAATTGCTTTCTAATATTTTTAGTCTGATCTATATATCATTAAAAAGGTCTGGTATGATTTTTTATATTTTTCTGATAACTGGTCTATTTTCTAGAATTGAAATGAGGATTAAACATGTAATTTAGGCATTAATGAGAAAAGGCCCAACCTAGATCAATAAAACCCAGATCAGAGTTCACAAGTGGGTTTCCAGTGTTATTAGGGTTCTACTGAGAATTAATATCACATGGATACTATTTATTTCAAATAATGAACTCTAAATCATCTTCATTAAATATCATCATCAGTTGTTCTTCAAAAAGTCTGATCTAAGGGTCTAGCAATGAAGTAGACATTTTTATGGATCTGTGGATATTTTTCGGACATATTTTGGACAATGGGGCTATTTTTAACCACTTTTCTAAGATCATATCTATTTATTGAGAATTAATAAATGATTTCCCTTACAGTAGGACTGGGCCGGCTGGGTCAGCAGGTTTGAACCCGGTTCAAGATTGGTCTACTTAAACCTTGGGATATGATTTCCCTTCCTGATCATGACCAGGCTTGCGCGGCGTCTCCCGTGCTCCGACCTCACGTGAGCACCGTCTGGAAGACGGACTTTGGAGAGCGATGACAACCTGAACCTCCTGGTCTTCATGGCGTGAGCATGTAGGAGCTTCATTCACGTCCAACCACCATCAACCCCTCTTTACCTTCTTTGGCCACTCATCCACGCGGAAGGGAGGATCTCCTACCTCTGGCAGATCTACCAGATCGAGCGTCTTGGGAGGGAACCGCCGTGGTAGTCTAGTTGAGTTTGTAGCGAGGAAGCCAGTTGCCTCAGGCCTTGGCATTGGGGATCCGCCTAGATATAGTGTCTCCGTCTGCTCTATCATGGTCAAGGAAGGTGATCAGTGCTCGTTGGCTCCTCAACTAAGCGTCGCCATCCATGGTGGATCTCCGGCGATCCAGGGTGAAGAAGGGCGGCGTCGGTTCTCTCTTCCTGCCCTGATGAAGCCGCCGCCTAGGAAGACTCCGACGATTCCAAGCTACCTTCGTGTCTTGCTAATCGCCGTCTCAATCTTCTACTCCTCTTCAGCGAGCATCGTTGCAGGCGGTTGGCCTGAATAGTGTTGGGTTGCTAGGAGGGTGAGGCCATCGCCCCTTCCGACGCCATGAACCTGAGTTTTGATGCCCTCAAAGTCGCGACCTTCGTCCATCTCTCCAGGCCCTCCAAAGAGGCTACAAGGTTCTAGGTTTGTGATCTCGCCGCCATATAAGGTCGGGCTCCGGCTTGAACAGGACCAAGCCACGGACCTCCAGTAGAAGCTTTCACCATCGCTCCTCCTTCTAGGTGTGAGGGGCGAGCTCATCAGAAAGCTTTGAGCACTAAGGCTGGCTGGATTCCTGGAGTGGTGAGGGTCCTGGTGTGGGGTGGTTGATAGAGATGACGGAGGGGAGGAAAGCTAAAGATCGTACTCCTGCCAAAACGCTAGACTAGGGTCATCTTCAGAATCTCCCGAGTGAGATGCTTACACCTGAATAGTTAGATTGACAAACCGATCCAAGATTTGGGGTGAGTTTGTTGCATGGATTCCATTGAGGAGTTAGTCTAGACGATCCGTTCATTGCGGAGGTGGAGGACGAGGTCAGACTATGTAGAACTCGTCTAACAACTATAATATATCTTTTCAACTTCAACTAGTAGATTTCTATGGTCGTATGGGTGGCCTAGCTAGTAGCTAATAATATGTGCCTAAGAAAAGGAAACATGGCGACAGGTTCATAATGGGCCAGACATGAAAAAAACAAATTGAAGCCTACTATATATGATAAACCTTAATTTTGAATTTGAAAATCTCTCTAGCTATGACCTCAATTCACTTAGAATTTGAAACATAGATTCCCTTTGTATATCATTATCCAATGATCATATGAGACCAAAACAAATATTTGTTCACCCTTCAATTAAGATACTCCAAATTGGTATACATATTAAGATGTTGAAGTCAAGTATGTATAAAATAACCTATAGCATCATCAACACCAATTTACTTACTTTATTATCAAACCACCTTGACTATCAATAAATTATAGGAATCGATGTATACTTTAATTAGATACCTAACTTCATAAGTACACTAAGTCAGTGGTTAAGAAGCTATCCATTGTACTTGAAGTCAAGTAGATCTAATAATCACTCATTGCATCTATAATTAACCTTTTTAATTGAAAAGAGTCCAAAATTGAATAATTAACTTGTAAATTTGTTACTAAACATCTACATAATATTCACGGTCTTCAACTTGTATATGGGGTATCTAAACCCTGAAATTCAGGTCGTCACAATCTCTATAAGGAAAAGACATTGGAGTCACATTATTGTGCTAATGAGGTGGAATGTAAGGATCCTTCTTAGTCTCTTGTTTTCTATTTCTTTCTCTTACGTGGCTTCCTTCTGAGCTATAAGAACTATGCTCTAGAAGTGTTGCCTCTTTCTCTGCCCCAATATTAGATGGTGTTATGTCTTGCTTTGGAATTACTTGCTGCTCATTCACCAGCTTATTGCCACTCTGTACGAGCATTGCTTTTACATGTTGGTTATCAGATGGATTTTCAGTGTGCCCTAAGAATCCTTGCTGAGCGAGCTTCTTCATGGTTTCCATCTCTACTGATAGTTGTGAAATCTGATTCTCTATGATACAAATTTGGGCCCCTTGATTCTTTTGTTCCCTTCTTGTTTGGTCCAGTAAGGCTTCATTTTGACTCACTAGTATACTTAGCATGTTTATAATCTTGTCTATCTTACTAAGACTCATGTCATGCTGATAATGTCGTGAAGTGTTGCCTTGTTGTTGTTTGGGTTGTTGTGCTTGTGATGGGTCCTGTCAAAAAATTGTTAGGATCCTTCAAATAGAATATAGGATCCCTCCTCCATGAGTATTCATTGTTGCCCCTATTGTTCTACAACCACAAGTACATGCACTCCTCCTCCTCATCTACAGATGAGGTGTCAGATTTCTAATCAAGATTCTTTATTAGTTTGTTCATATGAGCTATGAGTTATGTGAACTCCCTTGATTCCATATCACTTTTAACTATTGTTGGTGCTTCTCACTCTTCCCTCCAGGATTAATTCTTGGCCTTGTTCTCTAGAATCTAATGACATCTTGTAATCTTGTTGTTTAAGAAGAAACATTCCCCTACATTTCTAAGAGTGGTAATTTCCCTTTTGTACAATCTGTAATAAAATGTCTTTTATTGGTCATATA